>OY759253.1:9964825-11164825 GCA_963662185.1 Eilema griseolum
GGGCTTTATTGTGACTTTATTTCTAGGAATTTTAATGTATATAGTGTTCTTCAGTATTATTTTTTGTAGACTCTCTATCAGGACAATCAAAGAATCATTTGGACTTACGTTATCATTGTACATCTGACTAAAATCAATATTTTTACAATCATTATATAGTGATTCGAAGTTAATTTTTCCAATAGACTTTTTCTTGTTACAATTGTTTTGCTTCCCAGTGTACAGACAAAAAAGTGTTGACACATGATCAGTAAGTATTGTTCGCAGAACAAATGTGTGTGAAGATGCTTTTGTTTTAATGATCACGTGGTCTAAACAGCTAGGTCCCCTAGTTTCCTCATAATGGGTAGGTATCTTACCGAAATCAGACAGTAAGTCAAGATAAGTTGTTTTGTCTGCGTCTATTATCCTTATATTGATGTTGACATCACCCACAAGGATTATATTTTTAAAACTAGAGAGAGTTTTTAATAGTTGGTGTAATGTAGAAAGAAAATTATCCAAAATTGTAAAGCATGGAGGTCTATATATTGCAATTATGGCAGTGTCTTTGGTCTTGATAAGAAAACAGTTGGCCTCGGAGATTACTGGTTCTTCTATAGTGAACTGGAGGTCATTGTGTACAAATACAATTAAACCGTCATTTTGATTGTAGGTTTTGGTTGATGCGAAACTGGAGTATTCTGGCTTAATAGGTAAGTTATCAACACATGAGAGCCAGCCCTCAGATAGAATTATTATGTCACATCGGAAGTCTATTCTTTTAAGTAATAAATCTAATTTTATATAGTTTTTATTTATACTTCGGATATTTTGGTGTAAGATGTTCAAGAAAGAGTTTGGTTGAGAGATAGTGGTTTTACATATTTCGGGTTCACAGTTGTGCAATTCTGCCGAATTAAAATTTTCTATATTGTTTATATTATTTAAGTCTGTAAATTTTATATTTAAGGTGTTGGTGTATGGGATTATTACAATAAGTTGAGAGATAGTTATATTTTTTTCTTCTTTTTGTAATTGAGTGACTGGAGTAGGCAAGGATGGTGATGATGAAATGATAGTATTTAAATTGTATGTAGCAGTATAAAAAATCAATGGTGTGCAAATGTTTGAATGAGAAATGATAAAATGTGCGTTCGTAATTTAGTGGAGTGTAAATGAATGTGTGTGGGTATTTACTAAATTGAGAAAAAACAACGAAAAATACATGCAAATAACAAACAGATTTTGATATACTAATAGGACAAGAGCTTTTTAGTAGTCATATTTTCCTTAACAAATTCACAAGATCGGTCTCACAACGAACGATGACTGGTTTATCATTTTCCGCTTTACGTAGGAAAACTCTTCCCGACGAGGTCCAGCAGTACATATAATTATGTTCCTTTGCAAATTTTCTAGCCAGATAGAAGTTGTGCTGAGTTAGGGGTGGTAAGAAGTCCGAAATGTAAATAGGTATCGGGGGACCGTCCATATCTATGTGAGAAGAACTGAGCTTGCACTGTCCGTTATCAGAGTTAAACTGTCTTGTCTTCCTAATTATGCCTTCCTTTGCAGCTACACTGGTTAACACAACAATTATTTTAGATGGTTTTTCCTTTTTCTTAATGCAAGAAACTTCCTTTATTTCTGATCGTTGTAGGGAAGCACCAATGACATGTGCAGTCTTCAATACAATCGTGCTGAGGTTTTCTTCACTTTCGTTCACATTTATTGGTATGTTCTTAATTTCAAATTTTTTGGAGTACAGCATACGCTCCATACTGTCTAGTCTTTCCTCGAGGTGTTGAATAAGTTTGCGATTTTCTTTTTTCTCGGACTCCAAGATGTCTACTCTACTCCTCATATCCTCATACTGTTGTGATACGAATGTCATTGACTCTTTGATTTCCGTATTTTGTTTCAAAAGTTCGTGCATCATATTATGCAATACACCCAAAGTGTCATCAGTTTTACAACTACGCACTTCACAACTCTTAGAGTGTGCATCAATTTTTTTCTGTATATCGGTCATGTAACGCGCCAGCTCATCGTCATGTTTGCGTTTGCGGTTATGAACATTCTCATTTAAAAGATTCGTTAAGCATGGCGCTGACCCACTCGAGGTCATTTTTAATGACTGTATGGTGTTGGTTTTTGAGTGCGATTCACTAATATTAGCCGATAAATGACGGGTACTAATCTGAGCATCCGAATGTACATTAAGGCCGCCATCCAGTGTGTGTGTTTCCGCATTTGTTCGCGAAGGAGGTGAATGTCGCAGAGGCATTATTGCGTGAAATAAAAGTAGAAATCACAGCAATGCACCAGGCTGCACTAGTATAAGTAGTAGGAGCGCAAGCAAGCTGGGGTCTCTTCAAATGGTCGTCGATCGAATCCTTCGAACAAAGTCGCTTTCCGTCCACTATAAGTTGATCCCTCCGAGCTTAGACGGGTCAAGGCAAATCGCGTATCGTGGATTTAGTAGAAAAATTGTATCCATCCAATGTTCGTAGACCACTACATATAAGGCAGGTACAACGCTAGTTGTTGTATTAACGTTAGTATTTACCACAGAATATTATCTTCACGGATTCTTTGCTGTTTTAGTGCGACCAGATTCAAACCTTATAGATTATGTAAAATAAGATCCGAGATAAATTCCAAAAACGACAGCCTACAGTGGGGCTCGAACTCGGTATCTGAGAATTGACAATCCGTTGCACTACGAGCTCAGCAACTTGAACTTAGATTTATATGACGAATTAGTTCATCTATTGGTTAGTACCACACATTATATTATAATCATGCCACTGCGGGTAGTGATCGCTAGTATCTTCAAGGTCAACTAACTTTGCACATCAAGATTTAAACAACTGTTTAAGTTTTATTTGCACTAAATATTGATTTAGAATAATCACTGTTCACTGCAGGTTATACCAACTGGCGGGGATTATTGTTATTTAGCAACTGGCAACTAGTTTGGCCTGAAAAATTCACTTTTTACACAACTAGGAATTTAAAAGTTAACAGTACTCTCAAAACACGTCCACTCGCTAGCGAGGCTCGGGGGGGGGGGATACATACATAAAATCACGCCTGTTTCCCATAGGGGTAGGCAGAGATCACGGATCTCCATTTGCTACGATCCTGACATACTAGGTACTCTCGCTTCATTCACTCTCATTACATTCGTCATGCATGCTCGTCGGTTTATGGTACACCTGACCTGCCCCTTTTCTAAAACTTCCCCGATTTGGTCCAGGTATGGGCGCCTAGGTCTTCCCCTTTCGACGGTATCTACCATCCACACTCGCCTCATACACCTGTTTCGTTAGTCTTCTTTAATTAATTCTCTATTAATAAGCTCGGTTAAATAATTAATTTTACCTACAGGAAAATACCTCAATTCTTTTTGTTTTGACTTCTTTACCTATTATTAGAAGGTTTTTATGAAAATAATATCGGTGCTACGATTGCACCGGAGCGAAGCCAGGACGCGTAGCTAGTTTAAAATGAAACAAATCAATAATTCATTATTAATATTGAATGCACTTTATTTTATATCATAAATAGGTAATATGTTTGAAATATCACAATTTGTTTGTTCGTTACTCGCCGAATATTTCACTTACAATAATTTAACACTAAAATATATTATAAAGTATACAAATAACTGCCATTGCAGTACACTCGAACATGTATTCACAATTTATTATAAAACTGAAAACTAGAGGAGTATACAGTGACCTCTATACTGTCTCACTGACAGCACAAAAACTCTCCAGTGAGCTTTGGCTACCCTACTCACCGTTGGGAACACAACATGAGGTTATTATGGCCGCGGTATTGTAGGGTGGGCAAATTCACCAAGCATAGATTTACGTAAATCTTGAACCTAAAAATGTAATCAAAATGGACTCTAAATGCTCAGCACGGGTTTTTTTTAGGATAACACGGAGTGCTACGGTAGTTAGCTCAATTTTTTCTTATACCACTTGGTTGGCAGACAAGCACACGGCCGACCTGATGGAAAATGGTTACCGTGACCTATGGACGTGTGCAACATCAAGGGAGTCACGTACGACACGTACCATCAGTGTAAAAGACAAAGCAGGACAAGCCTTTGGTATTCCCACTGACATTACAAAAACTCTCCAGTGAGCTCTGGCTACCCTACTCACAGGGAACACAACACGAGGATTTTATGGCCGCGGTATTTTATAGGGCGGGCAAATTCACCAAGCATAGATTAGGGAGGATTAGCCTATTACTTTGATCCGTGTACTGACGGAGAAATAATACAAGAATCACCACCCCGTCTCATCCGAAGGGTGTCGTAAGAGGCGACTAACGGAAAAATACGCATACCTTGTTAAAATAACTAGATATTATGTACAGTTACAGACTAGTCGATTTCAATAAAATGGCACTTAATTCACAAGTCTTTTTTACAATAATCACTAATGTATCATTAGGAAAAATAAGATTCAGTTTAACTAGGTATTCCTTTTCAAATCAAAGTCTGCAAAATCGATATAGGTGCTTAAAAATCAAAATAGCGTTACTTGTTTTCAATGTAGTTGCGTTTCGTTACGTTGTTGGAAATTAAGGGTTAATTTTATTAATTAATTTACATAAATGGATAGGAAAAGTAAAGAAAAGTATTGAAATAAAATATATATAATATTGGAGTTTTCGTTTCGATTATGGTTATATAGTTATTCTTATTACATTTATCTAAAGTATTTAATAGCGTATTTTTTAACGGTGTGCTTCACAACTTCGCTGTTGTTGCAACGTTGTAAAACGTTGTAATTAAATAACGTTACAGCAACGGCGTTATCGATAATTTAATTTTAAGTAAAATGAAAATAAGCCTATACTTTATAAAGATGATTGAATATTAAAATATGATTATTTTTGGTACAAGTATAAAAAATTTAGTCACCTTTCGGTCTCTAAATCAACAAATCTTGCTATTGCAAGGATATATATTAGTTTTATTGGTAGTAATACATACAAATAAAAAAATTACAATAGGTCTAATTAAACTTCAATCCCAGCACAAGAGTGCTGAATTTACGCTGATTTCTAAAATAGACTGTCACAAACTTAGTTCGATAGGCAACGCGAAACTAGTTTAGGCTAGATTATGATGACACATCCATTCGAAATTTCGGGACAGCATGTAACCAAGCAAACGATATACGTATTTTCGATAAGGTTTATACAAAATGAAGTTACGACTGTAGTAAGAATAAATAAATAAACATGTATCTCTCTTATTGTTGTGTTATATTGGTGTAAAATAAAGTCGTATTATTATTACAAATAATACTAAAAATACCCATTTAACATAGTACAGACTGTCTAGAAAATAAATATACATCCTTAGTTGTGAAGATGGAGGTTTATAAAAGGTGTATTCTTATTTCTTTGACTATGTGTAGCAATTTTCCGAGAAGGTCTGTAATTTCAGCTATACGTTTAGTGGTTTACTGGTTATGATGGCATATTTTAGTGATAAAAAAGATTTAATATAACCTTAGAAAAGAGTACATAAAGTTAAACTATAAACTATTATTGTCTATACTCTGATATGCCGACTAGACGGCTGCATATCAAATAATGCTAATATTATAACTATATTGATTAGGGAACATCCTCGTAAACGAAATAATGAGAAGGTAGTGCGGAAAATAGCGTTACACGAGCTGAAGGCAAATTCTTGGAACAAAAAGATGTTCAAAATTCAGTCTAATAGTCTAAGATCTAAACTCAAATTTCCAAATATCAAAAAATAGTTTCACAATATTTTTTGACATCATGATCGGTTTTGTCATTTGGGATCTACCAAAATCTCTCTTTGACGTTTTGTATGTACCGATTTTAATGGTATATACAAAATAAATCATTTTTGACTTTGACATTTGGGAGATTGAAGTTAGATCGAGACTGAATTTTTAACATCTTTTTATTGCGAGAAATAACATTGATGATTTTTATTAAACTTTATAGAACATGTTGGGTATAATTTTAAAATATATATTATTAAAAAAAAACTGGGCACAAAAAACACCTTTGAGGTTTAAGGCAACTTCAGAGGCTAGCCGATACACCTGCTAAACATTGGGCGAGGTTCTAGGATAGGTTTTTCCTCTTTAGGTTTGCAAGTCAAACGCCATTTTCTCCCAGAATATCTTAGATTTTTGGCATTTATTTTTAATTTTTTGTACCACTTGGTTGACTGACAAGCACACGGTCCACCTGATGGAAAGTGGTTACCGTGGCCTATGTACGTGTGCAATACCAAGGGAGTCGAACTCGCACTGCCAACCCTGTAAGCACAGAGTTTCTGTGCCGTCAGTGTAAAAGACAAAGCAGGACAAGCTATTGGTCTTCACTCTGACAGTACAAAAACTTTACAGTGAGCTCTGGCTACCCTACTTACCGCATTCAAAAGCAAATAGCACAGTTTATAATAAAATTGTTCTATAGATTATAACGTAGTCAAATTGGGTCGCAATGCCTTCTCATCGATTTCGTTTTGGTAGGTCTTACACGTCATAATTCATTTGTGAATTATTGACAAGATAGTATACATTAATAAGTATAAAGAAAGAACACGATTTAGTTCGAATTAAATTCAGAAGGGTCAATTCCACGACGCATTTAAATTATTATTAGCTATAAGTTGTATATTAATTAGTTTTACGTTAATAATTCAGAATAAATTCCATATGAGAACATATTATCTCTATGGTTAGTTGTCAACCTTAGATCAGTGCTACGCTAATGACATGTTGTACTTACTCCGAATAATTAGTAGACATAAGGGCCGTTCAATTAATACGCAAGCACTAAAAGTGGGAGTGTGGGCATTGCTTATTTTTGATGACATGGAGGTGGGGGGAGGTCTAGTTAATGATTACGTAAACAGTAGTTATTTACTTTTTCACACATAATATAGCATACATTACCAATACATTAATAACCTAAAAAAACAGACATGAAAAGGTACCAATGTTTACGTTAGAATGGGGGGAGGCTTTAATTTATTGTAATAAATCTACTTACGTAATACTTGAACGGCCCCTTATTAAACTGAAATTTGGAACATGCTTACCTAATAATTAATAATTTACGCTAGACACCTCTAACACGGCGTGCTATAAGCCCCATTCATGAGAGAAAGAGCCCCATTAATTATTCGCTGAATAACCATTTTATTATTCGATTATGAACCAATTTACGTTCTTTTAAATCATATTATTAAACATTTCCGATTTGATAAACAATCTATTAATATCCGCCATGCTAATAATGATTGCTAAGAATGATACAATATTGGATGAAATTTTAAATCATTTATGATAACTAAGTATGATAACTATTCAAATTGATTAATCTCGAATCAATTTTTTCTATAGATATCTTAATTCCGATTATGGTACAATATTTATTGAAAGCCATGTCTGGATTTTTGATTTATTAATGACTTTGTATACGTATAAGGGTAAACTCAAAAACTATGTACGTGTAAAGTAGGCAGAATAGAGGAAAATATTTATTGTAAATTTCTAAATTATTGTAAATCTCATTTTAAGTGAACTTTATGTTTTTATGAGAAATAAATGTCTTTAAACCTAAACCTAATGACAGATGAAAGTAAAACCTAAATGTTTTTAAACTTTTAAATGTCCATACTATTCCTTTGTGGTTAAATAGGTACCTATACTGTTTTAAAATACAGTAAGATAACGGCATAAGTCTTCAATTTAGCTTTCATTGTAGACTTGCATTGAGTCCCAGAGTTGGTTTTTCTGTCTGCCTATAGAATGGTCAGGTTTCGATATTTTCTGAGTAGTGACTGCCACCTGGCCTCCACAACCCATTTCCATTCCTTCTTCTGTATGTTTATATCGCATCTGTCAATTATTTGATAACAAGGGCACAAAAAAAGAAAAGTGACAAAAAATAATTTGTATTTTATCTTGTCAATATTTCAACATTATAAAATATTAATATAAATACTATATTATCTTACAATAAACGTTCCTACTCTTAATTTATTTTATATATTTACAATATATTACATTTTCTTACTGCTATATCTATACAATAACGGATAATATAACCGTTATTTGGAATATAAAAACGTTTAGTAACGTTATTTCGCGATTACATTTTAAACGAACAACTCAGTATTTATGTAAATTACTTAAGTTAATAAAAAAAGGGTTTATTTATCATAAAATTTTGCTAAATTCCTTTACACGTCGAAAATTTAACTTTGGGTTGAATCTAGATCACACCATTTTTTGAAACACTTTATTTCACTCATATAAACCGTCTATTTACACTTTACCCTATCAATGCACGAATTCATTCACCCCCCCTCCATGATGGTGAAATTGCTGCGTATTATCCACTATAACACTAGTATAGCCCCCCTCTTGGACCGTAGGGCTAGGAGTAATTTTCCCAAACGTCCCGCCAAAATTTTCAACCACAGGTCGGCCATTTTGATTTTGATTATGGCCGTAAAATGATATTAAATTCGTATAATTATACTGATTGGGTATTTCTGAACCTTCAATAGAACTGCATGATGAGGAACTGGCTGAAAATGGTCTTTGACTCTGTGGATAGCTCACATAATTTGGTAAAATTTCGTTTGTATCTGCATAATTTTCGTAAAAAATTTCTTGGTAGCCATTTTGTGGGTGATATTCGTCTGGCGTGTCGTAAGGGGGGATGACTGGTAGATTGTATTCTGGGTAATTGTACCCCCCACTGGAATCACTATATTCACTTTCGTTGACATGTACCGAGTTGATCTTGTCTATGTGTCTGACGTGTGGTATTTGGGGGGAAGTTGTGGTGGTAGGTACGTGGGGGGAGGATATAT
This sequence comes from Eilema griseolum, assembly GCA_963662185.1. Lineage (NCBI taxonomy): Eukaryota > Metazoa > Arthropoda > Insecta > Lepidoptera > Erebidae > Eilema > Eilema griseolum. The sequence goes on from OY759253.1 coordinate 9,973,719, forward strand.
CTACGTGGTTTACTTTTGGAGCTCCCTGGCTTAAGTTTAGGACGAGGTGTTTTTCTTCTATGTCACTGTAAAAGAAAATTTTTGTTGAGTATATTTATTACATATTTTAAATTGGTGAAATGTGGGTAGTTATATGTTACCTTTATGAGGCTATACTGCTAAGTTATGAAACTAAACGTGTCGTTTACTATTCTTAAAACTATATCGATACGGGAATCGAACCCGCTACCAAGATCGTATAAAAGACTAGCAGAGAAAACATTCAATTGCTACAATCACGTGTCACAGGTTGCTTACTGACGAATTCTTAAAAGGGTTTTTTTTATTTTTATACCACTTAGGTGGCAGACAAGCACACGGTCCACATGATGGAAAGTGGTTACCGTGGCCTATGGGCGTGTGTAACACCAGAGAAGCCACACTCGCGCTGCCGACCCTGTAAGCATAGAGTTTCTGTGCCGTCAGTGTAGAGGACAAAGCAGGACAAGCCTTTAGTCATCCCACTGACAGCACAAATTCTCCAGTGAGCTCTGGCTACCCTACTCACCGCTGGGAACACAACACGAAGTTATTATAACCGCGGTATTTTGTAGGGCGGAGGTACTTCCCCAGTCGGACTGCTCAATTTGGCGGAAATACCGCCGTGTCCTACCTGCTTAAAATGTCGATTAGGGAGTCGAACCCGCTACCAGCTGTGCAATTCACTAAGCACACAGCGTGGAGCTGCGACAACCTTGAAAGGGATTCTCATTGGTCGGCTGGGTGACGGCACAGATCGACCAATGACGATCTTTTTTTTTTATACCATTCACACACACTCGCGCTGCCGATCCTGAAGAAACCTCCTAATGCCCCTTTTGAAGAACCCCGTATTGTAGGCGCATGGGAAGACCGCAGCAGGGAGTTCATTCCACAGCTTGAGTATTAAAAGTAGATACAAGATTGTTTACCTTCAGTAAAGTACCTGAACGTATGGAGTATAGATATGAGTGAATAGCTAACCCCCCACCCCACCCCAGCTTCGCCCGGGGTATATTTTGAAGCTTCATATCCCTTTGAGCCCGTATGTTTTAGTCTTCAAAATATGTATGAAAAATTGCCGGATTTGTTAACATTTATTATCAATGCTCCGCTCCCTTATGTAGTAGCGTGATGATATATAGCCTAAAACCTTCCTCGATAAATGGACTACCTAACACTGAAAGAATCATTCAAATCGGACCAGTAGTTCCAGAGATTAGCGCGTTCAAACAAACAAACAAACTCTGCAGCTTTATAATATTAGTATAGATTACCTGAGTACGTAATTGACAGAGACTATACAATGCGGTCTCGAAGACCTAGAGTTGTGCACTATGGTTGCGTAGCTCTGCATCCAGACCCATCCACCACTTTTAGTCAAAAATCTGTAGTACCTGGATGTTACCTGGCCTTTGGTTAACACTGAAATGAAAGGAGAAGATTAATTTGTGTGTGATGTGGTTAAGGGTAGTGGGTTCGATACCCCGATCGAACCCACTACCCTTAACCACATCACACGTGAAAAAGCTTATGATGAGTCCGTCACTGTCATCAACATGGTATATGTATGTAATGGTGACCATCTTTTCTGAGACTTTTTTTTTATACCACTAAGGTGGCAGATAAGCATACGACCCACCTGATGGATAGTGGTCACGCTGGCCTATGGACGTGTGTAAAACCAAGGGAGTCACACTCGCGCTGTCAATCCTTTAAACACAGAGTTTCTGTGCCGTCAGTGTAAAAGACAAAGCTGAGCAAGTTTTTGGTCTTCCCACTGACAGCACAAAAACTGTCTAGTGCTTTCAGCTTAGCATCAGGCGAGGTAAAGTCTAATCGACGTGTCCTTTATAAGAGTGTGTTTTAAGACTTCGGTGTGGTATTCCTTTCTCAATCATACATCAAAACGAAAAGTTTAAGAAGATGTTTGCCGAGTGCTTTTCCCTAGAATGTTTTTTTTTGTTAGACTAAGTGGCATATGACCACGGCTATCCTTGATATTTTCTTGTTTAATACTTTTTCAGTAGTCGGGCATTAGTTTTAAACTTATTTTTTTATTTATATTTTTTTGGGGCAAGCAATATGTATAATTTATACATATTTAAAATGTGGTAATTATGCCCTTTCAGTTGATACCAAACACACCATATTAATCTCAAATTCTTTTTTTCTTCATAGTTCGCCATAGTCGGGTAAAAAGTACAAGTGTTTTCTCAATATGGTTATTAAGTATGTTTATCTGCATTATAGATTGCATAAAACTTTTCTCTCTTACTTAGGACACGTGCAGGGCTTAGATGTCACCCTCACTGTGCAGAATATACGAGCAAGAACCAAGCGGTTCGGAGACTCTTTTCTTTGCCGCACCACCAAGACTTGGAATGCACACACCAGCACACGTGTTTCCTTCTTCCTACAGTCCCGGGTTCTTTAAGCGGGGCGTGAAAAAGCATCTGATGAGGCCGCCAAGCTGAGTGCCACCATTGTAACATTACTTAATGTCTGTAGGTAATGGTGACTCTCTTTCCTGAGATTTAGCTTAACATCAGGCGAGGTGAATTCAAGTTGGCGTGTCCTAGATAAAAAAAACACAAGCTAGTTAAGCTATCATGGGTCTAAATAGCGTTGTGTAGAATATTTTTGTACTTACATGTACAGTGTGAATGTCTCATATGTAACACATCTGTGCCGTGTATGTAGTGGTACAAGGTCTTCTCTATAAGGTCCTGTGGCTCGTAGCCCGTCAGCGAGGCGACTCTGCGAACAACATAAAAACATCTAAGTACAATTAAAATTTAGTGTAGGTACCTTAGCGTAATTTCAAAGAAATACTGGATATTTTTTTAGAATAAAAATTATGTAACAAAACAGTACACCCGCGATCCAAACGTTTGGACCGCGGGTGTACCGTTTTGATGTATAATTTTCAATTAAAAGAAGTACACTGAATACTATTAAAGGTACACTGAGGTACATCACAGGTACTACCATCAATCCAGTAAGAAAATAGCAGAATTCTGATCGACACACCCGCGGTCCTAACGCTCACATTTTTTGTCAATATTAGCAAAATTAAAAAAAAATCTATGTTCAAAGACACTGCCTCCTCCACTTGTATAACCCTACAGAACAACACGCTCATCATACAACCCCTCAATAATTAGTTAACCCTTAAACTCTCGAGTGACAGGGGGTCCTTTGACCCCCGGCTCTTACGCGCCTAATTGCCGGAAGTGTCAGAATTTTTTCGCGTCAACAGTTTTTTCGGATGAAAAGCAATATGGTTTGCAGTTGATTAGAAGGGCTCTTTAGTGATCTCGATGGGGACTTTGGTTATTGTTTTTTGTGTGCGGATTTTTTTTTATATACTTAGAACACGTCAATAAGACATTTTTGAGAGTTTGTTAAAAGGTTATTATAAAAAGATAGTTTGATACAAGTGGGTCTCGTACGGTCGCTTCCAATATTCGATCGTCAATCTAAGATTATTTTCAATCTCGATTTTTGACAGAGAAAAAGCATCTGATGAGGCCGCTAAGCTGAGTGCCACCATTGTAATACTTAGTGTCTGTAATGGTGACCCTCTTTCCTGAGACTTTACCTTTAGCTTACCATCAGGCGAGGTGAGGTCAAGTTGGCGTGTCCTATATATATATATATAAAAACAAAAAAACAATCAATAGATCGACGCCGAATCGGTGTTTCAATATTTCTATCTCGCCAACAACACCCTAACAAAAAAAGTTGTTCATTTTGATACGAACGGCAATCTAAAAGTGTCGCTCTGTCCTCCTAAAGATCGATTAGAAAAAAGTGTCGGTATATCGATCTAAAAATACATACATACATACATATAATCACGCCTTTATCCCCGGAGGGTCAGGCAGAGAGATAGATGAGAGAGAGAGATGATGAGTACGTGTAAGTAATGGTGACCCTCTTTTTTGGGACTTTGCCTTCAGCTTACCATAAGGCAAGGCGAAGTCTAATTGACGTGTCCTATATATAAAAAAACCTCTGCCTAGCCCACTGGGGATATAGGCGTGAGTTTATGTTATGTTATGTCTATTATCATCACAGCGAGTAGGGTGTAGGGTTGCAGACAGAAGACATGTTACATTTTCTTCGTACGTGTTAATTATCTAATTAATAAATTGCTAAACTTCCGCATCGTCAGCATACTATGTAATACAAACAGCTGTATAGGCACTTATATCTATATGTATTTTGCATATATGCAGAAATATTCACCGCTAACCCTACTCACCGCTGGGAACACAACACGAAGTTATTATAACCGCGGTATTCTGTAGGGCGGAGGTACTTCCCCAGTCGGACTGCTCAATTGGGCGGAAATACCGCCGTGTCCTACCTCCTAGGATGTAAGTTTGGAGTTTGTATTAAACAGCTGTATAGGCACTTATATCTATATGTATTTTGCATATAAGTATGCAGAAATATTTGAGTAATCTCCGCCCTACAGAATTCCACGGCTATAATAACCTCGTGTTGTGTTCCCGGCGGTGAGTAGGGTAGCCAGAGTTGAGAGTTTTTGTGCTGTCAGTGGGTAGACCAAAAGCTTGTCCTACTTTGTCTTTTACCGACGTCTTTTACTGACTTTGTATTTCACTGACGGCACAGAAACTCTCTGTGCTTACAGGGTTGGCAGCGCGAATGTGACTACCTAGGTTTTGCACACGTCCATAGGTCACGGTAACTGTGTGCTTGTCTACAACCCAAGTGGTATAAAAAAAGTTATAAAAGTTTACGAAGAAACTTTTTTTTTATACCACTTAGGTGGCAGACAAGCGCACGGCCCACCTGATGGAAAGTGGTTACCGTGGCCTATGGACGTGTGTAACACCAGAGAAGCCACACTCGCGCTGCCGACCCTGTAGTTTCTGTGCCGTCAGTGTAGAGGACAAAGCAGGACAAGCCTTTAGTCATCCCACTGACAGTACAAATTCTGCACTGAGCTCTGGCTACCCTACTCACCGCTGGAAACACAACACGAAGTTATTATAACCGCGGTATTCTGTAGGGCGGAGGTACTTCCCCAGTCGGACTGCTCAATTGGGCGGAAATACCGCCGTGTCCTACCTCCTAGGAAAAAAAATTGGAGTAAGACGTAGGACGCGATGGTGTAAGACGGATATAGGTACCTATAGGAAGAATTGAATGATTTCAGGCGAGCTTCGGTGGCTCAATGGTCAGAGCATTGCCCCTGTAAGGAAAAGGTCTCGGGTTTGAATACTGCCTGAACTAATTTAAATATATTCCTATTTTCATCAATTGGAAGTTTGGTTAAGTAAGTACTGCCGCGTGGTTCCCGGCAGAATAGAATTAGGGCCACCCCATATTCCCACGCGGTGTCGTACAAGGCGACTAAGGGATAGGGCTGTTTAACATCAGACAGATATATACAGCTCAGACTCAGCCTCAGATGCATGACTCTATTACGTGGGACCGAATACAATTATTGGTGAAATGTTCAATTCAATTCAATTCAATTTATTTATTTCTAAACAAATATAGTTTGTATCAAAATGTCAATTTCAATGAAAATACACTATAACGTTAAATAAATGGTTTTAATTCACCTCTGCCTAACCCTCCAGGGATAAAAGCGTGATTATATGCATGTATGTGGAAGTTTGTGTATTAGTTCATCAAGCGCTAACGCGTTGAAAGAATTTGGCTAGAGATAGATTACGGTCTGGAATTACACATAAGGCTACTTTTCCCGGGAATAGGTTCCCATGGGTAGCGGAATCAAAAGTCTATCCGAACGACGCTACGGGCCACAGCAAGTTAAAACCAAAACTGTACTACAACAGTTTATTTAATGCCCTAAAAAAACCCACACTTTTTACCCCTCATTTGAACAATAGGGGGTGAAAAAACAAAGGCTCCCGTAATTGATGTGGGGTCGTATCGGATGTCCGCTATCCGAGAGGACTTAATTGACGATAAAAAAATGTATTTTTTTATGGGGTATTGTTTTAAATGTTTCAGATACAGTTACTAAGTAATGCTGCGTGGTTCCCGGCAGAGTAGAATTTGGACCACCCCATCTCATCCCATGCGGTGTCGTACAAGGCGACTAAGGGATAGGGCTGTTTAACATCAGACAGATATATACAGTCCAGACTCAACTTTAGATGTATTCCTCGAGTCATCAATAGTGCCCGGAAGACGGCAATAGGCTCACCCCCTATTACGTGGGACTGAATTCAATGATTGGTGAAATGTGGGTGTTAATTCACCTCTGCGTAACCCTCCGGGTATAAAGACGTGATTATATGTATGTATGTATATATTTTTATTCTGTAAAGTATTTTCATTATAGTACCTACTTGCAATAATGCATAGAATTGTACGATCTGTCATGGAGGAGCGGAGGCTCCTAATACAGGCATTATTTGCTTAAAAAAAGGCTTGAATCATAAAATTGGAATACCAAACTGTATGATGAAATTAACTGTTTTGGGACATTTCGCAATTAAATCATGAAACTTATCATTTGTACTACTTGAGCGACAAACGCGAAAGCGCGTCAATGCAACGCGATTCATGATATTCTTCCATACTTCACATGCCATTTTAACGGTACACAACATGGGACACAATAAAGAACAACGACTTTTATAATGAAATATTAAGGCGTCTTAAGGAGGTAGGACATGGCGGTATTTCCGCCCGATTGAGCAGTCCGACTGGGGAAGTATCACCGCCCTACAGAATACCGCGGCTATAATAACTTTGTGTTGTGTTCCCAGCGGTGAGTAGGGTAGCCAGAGCTCACTGAAGAATTTGTGCTGTCAGTGGGAAGACTAAAGGCTTGTCCTGCTTTGTCTTCTACTGACGGCACAGAAACTCTGTAGGTACTTACAGGGTTGGCAGCGCGACTGTGACTCCTCTGGTGTTACAGACGTCCATGGGCCACGGTATACATCCATAGTCCATACAACATACGTCCATAGTTGAATGCTGCCTCAAGGTCCAGTAAAAAGGCAACGTCTAGAGCAAAGTTTGAGTTCATCGGCAGAATTGGCGAGCGGCTTGCGCGCTACCCATCTGGCAGTCGTGTATTTTGGTCGCTCGCTAAAGCTGCTGAGGGAAACTTCTGCCAGTCTTGCCTTCCGCCGCTGCAAAAATCCGACGGTAGTCTGGCCCATGGCGCTAAGGAGAAGGCCGATCTTTTGGGTAATCTCTTTGCGTCAAACTCGACTATGAACGACGGGAACGCCGAACCACCCATCATCCCCAGCTGTGGTGCTTCGATGACCGAAATTAAAATCACACAACGGGTGGTCCGGCGCGAGCTTAAGTCCCTAGATGTTCGGAAGTCGAGTGGGCCGGACGGTATACCGGCGATGGTGCTTAAGCACTGTGCCCCCGAGCTGTACCCTGTACTTACACGCCTTTTCGCACTCTCATACTCCGTGAGGCAAGTCCCGGCCTCGTGGAAGACTGCATTCGTGCACCCTGTACCTAAGAAAGGTGACAGGACAGATCCGACCAATTACAGGCCTATCGCTATAACCTCCCTTCTCTCGAAGGTTATGGAGCGTGTTATTAATACACAGCTCCTGAGGTACCTTGAAGGAAACGATCTACTGAGCGACCGACAGTACGGTTTTCGCCACCGTCGCTCTACCGGTGACCTTCTTGTGTATCTCACAAACCGGTGGGCGCAAGCCATCGAGAGTCGCGGTGAGGCACTAGCGGTCAGCCTCGATGTAGCGAAGGCCTTCGATCGGGTCGGGCACAAAGGTCTTCTTACGAAGTTGCCATATTATGGACTCCCCGAGGGATTGTGCGAATGTGTGTCTGATGGCTCCATTAATTGTTATGCGGACGACAGTACCGGGGACACGTGTTACACGGACCGTGCAAATATCCCTCAGTCCGAGGTGGAGAAGAGTCGCGAACAACTTGTGTCTGAAATCGAGACTACTCTCTCTGGAGTGTCCGATTGGGGACGACTAAACCTAGTCCAATTCAACCCCACTAAGACACAAGTATGTGTATTCACCGCTAATAAAACCCCATTCATTGTAGCGCCGCAATTCCTGGGCACACCGCTTACCATCTCCCCGAGTATCGGGATCCTTGGTGTCGATATCTTCAGTGAATCATACCGAAGTCATTTGCAGGACAAGGTTAAGTTGGCATCAAGAAAGCTCGGAGTGCTCAACAGGGCGAAGCAGTGTTTCACTGCGGGGCAGCAACTCCTTTTTTATAAAGCACAGGTCCGGCCTCACATAGAGTAGGTACTGCTGTCACCTTTTTGCTGGAGCACCTGCATACCAGCTTGACCCCTTCGACTCAGTGCAAAGACGGGCATTGACAATTTGCAAAAAACCACTTTCCATCAGGTGGGCCGCGTGCTTGTCTGCCAACTAAGTGGTATAAAAGAAAAAATGGGAATCTAGTATGTTAACTATTTGAATCTATTAAGATTTAGAAAAAATTGAAACGGTTCAGGCGGTTTCGAACCCGCGGTTTCTTACTCTTACAAGGGGAAAGCGCTAATCAAAACAAATCAAACAAATCTACTCTGTGGGTCAAACTGTGAAAAGTGGCCCAAATTCTACTCTGCCGGGAACCACGCGGCATTTGACGTTCAGCTCATTTGTATATCGGTAACTATATAACACACTCAGGGCCGTCTTTAAACTATTTGAGGCCCTGGGCACATTAGGATCATGGGGCCCCTAGGACCTTGAGAAAACACTATTTAGTTACAATAGATAAAGAAAGACAAACAAGGTTCTAAATTTATTTTTATTTAGTTACTAACTATAAAAAATAGGAAATATAAAAAATAATCTACAAAAGTAACTCGCTTAACATAAAATCCTTAGATTAATTCTATGTTGATTGCAAAGGTACCCTTCTAGATTTAAGATGAGCAAAATCGTTAATCACATCTTCAAAATCTATGGTATTGAGAATATCACAGCGACAAACTAGTTAATCTCTCTTGAAGCATAGTACTTCTTAATTCATTTTTTATTCGTTTCAATTTGGAGAAGGAGCGTTCTCCGCTGCAGTTAGTTACCATCATACTTAAAAATATTCTCAATGCAATTTCTACGTTAGGAAATGTGTCTTCAATTTTGTTTTGCTTTAATAGATTATATACTTCCTGTACACTGTTAGATGCTTCATTTTCACTCTGAACATTTTTTAAGTATTCTTTTAAATGTTGACATTCTATTTCTAACTCTTTTTCATTTACATCTTCGTGATAGATTTGAGAAAATTCTTTGCATCCTTGTCGTATCTCTTCGGAATTCAGAGTTTTTAAGTGAAAAAATAAACTAAAACGTTGACTGACGGTCTCATATGAACTTTGTCGCTGTTTTAGATGAACACTCAAGGTATCGATTATTGGGAGAAAGGTTTCTACGTTGAATCGCTCTTTTCCATTCAATTGGACTGATGGCGCAGAGCCATCAAAAAAAATCAGCCGTGAGCTTCTACGTCTTGTTCTTTGAGATAGATCTTTGTAGTCAGATTCTGGGTTATTTTCTTTGGCAGATGATTCGAAGTTATCAAATTTATCCCTGAGGTTAGTAATAAAATCATAAAGTGAAGTCAACAAATTGGTTGCAACGTCCAGTGTTATTGTTTCTTTCTGAAGATAATTACTTGTTTTGTCTATTCTTTCCAATATGGTGCTCCAGATTTCCGTCAGTATAATAAATTCTAGATTTCCCATTTTTCTAGACAGACTAAGGGCTTCGTCTCTTGTTTCTCGTGCCTTTTCAGTATCGTTTGCGATGGTGATTAAAGCTTCTAATATTCTTTTATATTAGAAGCTTTAATCACCATCGTTTTATTTATTTTACCCACATTATACGTGTTAATTTTTGTTTTTAAATTGCATATTTTGATTTTGAATTCTTATTTTCTTTTTCTTGTGTCTATTTTTATTGCTTCATTCGTTATCATAATTCTGTTACGCACCTACTAAGTGATAAACAATATAGATAAATAAATCTTGTGGGCGGAGGCGCTGTCTGCTGAAACACAGGCTACAAGCCTAGCTCAGCAGCAGATGCTACAAATAATTGGCATAAAAAGGAACCAATATATTTATTTGTTTTCTTGTAACACCAATGTAACACACCATGTTTCGAGCAATAAATTATTATTATAACCCCCATGCAAAGCACTTACTGCATCAGCTCGGGCTGACCATCTGGTTTGTGAAAGACTCTTAACAACTTTTTTTGAACCTAAATGTTCTGTTAATATATTCCATCTGTGGGTAGAGCCCGAAAAAAAGTTGTACACTTTCTGAACTATTTCAAAAAACTGTGATGCCTCCGGTACACACCCAGCAGCATGGACACCTACCAAGTTTAGTGAATGTCCTGCACATGGTATAAAGGTGGCAAATTCACATTTTTCCTTGATTCTTGTTTGTAGACCACTATACTTTCCCGACATATTTGAAGCATTGTCGTAGCTTTGTCCTCTGCAATCTTTTATGGGAATATCATGTATCTCTAAAAAATTTAAGATGGTCTCCGCTAAATACTTAGATTTATGCTCTTTAATAGGTATAAATTTCAAAAACCTTTCAACAGGAACACAGTCTTTTACGTATCGAATGATGAAAGTTAGCTGGTCAATATGAGACAGATCGGGCGTACTGTCAACGCTTATGGAAAAATATTTTGCTGATTTAACTTCATTTATAATTTTTTTTAGAACCTGTTTTCCCATTACTTCAATAAACTCATTACAGATATTTGCTGATAAATAAGAAATGTTACCCTTTCCAGGATTCCCAAATTTTTTTAAGTGATCTGCAAGAAATGGATCAAATTCACTCAATAATTCCACACAACCCAAATAATTTCCATTGTTTGGAGATCCTAGGATTTCATTGTCGCCGCGAAATGGAAGCCCTCTCGATGCCAAAAATTTTACAACAGCTACAATCCGTTTAAGTACGTTTCTCCAGTAATCCACTTCCTTTTGATGTTGAGATAATAACTCTATATCTACTCTACCAACCGCTTTACTTCGTGCCAGATAAGTCATCATAGATTGCTTATGCGCTGGGCTATTTTCATGTGTTAAAATTATGTGATTAATATGCTTCCAATCATTACATCCATTCCGAGAGCAAAGATTAACATCAGTTGGGTTAAATAAGCAGCATGAAAAACAAAATACAGAGCATTTGGAAGGCGAATACAGCAACCATTTTCTTTCGACGCTTTCATTGTTCTTTAATTTGCGAATAAATAATGCTTTGTTGAAATATCTCGTCACTAATTTATTACCATCTTTGTAGGTTCTGGATGCCTCGGAAAAGTCAGAATCTTTATTTTGAAAATATACTGGTCCCTTACGAATTAAAATTTCGCGATTTATTTCAACAAACTTTTCGTGAAAATAATCGGCGGGATCGTGCGATATTAATTCTTCTGTGTTGGAAAACTGCTGTTCAATTGACACAGTTGGAGTTGTCGGTTTTAGTGAAGTTACTGAAGTCGTTGCACTTTCGTCGTAGGAATAGTCGCTTTCTGATTCAATCTCTTTTTCAAAATTGGAACATGAAGGTTTAGAAATTCCCGCAATTTGTAATTGAGCTGAGTCATCATGTGGAACATTTATGAGTTGATTGCTACTTACAGAAGTTTCTCCAGTAGTAGTAGTAAAATATGATGTTAATTTTGGTAACTTTTCAATTACTTCTTTCTGATGTAGAGCTTTTTTCCTTTTTTCAGATTCACTAGGATATGACCGTTTCGACATTTTATATTATAATTCAGTGTTTAATTAATTTTATAACGAAAATATTCGCTAACACAAAACAGACAAACGACGATTTAATCAAACAATACTATTTTTTTGTCAGAGCTCAAGCACAGTCAGTAACAAACTAACAACTACAAACAAAACAAACGCCACAACATCGCAGACAAATACTTGAAGGGAATTCCCGTTCGTCAAGTCAAACGACGATCGGGAGTCGGGAATTCCCCTTTTTTGTCTTTTTTATTACGAATGACGTTCGAATAGGTTTCTTAAAGACATAAACCACACCGCATCAAATAATTCTTCTTTTTTTAATTTAATAATTTTTCTTTTAATTGTATTCTTATACTTACATATAGGTATTTAAATTAACCTAAATATACTAATATCGGAAATACTCATTTTTGAGAGAGAGTGGAGTACTTATACCCTGTTTATTTATTAGTTTGATCTTTCTTTTTGACGGATGTCAAATCTGAAATCGATATAACTTTGCAACGACGAACAATATTTTCTTATTTTAATAATATTAAAAATTGATAATAATCATAAGAATAGACACACAACATAAGAGTACCTGTTAAGGACTCAAGCATTTTCCGAAAGTCTTAAGTGGTTTTTATTGCTTCGAAGTAAAATTTAAATAGAAAAACTGAAAACAATGGTACCTACCCAATGTTTTTATGTCTAGTGCAATAAAATTGATTGACGAATGAATTTATTTATTTTGAATAGTTTAAAACATACATACAGCCACATATTTAGCCAACACATTTTTTACACCAATAGATATTTTCTGTTTCCCATCACTGACCCATCTGTGAAAAAGTTCAAGCTATGTTGTACAAGGTATAGCTATCCGCATGCGGCAAACTAAAGCTAATATAATAAGCGTAGGTATTGTAGTAAGTCATTATCATCAGATTTTTCAAAATTAATGTTTTTCGGTAATACCTAAATATCGGTTATCATTTGGTAATCTGGCAGGAACTAGGGGGCCCCATTCGATCGCGGGGCCCTGGGCACGTGCCCATAGTGCCCAGTGGGGAAGAGGGGCCTGAACACACTAGCACCGCGCCGCGCGTAAATCCTGATCCCATGGGAATATCGGGAATGGGAATGTTACTCACGAAGAATGTAGCTATCTAATGAAAAAAGAATTATTAAAATCGGTCCAGTACTTTTTGAGTTTATTCGTTACATACAAAAATATAAATCTTTCCTCTTTATAATATTAGTATGGATTATTATACCTAATTGTACACTAAGCAATTCTTATCGCGGAAATCCTAATACGTCGCGATGATATTACGCGCGACATCACGTAGTGCACATCTGCGCTCCAGGTGCTAATGTTATGATATTCAATATCATTGGTTCTATAACAGCCTGGTAGCGTCACCGCTGACCGTATTAGGACTTAAGAGATAGCTATATTCATACTTCCATACTAGTATTATAAATACGAGAAACTATATCTGTCTGACTTTTACGCTAAACCTAAACTTAAATTTTTTTTTTATACCACTTACGTGGCTGACGAGCAAACGGCCCACCTGATGGAAAGTGGGTACCGTGGCTTATGGATGTGTGCAAAACTAAGGGGTCACACTCGCGCTGCCAACCATGTAAGCACAGAGTAAGCACTGTGAGTAGAATCGGGGACCTAGAATACAAGCCTAATAGTTTTAAATGACCTGACCAAGATTATTCAAACGGAAAAGTCACATCACAATCTGTTTAGTAGTTTTTATGTATACAACAAAACGGATAAGACTACAAAAGTCAGTTGTGACTTGTATTCCAATTCTGTTTTGAATACCCAAGCATGCAAATGTAATTTAATGAAAGAAGAATTAAATAGAGCCTAAGCGAATATTTGCATGCCATTGAATGGTAGATGTGCTGAACTGTATCTAATCTTACTTAACACCATGTATGACCACATTTCTGCAAATAAATGAATTTTGATTTTGATTTTTTGAAAAAAAAAATTCGCGATTTAACCACAGAAATTCAATATCCATCACCAGTGGGTTATACAGATCAGATGGAAATCGCTTCACGGAAAATATGAAGTTTAATCGCGCCGCAGTTAGACTTTAAAAAGCGGACCCCGGACTCCGAGGTGAAGGTCTCAGATGAAACCGGGACTAACGCAAGGTTGATGATGAGTGTTTTTTTTATAGGTACAATTGGTACAGGTGACAGATAAGCACACGGCCCACCTAATGGTAAGTAGTTATCGTGACCTATGAACGTGTGCAACACCAGGGGATTCACACTCGTGCTGCCAACCCTGTAAGAACAAAAAGTTTTCGTGTCGTGGAAAAGACACAATCAGGACAAGTCTTTAGTCTTCCCATTGACAACACAAAAACTCTCCAGTGAGCTCTGGCTACCCTTCTCACCGCTAACAGGAGGTTATTATAGCCGTGGAGGTACTGCCCCAGTCGGGCTGCTCAATTGGGACAGCAATACCGTCGTGTCCTACCTATTCCAATTAAGGGTATTTAAGGCTGGTCCCCAAGGCCCCCACTAAGTCCTATAGCCCTATGTCTTCGAAATTAGTATTCAAATGTTCGTATAACAATTAATAGTGGAAAATACTTTAGTTCGATACAGCAATGAGCTGTTCTCGGAAAGTTTAACTTCGTTGCACTGAACAATACCAAGTCCTGCGCGCGTTCCATTGCTGCCGACACACCGACGATTTATAAACACATACATAACAATTTGCGCATGTAAATCTTTGAAGGGGTAAGTAGAGGTATGTTATGTTAACACACATTGCGCATTTTAGAAAAGGGGCAGGTCAGGAGTACCCTAAACCGACGAGCATGCATGAAGAATGTAATAAGAGTGAATGAAGCGAGAGTAGTATGTCAGGATCGTAGCAAATGGAGATGCGTGATCTCTGCCTACCCCTATGGGAGACAGGCGTGATTTTATGTATGTATGTATGTACATTGCTCAAATTATGATTTTCGGCTCCAGGTTGTCGGGGGTGAACCTATTGTCGTCAATAGGGGACTTAAGTTACGGGCTGTATGTTGACTGTTGATTTTTACTGTCTTTTTATGTTTCGTTAACCCCCGATGCAAAATGGAGGTGTCGTACAAGGCGACTAAGGGATAGGGCTGTTTAACATCAGACAGATATATACAGCCCAGACTCAGCCTTATATGCATGGCTCGAGTCAATAATAGTGCCCGGAATACGGCAATAGGCTGACCTCCTATTACGTGGGACCAAATACAATTATTGGTGAAATGTGGGTGTAAATTCACCTCTGCCTAACCCTCCGGGGATAAAGGCGTGATGTATGTAGGTAACTTCTTTGGGCTATAAAAATCATCAAAAAAAATAAATAGAAAAATCATAATATGAATATTTTGGAAAAACAATATGTATATTATTCTATACAGTGCTTTACTATTGCGTACAGTGACTATCCCATTTTTAGGAATGAATATTGTCTACGACACATTCACTCTTCGTCATTAATACTTACTTACATTCATTTTTAAGTCATTCATTCATTCCATTCAAGATTCATCGCGAACACTTGTAGATGCTTTAAGTTGAAATATTATTTTTTACGAATAAATAAGTTACACGATTTGTTTCTTTCGTATGTAATGCTACATTGTTTTTAACCCTATTTGCATTATGATAAACAAATATTATGCTATTACATTGCTATGTTTAGGGAGTGTTTGAAAAGTTAAAAAAAAATAGCTTCTATCCAAAATTTTCCACAGCCTCCGACACAGAAATATTTTTTTCATTCGACATACCTTAGTAACTTATCTCGCGTCGAGTTTAATTCAGCATGGATTGCGAGAATATTATGTGGGTATACCCGTCTGCAACGAAACGGCCCATAAGCCTGTTTCGCTAATGAACAATGCCAATGCCGGTGCGTTTTCCATACCCGTCGACAAGGCAATATTTCGTCATAGTTGGCCCCTCGTTGGTGTACAAGACCTTAGTCTGTATAATATTGATTTCATTCCAAGAACGCGTTCTATCGTAAATGAATAACTGTTGCTGTGTTCCATTTGTGTCGACATTTATGTTGACTTAAGGGTACACACTTAAACTATCGTAAAGTTCTAATTATATACACTTTCACTTATGGAGTACTTAAGAGTTAGCCATGACTTTCTATTAAGCAACCGAGGAGTTTATTTTTGTTTTGATAAGAAAATCTCATGATGGGAAGACACAGGGGTTTCCATCATACCGCGCATTAAAATAAAAACACAGATCTAAATTCTGTTTAATCTGTACATCAATGAATTGATTGTTGGTCTCAGCGGTCAGCGTATCGGATGCCATATTGATAATGTGTGTGTAAACAACCTAAGATACGCTGACGACATGGTGCTGCTGGCGCCGACTGTTGGTTCATTGAGAAAAATATGACAAAGTCATGGTTTGTTATATAATGTAAGCAAGAGTGAATGCATGGTCTTTGGGGTGCCCGGTGAAAAAGTTGCTCATGTCCCACCCACAACTTTATATGGTGCTACATTGAAAAGAGTGAGTGTCTTCAAATATCTTGGTCAATATATTACCGAGGATCTCAGAAATCATGTAGACATAGATAGGGAACGCAGGGCGCTGGCGGTGAGGTGTAACAGGCTTGCCCGCAGATTTGCTCGCTGTAGAAAGAGGTTAAAATCACCTTATTTAAGGCATACTGCCAAAACCTCTATACGGGCAGTCTGTGGGTGAGCTTTGCACTTAAGTCGCTGAACGCCTTGCGAGTTCAATGTAATAATGCCTGCAGGGTGCTGTTGTGGTTGCCGTGCTATTGCAGCGCGTCAGTGATTTTTACTGAGGTGAGAGTAGACGGGTTTCATGCCATCTGGCGCAAAAGATCGGCGTTATTGTTGAGCCAAGTCCGCGGCAGCTCCAACAGTATTCTGAGAGTAATAGCAGCTCGGTACGACTCACCCATAATGAAGTATTTCACTAGTAGCGTGAAACCCTACACTTTACTTATTTGACTTGTATTTATTGATTTATATTTTATTATGAATTGACATTATATTGACTATTGCATCTAGTATTAACTTGTGATACTTAATCTATTAATAATTGAATTATTTAATTTTGTAAATTATAATTTTTAACTGACGTCAAATCTAATGCAATAATATAATATCAATTCCTGATTTTATACTGTTGACATTTTGTATGCTAAACATAGATGTAAGACAAATATTGCTACTAACAAATTGGGTTGCCATCAATAAAATGATATTTAATTTAATTTAAATTCAGTTATAATAAATTTCTGTTCGAATTGTATTAGCTGCCGTTCAACCATAGATATATTACATACCGCAACTCAACTTATTAATTGCACTTGCGTAAAACAGTCATCTTACAACCCATGAAACCGGCAGGTGGTAGTGAATTACAGATTTAACTAGGTAGGTACTTCCCCAGTCGGACTGCTCAATTCGGACGGGAATACCGTCGTATCCTATCGCCTCGAATTCTTTGAATCAAAATTTAAAATCCTCATCGAACTTCATATATTCTCTGTTTAAAATTTTAAATTCTTTAAACTCCAATTGTAAGCAAGACCGTACTGTGTCGGAAACATTGGGCACGCTCCATACACGCAAGTTCAGACTTTATTGGTTCACGCCAATCATGGGCGCGTAAACTCCAACAATGCACGTTCCAAGAAATGCGTGCTTCAGAATAAGACGTATATGCGCGTCGGCGTATATCGTATACTTTAAACTAGAATATCAACTCTATAATTGTGGTTTTTAGACGGTAGCTGGCAACAACTATATATGGGGAGTTCACTGGAGAGTCTGCAATAGGTCGTACATATGAAATTGACGTTTTTTTTTTGAAGAAATTAGAGGAAGCCCAATTTTCAGTACTAACATTCTCGAAAAGTGACAGCTGTAAAGAGTAATACGAAATTTATCATCAAAATGGATAGCATTTAGGAAGTACCGTTTTTGAAAATCGAATTTAATTTATCAAGCGGCCAATAAAAACAAAATTTAATACAGAGCTGTAAAATCTTGAAATCAACTTTAAAAAAGAATATAAAATATGGAAATAGCTATTAAATTACAGGAATAACGAACTCATGAATCTGTAAGAAAATTTCGGCAATTTCATAGGGAAAGACCTAATATCAGCGGGAAGACTAAAGGCTTGTCCTGCTTTGTCTTCTACATTGACGGCCCAGAAACTCTATGTTTACAGGGTCGGCAGCGCGAGTGTGACTCCTCTGGTGTTAGATACATCCACGGGCCACGGTAACCACTTTCCATCAGGTGGAACGTGTGCTTGTCTGCCTCCTAAAAGGTATAAAAGAAGAAATGGGTGTACCTAGTGAAAAGTTTTTTCACCTAGCTAGACTGTTGATATCTTGTGATTCCCGGTAGAGTACAATTTGGACCACCCCATCTCTTCCCATGCGGTGTCGTACAAGGCGACTAAGGGATAGGGCTGTTTAACATCAGACAGATATATAATGCTGAGACTCAGGCACATATACTTTAGTACGTAATTTTATAAAAATAACATTATTAAAAGACTCTTGAAAAGTTTTTCTGTAGAAAAAATACCTTTCTTTTTAGAATTAAAGTAATCGGGAGATTAACCATGTAGTATGGTACTGAGTTTCCGATATTTCGGCGCTGTTGCAAGTACCATGATCACGGAGGAACTGGAGTATTGACGGTGAACAGGGAAAAAAGTTTTTTAAGAGTAAATATATCGACCTACCCTCTTTCGAGTTCTTTTACTACGCGTATCTGCAATACCACTGGTTTCACTCTCACTACAAACTCGAACCCGATCTCGATCACGTTCACGACATACGATGCTCACTGTATCCACTCGCGATTTTGTTTTGGCTTGTTCCCGGTTGTTTTTGCAAAGACGGACCAATGGATGCCAGACGTTCGGCAGTTGAAACCCATCCACACGATTGAAATTTGTATACTTTTTTATTTCAATCACTATTCATTTTTCATCGCTAATGCTAAAATCTCTGTGTTAATTTTGAAATTCCTTTTTTTCTCACATATATATTTGCACATGACTCGTACACATTCATAAGATAATTAATATTATTTCGCGGACATTGGTGTGGGTTACATGTTCACTTAATAGTCATAATGTGTTTTACTTTAACAATGTATTAACGTGTAACTGTTTTACGTCTCAATAAAGAATTCAAAAATACAAGTTTTATAATTTGATAAAAAGACTTTAGATCTAAAAAAAAGTCTTCAACATACCTGGCATCTAAAAATATAAGCCGCATGTCCAGTGAAGCTCTAAACATAAACATATTGGAGTGAAGCTTCAGCTCTGTGACTGCTGACGGTGGCAGCGAGTGGCCCACTGCGATGAGGCCCAGAGGGGCAGAGCCCTCTCCGAACCGGCGAGCGCGGAGGTAACCGGAGCAGTGGATCACCTGTGGAGGAGTTAGTTACTTTACCTAGATGTTTTATAAGAATTGCTACGATGTGTACTGACCGCGACTACTGCGCAGGAGGCGCGGGTTCGATCCCCGCTCAGCGCAAATATTTGTATGCATCAATATGGACATCTTTTTTTTTTATACAACTTAGGTGGCAGACAAGCACACGGCCCACCTGATGGAAAGTGGTTACCGTGACCTATGAACGTGTGAAACACCAGTGGAGTCACATCGGTGCTGCCGACCCTGTAAGAACAGAGATTTTATGTGCCCTCATTGCAGAACACAAAATCAGGACAAGCTTTTGGTCTTCCCACTGACAGCACAAAAACTCTATAATGAGCTCTGGCTACCCTATTCACCGCCGGGAACACAACACAATGATCCTTCTTCTGCATCCTGTCTGTCCCAGACCTTTTCAGGACGTCACGTCAGTTTAAAAGGCTATGGGGCGTCCTACCTTCGGTTTGTCTTCTCGCGGTAACTATTTATTTTTATTTTAACACTAGCTGACCCACCCCAGCTTCGCCCGGGGTTTATTTTGAAGCTTCATATCCCTTTGAGCCCGTATGTTTTAGTCTTCAAAATATGTATGAAAAATTGCCGGATTTGTTAACATCTATTATCAATGCTCCGCTCCCTTAAGTAGTAGCGTGATGATATATAGCCTAAAACCTTCCTCGATAAACGGACTACTCAACACTGAAAGAATCATTCAAATCGGACCAGTAGTTCCAGAGATTAGCGCGTTCAAACAAACAATCAAACAAATAAACTCTGCAGCTTTATAATATTAGTATAGATTTTAGGAAAACTTTCAACTAAAAAATAACACTAGTAATAACTATCTGTTATTTAAAGGACATATATTATACTAGCTGCCCCAGGTACGCCCGCGGTATATTTAGAAACCTCATTTCACTCCTTAGGGTCCTTAATTTTATAGTCTTCAAATAATGTATGCAAATCTGCCGGATATGTTGGCATTTATGATCACTGCTCCGCTTCCTTAAGTAGTAGCGTGATGATATACGGGAACCACTTTCCATCAGGTGTAACGTGTATTTGTCTGCCACCTAGAAGGTATAAAAAAAGAAATGTGTGTACATAGTGAAAAGTTTTTTCACCTAGCTAGGCTGTTGATATCTTGTGATTCCCGGCAGAGTAGAATTTGGACCACCCCATCTCTTCCCATGAGGTGTCGTACAAGGCGACTAAGGGATAGGGCTGTTTAACATCAGACAGATATATACAGCCATTTATGGCATATTTGTGAGTGATAATACATCTCTGCCTACCCTTTCGGAGACTACGGAGACTACGGACTATTGTATATTCTTTATAACACATCATTGTGTGTACTCCTGTCTGTATATATGTTTCACAATAATCATTTGAAATCTCTTGCATAGCTAGGATTAAACACAAATCAAACAAGACTGTCCTACGAATATTTTTCTATTGCCACGCGACCATAATCCCGACAATTATTTTGATTCGCTCAATTTGAATTGTACATTAAAACAATACCGACACGCGTGCATACTGATTACTTGAAGTATCCTTAGGGACCCTATGGTGCGCATTCAATTGTATAAACAGGATAAATAAGGGGACAATAGTGTGGGGTGAGATATTACAAGGATTTGGTGAATTAATTGTATGCCACGTAAGTGGTATAAAAAAAATGGTGTGGGGGAATATTGTATTGAGGAAAGCTGTAATAGAACTGAATAACGTGATAAAAAGATGTTAAAAATCCAGTTTTGATCTAGTCTCGAACTCACATATGTCAAAAACTGTTTTATCGGAACTGTTTATACTGTTGATTGATGGCACTTGGTGGAATTTATTGTTAAACATATCGAGAATACACTTATACTTTTTTTTAATAAGAATGGTTTTTAAACAAAAATCCAGTTTTGATCTAATCTCGAACTCACAAATGTCAAAAACTGTATTATCGGAACTGTTTATACTGTTGATTGATGGCACTTGGTGGAATTTATAGTTAAACATATCGAGAATATACTTTTACTTTTTTTTAAAATAAGAATGTTAGTAACCGTAATTACTAATATTATCTGTTACGAAGCGTCGTCGGTAGCTCAGTGGTTAAGGAGTCGGCCTTACGATCGAGAGGTCCAGAGTTCGAATCCTGACTATTACACAACTGATGTGAACACACTCCTATCACAAGCAATTAAGCTTAGTTGGAGGGGTTAAAGGGAATACGAGTATTAGTAATGGCGGTTATTTTTAAAAATCCCCTCCCACTATCAGTATCAAAATAAACGGGATATTTACTATGTAGAGGGTAGATCGATATAATTACTCCTAGGAAAAAACTTTTTCTCTGTTCACCGCCACTACTCCAGGTTCTCCGTGATCATGGTGCTTGCAACAGCGCCGAAATATCGGAAACTCAAAACAATGAAACATGGTAAATATCCCGTTTATTTTGATACTGATGTGAGTGACCATGATAGTTTAAATACCCCTCCAACTAAGCTAAATTGGTTATACTAGGAGTGACCTTCTCCACAGTATTTTTTATTAGACCTGACCGGTTTCACCTTATGGCATCCTCAAAGGTTTACCAAAACAAATCTTTGAGGATTTCGTCGACAAACCGGTCAGGTCTAATAACAAATACCGTGAAAAAATTACAAATGTGTTCTTAATATGTGTATTTTCGTAACACTATTTTCAGTTCTCCACGAGTGAGCGAGAGAGCACACGTAGGAAGACAAGCATCCAGTTCCGGTATGGGAACCAACAACGTAGTAACAAAATGGTCGGACAATAACGCCGTGAGATCTCCACAACCTATTCGTGATATCAAAGAAATAGTCCCCACGGATGCAGGCCCCCCCCCCACCAGAGCCGGTGGGAGAGGTTATGTCGGACTCGAAGCGACTAAGCTAAATTACCGAAATTGCCTTATTGAGAGGCATATCCCTTGCACCCCAGCCGACCCTGAGCCATCTATTTCAAGCTTCTTTGGGTGCGCACTACTCGCTTCGCCACCGCGGCCTGCTTCTGCTAGGGAGAAGTAGTTATTCTAGGTTGTCAGATTCATTAGAGCTCCAACTATCCGTGACTGCCATAGATGTTAGTATGGCCAGCGGGATCGACAGTTTAATATACTCCCCGAGGCAACCAGACTATTGCAAATAGCCATATTCATGCATACAAATATTTGCACTGAGGGAGGATCGGGCGCCTCCTGCGTAGCTACCATATTCACTACCACCCCGCCACGGAGGCTGTCCTCCCATTTCCCTCCCTGCCGAATTTGAATCGCTTGTGCGTGTCGTGGTAGGCCAGCAGCAGTCCTGAATGAATTGCAGAGTTGATGTAGCACATCAACGGTTTCAGTTTGGACATAATATCTTGACCTTAAATTTATGGGAGGTAGGACACGGCGGTATTTCTGCCTAATTGAACAGTCTGACTGGGGAAATACTACCGCCCTACAGAATACCGGGGCCATAATAACTTCGTATTGTGTTCGTAGCGGTGAGTAGGGTAGCCAGAGCTCACTGGAGAATCCGTGCTGTCAGTGGGAAGACTACAGGCTTGTCCTGCTTTTTCTTCAACACTGACGGCACAAGAAACTCTGTGCTTACAGAGTCGATAGCGCGAGTGTGGCTCCTCTGGTGTTATACACGTCCATAGGCCACGGTAACCACTTGCTACCTAAGTGGTATAAAAAAAAACCCAAGTGGCGAGAGTAACGAGACCCTGATGTGCAGATTGGATGATGTGATACTACCAGGTTACAGAAGCTATTCAATTACGCTACAAAGGGGTAAAAGTGGCGATGAACTGACCTTATATCCGGAGGTGGTAAGTCCCGCGTTCCTCTTGGCGAGGACACACTTCATTCTGATGAAGAATACCCTCTCGTATTCGATGTCTTCCGGCGGGCCCCAGTTGCCCCCCACTGGGTACCTAGAAATCATGATAAGCTTAACATTTTTCTTGTACTAGACATAGTAAATAGTGGGCATATTCTACTCCACAGCGAACTAACAATATAGATTCTTTTTTATACCACTTAGGTGGCAGACAAACACACGGCCCACCTGATCACCTGATGGGAAGTGGTTACCGCGGCCTATGGACGTATGCAACACCAGGGGTGTCACACTCGCGCTGCCGACCATGAAGAAACCTTCTGATGCCCCTCTAGAAGAACCCCATATTATTCCACAGCTTGAGTGTGCGTGGGATGAAGTTTCTTTTATACCGAACAGTGCGCACCGTCTCAGTTCGCAATATGTGAGGAAGAATTCCCTGCCTATGGCGAGAGGTGCGATGATAGAATGTAGACACATATTGATAACTCACTTGTACTTTTCCACATTACTTTATTGCTTATTACACCTGACCGGTTTCGCCTTTGAGGATGCCGTAAGGCGAAACCGGTGTAATAAGCAATAAAGTAATGTGGAAAAGTACAAGTGAGTTATCAATATGTGTAACAACAAATTCCACCAAGTGCCATCAATCTACAGTATAAAAAAAAAAGTAGATAGAATATAGCATCATGTCAAACAATTCATTTGAGCACAAACCATTGTATAGGCGGTAGAACACACACAACATACACACAGCGATAGATGAAGGTTACTCACCCAAGGTTAGGGTACTGGAGTCCCAAGTAAGAGTGCGGCTGCTGCAGGCTCAGTACCGCGGTCATCTCGTCATGGTCAGCCTGGTGAATGTACTCGTATATCGAGTTGCCTGTTAGCTCTACCTGTGAAAGAGATGCATGTAGTAAGAGGAACCTAGGAACCACTAAATCATCTTCTTTTATCGAATCGACGGTACTTCTACTCTCGAAATTTGGTTTCCCACTGGAGGAATAAAAAAAAAAAATCTTGTTTGTTGTGTTCTCAGAGGCGCTGATAAGACCCGCCGATGTACAAGTATATAGGGGTGCAACACACAGTCCCCGGGTCTGATGTGGCGGAATGTAACCCTGCGTGTTCCTGGGGCGCATTCTTGAGGAGGAAAGCCCCCAATATCTCGGCCCGACTGCCGGGCTGGTGAGGCCTAGAGCAGCGGGCCCATCAAGGGCGTCCCTAGTCGAATCGCGGTGAGCAGTCTATCCCGCGGCGCGGAATAAGCGAAGGAACATCGTGGTGGTTTAGTGGGTAGTCTGGCCCTTATCGAGGCCAGGAGTCCCACAGGAAGCGAACCCGCTGCCGTCGCGGTGGGTGAGCGAAGTGCGTAAACGCATTCCACAACGTAAAAAAAAAATAGGCCCAGGGTGGTGTTACAGTTACATTGTAAGGTTGTTGGAGCCCCTTAACTTTTTCTCTTAGTTTAGCTCATTGTAGCTTTTACGAAAGCGACTGATTTCTGATCCCATAACCCTAACAGGAAATTCTGCCGCAGAGCTTCATGTGTCCATCAGCACAAGGAAAAAGGTCAGCTATTTATATATTATTTTTATAGATATTATCCTCTCGGTATTCTTACATTCCGGCAATCTAAAGACTTGAAATGGCGTGTGGTTTTAGTCGGTCCGAGTCAGATATAACAACCCATGCCAGTCGGTGAGAGGGGAAGAGTTATCCTACTGGATATCCGTTCGAAAAAGGGGGTTATCGAAAATATATTCTACCTCTGTTAAAAGTGTCCAAAACTCCTTACTTGACTTAACCCAAGGTGTACAGAAGCTGTTTCACTGATGTACATGATCTTCCCGTCGGGAGCCACCACGAATATGAAGCCGTCCAGGGTCTGGAGGAGGTGGGAGCCCAACTCTCTGATGGAGAGCTCTCGAGGTTGTGGGGGAGGCGGCGCCGCCCCCCAGGCGTCGCCAAGACCTGGATCAGGAGGAATTGGATTAGGTGAGTCATGTCTGAGTAACCTGTAGGCATTTATAGAATATACTTTGTATTCCGAATCTCCAAGTTTGATACTTTTATGGAGCAGATAAAACAGTTTATTCTCACTTAAGTAGAGATGAAATAATTAAATTATAAACTTTACAAATCTTATCAATAAATTTAACATAAACATTTTTTTGTACTAATCTAATCACCCACATCTGATCGCTTCCGGTGCAAAGGTGTCCATCACACTTGCTGCGTTTCCACGTTGGATTGCGATGGCCAGCCTCTGCACCAGAAACGATCCGTACCGGGTGTCAACTGTGGCCTCTATGAGCCTTTGTCCAATCGCCTTTACAAGGCTTTTGGCCTCTATGCCCCAGCTTCCCAGGGTTTCCACCGCTAATGGCACGAAATTCATAAAATAATCCTATGTGAACGTTTTATACCTCCGTTCTTCATCTGTAGGAGGTAGGACACGGCGATGTTCCGCCCAATTGAGCAGTCCGACTGGGGAAGTACCTCCGCCCTACAGAATACCGCGGTTATAATAACTTCGCGTTGTGTTGCGAGCGGTGAGTAGGGTAGCCAGAGCTCACTGGAGAATTTGTGCTGTCAGTGGGATGAATAAAGGCTTGTCCTCTACACTGACGGCACAGAAACTTTGTGCTTACAGGGTCGGCAGCGCGAGTGTGGCTCCTTAGGTGTTACATACGTCCATAGGCCACGGTAACCAATTATTCAAGTATGTTTATACGCATTCTAGATCCCATAACACAAGCTAGTTAAGCTATGCTCACCATGGGTCTAGATAGCGCTGTGTGGAATATTTATAAAACATCCATTACATTACCAATACAAATACTTACCGTCAGGAAAAACTTGTCTCATTTTCAGATAGCTCGTAGTTAATCGTATCACCGACGCTTTGTCTAACTGTGACGTAATGGCTGAAGGCAATGGAAGGAGTTTAGCCAGCTCTAGAAACTCTGCGTTCTCTTTCTCTCTTCTAGAACGAGCCGCATTCTTGCTCTTTTCTTTCATGATGGCAGCCGCGTCGAGCGGCTTGCTGTCCTTGCGACAAGCTGGAAGAGAAAATTTAATGTTATTTAAGTTTAAAAAGTAAGATGTTCAAAATTCAGTTTCGATATAATCTCAATTTTCCAAATGTCAAAAACGATAACGTTGTCAATGAAATGAAAAGCGTCCAAACAGCTAAGTATCCACTATTAGCGAAACATTAAATTTAAATTTAAATTACAATCGAAATTTTAACTTTGACTTTAAATACAGTAACGTTACACCCGATTTCTTGCTCATACAGAGACGCCGGACTGATGAGGTTCCTCCAGCTATCAGAAGCGCGATCTTGGCCAAAATAACTGACGTGTTCCTGCGGTAAGGAAGAAAGAAGAAGTTAAGAGAAGAAGATGAGAGAAGAGGCAGAGCGAAGCAGAAAGTGAGACATAATATATAGAAATAACAACAGCCAGTACCAAAGCCATTTCCAATATTGAGTATCTAAAATAAATTGCAGACAAAGCTCAAGAATATTGGTAGTACCTTCTACACTCCTAGCGATTTATATAACTATCACTACAGCCCTACCGATTAATAAACTTCTTTTCATACTCAATTTCAAATTGATGGAAAGTCTTACAAACTAACTTCGGCATATATCGCTTATAAAACCGCCATAATATCCATATATACATCGATATAATATGCGTTATAGACTTGCTTAGGAGCATTACGTAACTAAAAAAAAACTGTACCCAAAATGATACCCCGTGATACTCCTCTCTTAGCGGCAATTAATATGATGGCACAACTCTGCAAAATTGTTCACATAATGTATATATTATTTAGACTGAGCTTTAGTTTTAGGGATTTGTGGTACTTAAACTTATCTAAATCAACATTGACGTCAATGGACTGTGGTACACACAATCAAAAGCCTGTGTAAGGTCGAATATAGTTAAGTTGAAGAATACTAGGCCTTTTTCTCGTGCAAATATTTATGAACAGAGTATGAAGGGCTGTACACTCGTGAAAGTACTTAATTGTGCAGGAAGAAGTCAAATTGCTGCGTAATTAGAATATTGTTTTGTATCAAGAATGTAATTTGTAGGCCTTTTATCAGTCTTTTTGTAATTTTAGATGATCATTTTCTCCATCGAAAACGTATAATAGCCTTATTTGGAATTAAACTCAAAAACAGCTTGTACATCCTCAAACGCGCCCTACCATGTCTCCTGCTCACATAACCAACTTATCGAAAATCAAGTTCACAGATTAGTATTGAAGTTGAGCTGTGTCAAGCACCATGATCGCAAAGGAACCACGTGGTCACGGATGTTGCAAGCATCATGATCAGTTCCTCCCTGATCATGGTGCTTGCAATAGCGCCGAAATATCGGCAACTCAGAACTGAACAATACAACATGGTAAATATTCCGACAGCTTTAATACTAATGTGAGTGACCATGATAGTTTTAATAAGTTCACAGATGATGAGATTGTGTGGGGCATATAAAAAATAAATAATTACATTACATTTTTATAAAAACTACTACATCCTAATAATACCATTGTCATTATGGAACTTATGAAATTTTGTCTCACAACAGCTCGACAACAAACTTCAAAAATCCATGACCTACCTCAAAAAATAAACAAATCTAGTTCTAAATTATACATTCAAAAAATTATCATCAACCTTGCTAATGACGTCATGCATATTCATGGCCGCACGCGTGATACCTTGCTTGGCTCGGAAAATAAACTAGGGATTTTGGCGGGAAAACAACAGCGGATAAATTATGCAATATGGCCGCCTAATATTTACAAATGAATGCATATTTTGTATCTGTCTACGTTGTGTTTGGAGGGTGGATGTCTGTAAATGTGCAGCCAGATTGTTGGATGCTAAATTAGAGTAATATTTCAACGTATTTTCAGGGTTTGTTCATAATCACAACATTTGATACTGTAGGAAGTTGAAGCGAATGGCATTCATTGAAATAAAACCACTATTTGACGAATTTTAGTGCGATTTAATTAGTAGTATGAAAAGTGGCTGAAACTTCGGGCTAAGAGGCGTAAATATTTTGGAATAAAATAATACCTACCAAAGAAATAACGATAGAGTCCGTTAAATTAAAAGTGATTTTATTTCAACATTTGAATGTCGAACACTAATGGCGTCGGTGGACAAAATTTTAGAACAAAAAAGAAACAATAATTATTATTTAGTGTTGTTGTGTTATATTATACTATTATTCTTTTTTGCCCCCATTCGTACAAAAATAAAACTTATTTGCCGTTTCAATTGAATAATTCACTGTTTATTCACAAATCTATATTTTTTTGTATGATTTTTTTTTAATTTTTCGTTGACGAAGACAGTAGGGTACGGTCTACAGTATCTACTAACACCTATGCTTTAAAAAAGAAACATTCCCCTATAGTTACTCGCAAATAAACATTATAGCATATGGCCTCATTTAAAATATGCCATAAACAACCGCATGATTGGATTCCGTGAGTTCCATTTATGAATTTTGCGCGTGAATATTTTTGTTTTACGGCTAGTATGGCGGACGCTAGTCTAAATAGGCGGGGTTGAAAATAGATTTATGATTTCGTAAATTATTCCACAGTATTGGTAGAGGTTAATAAGTTGTTGTGTTGAAACAAGTATTCGTAGATTAGTTGAAATTTGACCGTATTCATAACTGAACATTTGAAACCATTTGTCAACATGTAGAAAAAACTGTTTCCTTTTTATATTGGCTACCTGCTTCTCTAATTGGTACTTCAAAAAAAAAGTATTGATAAAATATAGACAACGTTTAACTGTTCACCAAAAAAACTACCTCCAAAGTTAAAAAGTTCAATCAGTATCCAAAAAATCTATTAAAAAAATATATTTAAATAATTTTTCTACTTTGTTAGGTCCACAGAGTACGAAAATTATTAAAAATATTTTTTTGAAGTGAAAACTTCTTTAGCGACGCTGTATACTTTTTTTGGAATGGGTAAAAATTTCGAAACTCGCGTCAGGACACCTGATCGAAAATTCGTAAGACGGATGGAGAGAGGACAGGCGGCGCAGGGCGCTTGCGCGAATGTCACACGACTGTCACATGTGTGATGGCGGTGATAAACTTTTTAATGTTAAATAATTGTAATAGTTCTGAAGTGTTAATTTTTTAATGTAATATAAATTGTCATGTTTGTGTACGATAGCGCAATAAATGAATATTGTATTCCACCACATAAAATAATAGTACTTTTATACTGATAATGAAAGCAATTCGTACAAAATTATTCTCTAACCATTCCAAAATATCAAAAATGCACAACGTTAATATTCAAGTTTTCACTTCTGCCGGCACTCCCGGAGTGCAACCCGTCGTTTTTTTTCGTAGTTATTGTAGAGTCATTAGAAAAAAGGAATAAAATAATATATCTAATCTATCTTGGTTAAGGGCGATGTTAGTAGATGTTAGTCTACTTAAAATTTATTTTTAGTAAGGCGAATATATTATCCATAAACTCTAGCTATCCCGGGAAACTTAACAATACAATCAGAATTATAAAGCTTATAACTTGATAAGATTTACTAATAATTGAATTTTCTTTTTAAATTATAGTTAA
Source organism: Eilema griseolum (assembly GCA_963662185.1). NCBI lineage: Eukaryota > Metazoa > Arthropoda > Insecta > Lepidoptera > Erebidae > Eilema > Eilema griseolum. The sequence continues at coordinate 10,003,515 of OY759253.1, forward strand.
AAATATTTTTTATTAATTATTGTTATTCAAAGACTATATACAATTAAATACTTACAAAAATCTTTATCAAATTGCGTGACACATTTTGTAAACAACTTTCTACACGGATATTTCATTTTTTTTTTATTTATAATTCAGTCCACCAATAAAAAAAAATTCACCAAAATCACACACGTTCTAAAATTGAACAATAAAATTGCACCTTACACTAACAGGTTCAAATTCATACTGGCTGCATCCACCTTCTTTCCTGTGTCCATTTCCGAAATAAAAAAAATATAAATGACAGGTACTACAATGGCGCGAACTTTATTGACAATAACAGAGAATAAAATAGTTAGGTTGCGTCACCAGAAGTTGTAGTCAGATAAAAACGTATGAAAAGACAAAAGGTTTAGAAATAAATAAATTTTATGGCGATTGTCGTTGCACATGTTTTATATTTTGTAAGCGATAGTTGATTTTGAGTAATTTTCTATGTAACGTCGTAGGCGTTGCGTAGATAAGAGGCCTGATTTTTTGTTTGCAAATTTATACTAGATATTTTTGTAACGTTATTCTACATATATAGTGTACTTACCGAAATTAATTTTAAATTTATTAACTACTGTAAATCTGTTTCTATGTTTGTTTGTAAATCGTACAAAAACTAATTTACCTTTTCGTTTCGGGTTAGGCAGAGACAGTGGCCTGCCATCTGCTTTGCACACTTCACAAGCTTTATCTACTGTCCTTGATCTTTTTATGCAAGCCCACTGGCTTCGACTGTTTCTGACAAAAACGACAAACCAGATAAAAGATGGTATTATGTATCAAATTCGTATGTCAAAACCAACTGAACGAACACCCTAGAGCCTTTGCAGATGCGTAGAGATGTTGCATCATTGTCAGTATTTTACCTTCTGTACACAGGACAACACGTGCACGCGAGCACACGCGTTTCCGTTTTTCTAGAAATTATAGATTGGATTTCATTCTTACTGCCGAGGAGTAATATTTGTATACATGAATATGTTCCCGGCAGAGTAGAATTTGGACCACCCCATCTCTTCCCATGCGGTGTCGTACAAGGTGACTAAGGGATAAGGTGAGGTAGCCGCGTCTGGAAATAGGATAAGTAAAAAAATATATAACTCAGCTATATTATATATCGACTTGGGTTATGTTATTTTTGTATGAAAGGTTTGGTCAGACTTAAAATCTTTCATTTTTGTTTGATCACAATTGGTTGTGTATAACTCGAAATAGGACCAAAACCGACATTCATCCGGGTGGAGTCGCAGTTAAAGACTATTTCAAATAAAAACGTATACAATGTTTCGCCGCATTCTCTATCCACTTTATTGTGTTCAGACGTTTAGCAGCGTCCCGTAACCAATGACGTAGCGTCACATAACGTAACCTAAGTATGTCTCCACAAGGAAGAAACCCGTATAGTTTTGACTGGAGTCGATTGAACAGTATTGTGCAAAGATAATAAAGTTATAAAGAGATTATCTGGCGTTAATGCGGTTACATGTCCATGCAACGGTGTCTGTTTGTATTTTTGTATTCTGTCTGCGGGTGTCTTGTGCGGTTTACACAATCAATGAATACACGTGTCTGCGCTTTTAGGATGAGTGTGTAATACTTCAATATTCTTTAATTTAAAAAAAATCTTTGTTCGAATTTAGTTTTTTTTATACAACTTAGGTGGCAGACAAGCACACATTATGGAAAGGGGTTACCGTGACCTATGAACGTTTGTAACACCAGTCGAGTCACACCCGTGCTGCCTACCCTGTAAGAACAGAGATTTTCTGAGCCTTCAGTGCAGAACACAACATCAGGACAAGCCTTAGGTCTTCCCACTGACAGCACAAAAACTCTCCAGTGAGCTCTGGCCACCCTACTCACCGCCGGGAACACAACACGAGGTTTTTATAGCCGTGGTATTCTGTAGGGTGGAAGTACTTCCTTAATATATATAATACTAGCTTTAGCCCGCGGCTCCGCCCGCGTAGATGTCGGTTATCGCGACAAAACATAGCCTATGTCCTTTCCCAAGATCTAATCTACCCCTGTACCAAATTTCAGCAAAATCGGTTCAGTGGTTTAGGCGTGAAAGCGTAACAGACAGACAGACAGACAGACAGACAGAGTTACTTTCACATTTATAATATTAGTAAGGATGTAGGTAGAAGTCAAATAGGCGATACTTATAGTTAGGTATACTTCGGGACACATATCTTGAACCCAAAGCGCGAGACAAACGAGACCCTGGCGAGCGCGTATTGTTTTGTTAAATTCTATGCTCGGTGAATTTGGTTTCGTCCACTATTGAGAATACATAATTATTGAGAACATACTTGTACTTTTCCACACTATTGAACTTTGCCATGGACGGTATTCCGTCCAATTGAGCAGTCCAACTGGGGAAGTACCTCTGCCCTACAGAATACCGTGGCCATAATAACCTCGTGTTGTGTTCCGAGCGGTGAGTAGGGTAGCCAGAGCTTACTGAAGAGTTTTTGTGCTGTCAGTGGGAAGACTACAGGCTTGTCCTACTTTGTCTTCTACACTGACGGCATACGACGCGCTTACAGGGTCGGCAGCGCGAGTGTGGCTCCTCTGGTGTTACACACGTCCATAGGCCACGGTAACCACTTTCCATCAGGTGGGCCATGTGCTTGTCTGCCACCTAAGTGGTACAAAAAAAAGTATTATTCCTCAAAAGTTTACACTAACAAATGTCAGTGTATATCTTTGAGGATGCCGTAAGGCGAGACCGGTCGGGTCTAATAACAAATAAAAAATACTGTGGAAAAGTACAAGTGAGTTATCAATATGTGTAACAACAAATTCCACCAAATGCCATCAATCAACAATATAAATAACCAAGAAATGTGTACTCCGCGTATAGAGCACATTTTAGGTTCAAAATATATGTCACAAGGTATACCTAATGAACTTAATTGAGTTCATTCATGGGGTCCAAGTGCCCGTCTTTTGTTTGACATTTCTAAACGTTCAATTGACGCTACCCGTGACCAGAGGGCTGGTTTATTCCTTGCGCAAAGGATTGGTATTGCCATTCAATGTGGCAATGTCGCCAGCCTTCTGGCCACCCTCCCGTTTGACGTCGATGGGGAGGAATTCTTTGATTTTATATTTTAATTTAGAAAACTCCCATGTACATTATGTAAATAAATATATTTAGTAAATTTTTCCAAATAATAATAGTTTTTAGATTTAATTAGTGAATTTAGATAAATAGACAGATAAATGTTAATGATTTTTCCAAACTAACTTAAACATTGTATGTAGAAAATTTCGTAGCTATGTGTTGCGTAGCAGCATTAGTAGAGCCTTCGGTGCTAAGCCCTCGTTGCTTATAAAATGTATTTTTATTGTCAGCTGTGTAATATTTTTGTAATAAATGTTATTATTATTAAAAATTCTGCTGCTGCGGTTTTCCCAAGCGCCTACAATATGGGGTTCTTCAAGAGGGGCATCAGAAGGTTTCTTCATGGTCGGCAGCGCGAGTGTGACACCCCTTTTTTTTTTTTTTTTTTTACGTGCGCAAAATCCCCACGGATACCTCCCCACCGGAGCCGGTGGAGGAGGTTATGTCGGACTCGAACCGACTAAAACGCACGCCGCCTGTGGGTCGTTTCGGTTGCCGAAGGTGAGGTTGACAGGCATATCCCTCGCACCCCGGCCGACCCAGGGCCATCTCTCACGATCTGGCCCTCTTCTCGGGTGTGGGGACCACAGAGTCCCCAACTCGTCCCCGGAAACGGGGAGGCGCGCCACGCGCGCCGCCGCCGTGGCCTGCTCCTGCCAGGGTGACAGGCGGCTTCACCTGTCACCCCCAGGCCGGCGCTCATGGGGGGCGGAGGTCGTTCATCGACCTCCGACGCCCGAGTTGCCTGCGTGCGCGGGCAGCTTGTCTAGCGATCCTTCGTCGCTCCCGCTGCCGCTCCCGCCCCGCCTCCTCCTTCACGAGCATTACTTGCTCGCAGAAGGAGGCGCCGGCCGCCCACGCATCCGCGCAGCGAACCATCGCCGCGAGCAAGGTGGAGAGCGTGAGAACCCTCACTCCCAGGGCCGCCACAAGCTCCCGCCTCGGCGTCTCCCACGCCGGACACTCGGTGAGCGTGTGCGGACCTGAGTCCTCGCTCGCGTCGCAGTGATGGCACTCGGACGTTGGCTCTTTCTGCATCCGACGCAGATACTTTCCGAAGCATCCGTGCTCGGTGATCATCTGCGTCAGACGGTACGAGAGGCTGCCGTGTGGCCTCTCTAGCCACTCCCCCATGATGGGTCTTACCGCCGTTACTACGGCGTGCCCTAGTGTGACACCCCTGGTGTTGCATACGTCCATAGGCCACGGTAACCGCTTCCCATCAGGTGGGCCGTGTGCTTGTCTGCCAACTAAGTGGTATAAAAAAAAAAATATATAATAAAAAAAGTCCGAGTCTCAGACTGAGATTATCAATTCAACACAATGTTAAAGTTGTAATGAATTAATAAAAAAAAATGTCATCCAGAACAAATATGTACATATTTCATGTAATAATGCAGTCTTGAAGTTATTAGGCGAAAATCTCTGAGATCCCTGGAACTTATTCTAATGAACCTACAGTAACTCTGGCTGGTTCTATCCTAAATATGAGTTTATTTTTTTAAGGGAAGCAATGTTTATACTTAGCGATATATTCGCTTTGGATAAAAGGTTTTTGGACACGTGCCCCCCGCGCATCAGTCGCGTTCACTACTGCCACAACACGGAGGCTGAAAAAATTCCAATACCTAATTGTAAACAGCGTAGTAAAAGTGACGGTAAATCGGTATAGATATTATTGGATAAGTCGTAAAAAGATTAACTTCTTGTCAATAAAGAATCAAACCTCTCATTAACCATTCATTTATTAAAAGACATTATGCATGTTCACACCTCATATTATTATAAAATCGATGAAAAGAACGTAATCAATAATAGGATGAATAAAAATTTGCATATCTGTCGCCATCTTGGCAGTTAAAGGGCAGTGCTATCAGCGTTATTCGATGCTAAAAAAAAAATAACAATTCGAAATTTGAATCTCTAGTGTCCTCAAGAACAACTTCGCATCTGATTGAATCTTTTTTTTTTGTTTTCATTGAATAAATAAAATGGGGGATGAATGTATTTTGGGCTTTTGCGATTGTTTTGTGTTATTGGCGATCTTTATCGCTGTTTGTTGCGTTTAGAAACTTCCAACGTTTCAACAATAAGTTTGCAAATCGAGTACGTGACCGTTGATTCAAGTAAGTTTCTTTTGATTAGACGTCAAAATTTATGTCCTTCAGTCTATGTTCCAGGTAATTTCCGAAGCGGTTGAGTTGAATTTGACAGAATTTTTAACGCAGGTACCTACACACATCAACAAAGTCTAGGGAACAAGGACATTTCTAGTTTTTATTTAAAAACCCTTTCTTGTAATAGTGAGTGTTTTATATCAATAGAAGGGTATTTTTATACCGTTTTTAATTTTAATTTTAATAAAAACATTTTCATACCAATTTTTTTTTTTTTTTAAGAAATAATTGAATAGTGCCAATATTGAGTATTACAACCTTCTATGATTAGGCACAAAAATAAAGAGGTAGTAAGAAATACAGTAATTAACCGTACTTTAAACGTTTTTAATAATCTGTAGGACCTCCTAAAGCATTAGCAACAGCTCGACAACGGCGTGGCATACTTAGTATGAGATTGTCAATCATCGTCTGTGGAATATGGCTCCATACACTGCGAAGGTGTAAAAAAAGTTGTTCTTCAGTGTTCAGATTTTCCAAAGAATCACTGAAAGCTCTTCTCCTAAGCAAATCCCAGGCATGCTCTATGGGATTGAGGTCGGCAGACTGAGCAGGCCATTCCAACGTCGTCATATTGTGCTCGCTTAACGCATTGACCACTACCCTCGCAGTGTGTGACCGTGCATTATCTTGCATGAACATAAAATCTTGACCGAACTGCTGTCGATGAGGGATTACCATGGGGTGTATAACCTCCTGAATGTATTGGTTTGCATTCAAATTGCCCCGTATCCAAACGAGGTCGGTCCTTCCACCAAGGCGAATTCCAGCCCATACCATGATTGTTCCACCTTGGTAAGGATGAACTTCTTGCGGATTCTGGAGACGACTCCGACGTCCAGGAACTCGCCATATACGCACTCTTCTCGAATCAGGATGAAAACCGAAGCAAGATTCGTCGGAAAACAGAACCCGTGCCCATTGATGGTCGGTCCACTGTAAATGTGCGTTAGCCCACAATAAGCGACGACCTCGATTTCGACGTCGAAGAGCTGGAACCCTAAGCGGTCTGCGAGCATAAAGATTGGCTTCGTGTAGTCTTCTTCTGACAGTTTGATCGCTAATAACCACTTGATGCTGAGACTGGAGGCCTGCGACCAACTGACGAGCAGTAATCGTGGGTTGCCGCCTTGCGGAATTTTGCAAGAAACGATCTTGTCGCGGGGTAGTAACCCTATTTCGTCCCCTGTGACGTTCGGCAACATCCCCTGTAGACCTGTAGCGTGCCCATAATCTGCAAATTACGCTTGGTTGGGTGTTGACAGCATCCGCTACGTCGCGTTGAGTTCGTCCAGCTTGCAGCATACCAACAGCCCTTAACATCTCTTCGCGACTTAAATGACGACGTGACATGATGACTACAGTCACAAAAATGCACAAACCATACGTAAAAGACGTATTATTGATAATAAACGTTATTTACAATCAAAAAAAATAATTTTTATTTTGCCTCAGAGAAACTGCACAATCAAACACTTTTAAAAGTTTTCCCTCCATATTCGAAAATCATTACTTATTTAAATTTATTTTTAAATTTCGAACAACTCTGTAATCTACTTTATTCTATTTTTATTTATTTGCTGCCAGTTATTTGCAAAACAAGATTTACACGAAAAAAAATAATTGGGGTCATCTTGTTCCCTAGACTTTGTTGAGGTGTTTATTTAGCTGATGTTATAAGTCGTATACCTTAGCCTACCTTTACTTTAGAAATTTAATATTTGACTGCTAGTCAAATTAGTTACTTTTTACTAAATGTCAAAACGGTAGGTTATAAGGAAACTTGTTTGTGATGTCATAATATTTAATAGTCAAATCATGAACTGTTAAAGGTTGGGTGGATAATTAAAAATAAATAAAAACAATAAAATAACAGCAGACGCAACTTCTACCACTCTTTTACTGTTCTTAATTTAATAAGCTCGGTTAAATAATTTTAGTTCACTACAGGAAAATACCCAATTGTAGTAGAGTACCGTGAGAAAAAATAAAGTACCTACATACTACCTAAGTCTATGAAAACTGTAAGATAAAGAAGTATGTATGTATGATAGATAGATAGATAGATAATTATTTATTGTACACCAACAGATTTATGATCGTATGCCGTTACCCTTCAATATTGTCCAATAAAAAAAATATCAGTATTTATTTTGTATTTGTTTTCATTCGAAATAAGTAGGTACACCTAATACGTGTAGCAATAAAAAAGAACGGAGATAATATTTGAACTTTTTATAAATTCAGTAACATAAATTTATATTTGAAATAGGAATGTAAATTGTTTTATAAATAACTAAACATTTTCAAACTTCAAATATAGAATTCGCGCCATACATAAACGTCACCGAAAAAAAGCCCCTCGGCACAGACCCCATCATTCAGCCTAGTAGCAGATATAAATCCTCCTCGGTAATCCGTTCAAAAACAATAACATTAGACCACCGTGGAGCCCGGAGCCCCGGATCCCCGCACGTGTGTTCGTATTGTTCGTAGCGTGGAAAGGAACATATTAGGTTACTGCTTGACTATGTTGTGGTACTCGGCGATATTTTTAAACTTACCACAGTCAGCAATAGATAGAGTTTAGTTTTAAAATCTATGTCTAAGTAATGTTTTATATGAATTAGTTTATTCGTTTGGTTGAACTTACTAATCTCAGGAAGTACTGGTTCGAATTGAGTATTTCTTCTTGTTTTGAATAGTCCGTTTATCGAGGAAGGCATGTTCCTATCCAAGGAAGCGGAGTACGGTATTTGAAAGCCGGCTATACCCACTAATATAAAGCCAAAGAGTATTTTATTATTTAGGATGTAGAAAAGCACATGGTTCATTAAATGGGAAATGGTAACCGCGGCCTATGCAAACCAGAGACGTTATAGGTACCCGCCGACCTTGTAAAATCTTCTAATCTCTTTTTAATTGACTTAAAAACGGAGGAGGTTCTCAATTCGATTGGTTTTATTTTTTATCACTTCACCCTCTCTCCTACCCGCCCAAACTGTTACAAAATATTGTTTTTAACTTTTTTTCGAACAGAGGAAATTATCATAAAAAGTGTCATATTTTAAAAGAAGAACACACCGTGATGTGACAAGTCATAAAGATTATTGTTTACAACTTTTTTTTTCAGTTACGGCTGTGGGAACATGTTTTTCTTGTCGGTGAATTATGAAAGACTTTTGTCTGTGATCTATTTGTGCACAATAAAAACATCATTATTATTTGTCTCTGACGATAAAGTCTCACTTTTAACAAGTTTGGCCACATAGATTTTCATAATCAAAAAATGAACGTCTAAGACGGGACTTGTTTTGTCATGTTACATTTTTTCCTATTTTTAATTTAATGAACTCAGTTAAATAACTTATTTTTCAGCACTCCTGTTTATAAAATGGACCAAATTTCACCGCAATTAGACACACAATGACACCTGCAATCGAATTGTGATCTTATCACTGCTATAATACACAAGTGAATTATAGTTTTTTTTTTAAATTTTGTTGATTGAGTTGCTCTGTTCCTCAAAAAGTTTCCGTACGAAAAAAATCGTGTTCATAATAGTACAAATAAATTAATAGCTCATTTCATGCAACTTAGTCTTTCAATAGATTATTTCAACTTGTTTGTTTATTAAACAATACTTTCTCTCAAATATAACTTATGTTTTCTCTGTAAAAAAAACCCCATTTTCTACGTTCTGAAAAAAATAAATGTAATTTATTAGTCTATGGCCATTAACCATTGATAGAAGTGCGCGCATCGAAAAACTAATAATTAACTACAGCAAAATAACACAACATAACATAAACTCACGCCTATATCCCCGAAGGCGGGTGCTATATTTAGTTCCCAATGTAATAGGTGGCGAGCCTATTGCCATTAACCGGGCACATATAAACCTGCGATAAATACACACATAACTTCGAAAAGCATCGAAAAGTCATTGGTGTGTGCCATGGTGAAACCTGGGATCGAACCCGAGACCTCGTCTCTTCAGTCCATTACCCATACCACTAGGCTACTGCAGTTATTACAGCAAAATGCATTGGGTATTTTTGCACGATTTAACATTGTTAAAGGGAAAGTGCCCTCCTTTAGTTCACAGAACTGCTGGATTTATTATACGTTTCTAAACGTCAAAACTACTGTAACTACAAAATTTTACTTTCAAAAACTTTAAAACGAAACAGATGTCAATTATTTTGGGATAATTCTCTTAGAATTGGATAATAGATACAACCTGTAACAGCTTATGAGCTTATGGGGATTAGTTGCCCAAAATATTACGGAAGTACACTTAAAGGGTTTTGAGTGAAAGTAAATGAAAGAAAGAGACGAAGGATAACCCCTTTATGGTCACTTAAAAAAAGGTATGGTAAAAATTGTTTATTTAACTTTTTTTTTTGTACCACTAAGGTGGCAGACAAGCACACGCCCCCCTTATGGAAAGTGGTTACCGTGGCCTATGGACGTTTGTAACACCAGAGGAGTCACAGTCGCGCTGCCAACCCTGTAAGTACAGAGTCTCTGTGCCGTCAGACAAAGCAGGATAAGCTTTTAGTCTTCCCACTGACAGCACAAATTCTCCAGTGAGCTCTGGCTACCTTACTCACTGTTGGGAACACAACACGAAGTTATTATAGCTGCGGTATTCTTTACTTACAATACTAGTGGGGTTTACAGGTATAGTTTAAATTGTATTTTTAATTTAACTTAATATTTTCCGGGCGTAAGTAAGGTAAAGGACATCTTAAGACCCGAGAAGGTGGCGTGCGGTTTTTGTCAGTTCTAGTTCGTCATAGCTGGGGAGTGGGGGATTGTTTCCGTATGGCTGCATTTTCGATGCCTAAAGTTGCAGACTCCCTATTTTTCTCTACTTCTTTTTTGTGTATATTGTATAGTTAGCATACTTTTGTATAATTTATAAGAAATTATTTATTCATAAACAATTATTTACATAATATACACGAAATTTATAGAAATAAAAATATACATATAAAAAAGAATATATGTCTAAATAATCCTGCAGATTCAGGCGTCAAAGAATTCCTCGCCATCGATGTCAACCGGGAAGGTGGCCAGAAGGCTAGCGGCATTGCCACGTTGAATGGCAATACCAATTCTTTGCGCAAATAATAAACCAGCCCTCTGATCACGGGTAGCGTCAATTAAACGTTTAGAAATGTCTCTAAACAAAAGACGGGCACTTGGACCCCATGATCCCAGCGTCTCGACCCCGAACGGCTCAAATATGTAATTACCACTTATATTACTATACTTATATTATATATATTTATAAGTAATTGTATTTATTTTTTCTGTATATTGTAATGGCGTAAGTAAGGTAAAGGACATCTTAAGACCTAAGAAGGCGGCGTGCTGTTTTGTCAGTTCTAGTCTGTCGTACCTGGGGAATGGGGAATTTTTCCGTATATATGCTGTAATTTTTATTGGTGTACTTGTATACAATAAAGATTTTTCTAATCTAATCTATACATATGTCTGCATTATAATAGAAGTAATGAATAATGTATAAAGTAAGAAATAAATATGGTTGTTTCATTTATTAATTAACAATCTTAATCTAAGTATTAAATTTGCAATCATAACGGATTTAAAGAGGTATATGCGCTTAAAAGTGCATCACGGACATACCACCGTTAGTGAAATCTAGCATATTTTTATTTTTTTTAATTTTGTATTTAAGACAAATGTATTTTCAGTAGTGGCTTCATATAAGATAGTGTTCTTATTACATGAAAAGAAATAGAGTGGTCATAGATAAACGTTTTACATAATGATTTCATGCGAAGAAATTTAAAAAAACGCAGGCGGTGAAATTACCATTAGAAATATTCACACGTTAAAGTGTAAATATGCCTATCAACATCTTTCAGGCCTAAAACAACTTTTCATCAGATGGGCCGTGGGCTTGTCTGCCATATAAGTTCTATATTTCACTTCCTAAATACTTACAATTTCACGTCTTGCGTATAAAAAGTTGTTATTTTGATCCGATTGAACATTGATGGCTCTTAAGTCTAATGCACGGAAAAGCTCTAATGAATATATGTGACTTTTTATGACAAATGCATTTGTGTATATGTTTTGTTAATTAAAAAGAAAAATAACTAAAATAAATTGAGGGAGGAGACTTTGGCAGTTTACCTCTCGATTCTCGTACACCCGAGGAGGTTATCTCAAAACCGGAGTCCATGGTCAGCCATGGTGAGAGATTGCTTATTAGGTAATCTTACACACTGGCACCTGAGATGGTGTGCGGTTTTAGTTGGTTCGAGTTCGAGATAACAACCCGCTTGCCAGCGAGAGGGTAAAAGTGGGAATTGAAAAAAGGGTTGAAAGAAGGACTAGAGCGGACAAGTGAGAGAATGCCAATTGTGTGTTTCAAAACGGTAAGTTATAAGTTAACTTGTATGAAATAATTTATTGTGACGTCATAACATAATATATAATAGTTAAATCATTTACTAGTATAAGTTGGGTGGATAATTAAAAAAATCCGATGCAACATAGTATTTAAATAGATAATTTCAAGTTTCACTCAAATATAACAATGTTTTCTTACAGGGAAACCTTGTGAAATAAATTATTGTGACGTCATAATATTTAATTGTCAAATCATTTCCTATTATAGATTTGGTAGATGATTAAAAATAAATAAAAGCGATAAAACAAGAACAGACGCAACTTTTACCTCTCTTTTACCATTATCAATTTAATGAGCTCAGTTAAATAATTTATTTTATCTACAGGAAAATATCAAATTTCCGTTTATACAGTACACAGTCAAACCTGTAACATCAAAATATTTTTTGCATCTTCTAACTAAACAGTATATAATTATCAGGTAAATCATACTTTTTATTTACAACACCAAAAGCGACACCTAAATTTTATGGAACCCTAAAATGCGTCATCTTACAAACGTCAACGCGTGGGAAAGAGTAACAAGATAATAAAATTCGCGCCAAAAGTCAATATGGCTTTGTTTTTTTTTTCACAAAAGTGACAGCACCGTGATAATGCTATTGTCTCTGGCCGCAAAGGAAGCACGTGTCTTAGCAGGTCTTACTGTTTTTTTTTTATCTGTCGTAGTGGACACCATGCAGTCATTCTGTTGTTCATTCATAGTTTGGCGTAGTAATCACGGAGTAATTCGTGTTTGTCCGTGGGAACGGTGAGAAATCACGGTTTACTGTGTACAGCTTTTGTGAAAAGTCTTTGAAAATATGCTTTGTATTTGAGATTGAGTATATTATGATTGTGAGGTGTACGAAAGACTTCATTCAGTTTAGTAGTGGTTCGTTAACAGGGATTTTTTTGTGAAAGTTTCAGCGAATCTCCGTTTTTGAGCAATTTTTTTTAAGTGGTGACGTGGCATTACAGATTTTTTATATGATCATAATCATAATCATCATTTATTTGTGAAACATAGGTTAGTCACGGATCTTATAATAATGTTAGAATGTCCTCTATATTCTACCACATTGTGTGATGTAGAAATATTTTTTAAATTTAGAACTAAGTATGTCAATTCATGCAATGTCAACAAAATAATAGTCTCAAAAAATGTCAAACAATTAAATAAGTTATGTCAATGACAGCAGTAAAATAATAAAATAAGAAGAAAATTAAGTCAGAAATTAAAACATAATAAAAAATTAAATTAAATGTCTTTGTCACTGAGATAATCCTTAATTGAGTAGTATGCTTTATCGATCAAGAATGATTGCACTTCTTTTTTAAACATTACCAAGTTTTCGCTAGATTATATGGCTTTAGGTAGTTTGTTGTAGATCTTAGGTGCCATTACAAATATGCTTTTATGTAATAGGGCCGTTTTGGCTGGCACGAGGCATAACATATAGGACACGTCATTTATACCTCACCTCATCTGAAGGTAAGCCTCCGTATTTGAACAATTTTTTTAACGACTTAGCAGTTGAGGTACTAGACTACTTTTCTACGAATTAAAAAACACACAACACTTCATTATGCATAAAATCATAAAATCTTTATTCGCGAGAAACATGGTTTTACAATATATGTAAGGCAGTGTTTCACCGTATTCAGTGTGCAAATATTTAAAAGACATAACATAACATAAACTCACGCCTATATCCCCGAACAGCAGAGGTACTAGCACCCACTTTTCGCCAGTTTATGTTAAGGTCCCAATGTGGTGGCGAGCCTATTGCCATTAACCGGGCACTTATAAACCTGCGATAAATACACACACAACTTCGAAATGCATCGAAAAGTCATTGGTGTGTGCCATGGTACTTAAAACCGGGGATAGAACTCGAAACCTCATCTCAGCAGTCCATTACCTATACCACTAGGCTACCGTGATTATACCTATATAAATATTTAAATAATTTCAAATTAATTTAATTACTATGTTCTTTTTACAGCAAAGTCAGCATTCACGTCACCCATCTCGTGCTGACTTTTGACAGGTTAAGACAGTCATGAAGTATCAACGACCATACATATGTCTGTATGGTCGTTGTGAAGCATCAAGTGTATGGTACCAATTGAAACGTTAGGCATCCTGCTAAAACCCTATCCTATTAACGAGTATCCTCCAGAACTAGTTGACTCCGATATCGAGAATAACATTGAACACCTAGTGTACTCGTCCAACATACATACATGTAATCACGCCTTTATCCCCGAAGGGTTAGGCAGATGTGAAACATTGTTTTCTATCCCACGTAATAGAGGGTGAGCCTATTGCCGTCTGCCGGGCAATATTGTTGACTAAAGCCTTGTATCTGTGCCTGAGTCTGAACTGTATATATCTACATACATATAATCACGCCTTTATCCCCGGAGGGTTAGGCAGAGGTGAATTAACACTCACATTTCACTTAACATTGTTTTCGGTATTGCTGAGGCGAGCCTTGTATATGTGTCTGAGTCTGAACTGTATATATCTATCTGATGTTAAACAGCTCTATCCCTTAGTCGCCTTGTCACCCACATGGGAAGAGATGGGGTGGTTCAAATTCTACTCTAACCGGGAACCACGCGGCTACGGGAATTCTCCTGTATACTGTCACTAATCATCTCTTTGAAAGCCGTGCAGAACACGAAGCTCATAGAAAAGGGTGTGACACAAATAGGACATGCCGCAAACACGCCCAACGATAAAAAGACGTACATAAATCATGACACCAACACGTCAGTTCATTGTGATTCCCAGTTTACTAGTCGTGAAATGGCCGCTTTATCCATGCATATGGTTGAAGCTGAACTTTTGCTAAATTGTGTGAAGTTATTAGGAGAAAACTACTGATATGCATAGCAAGTATTTGTATGTAAACGAGACAAAATGTTTCGAACAAAAGATGGAGGAAAGGCCAGGAAATATAGTCTCAATAAATATCACAAATACGTATTTATATAAAATATATGGTATTCCCTTTTTTATACCACTTGTTTGGCAATTTTAGATAATGCTCTATGGTATTTACTTTTGATTACAAAACTAATACTTCTATTCATATCACATATATAATATAGGGTAAGTAACTAACTACTGATATATCATGATTAATAAAATCTATAATAATATTTACATTAATAAAAATAAGAATTAAATAAAACAAAAGTTAATATGCATCGTGGAATTCCGCGGAACCCACTCTTGTCATATTAGAATGCCGATTAAGTTATCACAAGATTATTCTTCTCAAATGGTTACATATTAACATGTAAATTACACAGTAACTACATGTATAAGACAAGCAGAAATCTCCGCAATACTCATTAACAATCTTATAGTCTAGTGACAATAGTCATTTCGTACCTCAGTAGGTACCACACTTTCCACAGAAAGCGTTGTGAACGCAAACACACCATTCATTCATTCATTCATAAATTCCTCTTCCCACGATATTCGTAAACAGCAAAACAAGTGAATTATGTATTAGACAATAAAATGTTTCTCATTTCAATGCTAGAACACGACAATATTACTTTACAATAAGCTAAACTTACAATACTTCTTTCAAAAATGGTTCTTAGTTGAATGGCGGAAGGTTGACTTGTGTCTTTTAAAAAGTAAAAAATATCTTTGTCTATGATGTATCTTTTGACAGTTCTGAATTGGCGGGAAGTCTTTGTTAGGGCGGATTTAGGATTTACAATAATATGGTTTGTTGCTTTGATTATTTTACCTGAATAATTAAAGGTTTGTTGGTTGTAATTACAAAATATGAAATCAGGAAGCAGTGCCATTACTCATTAGATATTAGTTAGGTAGGTTTAATCAATCAATCAATCAGTCCACTGCTGGGCATAGGCCTCTCCTAATGTTGGGAGGCTCTGGCCTACTGTTTTCACGTTGGCTAGGCGGGTTTGGTACAGGGTTTTAGCCGAGACCTCGGTACGGAGGATCAGGGTACGTGGTGTCGCCACTTACCAACAGCTCGCCACAAGCTGCCCTTGCGGTTTTATTTTTATTATTATTACGAATTTATTATTTGTGTCATTTTGTGCGTAGCGCACTGTCACAACTCTGATTAGTGCATAAAATGATGATGAACGTTTTTATGTCGCTATTTTCGAGTGTAGAATGTCTTTGTATTATACATAATGGATACCACATTTATTTAATAGGCAATAATTGAATTAAAATTATTTCATAATGATTGAACTCAACTCATTTGAGTAATATTTGATTGTACGCGTTTAATTCTATTAAAAGAAAGTTAGATTATCAAATCTAATAATTCTTTAAATAGAATTAAACGCGTGTATGGTTGCAGTGTCATTCTATCATTCGTTCATTCAAACATTCATTCATTCATTCATTCACTCATACATTCATTCATTCGTTTGTGTCCGACTGGGTCTAGGTCCTGCTGTCATCAGCACCCTTAGATCTCTGCAGTTACCATAGAGACGATACCTCTGTCAATATTTTACCACTTTTACCATGACGAGTATTCCAATATGCTTTCTAGTTAGTCCAGAGCAGGGCTGAGGTATTAAGTGCCCCTATACGGTACCTACAAAGAACTCTCTCAAGAACCAAGCGGTTCAGCGACTCTTTTCTTTGCCACATTGTACATTTAATCACGCCTTTATACCCGCAAGGTTAGGCAGAGGTGAATTTCACCACCCACATTTCATCATCAATGTATTCGGTCCCACGTAATAGGGGGTGAGCCTATTGCCGTTTTCCAGGCACTATTTTTGCCTCGAGTCATGCATGCATGCAGGCGGAGTCTGGGCTGTATATATCCGTCGGATGTTAAACAGCCCTATCCCTTAGTGGCCTTGTACAACACCGCATGGGAAAAGATGGGGTGGTCCAAATTCTACTCTGCCGAAAACCACCGGAAACCAGACTGCAAAGACTTTAATTTATTTATCAGCACACATGTGTCCCTCTTCTTATGATCCTGGGTCCTTTAAAATGAGTATGGCATAAACATAACATAACACAAACTCACGCCTATATCCCCGAAGGGGTAGGCAGAGGTGTTAGCACCCACATTTCCACACCCAGTTTATGTTTAGGTCCCAATGTAATAGGTGGCGAGCCTATTGCCATTATCCGGGCATTTATAAACCTGCGATAAATACACACATAACTTCGAAAATCATCGAAAAGTCATTGGTGTGTGCCATGGTAAAACCTTGGGTCGAACCCGAGACCTCAAAATATGAGGATTCAGGATCAAACTGAGTGCATTCTGACATTACTTGTATCGATGATAATGACCCTCATTCCGGAGATTTCTTCTTCATGTTACCATCAGACGAAGTGAAGTAATATTGACGCGAAGAATTTAATAATATCAGTGAAATTCCCATCTCTTCCCATGCGGTGTCGTACAAGGCGACTAAGGGATAGGGCTGTTTAATATCAAACAGATATATGCAGCCCAGACTCAGCCTCAGTTGCAAAGCTCAAGTCTATAATAGTACCCGGAAGACGGCAATAGGCTCACCCTCGTGTTACGTGGGACCGAATACAATTATTGGTGAAATGTTGGTTAACACCAACATTTCACCAATAATTGTATTCGGTCAGAGGGTAGGCAAAGGTGAATTAACATTCACCTCTGCCTAACCCTCTAGGGATAAAGACATGATTATATATATGTATGTAAATTCCAAACCTGACCCGAAGATTTGACCTGGCCGAAGGTTGAAAAAGAAACTTGAAAAAAAAAAATTTTATTGAATATCGGCCAAAATTACAATTCATTAAAGTTCAGTCAAATTCCTACCTACATCATTGATGTCTAAACACAAACTTAAACTC
Organism: Eilema griseolum; assembly: GCA_963662185.1. NCBI lineage: Eukaryota > Metazoa > Arthropoda > Insecta > Lepidoptera > Erebidae > Eilema > Eilema griseolum. Next base: position 10,021,165 of record OY759253.1, read on the forward strand.
GTAAATATCTTACAAAATATCACCAATATATTAAACGACATCTTCATTACTAAAACTCCCCCATATTGCGAGTGCAAAGGTGAGAAAACACGACTAAATCACACAGGAAGAAGGATAAATCACCTCGACCGAAATCCGCCATATTTTTTACGCACACGGCACTGAGGATTATAGGATTACGAATGCGTTTAGTGCATGCATGGGGTTCGTAATCCGTAGAAGACATCTGGAACAATTCTGTTAATAGCTGTAGTTTTTAAGGGAATGAAATTAAAGATAAATAAATACGTTTAGTTTTGCCGTAAGTGTTATGTTCTTATTACCCGACTGCGGCGAATTAGAAGGAGGGATATGATTTTGACAGGCTATGTATGTATGTAGGTTTATCTGTACCCTCATAGCTCCTCAGCCACTTATTAGAACTGGACATATGAGATATCGTTAGAAGCGTCTTAGTCGTCCGCTGGTTATAGGCTATATGATGTGTCACTGAATATAATGTGCCGACCTCAAGCGGTCATAAAGTACTGTGTTAAAAAAATAATTTTGAGATAAATATGCCGTTTTTAATATCAACTGAAAGAGCTTAATTAGCAGATTACAAATATGTATAAATTATAGCCGTCACTTGCCCCAAAATAAGTTCAAAACTAAAACCCGACTACTGAAAAATCACGCTTTAAAAAGTATTAAACAAGAAAATATCAAGGATAGCCGTGATCGTATGCCACTCATTCTAACAAAACAATACATTCAAAGGAAAAGTGGTATACGACCACGGCTATCCTTGATATTTTCTTGTTTAAAAAGTATTAAAGCGCGTTTTATTAGTGGTCGGGTTTTAGTTTTAAACTTATTTTTTACATATATAGATTTTAATATTTTGCTTACTTAGTCCCAGGTGACCCAGACGCTACTAGTTCAAAAAAATAACATTGATCAATGTCCAAATAAAGCTTAAAATTTAAAATATTTCCACGCACCAATAATGATCGCATCAATTTGTGAAACTCCAAAAATTCACGTAGGGGATCACTCTAATGGCGAATCCGTGAGCATCAGAATACATTCCGGTGCAATAAAAACAAATATAGCTCCTAAACGTAACAAATAAACAAAAAAAATACGAAAACGCACCGCCATATTGGTGGCTGCGCGTACGCACGTACCACGTCCACCAAATCTTTATAGATCGCTTTCGTGCGTGACACTACATACATTTTCGTTCATCGATTTTTTTTAATGTCACAGATATGTTTACTAAGTACTTTTTTTTTTAATTTTGGGCGCGTTCATTCATTGATTTTTATGATGGTGGGGTTAAAAAAACAGCTGTTTCCGAACGTTTCGTAATGTTCTTTTTTTATTTGACATTTGTGTGGACACGTAACGTCGAGTATGCGACTGGGAATTTTCTATAGAATTGAAAAAAAAAAGTAAGTTTATATTGGTACAGCCATTGAGAGGTTTCCCAGCATGAATGGGTGGATCGACCGGTGAAGTGGGAACTTCCTCATAGACAGTACCTACAATATGTAGAGTAGCATAAAATAACACATATATATGACAGTACCCTGATAGTACCACCCTTTGATTAGTATCGAAGGGCAATACCTACTTACTGTCAAATGTGCTTAAAATATTTTTATCATGAATTTGTCCAAATTACATCTTCATGGTGAATGTTCTGATGAGCTCTTCCAATTAGTCCCATCCCTTTCCTACACAGGACAACACGTGCACGGCTTAGATGTCACCCGCACACGGTGCAGAATATCCGATCAAGAACCAAGCAGTTCGAAGACTCTTTCCTTTGTCGCACCAAAGGCCTGGAATTCATTACCAACTCACGTGTTTCCTTCATCCTACAGTACCGGGTCCTTTAAGCGGAGCGTGAAAAAGCATATGATGAGGCCGTCAAGCTGAGTGTGACCCTTTTAATAAAGTATCTATACCTATGTGAGTAATGGTGACCCTCTTTTGATGATGAATGATGAATGATTGGTAAAATGTGAGTATTAATTCACATCTGGCTAACCCTCCAGGGATAAAGGCGTGATTATATGTATGTATGAATACAGAATAAACGCGAGTGAAACTGTAAAGCAGTACTAGTACACCGTAAAACTGAACAATTAATCATAAATTACGCACAACGAGCCTAGTGGTGTACCGATATTTTGAAACAGATACATTGTAACCGTGATTACTAACAGTTAATATTTCGTACGTGCTGTTCCGTCCGTTCTGTCGGCGTGAACCTCACGTTTCACAACATTGTTGAACCATGACCAGGCTAGTAGCTAGATGCACTAAGTACAACAATTGTAAACTAACTTAGTTCTACGAATGTGTTAAGATGGCTTTCTTATACAACTTAGGTGGCAGACAAGTAGTTGCCGTGACACAGAGTATCAACACGTTTAACACCAGTGGAATCACACCCGTGCTGCCGACCCTGTAAGAACAGAGATTTTCTGTGCCTTCAGTGCGGTACACAAAACCAGGCCAAGCCTTTGGTCTTCCCACTAACAGCACAAAAACTCTCCAGTGAGCTCTGGCTACCCTACTTACTGCCGGTAACACAACACGAGGTTATTATAGCCGTGGTATTCTGTAGGGACTTGTCTGGAGGTACTTCCCAAGTCGGACTGTTCAATTGGGACAGAAATACCGTCGTGTCCTACCTACTACGGCGAAGCAAGAGGAGTGTTATGATTTTGACAGGCCATGTATGTTTGTAGATTCATCTGTTCCCTCATAGCTCCTCAACCACTAATTAGATCTAAACAAATGAGGTATCGTTAGAAGCGTCTTAGTCGTCCGCTGGTTATAGGCTATATAACGTGTCACTGAATCTATTGTGGCGCCCTCTAGCGGTCATGAAGTACTGTCTTAAAAAATAAATTTGCGATAAATATGTCATGGTTGGTATCGACTGATAGGGCTTAATTAACAAATTTCAAATATGTATACCTATTACTTGCCAAAAATAATATAAATAAAACAATTAAGTTTTAAACTAAAACCCGACTACTGAAAAATCACGCTATAAAAATTATTAAACAAGAAAATATCAAGGATACCCGTGGTCGTATGCCACGTTTGCCTAGAATGTATTGTTTTGTTAGACTAAGTGACATTTATTAGACATATTTTTTTAAAAGGAAAATTTTCAACGGTGCAAATTTCAAAAGTCGTGTCTTCAAAATGTCCATTATTGTGTCACAAAAGACAATATTGTGTCTTGTTAGTTAATGGCCAGGCTGGTAGCTAGGTACATTATGTAGGTATAAACCCTCGTTTACATCACGAATCAAGTTGTAAAACAATTTGTAAACTTGTTTATAAAAAACTGGTTGAAAACTTGTAGAAGACAGGTAAGCAATAAATTATTTGATTTGATTTGACTAATCAAAACACAATACTTGTTTTATACATGTATCTCAGATACTTTTTCGTTCACATAGTATGTATAGCCAACAAGTTGTAAACATGTATAAAACACATTTGCATTCAACTGTAGCTTGTGACATATTGCAACTTTTCAAATAGGTACCTATATGTTTATACTTAGGTGTAAAAGAGCGGTTAACTAGTCTATAATAATAATTTTATACTACTGGCCACTGGGGTATTTCTACTAATGTAAAGGAGCCTTTTTGGAAGACTTTTATATACTTTTTAGGAAGATTTTCGACAAGACGCGACTGACTGTATATGTATGTGTCTTAGTGAAATATGTCATAAAGGACGATATTGTTGGCCGATGACCACCATCCAGTGGCATAAACGGAAATATAACTGGAATGTACAACAAATTGTAAACTAACTTCTACAAGTGTAAAGGGAGATTTTCAACATAACATAAACTTACGCCTATTTCCCCGAAGGGTTTTTTTTTACGTGCGCAAAATCCCCACGGATACCTCCCCACCGGAGCCGATGGAGGAGGTTATGTCGGACTCGAACCGACTAAAACACACGCCGCCTGTGGGTCGTTTTGGTTGCCGAAGCTGAGGTTGACAGGCATATCCCTCGCACCCCGGCCGACCCAGGGCCATCTCTCACGATCTGGCCCTCTTCTCGGGTGTGGGGACTACAGAGTCCCCAACTCGACCCCGGAAACGGGGAGGCGCGCCAGGCGCGCCACCGCCGCGGCCTGCTTCTGAAAGGGTGACAGGCGGCTCCACCTGTCACCCCCAGGCCGGCGCTCATGGGGGGCGAAGGTCGTTCATCGACCTCCGACGCCCGAGTTGCCTTCGTACGCGGGCAGCTTGGCTTGCGATCCTTCCCCGAAGGGGTAGATAGAGGTGCACATTTCGCCAGTATATGTTTAGGTCCCAATGTAATAGGTGGCGAGCCTATTGCCATTAACTGGCCACTTATAAACCTGCCATAAATACACACATAACTTCGAAAAACATCGAAAAGTCATTGGAGTGTGCCATGGTAAAACCTGGGATCGAACCCGAGACCTCGTCTCAGCAGTTCATTATCCATAACCACTAGGCTACCGCGGTATTCGAGATTAGGAAGATTTTCGATGTTGGAAATATAAAAAAAACAAATATGCCTAGGTATATCAAAGGCTAACCAACACAATTTATATTCAACTCTTTGAAGGTTTTCTGACAGAAGCTTTTTAAATGTTAGTTTGTTTTTTACCCGACTACGGCGATGTCAAAAGAGGGTTATTATTTTGACAGGCTATGTAATGTATGTATGTACGTAGGTTCATCTGTTCCCTTATAGCTCCTGAATTACTTATTAAAACTGGACAAATGAGGTATGATTAGAAGCGTCTTAGTCGTCCGCTGGTTAAAGGCTATATGACGTATCACTGAATCTAATGTAGCGCCCTCTTGCGGTCATAAAGTACTGTGTTAAAAAATAAACCTGATATAAATATACCGTGTTTGGTATCATCTGAAAGGGCTTAATAAGCACATTACAAATATGTAAAAATTTATAGCCGTTGCTTGCCCCAAAATAATATACTACTGAAAAATTATCCTTAACAAAATAAGTGAACAACAAAATATTATCAAGGATAGCCGTGGTCGTATGCCACTTAGTCTAACAAAACAATACATTCTAGGAATAAGTGACATACGACCACGGCTATCCCTGATATTTTGTTATTCATACATTCATATAATCACGAGTTTATCCCTGGCAGAGGTGAATTTACACCCACATTTCACCAATAATTGTATTCGGTCCCACGTGATAAAGGGTGAGCCTATATTTCTTGTTTGATACTTTTAAAAAGCGAGATTTTTCAGTAGTCGGGTTTTAGTTTTAAACTTTTTTTTTTTTTAGTTAAGTAGGTAGATACTTAACCGAATGGAGGAGGTATACCACATTGCAACTTTTTTTATACATTTTTCTGCTTTAAAACGCAAAATTTACTTTCCATTAAATTATTTACTGACAGCTAAGTGGTTTGCTTCTGCATTTTTATCTTTATCCGTCTAAAAATAAAGTTTGTTTTGACTCGTTAGCGAGTGTCGAAGATGTGGAATGGCCGGCAGTCGGCTCGTATTGACAAACCATTTTTGTCAATTAGAGCTCAGACCACAATAATGACATGTTGCGTTAGGGTTCCGTTTTTTAAGATTAATATTAATTTAAGTTTAAGATTAATAGGATTTTTTAATACCACTCAAAGAATCAAAGAAGAATCAATTTCATTTATTCAGTTTAGACACACAAAGAGCACATATGAATCGTCAAAAATTTTACAATTGGGTATGTCAAGAAATAATATAAAAATATTAAATAATGTAAAAATAAACCATTGGAAAATTATTTTTTCGCTGGTTCGGTAGGTTAGTTCTACTGAGAAGATACCAGCAAGAAACTCAGCGAACTAGATTAGAACTAGATTATTTTTCTTATTTAGGTGTCAGACAGGCACACGGCCCATCCGATAGAAAGTGATTACTGTGACCTATGGACGCGTGCAAAACTAAGGGAGTCACACTCGCGCTGCCAACCCTGTAAGCACTGAGAGTTTCTGTGCCGTCAGTGTAAAAGACAAAGCAGGACAAGCTTTTGGTCTTCCCACAAAAAGCACAAAAACTCTCCAGTACGCTCTGGCTACCCTACTCACCGCCAGGAACACAACACAAGGTTATTATCGCCGCGGTATTCTGTAGGGTGAAGGTACTTCCCCAGTCGGACTGCTCAATTAGATGGAAATACCGTCATGTCCTATCTCCTTACAAGGATTCAAACTTTGAGGTTGTCCAGACCCATGATTCTACTAAAGCAAAACACGGCGGTGAGTAGGGTAGCCAGAGCTCACTGGAAAGTCTTTGTGCTGTCAATGGAAAAACTAAAGGCTTGTCCTGATTGTGTCTTCTGCACTAACGGCGCAGAAACTATATCGATAACACGAGTGTGACTCCCCTGGTGTTGCACACGTTCATAGGTCACGGTAACCACTTTCCATCAAGAGGACCGTGTGTTTGTCTACCATCTAAGTTGTATAAATTAGTTGTTAATTTTTATTTTTCACTATGATAATTCTCTATTTTTTCTCGTCCTTCAACAACAATCTTCTACCCATAAACTATTCCTACTTTTTTTTAAATAAGTATAGGTACTCGCAATAGAAATGAGGTTGACGATAAAAACCTCTTTTTATATCTTTCCAGTACAAAATCATTACTATCACAACAATTAATATCTTCGATAAACTCAAATATTTACTTATATCATAAAGAATAAATCTACGGAACCAATCTAATATATCGAGTACAACCGAACTCGGTCCACATTAAAATCGTTTGTTTGTACATGGAACAGCGCTCGGTAGCCATCTTGCAAGCAAACAACACAAAATGGCCGGTTGTGAAGCCTTCATTCCGGGAAACTTACTTTTGATGGTCCATTTTTATTTCGAGCTTGCGTATTTTTATACATTACAACTTGGTTCCGAGTTAAAGTTTTTGTAACTAGATTTTATGAAGTGGTAAATCTAAGTTAGGAAGATAAAATGGCTACTTTTTAAATCGGGCACGTGCCCTATTTAAAAAGTACGTATCTTCTATTAATAATACGCCATTGGACGTCCAATGACGTATTATTAATAGAAGATACGTTATTTAAGAACATGGCGGCTTTTAAAAATGGCGCAAGCACTGAGTAAAAAAAAATATGGCTACTTACTAATAATATGTCAATATTTTAATCTTTATTAGCCGCGTGGTTCCCGGCAGAGTAGAATTTGGACCATCCCATCTCTACCCATGAGGTGTCGTACAAGGCGACTGAAGGATAGGGCTGTTTAATATCAGAAATATACAGTCCAGACTCAGCCTCAAATGCATGGCTCGAGTCAACAATAGTGCCCGGAATACGGTAATAGGCTCACCCCCTATTACATGGGACCGAATTATTGGTGAAACGTGGGTGTTAATTCACCTCTGCCTAACCCTCCGGGAATAAAGGCGTGATTATATGTACGTATGTATTTTTTATTTAAATAAATTATATTATTATTTAGATTAAACTTCTCAGCTTATTCGACTGGTATGTGTGAACCTATCATGGGTTTAAGCCAAGTGAGTCGGTTCATTAATAATTGTGGTGGATGATTGTGTAGTGGATGTGAGGAATCGCCTAACTATGGAACATGTAACAACTGATCTCTGTAATGAAATATATACTTTTTATGTAGACCTAATTCTGTGAGTGATGTGTGTAATGATTTTGGAATGACCTAAATGTTGCAATGCCTGGAAAAGGCGCTAAGTTTCAAGTACTGTCATATAAATTGTAAGATCTATGTGCACTTGGTAAGCAATAAATGATTAATTTGATTTGATTTGAGTTAATTGTGAATGAAATGAGACCTGCGGATGAGAGAATGAAAGGTATGATTTTAACTGTGCGTTGATGCCACATTTGCCGTATTTCATCAGCAAGTGTTATGTATTTTTAATTTTTTTCTTTATGTTTTCAAAGTTAGAAATTGAAATATCTATTAGAAATGTGAATTTTCTGCTTTTAGTGTTATATTTATATCAATAATATTATTATTATTACGAATTTATTATACACCCTAAGCGCCAGTGTATCATTTTTGCACACACTTGTTATAATAATGTGTGCAAAAATGATACACACGACCCATTTCGTTTAATACATTGTGTATCGTTAATGCACACGGTTTAGTTACTTTTATACGGGAAAAAGAATCCTCTGGCCTGAACGAATGAAATGGTATATTTGGGTTGGGGTTATGATGTACGGCTTAGATATAATCTAATCGGCTTAGATGTAATTTTTTATCGTAGCGCACTATCGCGTCTGTGATTGGTGCATAAAATGATGGCGAACGTCATCATTTTTTCAACAACTCATCTAGAGTTTATAATAACATCATTGGACACGTCAATATGATTTCACGTCGCCTGATCGTAAGCTGAAGTTAGTCTCAGGAAAGAGGGTCACCATCTCACCCGGCAAATTGAAATGAATTTTCAACATGGAGACAAATCGTCGGCGCTGTTCCTGTTATTGTTTTTTTTTGTGTTGATTACTATTATTTCGGGTTTTCTTATAAATGCACATGTGTGCTCCGTAATTAATACTATTTACTTTCATATAATAACCAATTGTCTAAGGTAGAGTAGGCTGTATTTAATCAAAAACGTCACACACACATAAATGTAATGAAATCCAAAATGGCGTCACATTACCGCCAGCTGAGTTACTCAACACAATAAACAGATAACAAGCTCTTTATTAGGTAACCTTATCAGTTGACCAATGCCTCAATACTTTACGAATAATTGAGTGACGCATTTTTTTTTTGTAATCTGTGGTCGTTTGCAACTTTATTGATGTCACTCGTGACAATAAAAATAAATTCGGTGCATATTAGTATAACAGTATACCAATGTTTGACAAAAGTCAAACTTTTTATGCCACCTGGTGGCAGACATGTACACGGCGCACCTGATGGAAAGTGGTTACCGTGGCCTATGGACGTGTGCAACACCAAAAAAGCCACACACGTGCTGCCAACCCTATAAGAATAGAGTTTCTGTGCCGTCAGTGCCGAAGACAAAGCAGGACAAGCCTTTGGCCGTCCCACTGACATGACAGCATAAAAACTATCCAGTGAGCTCTGGCTACCCTTGTACTTCCCCAGTCGGACCGCTCAACTATTTGAATCCTATGTTGTCCTATGACGGCATTTATTTTTAAACGACTTAAGTAGCAGACAAGCACACGGCCCACATGAGGGGAAGTAGATACCGTGGCCTATAGATGTGTGCGACACCAAGGTCGTTACACAAGCACTGCCGACCCTGTAGAAACCTTCTAATACCCCTCTTGAAGAGCCCATATTGCACTGCTAGCTGTTTCCCGCGGCTTCGCCCTCTTGAAGTTTTAGTCGCGATCTTACAACCCATGGGTATCTACATATTCCCAGGATAAATCCTATATGTTATTTCAGACTATATTCTATCCCTGTTTCAATTGCAGGCACTTGGGCAATACCGTCGTGTCCTTCCTCCTACAAGATTAAAAAAATAAAAAGAGATAGAAAATTCAATAAAAACAACCTCAAGTGTGAGGAAAATCTGAGTTAAGTTGGTTATGGTAATGGTTTTAGTCGATTTTCGATGAATGTGCAAAATAATTTTTCTACTTACAGATAGATAAGATAGATAGATATTTCTTTATTGTACACCAACAGATTTACAGTAGGACAAGTAGGTAGCATGTATACAGTTCAATGTACAATTGGCGGCCTTATCGCTGAAACGATTTCTTCCAGGCAACCTTGGTATGGACATTAATGTTATAAAATTGAAAATATAAAACTGAAACGTCACTCAAGCCTACAAGGGTTACAAGCTTAAAATTTTGACAGTAGATAGTTATGTTTTCGAGAAGACAGCTAGACAAGTTCTTGGCCTTTTTAGGACTCCAGCTACCGGTAACGACTGCTACATGCTCTACGAGGCACGACCAGACCAATGCAAATACCCATATTCATGCATACAAATGTTTGCACTGAGCGGGATTCGAAACTACGCCTCCTGCGTAGCGGCCGCGTTCAATATACCACTACGCCATAGAAGATGTCTGTGTCTTTTATTTATATTTATTGTTAAAAATGTTTTATAGGACTCACTTGACATTTTAACCCTCATAAATAAAATTTTATCTTCACAGTTTCAAATAAAACTCACAGCACTATCAAACACAGCACATTTTCAAATTAAGAACGCAAATAAAAAAAAAAAATGTCTAAAATGCGCGCGAACACGACGCTGTCAAGACAATATAACATTCAAATACAGAACAGTTTTCTTTTTACGAGACTAAGACAATATGACAGTACTTCCTTGTTATAATTATTTGTTAAAAATCAATGTCGAACTTTAGCCGAGTCAGCCCGATACAAGATGGCGGTTACGATGCACATATTGCACTGACCTCGATTCCAATTTGTTTATTTTATGTATAGTAACATTTTTTAATGTGTAATCTAAATACAGAAGAATAATCCACATGTCTGCTGTTTGACTGGCGGACTGTGATGAGTTGACAAAAAAGTCAGCTGGTTTAAAATTATTGCACAAGATTGTTTTCGTACTTTGGTCTGAAAAACTCATTGTCCTTAACATGCTAGCCTCTGTGGCGTGGCCGTAGTGAACGCGGCCGTAACGCAGGAGACGCAGGTTCAATCCCAGCTCAGTGCAAACATTTGTATGCATGAATATTGATATTTGCATTAGTCTGGTCGTTATTAGCTCATTAAGCCGTCTGTCCTAGTTGTCATATCAACATCTATGGTAGTCGTTATGGATTGCTGGAGTCCTAAAATGTCTAACAAAGAAAGAAAGAAAGAAAGAAAATATTTTTTTTTCGACCACACACAATGCATGATGGATAAATTATTCAAAGTATTTTATTAACTAACTAGCTGTTGCCCGCGGCTCCGCCCGCGTGGATGTCGTGGAGCATACAGAAATTCGTATATTTTAAACTCAAAAGTTACTAATTTTATATAGCCTGCATCTCAAAATCCTTTCTGAGGGAATGCCTACGTCATAGTAGTTTTATGCATGCAAAGTCTCAGACCGATCGGTTTAAAATTGACAAAGATACAAATATATCTTTGTCAATTTTATACATACTATAGATACAAACTTTCATCCCCTATTTTAACCCCTTGGGCTAAAACCTCCAATGGGGGTAGAATTAATTAAAATCCTTTCTTAGCGGATGCCTACGTCATAACATCTACCTGCATGCCAAATTTCAGCCCGATCCGTCCAGTGGTTTGGGCTGTGCGTTGATAGATCACTATGTCAGTCAGTCAGTCACCTTTGAGTTTTATATATTTAGATTTACTTTACATTGTGCGAGCCCCAAATAGGACCCCATCTCAGCATAAGATGCTGCGTACACCGCAACACGAGTATACGCAGCGCTGGTTTTCAGATGGGGCCGCTAGTTACAACTTCCTTCTTCCTACAGTCCCGGGGCCTTTAACCGGGGCGTGAAAAAGCATCTGATGAGGCCGCTTAGCTGAGTGCCACCATTGTAACACTTAGTGTCTGTAATGGTGACCCTCTTTCCTGAGACTTTGCCTTTAGCTTACCATCAGGGTGAGATCAAGTTGGCGTGTCCTATATATAAAAAAAAATATTGTAGACAACTGTGTTTAGTAGATAACTGGTCTAACTACAATACTTCGTAATTGCCTTTGGGTTGTGGAGGTCAGATGACAGTCGCTTAGCGAAAAATATCGAAGTTCAGCCAAATCTGTAGTTAGACTGGCAAAGTGGACCCCAGACACGGAGATGAAAGCTTCGAATGCGACTGGAATTAAGGCTAAGATGAAGAAACTCTTAGTTTCTAACATACAGATATAATACTCACGACTATAATCTATGAAGGGGTAGGCAGTAGTGTATTAACACCCAAATGTCGACAACTATGATTTTCGGTCCCACGCGATAAGGTTCTGAACCGTTGCCGGGGTGCGAGGGATATGCCTGTCAACCTCACCTTCGGCAACCAAAGCGACCCACAGGCGGCGTGCGTTTTACTCGGCTCGAGTCCGACATAACCTCTTCCACCGGCTCCGGTGGAAAAAAAAGGTGTACTTTCGAATGGAGAACAGCCCTATCCGAGAAGAGATGGGTAGCTCTATTCTACTCCACCAGCTCCACTGTCTCTAAACCTTAGGCAAAACTCAAAAAGCGAAGTACTCTAGTAAAGTTTTGGGTACTGGGTACGGGTGCTTCTGGCGCTAACTGCGTATAATTGAACATATTGCAGTCCGTCAAGATGGGTGGCCATTATTGAAATAGAGACTCCTTTCGTACTTCGGAAAAGGACGTTTAGCCGTCGGCAGCCTCGCCGGTGCGAGAGGTTCTGTCGGATTCGAACTGACTAAAACCAACTAAGGCGCCTGTGAGTCGTAGTTGGTTGCCGGAGGTGAAGTTCGCAGATATATCTCTCGCACCCCGGCATCTCTCTCTGCTCGGGTGTGAGTACGACGGAGTCCTCAAAACAGCGGGGGTGAAGATCTGATACAGCATGCTGTTTTTCGTGTCGGTTGATAGGGGTGTGGTATCTGGCTGCACCTATATAGATGTGATTGCTTGTATGATGTAATTTCTAGTTTAGTTTTAAAATACATAGTTACATACCAATCTTCATTTATAATAACAAAACGTGAGATTATGTATGTTTTGGATTATAATTTTTGTAACCTATATATTACATTACATGACATCACCATGTACTTATTTGAAGGCTGTATTTGTACGTGGTGTAAGCAGCACTTGTTAACTATTAGCGAACTCCGAATTAGACAATTTTTTTTTTAAATGACTTATGGTGCCGAAACGTGGACACTTACAGTGGGGCTGGTCCATAGCTTAAAAGTCGCGCAGCGGGCTATGGAGCGAGCTATGCTTGGGGTTTCTCTGAAGGATAGAATTCGGAACGAGGTTATCCGACAGAGAACTAAAGTTATCGAAATAGGTCACAGAATAAGCAAGTTGAAGTGGCAGTGGGCTGGCCACGTTTGTCGAAGGACCGATGGCCGTTGGAGCAAACGAGTCCTAGAGTGGAGACCGCGAGAAAGTAAACGAAAGGTAGGACGCCCCCTAGCCAGATGGACGGACGACCTGAAAAAGGTGGCTAGGACAGACTGGATGCGGAAGGCGGAGGATCGGAGAAAATGGCGCACATTGGGAGAGGCCTATGTCCAGCAGTGAACTGCAGTGGGCTGATTGATTGATTGATTGCCATTCAACGTGGCAATTAACCCCATCGATGTCAACCGGGAGGGTTCCCGGTTGACATCGATGGGGAGGAATTCTTTGACGCCTGAACCTGCAGGATTGTTTAGATATATATTCTGTATTGTTTTTATATGACTTCCATGGACATTATGTAAATATGTGATCTATTTTTATTCAATAAATTTATTTAGTCGTTTATAGATTCGGTATAAGTTTTAAATAAAATTAATTTTAAATTGGCCGCCGCATCCACGACCAAGGCGGTGACTTCCGATCCGGCTCGTTCCTGGGGCTAAGGTTGGCTATTGCGATTCAGCGGGGCAACGCGGCCAGCATCATGGGCACCTTTGCGCCGGGAACGATGCGGAGTGGGTTGTTTGACGCGACATGATCGCGAGTTTGTTTCGTGTATTTATGTTTTAATTATTTTGGGCACGGTACCAGTAGAGATCGATGGGGAGGAATTTTTCGATGCCTAAAATTACAGTCTCCCTATTTTTCTCTATCCCATTTTTGTTTATATTGTATAGTTAGCATAGTTTTATATAAATTACTTATAATTGTGTTATGTTTTTTAAAAACATACAGGTAGAATTGAGTACCTCCTCCTTTTTAGGTCGATTAAAAAACTTATTACCCGTTTCGCACTTTTTTTTCTAAAATAAAAATAGCCTCAGGCTGAGAAATGATCTCCCTGCTGTGGTTTAAGAAGGGCATTAGAACTCCTTAACCTCGAGGTCCTTAAAGCATCGGCAGTGCTTCTGACCCTTGATTTGATTCCACAGGGTCCGTTCGCTCGATCCACAAGAAGTTATTACTGAGATAAAAAAAAAACAAGTTGTGTATATGCTGTTACAGGCTATAATATAATATATATCCATGTCAAATATTATTCAGATCCGTTCAGCCGTTTCTGTATGAAAAAGTAACAAATAAAGCTTTTAAAAAAGAAACATTGTGCTAGTTGAAACGGTTCCGCTAAAAAGTTTTTACTTCACAAATTATTTTTAATAATAATAATAATAAAGTAGCGTTCCCTTCAATATGATCTTTTACTGCTACAATTATTACGAAACGAAAATATATCTCTTTCTCACTTCAACAATAAGAAACTCAACCTACAGCAATCAACCGTCACAAATAAAAGTAATTTACTATTATAATAAAATAATAACCGTTTACTTACGCGACCGCCATTAAAAAAGCATTAAATAAGCGACAAAAGCACAATAGCCAGATCTTGGAGTCAACAGCTCAAACGTGAGGCGGAATAACTTGCGTCCTTTGTCTGCCCGCCGATTGATGAGGCTAACATGTCAAATTATGACACTTGATAATTTTATTCCCGCCATTTGCGTTGAAACACAATAATGTATAATAATAATAATAATAATCTTGCTTAAATTATGTTGAAAGTAAAACGTATAGGATTTATTTAATTGCTACAATTTTCGTATAATAATAAATATAAACGTATTTTTGTTTCATGGTTTTACGAGTTTTATTTTCGGAGGATAGTTTTTGCACCACATTGTAACGCAATCTTAGAAGTCTTAGAACTCGGTTTTGGAGAATTTAAAATGTTGAATTTCATCAAGGACCTCTAAAATATTACATTATTGTATAATAATATGTAATATTTGTATTTCATTTAAATAATGGATAAAGTAAGCTCAAAAAAATGTTTAAAAGAATTAAAATCACTCTTTGATTTGCCTTTACTTCCATGTTGTACCTACCTACCAGAAACTCATTTCTTTGCCCCAAGATAAGAACCTGAAATTTTGTACCTACACATTTAGGTGGCAAACAAGCATACGGGCAATGCCCACCTGATGAAAAATAGTTACCAACGTATATAATACCAGAAGTGCCATATTTGTGCTGCCGACCTTGTAGAAACATTCTAATACGCTTTTTAAAGAATCTCATAATGTAATCGTTTGGGAAAACTACAGCAGGGAGTTCATTCCATAACTTTAGTGTGCGTGAAATGAAGTATTTCTCTCCTACGAATCCCTGGTTACTAAATTACTTGCCAGTATCTTGAACGGTGCTTTTATGGGTTATGATTTTGACAGACTGTGTGCTATTGTACTGCGGTAGCCTAGTGGTATGGGTAATGGACTGCTGAGACGAGGTCTCGGGTTCGATCCCAGGTTTTACCATGGCACACACCAATGACTTTTCGATGCTTTTCGAAGTTATGTGTGTATTTATCGCAGTATTATAAGTGCCCGGTTAATGGCAATAGGCTCACCACCTATTACATTGGTAACTAAACATAAAACTGGCGAAATGTGGGTGCTTGCACCTCTGCCTACCTCCTTCGGGGATATAGGCGTGAGTTTATGTATGTTATGTATGTAAGTACTGTGCCACTTTTCCCTAGAGTGTTTTGTTAGACTAAGTGGCATACGACCACGGCTATCCTTGATATTTTCTTGTTTAATATTTTTAGAGCGTGATATTTTCAGTACCTAGTCGGGTTTTAGTTTAAACTTAATTTTTTATAGACTTACAACCTAAATTTCCATTAGGCAAGGTAGGTGAGATCAAATTAACTCTTATACCCGACTACAGCAAAGAGGAGGGTTATGATTTGGGCATGTTATTTTTTTATACCACTTAGTTGACAGACAAGCACACGGCACACCTGATGGGAAGCGGTTACCATGGCCTATGGACGTATGCACGCCAGGGGTGTCACACTCGCTCGGTTATGTATGTATATAAGTAGGTATGTATGTATGTAAGTAGGTTCATCTGTTCCCTCATAGCTCCTGAACTACTTATTAGAACTGGACAAATGAGGTATTATTAAAAGCGTCTTGGTCGTCCGCTGGTTAAAGGCTATATGACCTATCACTAAATCTAATGTAGCGCCCTCTAGCGGTCATAAACTACCTACAGTGTTAAAAAATAATTTGAGATAAATATACAGTGTTTGGTATTATCTGAAAGGGCTTACTTAGCACATTACAAATATTTCTAAATTATAGGCGTTCCTTGCCCCAAAATGAAATAAATTAAAAAATAAATTTAAAACTATAACCCGACTACTGAAAAATATAGCTTTAAAAAGTACCTATTAAAAAGAATTTATGAGATTCTTCAAAAATATCAAGGATAGCCGGATTGTATGCCACTCAGTCTAACAAAACAAGAAAAGGTAGCATACGACCACGGCTATCCTTGATATTTTCTTGTTTAATACTTTTTTTTTAAAGTATGATTTTTCAGTATTTCGTTTATTTTTAATATGTCTCATTCTTTGAGTGTGCCAGTGTCATGTATCTGATTGGATAAAATCTATAGCGTTTTAGAAAGAAAGAAAGAAAGAAGAAAGATAACTTGTTCATTGGCAATCACACATGTACAGCTGGACATAGGTCTCTCCCAATGTTGGATGGTTTTAGCCTACTGGTTCCAAGCTGGCCAGACGGGTTGGTGCAGGTTTATTTCGAGTTTTCCTGTCGGTTTATTACCGAAAGTCGTCGCTAACTTAACGAATTTTCGGTAGCAATAACGAGCTTATTGACAAATATTGCTTGCTATCTCGACTTATAGGGAGTTGGGTTTGATGCAAGCATACCGATGTTTGTCGCTATCTTTGCTTACGTTTTCGTAAGATGGACTTTTTTTTAAACTACTTAGGTGGCAGACGAGCACACGGCTCGCCTGATGAAAAGTGGTTACCGTGGCCTATGGACGTGTGTAACACCAGAGGAGTCATACTCGCGCTGCCGACACTGTGAGCACAGAGTTTCTGTGCCGTTAGTGTAGAAGACAAAGCAGGGCAAGTCTTTAGTCTTCTCACTGACAGCATAAACTCTCCAGTGAGCTCTTACTACCCTACTCGCCACCGAGAACACAAAACGAGGTTATTATGGCCGCGGTATTCTGTACAACAGAGGTACTTCCCCAGTCGGACTGCTCAATTGGACGGAAATACCGCCGTGTCCTACCTTCTTAACTTACGACTAATGTACAGAATACGGCCCCTGCCATAGTAAAAGCTTGTCATGTCAAACTTGTAGTACATAGAACAAATATAACAGCCAATATGAAAACCAATAGGAACTACATATAGCTCACAAACACTTATGTAATAAATACAACAACCCACCCAATAAAATAACTATGTAGCCATAACAACCAATTCATATGCCAAAAGCATTACAATTGTGCTATAAAACACAAAACCGGAACACGGTAATACGAACACAATAGCACAACACTAATCCAATCGTAAAATCCCGAAACATCGCACATATTACCATAATGTCCCCTCCCTAGCATCCGCTTATTAATCATTCGAATGCTGTATTTAAAACAGGGTATAATAAATAAAGATTTCTGTACAAAAGAGTCTGAATATCGATTGTATAGGACGTGCCGGAGAATGCCTTTGCCGTATTATGATGTGATTCGATGACGATATTTTTCCCGCGTCGTTTTTCGTTTGACAGATGAGAGACAATGGCGGGCGTTAGTGTAGCATATACATACGTAAATAAAATTAATGATGTTATCGCATTTGGGAGTGCAATGAATGGAGTATGAATTGTTATATTGAATTTGGACGCGCACATAACGTTCAATACTTATGTGGCTTTGTTGCCTGGTTGTAAAGCTCGGGTGTAACTAATTATTTGGGTTTGGACCTCACCAAGCGGAAAATCTCAAATCTCCCAATGACTTCTCCCGTCTCTTGGACTATGGAATTTGGACCACCTCATCTCTTCCCATGCGGTGTCGAACAACGCGACTAAGGGATAGGGCTGTTTAAAATCAGACAGATATATAGGTACCTACAGCTCAGACTAAGGCACAGATACAAGGCTCGAGGAAGACGGCAATAGGCTCACCCTCTATTACACGGGGCCGAAAACAATGATTGGTGAAATGTTGGTGTTTTTTCACCTCTGTCTAACCGTTCGGGGATAAAGGCGTAATTATACTTATGTATGTATGTAGGTATATGTAAATGAATTGTTGTGATTTTGCTCATGTGAGTAACTATTTTACGAATTTTATACGAATCTATTGTGTTCTACTGGAAATTAATTAAGTTATAAGCAGAATCGCACAATGTGACCTATTGCGAGGGATATAACCAAAAACGACCCACAGGCGGCGTGCGTTTTAGTCGGTTCGAGTCCGACATAACCTCTTCCACCGGCTTCGGTGGGGAGGTATCCGTGCGGATATTGCGCACGTAAAAAAAAAAACAATGTGACCTTTTTAGACTAGAGGCATGGCATCAAGGTGCCTTAAGTCTGACACAATTTTTGTTCTTAATACCATTTCTATATATTCATAGGAGTCATTGCTTTCTTCGAACATGTTTCCACGTTCACGGTTCATTCAGAAAAATTCCCATCAGACGCCATCCGCCCACCCGCCGGCATTTCAACAAAATGTACAAGAAAATTACACCCCAAAAACCCAAAAGGTCCCTACAGCGCGTGGGAATAGGATCATTACATCAAAAAGGACCTCCTGTTTGCTTTCATTGTCATGTCACGTTCTATATATTTGTTATTCTAAATTATATCTTATTTTGTAGAAGTTAAGGTTATGTTTACAATGTTTCGAATTGTGATCCGAATATTCAATGTTCCATTTTTAAATGAAAATAGTTATCAAAATGGCTGACTGCTATAAGAAAAATTGAGAGTGTGTTTTAGAAAAATTCTAAGAAATAGTTGGGGTTTTTTACGTAAAACGCGCCAGTTTGACTTCACCTTGCCTGATGGTAAGCTAAAGGCAAAGCTAGAGGAAAGAGGGATTAATATTATAGACACCTAGCTCGGAGCAGCGTGTCAGATTTGAATTAGAATACTAGGCAGGGCTAGATCTGCTTGGTAAGGAACCTAGACTTTTTTTTTTTTATTTTACGTGCGCAAAATCCCCACGGATACCTCCCCACCGGAGCCGGTGGAGGAGGTTATGTCGGACTCGAACCGACTAAAACGCACGCCGCCTGTGGGTCGTTTCGGTTGCCGAAGGTGAGGTTGACAGGCATATCCCTCGCACCCCGGCCGACCCAGGGCCATCTCTCACGATCTGGCCCTCTTCTCGGGTGTGGGGACCACAGAGTCCCCAACTCGACCCCGGAAACGGGGAGGCGCGCCACGCGCGCCGCCGCCGCGGCCTGCTTCTACAAGGGTGACAGGCGGCTTCACCTGTCACCCCCAGGCCGGCGCTCATGGGGGGCGGAGGTCGTTCATCGACCTCCGACGCCCGAGTTGCCTTCGTGCGCGGGCAGCTTGTCTAGCGATCCTTCGTCGCTCCCGCTGCCGCTCCCGCCCCGCCTCCTCCTTCACGAGCATTACTTGCTCGCAGAAGGAGGCACCAGTAAGGAACCTAGACTAAAGTATTATGTTATCTGTGACTCCGGGCAACGGAGACGGGAGCGCTTCTCTCTTTCCCAAGAGAGACGCTAACTTTCTCGTCAAATTAGTTACTTTTATAGATTGTTAAAACAGTAAGTGATAAAAAAACTTGTATAAAACAAAAATAAAGCCGCGTGGTTTCCGGCAGAGTAGAATTTGGGCCACCCCATTTCTTCCCATGCGGCGTCGTACAAGGCGACTAAGGGACAGGGCTGTTTAACATCAGACAGATATATACAGCCCAGACTCAGCCTCAGATGCGGGGCTCGAGGCAACTATAGTGTCCGATATACGGCAATAGGCTCACCACCTATTACGTGGGAACGAATACAGTTATTAGTGAAATGTGGCTGTAAATTCATCTCTGCCTAACCCTCCGGGGATAAAGGCGTGATTTTATGTATGTATGTAAAACAAATAATTATGACCATGCATGACATATTTTTGTACTGTCAAATAATTTACTTGTCCTGCCACCTTAGTAGTATAAAAAGAAAACTACTTCTTTTAGGTTGGGTGGATGATTAAACATAAATAAAAAAGCCGGTCAAGTGCGAATCGGGTTCGCGCAACTAGGGCTAGAACCAAGACGCCTAGTCCTAAATAGCTTATGGTCACTTGGGCTGTGAAGGAAATTCCTTATTGGGTGACGGACCTTACGTTTTTTTTTATACCACTTAGGTGGCAGACAAGCGCACGGCCCACCTGATGGAAAGTGGTTACAGTGGCCTATGGACGTGTGTAACACCAGAGAAGCCACACTCGCGCTGCCGACCCTGTAAGCACAGAGTCTCTGTGCCGTCAGTGCAAAGGACAAAGCAAGACAAGCCTTTAGTCATCCCACTGACAGCACAAATTCTCCAGTGTGCTCTGGCTACCCTACTCACCGCTGGGAACACAACATGAAGTTATTATAACTGCGGTATTCTGTAGGGCGGAGGTACTTCCCCAGTCGGACTGCTCAATTGGGCGGAAATATCACCGTGTCCTACCTCGGCTTGACTTGTATTCTCTTTGAGGTGTTATCACGTCCTACGGGAACGCGGTCCAACAGGATGAAGGTCGAACGGGACGAAAAGTATCCTATGTCTGTCTCCTAGTCCTAAGCTACATCCCCACAAATTTTCAACCGAATCGGCGCAGCCGTTTTTGAGTTATAAATAGTGTAACTAACACGATTATCTTCTATATATAATAATATACATACATACATATAATCACGCCTATATCCCCGGAGGGTTAGGCAGAGATGAATTAACACCCACATTTCACCAATCATTGAATTCAGTCCCACGTAATAGGGTGTGAGCCTGCTGCCGTCTTCCGGGCACTATTATTGACTCGAGCAATGCATCTAAAGCCGAGTCTGGACTGTATAAATCTGTCTGGTGTTAAACAGCCCTATCCCTTAGTCGCCTTGTACGACACCGCATGGTAAGTGATGGGGTGGCCCAAATTCTACTCTGCCGGGAACCACGTAAATATTACCACATATTATAACCTAACAAAACATACTCTAACAAAGTAAAGGTGAGCATATTACACTGTCGTGGCTCGTGGCTCATCTAACGTGTCGCTATTAACTGCGAGGCGGGGTACTAGCAGGCCACGCCTCTGACGCGCTCTGATGTAGATAGCTGTCTATTTGTGACATATCGTTCAGTCTGTTCGTTTTCCGACGGCACGCGTACGAGACACCCGGCAAAAGGGCAGTGTCCTGAGTCATCGAATTCTTACCAATACTACTTATTGTCTTAGTATTTTATATTTTTTTAATTTTTTTTTTTATTAATGGCGAACCCAGACATTCATCCAGTCTTTCGCCAATGTCCGTGGTTAGAGAACCCATAATTTTTTTTTTTAAGGTGAACAACCCCTAATACTTAGGGCTACTGAATATACCTACGTATAAAATTTCATCAAAATTGCTCAAGCCTTTTCGGAGGAGTATACTGTGACACACGAATTTTATATATCAGATATGCATAGTAAACTAAAATATTCCCCAGAGGTGGGCATTTTATTAATAATAATTTAATTGAATTTGTATTTATATTATTTTATTTTACTTGAATTATGTATTTAATTGTAATTTATATTATTTAAAATTCAATTTATAAGTATATATAATTCTCATTGGACATTCAATTTAATTTAATAATTTTATTTTTGTAATACGTTATGACGAAAATTAATTTAAATTGGTTTTCATGACATTTGTGTACTTTATCTTATGTGTATTGTATTATAATAATGATAGTAGATCAATATGTAATGAGTCTCTGATACTTGAAATAAATGAAGTTTGATTTGATTTTGATTTGAAAAAATCTATCTATCTATATCTCTGTCGACCGAATTCGGTCAAAGCGACTGGCTTCTGACCAATGAGAGCTTCGTTGGTGTGCTCTCAGGTGACTGACATAGCCTATCTTGGAAGCACATGTACGACCACATCCACCACATGTCAGCACCCCTCCAACGTACCTAATTGTAATATATGGCCGCAGGTGGACGAACCTTGAGCTCGTCTCGTTTTGCATCGAGCTCTTTTCACTGAAACTATGATTTTTCATTATTTTTAATCCCCAAAATATGTCAAAATATAAAACAAAGCAAAATTTACAACTTTTTAGATTACTTATTAAATTTCAAATCAATCTTATTATGCACTGTACACGTGTAAACGCTACGTAGACAGAGATAAATGCAATATTGAGAGTTTCTGTGCCGTCAGTGTAGAAGACAAAGCAGGACAAGCTTTTGGTATTCCCACTGACAGCACAAAAACTCTCCAGTGAGCTCTGGCTGCCCTACTCACCGCTGCGAACACAACATGATATTATTATGGCTGTGGTATTCTACTCCACCTGGAATCAAAGGGGAAAGCCTCTCAGAAAATTATGAAAGTAGGACAAGGACTTTGGTCTTTAATCACAGGAATAGGTTTCTGTGTTTCTCGCGCACAGGATCAGTTTACCATGTGAGTGAAGCCGCGGGAAACAGCTAGTAGGTAGTACAATATAATGACAATACTAAAATTGTAGGCAGTGAAAAAAACAAATATGACACGACACACGCAACCTTATTTCTTAAACAAAAAAATATTAATTAATTTTAAGGAATTTGTGCTCTTTTGATACGCGAGCATTTGTACGTTTACTCTGTGGTATAGTTCCCGGCATATATCTTCATCTAAATCGCGACAGAAACGAGGTTGGAGGTAGGACACGACGGTATTCCCGTCTGAATTGAGCAGTCCGACTGGGGAAGTACCTCCACCCTACAGAATACCACGACTATAATAACCTCATGTTGTGTTCCAACGATGAGTAGGGTAGCCAGAGCTCACTGGATAGTTTTTGTGCTGTCAGTGGGAAGACCAAAAGCTTGTCCTGATTTTGTGTTCTGCACTGAGGGCACATAAAATCTCTGTTCTTAAAGGGTCGGCAGCACGGATGTGACTCCACTGTTGTCACACACGTTCATAGGTCACGGTAACCACTTTCCATCAGGTGGGCCACCTAAGTTGTATAAAAAAAAATAGTAAAAAAGGTCCTGGCGCGCGCAGATTAGTCTAATAAATCTCTGAATGTAGATTTGTGCTCCTCCACGGCGATGACACTCAGCTTGACGGCCTCATCAGATGCTTTTTCATGCCCCGCTTAAAGACCCCGAGACTGTAGGAAGAAGGAAACACGTGAGCTGGTAATTAATTCCAGGTCTTAGTGGTGCGACAAAGGAAAGAGTCTCCGAACCCCTTGGTTCTTGATCGGATAATCTGCACCGTGTGCGAGTGACATGCCCTGCACGTGTTGTCCTGTGTAGGAAAGTGGAGGGCGGGACTAATTGGAAGAGCTCATCAGAACATTCACCATGGTACAGATGGTAAAAAACTGCCAAGGGCGCAACATCTCAACGCATCTGCAAAGGCTCTAGGGTGTTCGTGACCTCAAGATTCCCAATAATGCGGACCGCACGTCGCCATCCCAGAGATGCGAGCAGTATTCCACACAGGAGCGAATTTGTGTCTTGTACAGAAGACACCGCTGCTCCGGCGTGAAAAAACATCTCACTCTGTTCAGGACTCCGAGTTTACGCGAGGCTGTTTTGATGATACTCTCGATGTAGTTTTTGTTATTCAAGTTGCAGCAAACATTCATACCTAGGATGTTGAGATTGTCCTGCAGTGACAGTGGCGTGCTCTGAAGAGTGGGAAGGTGAAGGAAAGAAGATACTTTTCCTCTTTTCTGAGACCTTAAGCGTCTTCTATATAAAAAAAGAACATTCTGACGCTGAAATTATCTAAAAGCCGACTTCAAACGCCAAAGTTCGAAAAAATCACGAGTATAATATTTTGTATTCTACAATACTCTTTAAATAATATTATAGGTAGGTATACAAAATTATTGACTAGTCAAACAGCAGTGTAAATTGACCTCAATAAAAAAACAAAGTTTGCAAGAAGCGTATTGAGTTGTTGTCAGTTTAGTTAATATGGTGATTTTGAGAAATGTCTAAATGTATGAAAAGTAATAACTTTATGGTGTAGCGGTAGAGCGTTCGCTTGCTACGTTGGAAGTGATGAGTTCGATTCCCGCTCAGTGCAAATATATAAACTCATAAACTCACGCCTATATCCCCGAAGGGGTAGGTAGAGGTGCTAGCACCCACATTTCGCCAGTTTATGTTTAGGTCCCAATGTAATTGGTGGCGAGCCTATTGCAATTAACCGGGCACTTATAAACCTGCGATAAACACACACAACTTCGAAAAGCATCGAAAAGTGATTGGTGCGTGCCATGGTAAGACCTGGGATCGAACCCGAGACCTCGTCTCAGCAGTGCATAACCCATACCACTACCAACTGGCAAAATGTGGGTGCTAGCATCTCTGCCTACCCCTTCGGGGAATATAGGCGTGAGGTTATGTTATTATATTTATTTGATTCAGAAATTTAAGTTTTTGCAGTTTTAAGATGTTATAGATCTGTGTATGAGGTATGAATTACAGCTTGATACCTCCAGGCATTACTGAGAAAAGGTCTTGATAGACAGACAGATTGACGAACGGACAACGAATTGATCCAATAAAGAATTCCGTTATTTTTTCTTCTGAGGTCGGAACCATTAAAATTTTATTTAAGCTCTGCCCTCTAAATCGCATAGCAAAAGCTACTTAGTTAAGCTATGCTTACTTTGCGTGTACATAGCGTTGTGTAGAATGTCGCAGAATATTTGTATACCTACTAGAATATTCATAAACTTTAGAAAAAACATCTAACTTCGCACCATGACTGCCACATAAAAACTTTGTACCTACTTAGAACGTCATTTTGTCCAATTTCGAACATCGCCTAACTGTTTCAATGTCAGTAGGTAATGGGCACAAATTACGTAATCCAAGGCTCCAATGGTGTACAGCTGCCGCGTTTTTGTTGGGTGATTCATTGTGTAGGTAGTGGTAGCTTGATAGGGTACCTCCACGCGGTGTACCCTGGGTAACGAAGCCGGTGGCGCTTATCTACCAAGTTTCAACTGTTACGTAGGTTATGTGTTCATTACACGTTACATAAATCGCTGTGAGCAAACAGCCTCTCGTAGCGTCTGACGCAGATGATCACCGAGCAGAAGTATCTGCGTCGGATGGAGAAAGAGCCAACGTCCGAGTGCCATCACTGCGATGCGAGCGAGGACTCGGGGCCGCACACGCTCACCGAGTGTCCGGCGTGGGAGACGCCGAGACGGGAGCTTGTGGCGGCCCTGGGAGTGAGAGTTCTCACGCTCGCCACCTTGCTCGCGGCGATGGTTCCCTGTGCAGATGCGTGGGCAGCCGGCGTCTCCTTCTGCGAGCAATTTATACTCGTGAAGGAGATGGCGGGGTGGTAGCAGCAGTGGAGCTAAGGAGGATCGCAAGCCAAGCTGCCCGTGTCCGTGTACTGAGGCTACTCGAGCGTCGGAGGTCGATTAATGACCTCCGCCCCCCATGAGAGCAGGCCTAGGGGTGACAGATGGAGTCGCCTGACACCCTGACAGAAGCCGGCCGTGGCGGCTGCGTGCCTCCCCGTTTCCAGGGACGAGTAAAGGACTTTGTAGTCCCCACACCCGAGGAGAGGGCCAGATTGAGAGAGATGGCCCTGGGTCGGTCGGGGTGAGAGGGATATACCTGTTAACCTCAGTTTCGGCAACCAAAAACAACCCACAGGCGGCGTGCGTTTTAGTCGGTTTGAGTCCGACATAACCTCTCCCACCGGCTCCGGTGGTGGGGGTATCTATCTGTGAGGATTTTCCGCAAAAAAACCCTCGCTCAGCACAAATATGTATGGTATACTGTAAGGTTAGACAATAGTACCTAGGTTAGGCATATCTTAGGGATATATGATCATACATACATATGTATAATCACGCCGTTATCCCCAGAGGGTTAGGCAGGAGTGAATTATCGAAAGAGGTAGGACACGTATTCCCGCCCAATTGAGCAGTCCGACTGGGGAAGTACCTCCGCCCTACAGAATAACGCGGCTATAATAACTTCGTGTTGTGTTCCCAGCGGTGAGTAGGGTAGCCAGAGCTCACTGGAGAATTTGTGCTTTGTCTTCTACACTAACGGCACTGAAACTCTGTACTTACAGGGTTGGCAGCGCGACTGTGACTCCTCTGGTGTTACAAACGTCCATAGGCCACGGTAACCACTTTCCATCAGGTGGGCCGTGTGCTTGTCTGCCAACTAAGTGGTATAAAAAAAAACAGGAGTGAATTAACACCCACATTTCAACATTCATTGCATTCGGTAACACGTAATAGGGGGTGAGTCTATTGCCGTATTCCGGGCACTATTGTTGACTCGAGCTATGCATCTGAGGCTGAGTTTGGGCTGTATATATCTGTCTGATGTTAAACAGTCCTGTTCCTTAGTCGCCTTGTACGACACCGCATGGGAAGAGATGGGGTGGACCAAATTCTACTTTTCTACTTCTAAAAAAATGTATGTATGTTAGTTATAAATGGCAGCATCTGTGGCGTGTTGGTAGTAAACGCAGCTGCAACGCCAGAGGTGCGGGTTCGCTCAGCGCAAATAATAGGTCTTTACATATGAAATTTTTGATGAATTGTTTTTTTGATGAAATTGGAGGAAACCCAATTTTCAGTGCAAATATTTTTGCATTTTTTTAGTAATGACAAACCCAAATTTTATGATTCTTTTTGTGTATGAGACAACATTAAACTAACAAACACTTTTATTACATTTTTGTATAGTGACAGCTGTAAATAAGTAATACGAAATTTATCTTCAAAATGGATAGTATTTAGGAAATACTATTTTTGAAGATCGAATTTAATTTATAAAGCGGCCAATAAAAACAAAATATAATACAGAATTGTAAAATCTTGAAATCAACTTTCAAATAAAATATAAATAATGTAAATAACTATTAAATTACAGGAATAACGAACTCATGAATTTGCAAGAAAATTTCGGCAATTTCATAGGTAAAGACACCTTTATGCATAACTATGGGTATTTGCATTGGTCTGAATGTACCACGGAGAGAACGTTAAGCCGTCTCGGTCCGGTTGTTTTATAGGGGAAATGGGTGTAATGGCCCACATAGAAGGGCTGATGAGGACAGTAGCAGCAGTAGTAGTTATAAATGGTTATACCTACATGTGCGATTCCTGAACGAAATACCCAACTATTATTTACAAATACCTAATAAAAACTTTTTAAACACTCACCAAAGAGCAATAATAATATTTTTTTAAACTGAACGTCAAAACAGTTTCGAATGTCGAACGAAAAAACAAAACAAAGGGTTCGTTCGTTTTGTGAGCGTTCGATTTTCGAATGGCTTTTGTTCTTTGTTCGGTTAATGCGTCCGTTAATATTATGTGACGTGTCGAATTATTGATCCAGTGCAGTGGAAGAATGGCGTATGTGTTCATAATGGTACCTTACTTAATCTACATTTTTTTATACAATTTAGGTGGCAGACAAGTACACGGCCGCCCACCTGTACAAAAGTGGTTACCGTGGCCTATGGACGGGTGCAGCACCAGGTTAGTGACACTCGTGTTATCGACCCTGTAAGAACAGAGAGAATGTTTGCCATCAGTGCAAAGACAAAGCAGAACAAGACTGGTCTTCCCAGTGACAACACAAAAACTCTCCAGTGGGCTCTGACTACCCTGCTCACCACCAAGAACAAACGCGAGGTTATTACATACATACTACTATTAGTACATATAATCACGCCTTTATCCCCAGAGGGTTAGGCAGAGGTGAATAAACACCCACATTTCACCAATCATTTAATTCGGTCCCACGTAATAGAAGGTGCCTATTGCCGTCTTCCGGACACTATTGTTGAGAACAAGCCATGCATCTATGACTGAGTCTGGGCTGTATAAATCTATCTGATGTTAAACACCCCTATCCCTTAGTCGCCTTGTACGACACCGCATGGGAAGAGATGGGGTGGTCCAAATTCTACTCTGCCGGGAATTATTATAGCCACGGTATACTTCCCAATAGGACTGTTCAGTTAGGACTGGAATACCGTTGTGACCTACCTTCGTCGAACCAGAAAACTAATTCTTCTAATAAAAAGATTATAAACATTGAGTCTCTGCCTACACTCTCGGTGACGCCTAAAAAAAACCTACCTACTAACTACTTCAGAGACCACACGATTTTTACCAAATCGGGATTCACAAATCAAGGAAATTCAAAATCTTCAATATTAAAAACGAGTTTGACGCCCTTGGTGTGATGCACACGTCCATAGGCTAACTACTTCCCATCAAGTGGTCCGTGTACTTTCCTGCCTCCTAAGTGGTGTAAAAAAACTATAAAATATTCATAGACAAACTTTCATCATATATTTAAACTCTTTTGTCGCACCACGACACCGGATGACAACACTTTCATAACCGGAAACGACCATCAACATCAAAACACCGCTATTTAAATTTTCTGAACGAATCAATCACATTCCGAATTCAAACAACGATGTACATTCTCTGTCAAACGTTTTAGAACAACGGATTTTTTTTTCACAACGTTTCCTATTGGTCAGGGGTGGCGGGAAACGATTCCTACTGGTTTAAACAGGGGTGGTGTGGCACGGTGCCGGCCAATCAGAGCGCGTTTAGCAGACGTGCCCTATCTCGGCTGTGCACCCTTCAGGATTTAAGGGCCATAGGGTTCTGTTTGCTTTGCATTTTATGTTGTTTGCTGATTTAATTGACGCTCGTTTTTTTAAGGGCTGCTGCAAGTGGTGCTAAGGTTTTTTGCCTCGTCATCATTTGAGATTTAAAAAGTGTTGCTACATATTGGTGATGCAGAATTGAAGTTGAAATTTCCTTTACTCCGTTTGGTTAATAGGTATAATCAAAATGTGGATTTTTATATGTTTTTATTTGAAAACTGAATATTTTGTTTATTTCTGTTTAAAAAATTAGTTTAAAAATAAATCGCGAGTTACCAATTTATAGGGTACAGTACCCAAAAGGGTAAACCCTTTTAATAAGGCTTCACTATATGTCTGTCACTAGGCTGTATCTCATAAACCTTAATAGCTAGAAGACAGTTGAAATATTCACAGACTATACTTCACCTATGAAATTGCCGAAATTTTCTTACAGATTAATGAGTTCGTTATTACTGTAATTTAATAGGTTTAAAGATATTTATTTTCAAAAAGACAATTACATTGCCACTTTCATGAAAACATAATTTACAATAAATATGCTATTTGTCGTTGAAAGTAGTCTGTAGACTAGACATAAAAGAACACCTAGCAGTGAGATTAACAAATTAATAATGATCAGTTATGTACAATGATAATCGTGACTTAAAGATATTGAGAGAGTCACTTTTTCTGATGTTTAGTGGTAACTTATTATAAAGCTGAGCTCCCTCAAAAGTAATGTTTTTTTCCGTAGTATTCTATTATTAAATTTTGTTTCAAAATTGATTTCTAGATTTTACAACTCTGTATTAAATTTTGTTTTTATTGACCGCGTGATAAATTAAATTCGATCTTCAAAAACAGTACCTACTTCCTAAATGCTATCTATTTTGATGATAAATTTCGTATTACTTTTTTACAGCTGTCACTTTTCAAAAATGTAATAAAAGCTTATTGTTTCTCATTCATACACAAAAAAATGATAGAATTTGTATTTGTCATTACTAAAAAATGAAACAAAATAACCGCGGTACCCTAGTGGTATGGGTAATGGACTGCTGAGATGAGGCCTCGGGTTCGATCCCAGGTTTTACCATGGCACACACCAATGACTTTTCGATGCTTTTCGAAGTTATGTGTGTATTTATCGCAGGTTTATAAGTGCCCGAATAATGGCAATAGGCTAGCCACCTATTACATTGGGACCTAAACATAAACTGGCGTAATGTGGGTGCCAGCACCTCTGCCTACCCTTTCGGGGATGTAGGCGTGAGTTTATGTATGTATGAAAAAAATGCAAAATGTTAATAAGTTCTACTGAAAATTGGATTTCCTCCAATTTCTTCAAAGAAACGGCAATTTATTATGTTATGTCCTAAAACATATGTAACCTATTATCTATTACTGTTGATGCTAAAACAACAAATACTAAAAACATAATAAAATTAATGGAATGAAATTTTAAAGCATTTAGTATGCTAACGACTTATTCAAATCACCGTCGCTATAAGACGGATTTATAGGAAGTTTTTTTTTTTATACAACTTAGGTGGCAGGCAAGCACACGGCCCACCTGATGGAAAGTGGTTACCATGACCTATGAACGTGTGTAACACCAGTGGAGTCACATCCGTGCTGCCGACCCTGTAAGAACAAAGATTTTGTGCCGTCAGTGTAGAGGACAAAGTAGGACAAGCCTTTGGTCATCCTACTGACAGCACGAAAACTCTCCAGTGAGCTCTGGCTACCCTACTCACCGCCGGGAACACAATACGAAGTTATTATAACCGCGGTATTCTGTAGGGCGGAGGTACTTCCCCAGTCGGACTGCTCAATTGGGCGGAAATACCGCCGTGTCCTACCTCCTCAAACTTTGGCCTCAAAATTTGGCTGACTTCAGGCGAGGTTCGCTGGCACAGTGGTCAAAACATTCACCCTGTAAAGGAAAGATCCCGTGTTCGAATCCCGGCTGAACTGATGTAGTATTTCAAGGCGTGCTAGATATTTCTTGTTGTGTTCCCGGCGGTGAGTAGGGTAGCCAGAGCTCACTGGAGAGTTTTTGTACTGTCAGTGGGATGACCAAAGGCTTGACCTGCTTTGTCCTCTACACTGACGGCACAAAATCTCTGTTCTTACAGGGTCGGCAGCACGGATGTGACTCCACTGGTGTTACAAACGTCCATAGGCCACTGTAACCACTTTCCATCAGGTGGGACGTGTGCTCCATATCCAATCCATATACAGCCATGTTTTCTAATCAACTAAACAGCCCGGCAAGCCTGTCCTGTGGGCGCCTAATACGATTTACATTTAACAATAGGTATACCTACAACACTGTATCCAATAGCTGATCACAAAAATTACAAAACAAAATTAAATTCAACAAGAGTGCTTAACAAAACTTCTATTTTTTTTTATATAGGACACGTCAATTAGACTTCGCCTTGCCTGATGGTGAGCTGAAGGCAAAGTCCCATAAAAGAGGGTCACCATTACTTACACATACCGTGTGACAACTCAGCTTGACGGCCTCATCATATGCTTTTTCACGCCCCGCTTAAAGGACCCGGGACTGTAGGAAGAAGGAAACACGTGAGCTGGTAATGAATTCCAGGCCTTAATGGTGCGACAGAGGAAAGAGTCTCCGAACCGCTTTGTTCTTGATCGGATGTTCTGCACCGTGTGCGGATGACATCTAAGACCTGCACGTGTTGTCCTGTGTAGGAAAGGGGAGGGTGGGACTAATTGGAAGAGCTCATCAGAACACTCCCCATGGTACAGACGGTAAAATACATATACAATACAATATATACAATATATATAATAAAATAAAAATAAAATAAAAAAGCCTTTTATTTCACATTTTAAAAATTCAATTTACATTCATTGTTTAGATTTTTAAATTATTATAATCGAACATAATTTCATTAATTCCAATTTAAACATAGCCTATTTCATTTTTAAAGCAGCATGTATTTAGGTATTATCGATAATTTATATATTTAGATTATAATTTGATTAATATAGAATGTTACTTAGGTTAATTTTTTATTTTTTTATAAGATATTTATTGGATAATTTTATATTCACATTAACCATGAATTTTTTACATAATTAAAAATGTTTAATAAAATAAAATAATTATGTATATGTGAACCTACTGGGCATCTCTGGAGGAGGTCATACAATATATATACATATACAATATTTTCCGTGAAGCGACTGCCAGCTGACCTCCACACCCTAAAGGCGATATCGAGGCACTGCAGCTTGCAGCTAGAACATTTATAGGACTTTCTAGGGCTCCAACTACCCATATCGACTGCCATAGATGTTGGTATGACAAACGGGACCGACGGCTTACCGTGCTCTCTCCGAGGCACGACCAGACCAATGCAAATACTGATATTCATACATACCTACATACATATAATCACGCGTTTATCCCCGAAGGGTTAGACAGAGGTGAATTAACACCCACATTTCACCAATAATTATTTGAGGAGGTAGGACACGGCGGTATTTCCGCTCAATTGGAGCAGTACGACCTCCGCCCTACAGAATACCGCGGCTATAATAACTTCGTGTTGTGTTCCCGGCAGTGAGTAGGGTAGCCAGAGTTCACTGGAGAATTTTTGTGCTGTCAGTGGGATGACCAAAGGCTTGTCCTGCTTTGTCCTCTACACTGACGGCACAAAATCTCTGTTCTTACAGGGTCGGCAGCACAGATGTGACTCCACTGGTGTTACACACGTTCATAGGTCATGGTAACCACTTTCCATCAGGTGGGCCGTGTGCTTGTCTGCCACCTAAATTGTTACAAAAAAAAAATTGTATTCGGTCCCACGTAATATAGGGTGAGCCTATTGTCATATTCCGGGCTCTATTGTTGACTCGAGCCATGCATCTGAGGCTGAGTCTGGGCTGTATATATCTGTCTGATGTTAAACAGCCCTATCCCTTAGTCGCCTTGTACGACACCCCATGGAAAGAGATGAGGTGGACCAAATTCTATTCTGCTGGAAACCACGCGACATATTCATGGAAACAAATAATTGCATTGAGCGGGGATGGAACCTGCACTTCTTGAGTAGCGGTCGCGTTTGCTGCCACCACGCCACAGAGGCTATTTTTATTAATTATAACAATATTAAATATACCTGTCTTGTTGTTACATTGTTACATTCTGTGTATTGTCTAAGAGCTAGATTGCAAAGAAATATATCAAAAATTCTAAATATCAATGGCGAAAACCGATGATGGGACGAACTACTGACACTCTAAGAATATTGCATAGATTTTCTATGAAAAAAGTATCTATTAACATAAATATCACTTATTTATGACTATATAAAATGTATATGCTTAATACCAATTGGATTTTAAAACATAAACAGAAAATAAACAAGAAAAAATAATCTAATTAGATTCAAATTATTACCTTATAAGAATCCAATAAGGGCTTGGAACAAATCAACATTAGTCAACATTATCACAAACCACAGATACTACAAACACAAGACCACAGTATATTAATTTCTCAAATACCAAATTCAAAAATCGAAACGTCATATCACCATTTCAAAAAAAGAACTTAAAACAGCACTTTTAAGTCGAACTGCATTCTAAACTTATCGTGTTTAGTACATAATTATTATTGACAGATTAATTTCTGACGTCAGGACGTTATCGCGGGCCGATTGTCGCCGGTTGACTGACAGCACGCTGCGTCCCGCTCCCTCTCATCCTGAGGGATACAGGGAGAGGGGGGATAATCCCGGCTGAGGTGAGCGATAACAGCGAACTGAATATTGTGACACCGATTTTTGCAGATGCTTAGCTTTTTATAGCCTGTAAGCTTTGATAAATTGAAAGAGTTTATGTACTTTTCAAAGCTTTTTTTATTATTTATCGTGATAGTTAAATTTTCCATAAGGGTAGGAACGTATTTGCCTTATGTTTAAGCGTTGCTATTACCTGTTGATAGAGCTTTTTAACTTTATCTTATCTGATTGTATAAAATAAATAATTCTAATGAGCACTTGCATTCACCTATCTACCTATAGTTAAGGGCGCTATCACCAATAAACGGACAACCTACTGTTACATAGGTATAGCTATCTAGAAAGATACCTACCTACAAAATAAACATTTGAAATTCTATAGTAGATAAATTAAAAAATAATTCAGTCGATTTCCAATAAGAAATTTAGGTAAGAATTCCTTATTATTGCTTTAACTTTTTATTTTCAGTTGTTTAAACCTAAAGACCGCCGGGAGTACCTACCCAGTTAGGTAATGCAAGATTTTCAATAAAATAATGTTAACAAAAAAATCTAACTCTCTTTATTGGTTTTCCCAAGCACCTACAATATGGGGTTCTTCAAGAGGGGCATCAGAAGGTTTCTTCATGGTCGGCAGAGCGAGTGTAACACCTCTGATGTTGCATACGTCCATAGGCCATGGTAACCACTATCCATCAGGTGGGCGTGTGCTTGTCTGCCACCTAAGTGGTATAAAAAAAATACATGCATATGATATGATGACTGTGTTCCTAACTGTTTAAAAGTAAATTTCTATCTAAAAACCTCCAATCAAAGATTAGTGTGGACGCCATAATATCATACAAAATGACTACTTTAACAAAAAATAATTCACAGTAAAATATCAACAGACATATTAAATTATTATATATCGCCCCTAATATTAATTAGATTGATATTCTAAAGTATCACCACTTCATGTAAATCATCTCCGTAATATTCTTTATAAAAGGTGTAGATATTTGTCATAACTCAGTCGAGACCATTACTCTGCCACAGACTAAACAAAACAAGCGCACGAAACTGGTTCCGTTAAAAAAAACTCGTTTGCATTTGACGTTTGCCTCTTCCCGCCTCTTTGAGCGGCGCGCTGTGATTGGCCAGCGGTCCGCCAATCAGCGTTCTGTAAGTCTATTCTACAATACAAATGTCCAGTGATTTTTTAATTTTGATTCCGTTTTTTTGTGAATGCATTTTTTATTCGGATTTAAGAATTTATTGTTTGAGGTTGTTTAAATGGTATCTACTTATTTTAAATGTATTTTTTCTTGTTACTGTACTTGCAACTGTAAATAAAAAATCTGAAATTATACCTATTTATGAAAATTCTGAACGAAAAATTTGGCGGTGATACAAGTTTTTTAAGACACTTATCTACCTATTAATGAATTACACTTACCATGTTTCTAAAGCAGATACCTAATATGAATAAAATAAATTAAATGATCTAACATTTAAATACAACATTCTTTTAAATCGTCGAGCTCCTTGACTAGGACAGTAATATTTAAGTTGTCATTTCAATAAAATACTTGATTAAGATTTTAAAGTTCTTCATAGAAAATAAAGTAGGTACCTACCTACATATCGATAATTTAATGCGAAGTTCTTAAATGCACGGATCGCGCTGGAGGGAATCCAGAAAACATCCAGTCTATAAATAAATAAATATATATTCCACGACATTCTACACAACGCTACCTAGACCCATGGTAAGCATAGCTTAACTAGCTTGTGTTATGGGATCTAGAAAGCGGATAAACATACTTAGATACTTTTTTCTTTTGTAAACACATACTTACATATTATACATAGAAACACCAGACGAATGCAAATATACATATTCATGCATACAAATATTTGAACTGAGCGGGAATCGAACCCGCGCCGCCTGCATAGCAGTCGAATGCTCTACCGCTACGCCACGAAGGTCGTCATATATGAGTCTATGGCTCACTTGATATGGTTTCGTGCATGTGGAAATTTACTTTATCTAAAAATCCCACTTGCACTGGTAAAACATTGTCTTAAACTTCAGATTGGGATGGTTCCTTTTTTGGTTCCAATTCGAGACAGATGCATGACATGGTCATGCATCTGTCTCGAATTTTGTATTAGATTCGATTCCTATATGGCCTAAAATATAAAAATTAAGATATTTTAAAAAGTTTGCAAGGATGTTTTTATACCACTTATGTGGCGTGGCAGACAAGTATACGGCTCCTGATGGGAAGTGGTTATCGTGGCTTACAGACGTGTGTACCTAATACAGTACCAGGGGTGTCACACTGCGAGGGATATGCCTGTCAACCTCACCTTCGGCAACCAAAGCGACCCACAGGCGGCGTGCGTTTTAGTCGGTTCGAGTCCGACATAACCTCCTTCTCCGGCTCCGGTGGGGAGGTATCCGTGGGGATTTTGCGCACGTAAAAAAAAAAAAAAGAAGGGGTGTCACACTTGCGCTGCTGACCCTGTAAGAAACTTCTAATACCTGTCTTAAAGATCCCTATATTGTAGTCAATAGGCTCGCCACCTCTTACATTGGGACCTAAACATAAACTGGCGAAATGTGGGTGCTAGCACCTTTGCCTACCCCTTCGGGGATATAGGCGTGAGTTTATGTTATGTAAAAGCCACGATATTAGGTTACAGTTAGCCGCGTGGTTCCCGGCAGAGTAGAATTTGGACCACCCCATCTCTTCCCATTAGGTGTCGTACAAGGCGACTAAGGGATATGGCTGTTTAACATCAGACAGATATATACAGCCCAGACACCGCCCCAGATGCATGGCTTGAGGCAACAATAGTTCCCGTAAGACGGCAATAGGCCCACCCCCTATTACGACCGAATTTAATGATTGGTGAAATGTGGGTGTTAATTCACCTCTGCTTAACCCTCCGGGGGTAAAGGCGTGATTATATGTATGTATTGGGTACAGTCAGCGTCAGAAAGAACTTAACTACAAAGGTATTAAGAGCAAATCAAACTGTTTTATTGTTTTAAATTGTATTATCGTCTGAACTAAAGGTGTGCACCTAATATCAGAACAATCACTCAACAGAAAGGGAGCAATATGAAGGTGTTAAGATCATTTTGCGTGCTTTGTTCGTCGAGATCGATCTGATTCCGACTGTACACATTCTAACTTTATTTTTTGAATTAAGAAAATAAAACTTTATCTCCATAAATTTGATATTTTCCTGTAGTAATTTATTTTAATTGACAGCCTCTGTGGCGTGTCGGTAGTGAACGCGACTGCTACGCAGGAGGCGCGGGTTCGATCCCCGCTCAGTGCAAATATTTGTATGCATGAATATAGGTATTTGCATTGGTCTGTGTGTTTCTATGTATAATATGTAGGTATGTATTTACAAAAAAAAGTATTTAAATATGTTTATCCGTATTCTAAATTCCATAACACAAGCTAGTTAAACTATGCTTACCATGGGTCTAGATAGCGTTGTGTAGAATGTTGTAGAATATTTATTTTTATTTTATTTAATTGAGCTTATGGGGAAATACGCTGCAATGGAGTCACATTATTATTTTGTGCCCATTGCTGTGGACACTGTGGGCAGTCGGGGGTCAGAGACTAAGAGGATGATCGCGGAAATTGGCCGCCGTATCCACGACCAAGGCGGTGACTCCCGCTCCGGCTCGTTCCTGGGGCAAAGGATGGCCATAGCGATTCAGCGGGGCAACGCGGCCAGCGTCATGGGCACCTTTGCGCCCGGAACGATGCGGAGTGGGTTGTTCGACGCGACATGATCGCGAATCTATTTTGTGTATTTGTATTTTGATACTGACCAAATTGTAGTTTATTTATTGATTTATTTATTTAGGTATAATGATTTTATATATCTACTTATTGAGCTTATTAATTAGGAATGGCAAACAAGCTGCAAAAGCGTTGCGTTGGTTCTTAGTTTATCGTTTTTATTTATTTTTAATCACGCCTTTATCCCTGGAGGGTTAGGCAGAGGACACCCACATTTCACCAATCATTAAATTTGGTCCCACGTAATAGGGGCTGAGCTTATTGCCGTCTTCCGGGCACTATTGTTGACTCAAGCCATACATCTGAGGCTAAGTCTGGGCTGTATATGTCTGTCTGATGTTAAACAACCCTATCGCTTAGTCGCCTTGTACGACACCTCATGGAAAGAGATGGGGTGGTCCAAATTCGACTCTGCCGGGAACCACGCGGCTAATATAATGACGTCACAATAAATTATTTCATACAAGTTTCCTTATAACTTACCGTTTTGACGTTTAGTAAAAAGTAACTAACTTGACTAGTCTGTCAAATACGCTATTAACGAAATAGAACCCGCCATCTTGAACCATAGACAATAATAGATATCTATATTATAAGATTATAACGAGTTGTAATAATTAAGCGGGGCTCGTTAGCGCGCGTCACTTTGGCACAAATTGGACTAATTCCGCAGCCCCCTGCGAAGGGGGCGCGGGAACGCAGCTCGCCCTCTCACTGTTAGGGTAGGTGTCTGTGCGAGATGGATTGTAAAGGCACCTATACAAGTTGGGCCAACGTAATTCCATTTGCACTACCGTTTCAATCAATATGCTTGCTTTAGACTCAATACGTATAATTTTATCGTCTGTGCCATGGAGAATGTTCTGATGAGCTCTTCCAATTAGTCCCACCCTTTCCTTTTCGACACAGGACAACACGTGCAGGTCTTAGATGTCACCCGCACACAATCGGTTGGGAGACTCTTTCTTTTGTCGCACCACTAAGACCTGGAATTCATTAGGTACCAGCTCACGTGTTCCCTTCTTCCTACAGTCCCGGATCCTTCAAGCGGGGCGTGAAAAAGCATATGATGAGGCCGTCAAGCTGAGTGTCACCATTGTCACACGGTATGTGTAAGTAATGGTGACCCTCTTTTCTGAGACTTTGCCTTCGTATCAGGCGAGGCAAAGTCTAATTGACGTGTCTTAGACAAAAAAAAACCGTTTAGTCTGTACTCCGCTTAGTATCCGAATACATCACAATTTTTTAACCGACTACAAAAAGAAGGAGGTTCTCAATTCGATGGGTACCTAATTTTTTTTTTTTTATTCAAGTACCTATGTTTGTTACGCGATATATACGCAATTATGAACGGAAATTTATTTTTGTTGCGGTGTACCTACGGTAGGGTACACTTCTAGACTAGAGTGGTTTATATACAAGAAATCCGGATCTGAGATTTTTGTATTTAGATTATGTAGACTAAGTGTATGTTTGTTAATAGACCAAAAAAATGCGTGATGAGTTCGCTAGGTTGGTTCGGGGCCGCGTTTCGAACCGGTGGTGGTTCATTTACTAAACTTTAGTAGAAGTTGCTAAACTAGTTTTAATATTTCCTTTGGTATTGACGTTTGGTAAGTCCCAATTTAATGGTAATATGCAGAATAAATAATTTTTATCTTTGACTTTGACTTTAATACTGAGATCCTGCAGAAATCTGGAGAAACCCTCAAAATGTATGTTTGTTACACGATAACGGACTTCCAGTATTCTTGCTGTCTTCGGTAGGTCTTCGAGCCCTTGGAGAAATCTGGAAAGCCCTCTAAATTACAAAACGCCTGCTTAATTTGTATTAGCAATCTGCAGTATCAATGATTTAAAAAAAGTATGCCTAGGCGCTTTCTATTAAAATAACAGTGGGTATAGATATTATGTATAGTAATAATAATATAAACGTAGGTATAGCTCACAAAAAAGTAAAATATATATTTTTAACGAAAAACTTAAACCGACTTCAAGAATTAAAATGGAGGCTCTGCAAAGCGAAAAATAGATGAATTTACAGATTTACTGATCTGTTAGAAGTCAGTGCCTAGCTCGAGAGGCCATATATATCTATATTAATATGCATCATACTAATATCATACATATTAGTACGACGGTATTTCCGTCCAACTGAGCAGACCGACTGGGGAAGTACCTCCCCGCCCTACAGAATACCGCGGCCATAATAAGTGTTGTGTTCCTAGCGGTGAGTAGGGTAGCCAGAGCTCACTGGAGAGTTGGTGCTGTCAGTGGGAAGACTAAAGGCTTGTCCTGCTTTGTCTTCTGCACTGACGGCAAAGAAACTCCGTGCTTACAGGTTCGGAAGTGAGTCAGAGAGAGCGAGTGTGACTCCTCTGGTGTTACTGTGTTAATAGAATATTTCTATAACAAAATGGGCCAATTTGTACAGCTGTCTTAAGAAAATATTTCTTTTAGTTTATGTTCAAGACTGAAAATACTTAAGGAAAGTTTGTTTGACATTGCTTCAAAGAATTCGATCATTATACGCGACACTACCATCATTATTCTTACGTTAGTAGCGGTCGCATCTGAGACCTTCACCTCAGACATGATTTGAATAATAGTACCTACTACTTTCTCTCTTACGTATTCGTATACGAATAGTACGAATCTCTGTTCTCACAGGATCGGCAGCACGGATGTGACTCCACTGGTGTTACACACGTTCATAGGTCACGGTAACCACTTTCCATCAGGTGGGCCGTGTGCTTGCCTGCCACCTAAGTTGTATAAAAATAAAAAAAACTACGCAATTCCGTGGTGCGCTAATAATAGTAGGTACTACGGCTCAGATAACGTAGTCCGCTAATAATATCACGTACTACGCTCCAGATTCCGTGATCTGCTAATAATAGTAGGTTATACGCTTCTGATTCCGTGGTCCGCTAATAATAGTAGGTACTACGCCTCAGATAACGTCGTCCGCTAATAATATTACGTACTACGCTCCAGATTCCGTGATCTGCTAATAATAGTAGGTTATACGCTTCTGATTCCGTGGTGCGCTAATAATAGTAGGTACTACGCCTCAGATAACGTGGTCCGCTAATAATATTACGTACTACGCTCCAGATTCCGTGATCTGCTAATAATAGTAGGTTATACGCTTCTGATTCCGTGGTGCGCTAATAATAGTAGGTACTACGCCCCAGATTCCGTGGTGCGCTAATAACAGTAGGTACTATGCCTCAGAATCCGTCGTCCGCTAAAATATGACGTTGCTTAATGTTTTAAAGTTTTTTTTAGGTTTTTGGCTATATTGGTAGCGACAACCTTCTAACTGTGAAACTTGAGTTGCAGTTAGTGGCCAACCACTGACATAGTGGTTTAGGTCACTCATATAGGCTTCCGTCTTGACCTAACGGCTATTTGCCGGTACTGTTTTTTAACTTACCCTCCGAAAAGTCTGTAGACGAGCTTAAATTCACCAAGCATAGATCTTTACAAACAATCTGGGCACGTCAGGTCTCGTGTGTCAGTGACTTTTTTTTAATATAGAACACGTCAATTAGACTTCGCCTTGCCTGATGGAAAGCTGAAGGAAAAGTCTCAGAAAAGAGGGTAACTATTACTTTACTATGTGACATTGGTGACACTCAGCTTGACGGCCTCATCATATGCTTTTTCACGCCCCGCTTAAAGGACCCGGGACTGTAGGAAGAAGCAAACACGTGAGCTGGTAATTAATTCCAGGCCTTAATGGTGCGACAAAGGAAAGAATCACCGAACCGCTTGGTTCTAACCTCGTCTAATAGGTAAATAAAAATAAGTCCCAATTTAGTTCTGAACCATTTAAACATCAATCAGAGGAGCTAGTGGTGACATGTGACGTTATTCACACGGGTGATGTGACGTCACACAGCGCGCACGTGTCGCGCTAACGAGAGCCGTGTGTCGATTGTTTTTTTTTTATTATTTGAAATAGGTACTCATTAAAAGAAAAAGAAAAAATGTAAATAAAATAAATAAATATTCTACAACATTCTACACAACGCTATCTAGACCCATGGTAAGCATATTTCAACTAGATTGTGTTATGGAATCTAGAATGCAGATAAACATACTAAAATACTTTTTTTTTGTAAATGGATACATATTATACGTAGAAACACCCAAACCAATACAAATATGCATATTCATGCATACAAATATTTGTACTGAGCGAGAATCGAACCCGCAACCGCTGAGTGGCGCAGTCGAATGTTCAACCGCTACGCCCCACAGAGGTCATATTTCTCTGCGAATACTAAACTAAAATACTATAAGATTATATTATATTATTTGTGCTAATACTAACGATATTATTGTTAAAAATGCGTCTGTCTAAATGTTGTGAACATACAGACAGACAGACGGTTACGGCACCAATTTTGATAAAATTTGGTACACGGGTAGATTAGATCTTGAGAATGGACATAGGCTATATTTGGTCACGAAGGCGGCTCGGGCGTCGTAGGTCGCAAAATTACCTCCGTCCCGCATGAGCGCGGGTCTGGGGGCTGGGGGTGACGGGAGGACAGAGAATGAAAAGTTGTAATGAACATTTTCATTTAATTTTGGACTTTATAACCATCAGAATAAAGTCTAAAATTGAATGCCATTGTTTGCAGTGTCTGTGGTACGACTGTGGTTTTGCTTTAGTAGAAACGAATGCAAAAGTCAGGAAAATCAAAGGTATGTACTTAGTACCTATACCATAATCACGTTAATTCTCGTTAACATTATTTCATAATTCATTCATTTATTTGCGCATTGAAAACCATTAAAGCCTAAATTATTACTTTATTTAGTTTTAATGAGGAAAGCCCGCGGGCTGTTCGCGGGCGAGCTTTTATCGTCACAGCGGTGGGCGTGAGACAGCGCCATCTAGTTATAATAGCTATCATTAATGACAACATGGCGGCGATTGATATTATTACTTCAAAAAAGATCTCAATTCGATGGGAATTTTTTTTATTGCGCAGTCCGCTTACAACTTAAATAGGTAGTGGGCATAGGAACTATTGTTTTATTTATGTCTAGGTATTGACAGGTTGTATTTTAGGTTTGATATTAAGGGACTGATAAGGATGTTTTACTATGGAAATATGCCACCTTTAGAAATATCTACTTGGAATTTTTATTATAAAATTATATAATTTCCATAATATTCCTCCCTAATGATTACCACTGGTACGTTCAATAAAGAATATGTATGTTAATAAGGTTTCACCTCGTCCGATAGAAAGCCAAAAGAGAAGTCCTTCTAGTACATAATGGCGTCCACTATTATTTGGACTTCACCCCAGCTTACCAGCAGATGGGGGGCAGTCGATTTACCGACATAAATTTATTTAAAAAATGACTATGACCTTTATATTATTAGGTATATACCAAATATAAGTGAAAAGCGACTCCTCTGCAGGAGACGGCGCTCGGAATGAACATAAGTGAGTAATTTTATTTCATTCGTTACAACAACCATAAAGTACATTATACGTGTTAGATACTTGAACAGAAAACACTTTGTGGACACAGTACCTAATTGAACTCGAGATCTCTTGAGTTGCAGTTCTCGCTGCTTCGCCACTGAAAGCGTGATAATATCACGCTTTCAGTACCATATTATGGTAATACTCGTTTCAAAATACATTACGTTATCTAGTGGTAAGAATATTAAACTCCACTAATTATTTCGATACTTACGCCATCTAGTGGTGAAAAGCGAAGTATGCAATAGTTATAATTAAAACTTCTACTAAGCAACAGATGGCGCTTTTATAAATATGAGAAAAATTGAATTTTGTCGCTATCCCTCAGGAACAGAATACCGATTCCATTTGTGACGTTCATAAATTGTGCTCTTTGCGTGCGTAAACTGAATAAATGAAATTGATGCTTTGATTCCAACTCAACGCAAAATGTTACACTAACAATTTCAGTTTAAATAGTTCCTCTTTTTATCGCTAGATGGTAATAGGAGTATTTACAGCCGTGTAATATCGAAATATGGTAAAGTTTGGTTACTGGATTTTGTGCTGACAGTGGGAAGACTAAAAGCTGTTCCTGCTTTGTCTTCTGCGCTGACAGCACAGAAACTCAGTTCTTACAGGGGTGGTAGCACTAGTGTTACTACCCTGGCATTGCACACGCCCTTATGCCACGGTAACCACTTTCAATCAGTGAGCCGTGAGCTTGTCTACTACCTAACACGACAGAAGGACTGAACGGGTTCGGGGGCTGAAGGAAACTTCATACGAAAGAAATAGAAGGAAAGAAAATGGAAACTGGATACAAGCATTATCAGTTGTCTACGACTGCCTGCCTGCTAACTTACAATATTAATGTGTATTCCTAGCATATTAAATTCTCATAAAAGGGCCTCTACGTCTTGGCTTCGGCTCAACGCACGCCTTCCAAAGGCCCGGAACTCCATAGTCCCGAGTCATGGTACTGAGAAACAATAATAAATAATAAAAAAAAAAAAAAAACCTCTCCACAACCTTAGCCGCTCAACGGATGTTGCTCCATGGTCGCACTATATGTGGCTATTTTAATGGGGCCCATGCAATGAGTTAGCAAGTCACCGCCTGCCTTTTTACAATTTTGAGACTTATCGTCATGGCAGGCTTCTGTTAGTCTCCCCCCATAGCCCATTCAACAGTCCATCCAGTTCTCAATTCCATAATTTAGTTTCCATCGCGGCCACAGCACCGCACAGCAAGTCTCTGAACCTGGCGGGGACCATCTCCCGGTGTATCATATTGTGCGCTCGGGGATGATATCCGTCATGTGTGTGTGTATTCCTAGCATATTAAATTCTCATAAAAGGGCCTCTACGTCTTGGCTTCGGCCCAACACACGCCTTCCAAAGGCTCGGGACTCCATAGTCCCGA
This sequence comes from Eilema griseolum, assembly GCA_963662185.1. Classification (NCBI taxonomy): domain Eukaryota; kingdom Metazoa; phylum Arthropoda; class Insecta; order Lepidoptera; family Erebidae; genus Eilema; species Eilema griseolum. The sequence goes on from OY759253.1 coordinate 10,065,573, forward strand.
GAGTCAAGGTACTGAGAAACAATAATAATAATAAAAGTTATGTTTATCTAGAGGGGTTTAAAAACAAAATCCAACCATTTAAAATACTTATTTTATTCTTAGATAATAAACTTACAAATATAACCTAACTTATACTCTTAGAACGCTAGTTTCTTCATTAACAAGTACATATGCTGGTCTACTTCGAAGCCATGCAAATTGTTAGCATCACCCTGTAGACGCATGAGAAGACCGCCGAAGGATACATATGCTGCTAGACGAGACGCTGGTTCCATGGCTGCTTCGTCTCCTTCTATCCTGTGGAAGATAATTGAGAAGGTTAGTAATATTTCCAGTGAGGACCCCGTTAACTGGAAGGGTGATCAGCCCTTCCGTGTGGTCCGTTCCCCCTATACAACAACTGCCATAGATGTTTGTATGACAAGCAGAATTGATGGCTTAATGTGCTTTCTAAAAATTGCTCCACCAGTGTCAGGTACAGGGTTCAAGCTACTGCTGGTTAGGACCAGGAAGAGGAACTTCCTCACTATGCGTGCCATGCCTTAGCAGAGCTGCCTTCTACAGTATTATTATTATTATTCACATTTTCAAACATGCTTTATACATATTATGTTATGTTATGCGATATTTTAAATCAATCACACTTGGACAAGGTTAACATAGAAATGAAAACCATTGTTTATGATTGTTATTAAAAACAAACTTGACAAAATCTCCAGAGCACAGGAGACACACACACATCAGCTCAATAGCTGATTGTGTGTTGTTCGTAAATAAAATTTATAAATAATAATAATAATCGACGAAGATTTTAGGCTATATACCATCACGCTATTACTTAAGGGAGCGCAGCAGTGATTATAAATGTCAACAATCCGGCAGTTTTCCATACGTTATTATAGAAGACAAAAATACAGGGATGATATGAAGTATCAAAATATGTCACTGGCGTAGCTGGGACGGGTCATCTAGCTATTAATAAAGAGAGAATAAAAAGTTGCGTTTTCACAATACTAACCTGTAAACTTTACCCGACATAACATATTCAAAGCTGTCGGCTCGATTCCCTTCAGTTTCTAGAGGGTTCCATTCTCCACCGTCAGGGTACCCGTTCTCTCTGAGTGTAGTGGCAAGTACTAATCGAAACTTATCGCCGAGTTCCATGGGATAAATCCATGAATTTACGTCTAAAATCAGATCCATTTTGAACGACTCTGATTCACAGTGTAGCCGGCTACACCGGTCAAATTTTTTCCCTTCAGGGTCAATATCTTTAACGTTGAATATATCTTCAAACAGAACACCAGCCATTTTTGTGTTTTCAGAAAAATAAAATAATAACACGCTTTGACTCAATTCAATAAATGAAAATGACAATGACAATTGGTTTGGTTAGGTTGCCGCCCCTGATACAGCTGGTACTGTTTTACAGACAGCGTAACAAGTCATACTTACTGTACTAGCTGTGCTCTCGACTTCGTCTGCTTTATGTAAAAGCGAAGAAAACCCGTTATTTTAAGAAAAGTAACCATTTGATTTAGAAGAATGTTGACTTAAAAGAAGCCTAATGGCATCAATAAGACATGTTCAAAATTTCGCAACACTGTCCTAAGCAAATTTTAAATTGGTGGCAGACAGGTGAAATACAAATAATGTACAGTCGTGTTGTTTTTTAAGATTTTTGTTAAGGGTATTGATTTTTAATAGGTGTGATTTTTTATTTATTAATAATGATTATTACTAATTTTTGTATGGATGGTTTAATATGCAAGTTGTTGACATACTTAGACCATTGCCTACATATTTTAGCTATATTTTCTGGCAAATTTCGTGATGTTCACTATTGGTACCAAAAAATGTATAATACTCAAAAGAGTACACTTTCGAAAAAATACCAGTGACTTAGGAAAAGTATATGTTATAGGTAAATACGTGATACAAGTGTTTCATTAAGTAAGATTAAAATTAATCACATCTATCAGTAATAATTACTAATAATGCCCGCGGCTCTACACGCATGGATGTAGCTTATCGCTTAGTGTTGTAAATTTTAATGCTGAGCCGATACTTTTGAATTACTTGACTCCCTATTTGACTAGTAGATCTCGGCCTGCGGGAAGGGGGACAGCCCCTTCCCGCACCACCTTCCTCGTTACTCATACCTTCTCCAGCCCTACCCAAATTCCTTCCAGTTCTCCACTCCTCCCCTTCCTTCACCCACCCGTTACCCCTATTTACTCATTCTGCAAGCTTTCCTGTCCTCATCCCTTATTTCAAAGCTGATGAGTCTGAGGATGATGATGACGAAGCCCACCCTATGCCGATGAGTCTGAGGATGATGATGACGATGATGATAGTGATGATGACGAGAACGATAGTAATGATTATGATAACCACGGCGATAGTGATGATGATATTGATGATGATGATAACGGTCATAAAGATGATGATCATAATAATGGTGAGCACGATGATGACGATAATGTTGATTACAATGACAATGATGAACTAGACAATGACGATGATAATGAATATGATGTTTATGATCATGTTGATGATAAATATACAAGTTACAGGAGCAAGCGATCTGATCTTGTGGATACCATGTGCCCCGCCACGGATACATTTAGCTAAAATAGAAGGACATAGAACCTGCGAAACCTGGTTACATCGACATTTTTTTCGACATTTCTTGGCACTCAATTGGTACACAATCAGAAATCCCATACTCGCGGACAATGTGGTACTTCTCAGCCTTAGGAGATACTGTCTCACTGTGTGTTCTATCGCCTATACAATGGATTTGGTCAGATGAATTAATTGACATGATGCTCACAGCTACAATGGATTTCATCCTCAGGAAGGATCGGAATTCATCCTCACACTTGCGACCCGTAAAACGGTCCGCACTGTGCGGTATGAAAGGAACTTCATCCTACCCACGTTCATGCTGCGGAATGAACAGCCTACTGTGATTTTCTGAAGCGACTACATTATGGGATTCTTCAAGATGGGAATTAGGTTTCTACTTCTCTTCAGGGTCAGTGGCACGAGTGTACCCCTGGTGTTGCATACGTCCATAGGCCATGGTAACCATTTCCTATCAGGTGGGCCGTGTGTTTGTTTGCCACCTAAGCGGTATAAAGAAATCCCTTTCCTAAAACACACACATACGTATCACCAGTGTTACAGCCAGTAACACATGTGATACGTTGCGATTTTTTTTCCAATCAGTAACAAAAAATATGCAACATTCTCTAATGCATAATTAATTTTGAAGAGAGAAGTTCGATTGTTCTTAAAATATCCACTATTGGTGTGTAATGTATGTAGGTACGCTTTATAAACATTGATTTTTAATGATACGGCCTAAACTGTTAAAACTGTAAAAAAAGGTTAACTTCCTTAGTATGAATAGTTTAAAATATATCAGTGAACAAACAACGAACTTCACTTTTTATTATGTAAAAAGATTGCATCGGTTCCCATTGCCATTTAAAAAAAAAGCAAACAGATATGTCTGTATGTTGGTACTGCTGGATTAACCCGCACGCACACGTCTGTGGCACGCACGCACCGCGCCGCGCCGCACCGTGTTATTTACTCTGTGAAGTCTGTGACAGATTATGGTCCAACCAAAAATTAAAGCTAACCTAAAATTCTATTGAACTTTGCACGTGTCGGCTCATTGTTTGTACTTTGTGAATTTAATTTATAAACAAAAACTACAGCAATTCAATAAAACAGATCTAGATAGTCTGTGTAAGACACAGTGTGCAGTTATAAAACGTAAAAGAAATCAAAATGACGGAAATTCTACAACCCGGCGGCGAGGTATTTTCCGAAAAGAAAAAGAAGAAAAACAAGGATAGAAAAGAGTCCGTGACACTAGGAGAGTTTCAGAAGCTTGGAGATTTCAAAATCGAGCCTTCAGAGAGCGTCTCTAAGTTGGATACAGCGTATTGGCCTTTGTTATTAAAAAACTTCGATCGACTCAATGTGCGCACTAATCACTACACGCCGTTGCCGTTCGGTCATTCGCCTCTAAAACGTCCGATTACCGAATACGTCAAAGCTGGCTTTATAAACGTCGATAAACCAAGTAATCCAAGCTCCCACGAAGTAGTTTCGTGGATAAAACGTATCTTAAAAGTTGAAAAAACCGGACATTCGGGCACGTTGGATCCTAAGGTGACAGGTTGTCTCATCGTGTGCATTGACCGCGCTACCAGACTCGTCAAGTCACAACAGAATGCTGGTAAGGAGTATGTGGCTGTGTTCAGCCTTCATTCAGCTGTTGAAAGTGTCAAAAAAGTTACACAAGGTTTGGAGAAACTGCGTGGAGCGCTTTTCCAGCGTCCTCCTCTTATTTCTGCTGTCAAGCGTCAGTTACGAGTCAGATCGGTATACGATAGCAAACTCCTTGACTTTGACACAGAACGTAATATTGGTGTGTTTTGGGTCAGCTGCGAAGCCGGTTCATATATCCGTACCATGTGTGTCCATCTCGGTCTTATGCTTGGAGTTGGTGGTCAAATGATTGAACTCCGTAGAGTCCGCTCTGGCATCCAGGGTGAGAAAGAGGGTATGGTAACCATGCATGATATTCTAGATGCGCAATGGGCATACGAAAATCATAAAGATGAAAGTTATTTACGAAGAGTCATCAACCCGTTGGAAGGTCTCCTTATTGCACATAAGAGGATATTCATCAAGGACAGCGCGGTTAACGCAGTTTGTTATGGTGCGAAAGTCCTACTTCCTGGTATTCTTAGGTACGATGACGGAATAGACATTGATCAAGAAATAGTCATAGTTACAACTAAAGGTGAAGCTGTTGCCTTAGCAATTGCTTTAATGACAACCTCAACAATGGCATCATGTGATCATGGAGTAGCAGCAAAACTGAAAAGAGTGATAATGGAAAGAGACACATACCCGAGAAAGTGGGGATTAGGACCGAAAGCGTCTCAAAAGAAACAGTTAATTTCGTCCGGAAAATTAGATAAATTTGGCAAACCAAATGAAAATACTCCAACAGAATGGTTGAACAGTTACGTAGATTATAAACCTAAGAAGATAGAAACAGTAGAGAATGGAGACGATGATGGTGGTAGAAAGAGGACAGCAAGCACTGCAAATGCAGATGATCCGAATAACTCCATAGACCGTAAGGCAGAGAAGAAAAAGAAGAAGAAGAAGAGGGACAGCGAGGCACCTGAAGCTACGTAAGTATCTATTATTACTTCTTATCTACGATGTAGAGTTTATTTTACTCATCATCATTGCCTCACAGGCATCACGGGTTGATCATCCATCAGGCTTCATGATGGAATTCTACACAGATACGTCAACCCCATCGTACCCTGTACCAGTAACACATTCTTTGTTATTTCTTTCCGATTGTTTCCAGTTCATGCCTAGTTTAAACCTAACCTAATCACTACTAAGGTACACTAAACCAGTCAGTGTTGTGAAAAATGAATGTCAGTGTTGTGAAAAGTTTTTTTGGCAAAAAGATTATTCTTTTGGCTTCCTAACAACTGCTGGTTTAAAAATAAAGCCTTCCCGAGAACATTATATGAGTCAGCGGTGTTACAGTTTAGGTTGGCTAGACACTGAACGCCTTTGTGGGACCCATAAACCCGTAGAGTTAGTTTATTATAATTATATATATATTTAATTATATATTATTATATTATATAACCATGTTCTAGCAAATAAATGAATTTGATTTGATTTGATTTGATCAATTTAGACACCGAGAGCCAGACAACTCTTCTCTTCCTCTTAGCGTTAGTCCCTGTCGCATCCGAGGCTTTCACCTCGGAGTCTGGGGTCCATTACCAGACTAAACTTCAATATTTTCTGTGAAGAGACTGCCATCTAACCTCGACAACCAGTCGATAACGAAGCATTGCAGCTAGACCAGTTATTGAACTTTTTAGGGCTCCAATTACCCGTAACTACTGTCATAGATGTACGTATGGCAACCAAGACTGATGGCTTAACATGTTCTAAAATACCGATATTTATGCATACAAATATTTGCACTGTGCGGGGATCGAACCCGCGCCTCCTTCGTAGTGACTGCATTCACTACCTCCACGCAACAAGACAAGACAAATGTTCTCACTAAATAAAGTGTTGCTGTTCGTTACAAGTATCACCAAGCACATTCTACAAAAGTTCCTGGTTTCTGCAATAGATTTCTGGCGGCAGCAAGAGGCTCACACCATATTAAATTAGGATCATTAATAAGACTGACTAATATAAAATATAAAAGATTCTTTATCATTTCTATTGAGGGTACCAGAAGTTGGACAGAAGATCCTACCATGACATATTCCTTCTACTATAGAAACTGTCAATTAAATTTTCTTGGTGCCATTTCTAACCTAATGTTCCACCATCAGACCTCTTAGCTCCTTTGTGTCTGTCCCAAAAAAGGTCCTTTAAAATGGTATACTGTATATTTATAATTTATTTTTCAGTGTCGAAGATGGTTCAGGTGACGCTACCATGGAAGGAGATGTGACGCAAGAGGCCGATACGTCGCGCAAAGAGAAGAAAAAAAAGAAAAAGAAGGACAGAGATCTAGAAAGAGCAGATGAATGAACTTAAATATCTGTATCATATTAATTTAGGCTTAAATAAATTTATATAAGTTGAAATTTTTAAATAGGCTTATAAAGCGCACTGCTTTAGTTTGAGATATACTCCCAATTCATTTAAAAAAAATATGATGTATTTTCAAATACTGTTCTTAAAAAAAGCAGTGTGCTAACTGCTACACTCAGTGGAATGGTTTATTACCTGTGGTAAATGATTTTCGCGCCATATGTTCTTTTTAGGTTATATGACATTATGCTCAGTTAAAAAAAACAACTTGTTTTTATTGTTTTCAGAAAGTTATTAATTAATATGGTGTAAATTTGATTGCTATTAGGCAAAATATCATGTTTTTAGTCTATTCTGACGCGTCATAGTTCGCTAGAATCTAGAATGCTACGGTTATGTAATAAAATAACCTAAAATATAAACTCCTATCTTGCGTATCAAAGCCCTACTGAAAAGTTAGTAACAGAATTAATGCAATGTTATAAAGGAAATTCAATATTTAAACCTATTATTGAAAAAGATTTCTCAGTGTCACTGTTTCCTAGGAAATAGAAATAAATAATTTTTCACATAATTTTAATACGGGTTTTTTAAATTCAGCCATTTACCTACGTAGGTATCATCTGTGCCTGTTCTTGCTATGAATGTGATGTTATGTATTGACACGAATTTTTAACCTGTTCAAATTCCCGCGCTTTCAAACAAACGTCAAAGACAACGGTAGCTAATATGTGATTTTTTTTGTTTTACCAGTTAATATGAATGAAAACCGAGTTTTTTTACTACTTACGACTTTTTATCGCAAAAGCACTCATACGTACCTCATTTCAATACCCCTTTTATAGATTAGGCCGAAACTGAGGTGCGGGTATGTACCTAACTTTCTAAGGTCAGGTCACCTTAATAGTTGTTGCAATATATTTACTTATTTTATGTTCACAACAGAAGGCTAATTCTCGTAAGTTAAACCTGTTCAAAGTTCACTCTCAATCTATACCAAATCTCACTAATGTCAGAATCGATCGCATTTTCTATGAAAATTGTTATGAGGATACAGTTTTTGACATTTAACAGATTGAGATTGAATTTTGAACAAAAGGCTCACTCTCCTAATAAAATATAAATTGGCCTTCAGTTATTATTCTTAGTATTGAATTTTTTTAATGTTGTATTTTCCAGTTCATAGGCGTTGTTAATGATGTGACCGTTGCTTTTGTGCATTTAAAAAATATATTAAACATAGTAGGTACTAATTCTGTTTTCACTTCTTCTAACGGGATTAAAAATCGGCGAAATAAAAGTTAATGGTATCGAAATGACGTAATCTAAGTAAATTATACTCGGATTACGTAGTTTTGGTACATCAAAATCTAATTCAATGTGACGACACATAAAACTGATCAAAATGTATAGTTGGCGGCATATATCGTGACCCCAAAGTAGCGATAGAAACGATTGCTGCACTCGGATCGGTTTAATATAATCTATGATTGGGGCATTTGAGTACTTCCACTGTCTCAGCACCCCTCTATCCCTAAAAGACACGCCAAAAAACGCGTACTGTGCTTGTAGAGTACATTTTATGGCGTGTTTGGCAAGATATATGTCGGTAACCATACTGAATTTCTTACATAATGAGGAGACACACTACTTATTTAGCCCGATAGATGGCGCATTATCGCTGGTATTGCATTGTTGTCGAATTTCATGCAAGTTTGTTAGTAAATAAAGGAAGTATTTGTTAAATAAACAATGACACTGTGTAGTGCATTTCAGTGTAAAAAGAAAGATCCTCATCGTTTTTCCTACTGATAAAAAAAACGGACGCTGTAGATGTAGGGCTTTACCCTGCGCATCAAGAACTAGATACCAAATTCGTCTGCTAGAATATGTAGCGTCCATTTCAAACCTGATGATTTTTATGTAGGGAAACTTCTTTCTCTTCTGAAACTTTTCTATTAAACTCGCCACTGTCATGCAGGAGCACATTTTTGTGCTTTAGTCGCATTATGTCCAATTCGCAAAATGTCCAGCGGGCTCAAATTGTCCAATTCTCACAACGTCCAATGACGTTATGAGACTAGCGTCAAAAACGCCTCCCGTAATCAAGCACGACTCCTATTTTACAAACTGGGCCAATTGCGAATTGGACAATTTGAGCCCGCTGGACATTTTGCGAATTGGACATAATGCGACTAAAGCATTTTTATTGATAAATTTTGTTATATACTCTCAATGTAAATGTCAACGACAAGATTGACAAGCACCTCTGACAGTCTGGCGTAAGAAGCTTACCGCTCGTTTTCACAAAAAAAAACAAGTAAACTTGTTTGACACACAATTTGTTGAAGACTTATAGAAGACTAGTTAAAACAATACTTGTTTTATACATGTATCGAGACTGTCTCAGATACTTTTTCGTTCACATAGCTTGTATAGCCAACAAGTTGTAAACAAGTATAAAACACATTTGTGTTCACAATATCCTGTGACATATTGCAACTTGTCAACTACATGTTTTATACTTAGGTGAAAACGAGGGATTAAGATTATAGACTCCAGCGAAGGTGACGCCATCTGTGCTTAGTTTTGTCTGTACCTCCCCATTGTTTGTTTGAGCTGAGTGATATTATGTACAACAGTACCAGGTACCAATGTATCATAATTTGAAGTTACTTGTGGGCGATACCTATTGTTTTTTGTTAGTTATAAGTTGTACTTGTTTATAGTTGAATAGCTAAGTTAAGTTTAAAGATATGTTGGTAATCAACATTAAATCTATTTCATTTATATTGGTGTTCTTATTTGCTACAAGTAGCCCGGGTACCGGTTTCGTTCGGAAATAAATCATTTAAAAAATCCTTATTCTATTGCACAAGTGCATAGGCCGCTGTAACTGGTCTGCCAAATAAGTTTAAAAAAAAATGGTATAAAAAATACGAACTTTTCATTCAATGTTTCGTTGCCTATTTTACCCTCTGAGGAGTAAGATTTAAAAAAAAAAACAGCTATATAGGTATACTTTTTCGTCTTAGCGATAAGCCCAGTCGCATCTAAAGATTCTAAAGCTTTCACCTCGATGTCTGGGGTCCGCTTTTTCCAGTTTAAACACGTGTTTGGCTGAACATTTACATTTTCCATGAAGCGACTGCCAATTGACCTCCACTAACCATTGGCCATATCGAAGTATTGGAATTAGATCAGACATGTATCACGATTCCGGTTTCGTGGTTGACGACACGAAAACTTTCCCCATAACTGTCCGAGTACACCTACATCAAGGATCCGCCCTTAGTCCTTATTTGTTCAGCGTTGTATGAGACGTTCTGTCAGATAGCATCAGAAACTCACGAACAGTCTAAATGGTTGACATGGACAGGAGTCGATTGGTTCGACGTGTGAAAGTGTGGAAGGAGGCACTTAAGAATGGCGGTCTGAAGCTAAATGTGACGAATACAGAATACTTGGCGTTAATCTCAACAGATACGGGTGTATAGACGATGACTTGGTCGAGCGCGCGCGCGAAAATGTCGAAGCTTGGCAAAATTCACAGACTGGTAAAGCGGTTCCCAGACTCCGAGGTGAGGGCTTCGCATGCGACTTAATCCCAGTCGCATCCGAAGCCTAAGCATGCTAAGATGAATACCTTTTCCTTTACATGGGGAGGGGGGAGCTGAGTCTTGGTTTATTTAATCTTTCCGCGCTAAATGTATAAAATGTAAAAATAATGGACTGACAGTAAAGACATTGTAAGGTGTTTTCGCGGAGCCTGCTTTAATCATTATCACAAAAACATTAACTTCAGTAATTTTATTGTGTATGATTATTTTATTTTATCACAGGGTGCATTCATAAAATTATGTCTCTTATCTTCAGTGACTAACAAAGAGGTGACTAGTCACTACTACTAGACTAGGTCACTTGCCATATTTATGTCATTCAGCATAGAAATCGATAGATAGCAAAAAGAAAACTTGCTCTTTGAACATACCCTTTCTATGACATTTGAGTCAAATAAAAAACAAACCTGTGTTTTCATGGATTTTGTGAATAGTTATTATAATTTTGTGTTAAAATAAAATAACCGAAACTGTGCAAACTTGTACAAATAATGTATTGGAGTGACACAATAACAAATAACGATGTATACACCTACGAATACTTCTTTCAAGAGAACATTTGTCGGCTATGTTGGAATAAAAATGCGTACACGGAACTCTTTCAAGAAAACTTTACAAATACTTCAGAACTATCACTTTTGGATATAATTAAAGACTGTCTAGACATAGAACTAGATAATAACAACCCTAACAAACTATGCGAGAACTGTTGCACTGAACTCAAAAGGTTTTACGCCTTCAAAAAGTTTTGTCTAGAAACTAACGAAAAGCTTCAAGAAATACTTCTTAGAGGCCTAAATGAAGTGAAACATAAAGATCTAGATCTAAATATAGTTAAAGATGAAGTTATAGATGAGAATTTATATAAAATAGACGACTTTTTCGATGACGTTATACAGTTTGATCAACCTAACTTAATTAAAGCTAAAACGAAACTTAGAACTAATAAAAAGTATATGAAAAAGCGTACGCCTACTTATTGTAATATTTGTTGCGTAGATTTAGTCAGTAAAGAAGAATTATCTTCACACAACATTGAAATCCATGGTATAGAAAATGATGGCACACTATTTAAATGTTTTGGCTGTGAAAAAAGGTTTAAAAGCAGGAAGTCTCGCATCAGCCATGAGGTTAACTTCTGTAAAGGTCTAAAAGACGGTTATAAATGCAACCTCTGTGATAGGTACTTACCAAAACGGTGTATGTATGATTTCCATATGAGAGACCATAGACATAATACCTTGATTGAGTTGCCAGAACATATATTTAAATGTTGTAAATGTGTAAAAACATTTAAAACTAAAGAACTTCTAAGATTACATATGATTGAGCATGGTAAGGAGAAGAATTTTGTGTGCGATGTAAGTGTTTTCTGTAATTTTGTTGGATAGTTTATATAAGGTCTCATGGTTCATAAAATTTGGGCCACCCCCTCTTTTACCATGCGGTGTTGTACAAGGCGACTAAGGGCTATCCCTTAGTCTGATCTGTAGATGTATACAGTCCAGACTCAGCCTCAGATGCATGGCTAGAGTCAACTATAGTGCCTGGAATAAGGCAATAGGCTCACCCAAGGCTGTTTATCATCAGACAGATATATACAGTCCAGACTCAGCCACAGATGCATGGCTCGGGTACCTGGAATACGGCAATAGACTCACTCCCTATTACGTGGGACCGAATACAATGGTAAATTCTAGGTGTAAATTCACCTCTGCCTAACCCTCCGGAGATAAAAGCGTGATTATATGTTCCCATTGTACATTGAACTGTATACATGCTACCTACTTGTCCTACTGTAAATCTTTTGGGTACTATCTGTTGGGTGTTATCTATTTATCTATCTATCACACCTTTGTCACTCAAGTTCATGGTGATGTCGTAGTTCTGTATTTAGACCAAAAGGCATTTTAGAACTCAGATCTGGTCCAAAGGGAAAGGGAAGGAGTTATACTTTTATATTACGAGCAATTATTTATGTAGCTATACATTTATTTTATGAGCTATATATTTATATTATTTAATTAAATTTGAATTATTTAATTGAAATTTATAAGATTTAAAAAAAATTAAGTATTTAATTTCATTTTAATTATCCTCATGAAGGTCGCCGGTAAGCACTGGATGCCTTAGTCGCCTTGTATGACACCGCATGGGCAGAGATGGGGTGGCCCTAATACTACTCTGCCGGACACCTTAAATGGATTGAAATAAATGATTTGATTTGATATACAGCCTATAAAAGTTAAAGTTAGACCACATTCTCCAAAAAATATTTTTCCTCTAATTTTCTGTACAGACATGTGGACGTATCTTCACCCGACAAGATTACCTGCATAAACACAAATTGATTCACACGGGAACCAAACAACACCAATGCCCGCACTGTGACTTCAAAGCCACTCAGAGATCCTCACTCACTGTACACATAAGGTATTTTATATTCTTCAAATGTATGATAATGTTCATCCTTTCCAGTGTTATTCAATTTTAATTGCAATATTTTTTTTATACCACTTAGGTGGCAGACAAGCGCACGGCCCATCTGATGGAAAGTGGTTACCGTGGCCTATGGACGTGTGTAACACCAGAGAAGCCACATGGCCTATGGACGTGTGTAACACCAGAGAAGCCACACTCGCGCTGCCGACCCTGTAAGCACAGAGTTTCTGTGCCGTCAGTGTAGAGGACAAAGTAGGACAAGCCTTTAGTCATCCCACTGACAGCACAAATTCTCCAGTGAGCTCTGACTACCCTACTCACAGCTGGGAACACAACACGAAGTTATTATAACCGCGGTATTCTGTAGGGTAGGAGGTACTTCCCCAGTCAAACAAGTTTGACAGCAGGCGGTACGCATTAATTTTTATTTGGTTTATGATTAGCAATAGAGTACAGCCTGCTATCAAACTTATTTCGATCTTTTAGACAGCAGTCTGGTTTACTTTTTTAGATCTTTTAGATAGCAAGGCCGGATTTTATTTTTTTATATATTTTAATTGCAATTAAATTTTGCACATTGATCAACACTGGTCCTCTCCCATTGACTCTGATTCATAGTAGTGACAGCGCAAACAAAAAGTGAAGATGGCTTAAGTTAGCTTGCTCACTTTGTTCCACTGACTTGGGTCCTACCCCGTCTCTGAGTACGTTCCTGTTACATTTATAGCTCAATTAACTTATAAACTTTCACATCCCATGATACACAAAAAAAAAAAATTAGACGGCGAGTCATAGGACTTGTACGTCACAGATCATCCATCACTATTTAAATATTACTGAATATCTCCTAGACAGATCGCAATAAAAAGAAGAAAAAAAAAATGATACACAAAAATGTGTACCGGAATTAACGCGATCATACTATAGGTACATACTTACCTTTGGTTTGCCTGACGATTCGACCAGGTCACACCGACCATGTTCATAGACTGACTGGCTCAGTAGTGCACGCTCGCCGTCTTTGAGTCCGTAAGGCAGTAGATTTTGCATCTACCCGCACATTTTCTTAATTTTAATATATTCGTTGTGTTTTTTTATACCACTTGATTGGCAGACTAGCACACGGCCCACCTGATGGAAAGTGGTTACCGTGGCCTATGGACGTGTGCAGCACCGAGGGAGTCACACTCGCGCTGCCAACCATGTAAGCACAAGAGTTTCTGTGCCGTCAGTGTAAAAGACAAACAAGACAACCCTGTGGTCTTCCCATTGACAGGACAAAATCTCTTCAGAATATGACGGTACATGGCGAAACGAAGATATTAAAAATTTCGAGAAGTGCGATTGTGCAGTCTTGTGTACATTAATGTCAAGATTTGTTATTCCATGTAAGTCCGTCTGTGCTTTTCAGGACACACACCGGTGAACGACCATACAGCTGCGATATATGTCCACAGCGTTGTATATCTAGTTCCAATCTTCGTGCGCATAAGCGACGCCATCTTGGCGTCAAAAAATATGAGGTAATTTGTTATTTTATTAACTTTATTGATCTACGATAAATGTCAAACAATGGAGAGATGGTGCGCACTGTGCGGTATGAAAGAAACTTCATCCCACGCACGCTCCAGCTGTGGAATGAACTCCCTGCTGCGGTTTTCCCAAGCGCCTACAATATGGGGTTCTTCAAGAGGGAAATTAGAAGGTTTCTTCAGGGATGGCAGCGCGAGTGTAATGCACTCTGTAATAATTAAAAATATGTGTTATTACAAAGTAAAAAAAAAAAAATTGGTTCGCAAGCGTCAGATGTAATAATAAAAAAATATGTGTCATATGACCATGAAAGAAGTAAGTGTGTAATCTCCTATTTAAAAGAAATATAAATAAAATTGGTTTGTAAGTACATTACCATAAAAGTTCGGGCGCCTTGGAGATACACATGCCTAAGATAATCAGCGGATATTGGAAACTTTTAATCTTCCGGAGGTGAGCTAAATGAAACCAAACTGTGAGGTTTAAGGTTTTATTGTCCACTCCAGTGTGCATTTAGAAATAGTTGCAAGGATACATTCCTAATGTATATCTAACCTTAAATTTAAAATTAGAGTTTTATAAGCTAGGTCAAAATGATCTTATGTCACCAATGCATTTTTAGGTTATTTTGAAGTTTAGATTTAAAATATAATTAAAGTAAGCTCACGGCATCCCTCGGCGAGTATATGTAAACACAGCAGCGAGAAAGCTCGTAGCAGGCGAAGTTTTCAGTTTAAGCCCATGCGGTACATCCAGGTTTGAGGCGAAAAGTCCAAACCCTCCATAAAGAAATGCAGATGTCCGAAGACAAAGGTCCAAAGAAAAAGTCCAAAGGAAAAAGAAAAAAGACGGTTCCAATTTGGAAACCTGTAATAAAATTGCATGTCATTAGAACAAACTCCTATATGGACACGAGGTCCTAATTTTCTATAAATTTGCGCGACTTACCGCCTTAATTTGCTGGAACAATGCCAATAGCAAAAGAAATCATAATATTCTCAGATTAAGAGCCGAAACAATAGAATTTTAACAATTATTTTTCAAATTAGGAGCGTGGCGAATCCATCAAAATGAATCTTATTAAAAAATGACAACTCACCAGAAATAAACTATAACTCCACAAGAGGACAGTTGTGAAGACACAAACTATTATCCTTTAGGCCAAAATACTCTCATTTTTATGAGATTTATTGAAATTAAGTTACGAAGCCATGAATATCGACCATCCAGCCTCAATATAGGAAGAAAGGTGCTTTGACAGCGATACGTCAAAATGTCATTCACTCCGCGTTCCGAAACTTTTCGTTCAAAAATAGAATTAAAACCGGTGTGACGACGTTCGCAGAGCGCGTCGTTACAACTCATCGATCCGATTTCATCCACTCTTCCTCTCCTGTGCAATCTATATTTCTTTGGAACGAGCTACCTCTCGGGATCAGGATCGGGATAAATTTGAAGAAACTTCATTGTAATTATATTTATCAATGTATGGTTAGATATTATTATGTGTATGTATATTTTACTTATATATTTATGTATATATGTATGTATTAATATATATTTTACCTTTCATAGTGCACCTACCTTGTTATTCTCTGCACCACCTATTGGGTTGACTGGTAGAGAATGCCTGTGGCATTAAGTCCGCCTGTGTACTTTTTTGCATGAAGCTGAAATAAATAAATCCAGGTGAATTGAACCGGGGTCTAAGTAACTGTACTGTGATGACCTCCAGTGTCTCTACTCGATGCTAGATGGCGCTACTTTATATCTGAGTATGTCGCTATTACATTTAGCGACATCTAGTATGAGATAGTTATACTCCGTACTAATATCGAGATAAAATAAACTGAGTAGTTGCTATGGCCCAGTAGATGGGGTGGCACCGAGTCCACCGAAAACCAACACAGCAAATAATATCTACTTTTTAATTTCCAGTGTGCAATATGTAGCAAGAAATTTGGATACAAAATCAGTTTAGAAGAACACATATCTTCAACACATGTCCGTTCCGAGTCCCATCCTTGCGAGCACTGTGGCGCCACCTACACAAGAGCTAGAGGCTTACGGCGCCATCTATCCGCAAAGCATGGGAAACAATCCAAGAGTAAAACTACTGAGCAGAATATTTTGGTGACTGTTGCCGGAGATGGTGGGGACAAAATTCAGTTAATAGATGTTCAATATGACTTGAAGGGAAGCGAGAATGTATTATTGCTTAAACATCAAGACGGTGATGTGTATATGGTGTGAGCAGAACAGTAGGCCTGCAATGAAACTTGTATGGAATAAAATAGTATGACGTCACATTTCTTTTTCGTCTGACGGTTGACGGTCTATCGAGCATGTATAGGGAGCGTTGTCTGCCTTATGATCAAGAGGGCCATGGTTTGAATCCTGGTCACATATATACACATATAATCACGCCTTTATCCCCGGAGGGTTAGGCAGAGGTGAATCAACACCCGCATTTCACCAATCATTTTATTTGGCGCCACGTAATGGGTGAGCCTATTGCCGTATTCCAGTCACTATTCAACAATAGTTTCATTCGAGCCATGCTTCTGAGGCTGAGTCTGGGCTGTATATATCTGTCTGATGTTAAACAGCCTTAGCCCTTAGTCGCCTTGTACGACACCGCATCGGAAGAGATGAGGTAGTCCAAATTCTACTCTGCCGGGAACCATGTGGCAGAATCCTGGCCATTACACTACTAACTAGTATAACCTCTAGACCGCTAACTCTGCTAAGCTAAATTGCTTTGTATCACCAGGATTTGGAACTCGGAACCTCGAATCATTAGGCTGACTCCTCAATCACTAAGCTGCCGATGGCGATGGTTATAATTAATGACTGTATTGACAGCAGCCGAATGGTTTCGACACCCAGATCGGGCCACTGTATATTGGAAGTGAAATATAAGTGTTTACCTACCCCCTTGGACGTGAATATAATAAAATACGAAATTTATTTACAAGACATTTTTTATTTTATTTCATTATTACAATAATTGGAACAAAAATAAAAGTTCTCTATAATATTAAAACGTTTTTCTCACAATACTAACATGCATTCAGTTAATATTTACATTTTATATACGTAAGGTAAAAGCATTCTGTAGATTGACACCAGTTCAGTTGTTGGCATTTTTGGGCAGGGTTGCTAGATCAAGTTTCTTTATTTTACCCAAAATGCTATTAGGTTGGCCTAATTTCCACCCGTGTAGATTTATAATACACTGACATAGAAAATAAAACATTTATTTTTCACAAACCTTATTCTGACAATAACGACATAATAAAAAATATTGAATTTGATGTAGTCTTTCGGAAGCTATGCGCTTAATATAAATATCGGCAATACCACTTGGTTGGCATACAAGCACACGGCCCACCTGATGGAAAGTGGTTACCGTGGCCTATAGACGTGTGCAATACCGAGGGAGTTGCACTCGCGCTGCCATCTCTATAAGCACAAGATTTTCTGTGCCGTCAGTCGATCGAGTCGTCAGTCAAAAAGACAAAGCAGGACTAGCCAATTTCTATTTTCATTTAGATATTAGGTAGGTACATGTATGTCGATGTGGTTTTCGTCGATACGCGTCCAACATATACGCCTCCATCGTAATATCCGGATATCCGAGGGGATTACCGCACGTAAAAAAGTACATACATTTTTTATCTAAAAATGACAATGGTATTTTTTTTAAATGATACTTGCCACCTTAGCCAAGTGTTATTCGTTGGCCGGCATATTGTCGAATAGAATGACGGATGTATGACATTTGACGTTTATGACATACGTTGACGACTGTCAAATATAATTATACAACGGTTAGGGACTTTTCGCAATTAAAACATGGAACTTACTATTTCTGCCGACGGTTTCTGATGAGTTGCAGCACCCGTGGTCACTGACTATTCACGGGTGCTACAACGAATCCGAAACGGCAGAAATAATAAGTTCCTTGATTTAATCGCGAAAAATTCCGAATCGTTGTATAATTATGAATTCACGCCGCGATTTAGTAGTGTAGTTTAAAAAAAAGACTGTCATACACGTCAAATTCCATACATTTGCCATTTTATTTTGCAATATGCTGGCCAACAAATTGTTACTTGTCTAGGTGGGTTGGGTTAGTATAAAATACATTCATTGTTTTTCACTTTATTTGCTAACAACTGTACACGTACCAATAATAGGATACTTTACCCTACATCATTATAACATTGCAATTACCCTTGAAATTTAAAGAAGGTATATGGAATATAAAATCAATGAAACTGAAATCGACAACCCGTTCACCCCGAACGAGGTGTAGCGACCATTATCCGCTACTACAACCGCTACCGCTTATAACGGTGAGACCACGGCAAGAAATCACGCCACCCTACGTCTACTACGTCTACTCCAAGATGGCAGCCTAGTTCGGGCGTGGTAGGCGCGAGCGCAGGAAGATGGCCGACTTATATTCTTTTGTTTTGTGCTTGTCACCATGTTGTGGGTGTCAACAATTAATAGCGAAAAAAGTGCCAGGAGCGAAACGTTATTATTGTTAACTGTTAGGAATGTGAAACTATAAATACCGCGACTAGTATTATATTCAGCACTCTTCCGTACGCTTTCGCTCCACTCGCTTGCTTAATTAAAGTCATAGTTTAACGCTTAATTAAATAAATTCAACCAGTTGTTTGTGCTTTACGCTTGCGTTTTAATTGCTCTCCGCATAAGGATTCCGGGTGCATTCGACGTAAAAGAGGCGACCAAGTCTGCACACGACAGGTCTCTTCACAGGCATTGCCTCGGATTGTAGCCTCGTGAGACTACTCGCTTGATGTGAACGCAGCTATTTACGTTTAAAGTATCTCCTCTTGATTTTATATTCCGTACAGTGAACTATCTTTGTTTAAACCATGATGTGGACGTTATCATATTATTTATATTTTGAAATTTTGGAGTTCATTATTATATACTTTACATAGCCACAAGAAGCATAGCAGCTATTTTTGTTGTTTGTTTGTTTGTTAGGTATGTGTCCTTGTTTTGTTCTAGATATACGGACTAAGGGGTCTTAGCAGCAAATGCTGCAGGCACATGCTGTAAGAACGTGTCGAACGATCGAAATGAACTCGACAGCAGAATCCGCGGTGAGATTTCAATTTCGCATGCTGTAAATTTGGTGACGCCACGTTTTCGAGCACAAGTCGACAGTAATGTTGCTAATTCAGCTGTCGAGTTCGTTCGATCGTTCGAAACAATCTTACAGCATGGGCCTGATGCTTTGGTGCTCTCCATTTACGCTGCAAATGCTTCTTGACATCTTTTGTCAAGAAGCATGACCTCTCTTGGCAATTTGCCATTTGGCAAAGTAACACTTTACTGCTCTCCTAACTTATTTGTGAATTGTATGTACTGCCAATAATGAGGCCACGGCACGAGCTTTCTTCCTGGAGTTCGGGGTTCAGAGAGGAGGAGAGTCGTTTTTGCAAATCTAAGATGACTTTGGAACTCGGGGTCGCCCTTTCATAATGTTGACTTTCACGGTAGCGACTACTATCTAACCCGTCGCTTCGAGAGAAAACCATACGCCTCATCCCTCAATTAACAATTGAAACAGCGGTACTCGCTAGCAGGCTACATTGGTTCAGGCAAAGGTTTTTGTGGGCTACCCCCATAATGACCTGAGCAGTTCAGGTCATACCCCTATGACTATTATCTGGTTATTGGTAGACCCCCAACAAAAAATGCTACTATACATAAATACTATTTATAAATTAATAAGAATACTATTTTACATACTATGGTAATTATTGCTCATTCTACACTATATAGTACTAACATAGACAATACGTACGTTCTACTCGAGAATCACAAAATACTTAGTTGGCTGTATACGAATATTGTCAAAAGAGGAACTTCGCGCTTCTTACTTTAGCTTAACTAAAGTTAAAAATGATTTTATAGTATACTCTCAAAGGAGCGCAGTTTTATAACAAAAAAATTTTAATTCAAGCCCAATCTGCCAAATGTCAAATCATCGTAATCGTTTTTGACATTTGTGAGATGGAGGTTAGATCTAAATTTAATTTTGAACATCTTTTTGTAGGTTTTCAGTTTTACTATACCTGTTCCAGCAATTTTTGGTCCAACACTGTGCCAAAATATATGTAACGGTATGCCGGACCTAAAACCAAAGGCAATGGTCTCACAGAAGTAAATAATATGTATATACGCATATTGGTGTTTCGACGATGAAGATTCGCTACGGTATTTCCGTCAAGTGTATATTAGGCTTTAAGAATTAAAGAATTCGTTTAAAACTTTTTTTTTTAATAATTTTGAATTCTTATGTAATTTGGTATGTTCTTCATCAAATTCAAAGCGTGGTATACATAAAAATCATTTTTAACTGTGAATAATTTAAGTATTATATTACTTTTTCATATTATTATCAAATATTTTACACTTATTTCTAATTTAACACCGTTCACCGGATAATTGTCCAGTTTGAAATATATAATATTACATTCAGTCAAATTAGATTGCTCGGCATCACTCGGTAATAAACAAAATAATTAATTTATTAATAGTAAATAATTCATTTCATTTGCAATTTGGAAGCAAATGCTAGTAGTATTTTCTCCTAAAAATAGGATGATTCAAAAAATTATTCGAATTTTTATGGCTCAAGTCGAGTGGCGCCATCTGCAATTGTTTTCTTATTCACTTCATGAACAGCTCAGAGATGTCGCTACATGTCTGAGCTGTTCATGAGTATGTTGATATGTTTTATCTTTAATTAATTCTTAATTTAAATATTATTTAATATAATTAATAATTTTCATTTATAGAAATATTTTCTATTTAAATTTCATTCTTAGTGAAACGGTTTTTAAAGTCAATTTTGGGTACGGCAGTCATAATTTTTTTCTATAAATTTTAGCAGTTCAATATATTGCCAAAACAAAATAATTTGACCAAATGAATTTCTTAATAAAACAAGTATACCTCCCGGCTTCGACTGTCAAATCTAAAGCTACATTCTAATACTTATTAAGTAACATTATTGCCAAAGACATGCAAAGAGGGCGATTGTATATTTATTATTGTTAGATATCAATACTGTTAGGTTTAAAGACTTAAGAAATTAATACTAATGTTAGTAATCTAAATGTTTTAGATTCTAATTGCATATTAGGAAGTTCAGCAATGCAATCTTCTCGTGGGAAAAAACATGGCACCTGGCTCATAAACAACCCTCCTCTCGCATGCCCGCACGAGCCCCGCTCTCGTCCTTCGAGACCAGCAGCATCCGCAACACTGACCGTTGCACATTTGCCTTATTTAGTTTGAGTTTCGTAGTTATTTGTTATCGGATTTTATTTGAGATTTGTTATTGTTTGGGAAGCCAGGTGCCATGTTAATGCGCACGATTTATATACCATGGGACAGCCAGCGACAACCTTGATTGTCATTGGTCGATATCCAGTGACGTCACGCAGTTCGACCAATTACAATTTTTATCAAGGCTGTCATAGTGCTGTGGTCGACGCTGTAAGCATAGAGAATTGCATTGCTGATGCTGGGATTAAACTAACGGTAAACGCCATTCACTAACATGATGATGAACGTTTAACGTAAGTTTAACTATGAATTGTTGTGATAATTTGTCAACGGTATTCTATTATGAGAGTGTACAACACTAAACCTAGTTTGATCAAATTATCAGATGAAGGCATCATAGCCATTTTGTGTTTTAGTAAAGACATGTCTGATATTTTTTTAAGGGATTTTATGACTTGGTAGCTAGGACCTATAAGTCAAGTTTTATTTTGTATTATATATAATCGTAGAATTTTTAATTAAAAATATTTGTTATATTTAAATTTAAAAAGAATGATTGTTCTTGATAACGATGATGATGAGTTTATAATGATGATGATAATGACGACCAATGAGATGATTCCTGCCTCAATAAAGTTGTATGGACTTTACTACAAGCTTCTTAGGGAGATTTTGGAACCAACACGAAAAGTCACAATTCACTGTAATACGCCATTTTCCTACACTTGTGTGCGTCAAATGCGTCAAAGACGTTATATCTAAAAATCCACCATTGTTATACCTAAAACTCGAATTCACGCCAATTTCGGCACATAATACCGCGATGACTGATAATCTGATCCTGATCGAACTAGGTTTAGTGTTGTCCCCTCATACTCTTCAATCATTTCATACACAGAGTAAGTAATATACTACGATTTCATAGTGCTTTTGCATTGGCGTTTATGTGTTGGCATAGACAATCATACTCTTTGCATTAAGAAGATACAAAATTTAGTTTTTTCAAGTCTACCGTCTACAAATTCGAAACACCCTCTACAAATAATATTTACAAGACTTTTAATTAAGTATAATCCTTATTTTATTTATGGTAAACTTTCATTTTAAACAAATAAATAGAATACATTTATTTTCTCCATTTAAATATATTAAATTCACAATTCAAAAGAAGAATTGAGTGCCGACATGGCTGAAGTTAAAATATGTATTTATAATATGTAAATTATTTCTATATGAATTTTATAAAATAAATATAATCGGATAAGCTCGTCATTTTCTGGAAAATGCCACTTATTGGCACTATTTTCAAAACCAAAAATTGAAAAAATCATATTTCACGATTCAAAAATAGAATTTAAAACATGGACAGATACAATAAAATGGCAGTGTATATTGAACAAAAAAAAATATAATTGCTGATTTTACTACAAATTTGAAAAAAATATATTAATGTTATAATTGAAATTCTTTGAGTTTTGACATTTGACACAATACAGAATTAACATTGAGAGGAAAAGCGCCGTGGCAGTCGCATGTGTGTCACAATGCTGTGAGCCCCTCAGATAACTGCTATGAAAGTCAAAATAGTAGTTGACTCAAATAACTTAAGACTTGTTTTGATTTTCATTAATATTTAACAAATCTATAAGGTTTTAAAACTGTTTAAGGGCACGACTCCTAGCTTTACAATAAAAAAGTAAAAAACAATACAAGAGAAGCTTAAAAGAATAAATAAACAACGTGACATAATTATTTAGGCAGATATAATTTCCACTTTTACGTAACCATATTCATACAAATTACACAGATCAATATATTATTTTTTATTTGTTACACCCAAATGACAGCAAGTCACTTGTAAGCATAGGAACCAAACTAAACGGCCTAATAAGAATGACACTAATGACAGCTATGACAGCTGTCACTTGAAGGCAAAGGAACCAAACTAAACATCTTAATAAGGTAGGTTATCTCTAATGTAGGCTCTTTGGATGCGTTGTTTCCTTAAACATTTGCCCCACCACGATCTTTGGGTGCACATCTTGACTTTCTTGAGGACGAAGCACTTTGTTTGGACCACGTTGAAGAATAGCTTCCCAACTAGGTTAGACACGGAAGTGTCTGCGAGCTTTAGGCATGCGCGAAATCTGAAATCAGAAAATAGTTCATTAATGTAAATCCTCGAAAGGGTAGGCAGAGATGTATTAACACCCACATTTCGCTAAGATTTTCGGTTCCATGTAATTGGTGGCGAGTATATTGCCCTCATGCAGGCACTTTGTTATGGGGTACGATCAGAGGGAGAACAGCCCTATCCCTTGGTCGCCTTCTCCGACACCCAAAGAGATGGGGTAGCCTTATTTTACTCCATCGGAAACCATGATCAAGTTCTCAGGCTCAGGTAATTTCTACTGCATCATTAACATCATTTGGGTATACAGGACCTTGAGACTTAAGCAAATCTCACCTGCAAGTCAGTGCTCCTACTAAACAAGGGCCGAGGCTCTGGTAGCCTTTCCTCTCAGAGTTAGGTTATCTAACCTAGGCCTAGGCTGTCGCTCCTCGGAAAACCAACATTAGTGCCTAACTAATCTAAGATAATAAGCTGACTCCGAGCTTTTGACCCTGTAAGAACAGAGAGTTTCTGTGCCATCAGTGCAGAAAACAAAGCACGACATGCCTTTGGTCTTCCCACTGACAGCACAAAAACTCTTCAGTGAGCTCTGGCTACCCTACTCACCGCTGGGAACACAACACGAGGTTATTATAGCCGTGGTATTCTGTAGGGTGGAGGTATTTCCCCAGTCGGACTGCTCAATAGGGACGGAAATACCGCCGTGTTTTACTTCTTGCTGACTCCTGCATCTATCTAGGTACATATAGACCTACCTACATACTTCGATTCTGTAGCGTTACCTCACGCACTTAATTCAAGGTTAGATATACTTTTAATGCAAATCATGCTTACGTTCAAAGCATATGTTAATCTATTCTAGACTCTACGCCCTAGTACACAATGAACACTGACCCGTGACATATGACCTTTCTATACTAAAACGATTGAAATATATGCATAATAATATAGAGCAGTCTTTCGTGAACGTGGCTTTTTATTATAGTGCGGGAAACCGGAACTGGCCGGAATGGGAACCGACTAAAACTGCACACCGTCTTTGGGGTTTCAGTAGTCAGAGTGAGATAGCCAGAAATATATCTCGCTCATTTCGGCCGATCCAGGGCCATCTTTTGCGATGACACCCTTCGGGACCACGGTGTCCCCATTTAGCCCCGGCCGGCTTCTGTTAAGGTAACAGGCGACTTAAAGTGTCAACCCTAGAATCACGCTCATGGAGGACGGCGATCATGTTCTGCATCATCCGACACTCGAGTTGCCTTCGCTGCAAAGACTGCAATAACCCGATTCGTAATGGAAGAATGATTCAGAATAGTATGGAGACAAATATATTCTTAAAAAAATTGAGTACGTAAGGTACATACTTAGAAAGATTTCTATAGTCCCATTTTCAGACAATAACTTCTATGTTTTTAGAGTTACATGCTGATTATGGAGTACTAAAAAACAGCCTTAAAAGGCCGTTATGCCAATATGTTAAATTTCACACTTCCAAAGAACATTCACGAAAGAAAAATGGCGGATGCATTCGCGCCAATTTACGACGGTCCGTCATAAAGTGACAGGTTTGACAAACGTTAAAAAGGCGGTAAATCTTGGGATATTAATGTTGGACCTCTTTGGACGTCTTTATTTGCAACCATCATAAAATAGTACGTAGAGTGGCCCCTTGTTATTCATACATATATATTATAAATGCGAAAGTAACTCTATCTGTCTGCAGGGATCCTGATGAAATTTGGTACAGGGATGGATTAGAGCTTGGGAAAGGTTATAGGCTACCTTTTATTCCGAAAAAAAGGGTTAAAGGCAATATATATTATTAATAGATACTTCCATATAGGAATATGGCGGCTTTCAAAAATGGCGCAAACACTAAGTACTAAATATAAAATATTATACAACACTCTACACAACGCTATCTAGACCCATGGTAAGCATAGTTTAACTAGCTTGTGTTATGGAATCTAGAATGCTGATAAACATACTTAGATACTTTTTTTGTAAATGCATAGGTACATATTATAATGGATGCGGAAGGCAGGTTGGATGAAATGGCGCACAATATGGATTATATTATTGTTTATATAAATAATACTATTTTTTTAAGTATTTTTTTCCGTAGCATACAGTCGCGTCTCTTGATGCGTAAGATGATTTGAATGAATTTTGCTCGCCATTTTTGGGACACGGACAATATTATGTATCTATGGTATGTATATAAAACATCATTAATTGTTTAAGGTGTTATTGGTTCACTTTTAAAGATAATATATATAAAATACATCATCCAAGCAGCTGGAGCCGTTGGCTACAACTAGTATTATTATAATACGGGAACAGGTGATGAGTATTATAATGAAATACAAATGACAGGAAATAATGTGGACTCATTGTTATGCTTTGAATATATTTCTAAAAATAAAATTGTAAATATATCTTGTATGTAGGTGCATACATATCCATACTAACATTTTAAATATGTTAAGTTTTTGCGTTGTAGGTATAATTAATAATTGACTAACGAATTTTTTGACATGTTTTAGATAGTACCTGTCCAGTACTCCGAGCCACGCCGCTAGCTAACTGAAAACGCCTTAGTGTTAAGTAACTAGTTGATAAGGTATACGAATGATTGCTCCTTACGCCGCACCGCGGGCTTGAAGGAACTTAGTTAATTAATTAATAGTAAATGGTTGCTCCTTCTGCCGCAGTGCGGCCTACGGCTAAACTATTGTATAAATACCCGTACATTTCGGCATTATTATGCATGGTTGGGAAACAGTATGGTTGTGATACGATACAATAAACAACAGGAAGAAGAAATTGCTGTTTTATTCACCTGATGACAGATAAAAGTATACAGTCCACAACAGTACCTATGTAAGAAGTATATTTGTTTTTGTACGACAATCAGTCATCAATTAGCCCACCGAAGTCCACTGCTGGACATAGGCCTCTCCCAATGTGCGCCATTTTCTCCGATCCTCTGCCTTCCGCATCCAGTCTGTCCCAGCCACCTTTTTCAGGACGTCCGTCCATCTGGCTAGGGGGCGTCCTACCTTTCGTTTACCTTCTCGCGGTCTCCACTCTAGGACTCGTTTGCTCCAACGGCCATCGGTCCTTCTACTATCGTTAGTTTTTTTTTTATACGTGCGCAAAATCCCCACGGATACCTCCCCACCGGAGCCAGTGGAGGAGGTTATGTCGGACACGAACCGACTAAAACGCGTTAGTTTTTGCGTTGTATAATTATTAATTTACTGACCAATTTGTAGACATGTTTTAGATCATAACGTAACATAAACTCACGCCTATATCCCCAAAGGGGTAGGCAGAGGTGCTAGTACCCACATTTCGCCAGTTTATGTTTAGCCGGACACTTATAAAACGGCGATATACACACATAGCTTCGAAAAGCATCGAAAAGTTATTGGTGTGTGCCATGGTAAAACCTGGGATCAAACCCGAGACCTCGTCTCAGCAGTTCATTACTCATACCACAAGGCTACCGCGGTATGTTTTAGATAGCATGTAAGAAGTATAATTGTTTTTTTAGAACAATCAGCCAATGCTGTACATATCTGTAATTTGTGTAGTACATGCATAATAATATCTTGCCATTGGGACTCATTAATGTTGGTGTTTTCACTGTTGATATGCCTACTTAAATAAATAAATAAAATATGAAAGTAGCTCTGTCTGTCTGTGTGGTACGCTTTCACGCCTGAACTACTCAATCGATTTTGATGATCCCAAAGGCGATATCGAAGAATACCAGTTGTTGGACATTTTAGAGCTCTGCCGTAAATGTTCGTGTAGCAACAGGGACCGACGGTTTACGGTGCTCTCCGAGGCACGACAAGATCAATGCAAATATCATGCATGCAAATATTTGCACTGAGAGGAAGAGTAGAGTGGTCGTATTCTTTCTGCCGGGAACTCATAGATGTCGTTCACAAGACTCGTTACGACACCGTTAAGTAAGGCGAAGAGATATTGAAATGATTCACTTTATTGTCCACTAACTTTAATACCATAGATTTATAGAGTAGTAAGTAAGTAAGTAAGTAAATCATTTATTGCTCGAAACACGGTATGTTACAATGGTGTTACAAAAACAAATAAGGTCCGACATGCTTCGCAGTTTCTCTGCATGCAAAATCCATTGAAAATGTTACATATTCGATTGATGATGATGTAGGCAATTCAATTGTAATAAAATTAAAAATTAAAAATAGAATACATATAAAATGTCCAAAAATGTCAATATTTAGTGTCAAGAATACATGCAAGTATAATTTATTTATTTTTTATATAAAAGAATACACAATACCTACCTACTAATAATTACACATACAATAATACATTAAAAGTCAATACAATAAGTCCCACATAATACATTAAAATGACATACATTAAAATCATCATTTATCCTCAAGAAACTCCTTGACACTATAATAACACTTCTCAATCAGCCAGGTAGTTAGTGCTTTCTTAAATTTGTTGAAGGTTAGCTCTCTAATGGGTCTGGGTATGTGGTTATAAATTTTGGCTGTCATATAATGTGAATTATTTTGATGGAGAGAAGTTTTACAGCTAGGCAGCAGAAGTTTCGTGGTATCCCTAGATTTGTACAACTTATCTTCACTGGCCTTTTTAAACAACTCCGGATGCTTCCTTACAAATATGCCAATTTCCAAAACGTATAGTGACGTCAACGTCAGCAGCCTAAGACTTTTAAAGGCTGGTCTACACGAGTCTAGTGGCCCAATGTTCGCCATAGCTCGAATACATTTTTTTTGACATATAAAGACCTTTGAGATATGATTTGAGTTACCCCATAACAATAAACCGTATCGTAAAGTTGATTGTATATAGCCGTGGTAAGCAGTCATTGCAGTTTTTAAATTCACTGTTTTGCGTAGTCGTCTTAAAGCAAAAACGAACCGATTTATTTTGGAACATAAGCCATCTATATGCAAGTGCCAATTACAGTGTTTGTCTAATGTAATACCTAAAAATTTAGTATCAACTGCTGTCTCTATATCTGTACCCTGATAGGTGATCTTTAGTGGTTTGTTATTTGATTTGTAATTCTCAAATTGTAAAATTTTTGTTTTAGCTATGTTGGCGGTCAGATTGTTCTTATTTAGCCAATTCATTACGTCGCTTATTGCAGTATTTACATCAGAAATGTGCTGTGGTTCACCCCTGACGTCGGACACTACAACTGATATATCGTCTGCGAATAAAGTACAGTGATTTTTTATAACTTTAGGTATATCATTAATATAGAGAAGAAAGAGTAGAGGACCCAGAACACTTCCCTGGGGCACGCCGGATGTATTTGGCGCAAACTGTGATCTAAAGGCATTTAAGCATTTTTTATTGTCAACCCGGTCTATCTCAACACATTGTGTACGATTTTGGAGATAGCTACTTATCCATTCGAGAGCCTTGCCCCTGAGCCCATATCGTTCACATTTGCTGATCAGTATTTTGTGATCTACAAAATCAAATGCGCGACTCATATCAAAGAACACAGCAGATACTTGTCTCTTCCTATCAATGTTTTCAGTAATGTTCTTAAACAAGTTAAAAGCTGCCAGTGTGGTTGACTTGTTAGCCTGAAAACCATTTTGCTCTGGGACTATGATGTTGAATTTTTTCAAAAAGTCATTGATTCGAACACACATGGCTTTTTCAAAGATTTTTGAAAACACAGGAATCAGAGTTATAGGTCTATAATTACTCATTTGCAATCTACTGTGTTTCTTGTGAAGGGGCCTCACTGTAGATATCTTTAATTTTTCGGGAAATACACCTTGTATAAATGTTTGATTGACCAAATGACACAAGACCTCTGCCAGCTCCATATCACATTGTTTTAAAATAAATGTAGATATACCATCATAACCGACTGCGTTTGTATTTTTGAGCGATTTTATGATTTTAACTATTTCTAATTCCGTTATGGGTTGCAAAAATATAGTTGGGTCTGTCTTAATTATCAACGAGTAGTCTGGATTGTTTATGTTTGTTGAATTAACAAGAGATAAGAAGTAATCGTTGAACTTATTCGCAATCTGTGTTGCATCTCGCACTTCCTCTCCATTGCACTCAACCATTTCAATATCATGCCTCGTTATACCACTATCGTTTTTTATAACTTTCCATGATGCTTTACATTTATTTTGCGAATTTGTTATGTATTTTTTGTAGTGACTTTTTTTAGATATAATTATACATTTTCTAAATAATGTGTTATATTCGTCGTATTTATTCTTATTTTCTACATTTTTTTTTAAATAATACTGGTATCTATACTTTCTGTTTGTCATGGCTGATACTTTTATTCCCTTTGTTAACCACCTAGGACCCGTGTTATTTTCTGTTATTTTAATTTTATTTATGGGAAAGCACAGATTGTACAGGAGTGAAAACATATCATGAAATTGATCGAATGCACTGTTGCAGGTTGGTTCATTATATACCTCTGACCATGATAAAGAGGAGATGTAGGTTTTAAATTTTTCAACGTTTTCCTTATTAAAATCTCTCCTTAATGCATACCAATATGCGGGTGTTTGCCGGTCCCTTGCAGCTGGAAATGATAATGTTTGTCCAGTTTCATGATCAGATAGAAACAACCTATGAACGTGCCCTTCCGCATCATGAATGTTGCTTATTATGTGGTCAATACATGTCTTATTTTGGCGCGTGGGTTCCTTGATGTGTAGGTACAAATTGTAATTTAACAACAGATTCATTAAAGTTTCCGAAAAAGTGCTATGTTTCAATGTGTTTATATTAGTGTCACCTGCTATAATTAGTTTTGTATTAGATTTAAGGTTTAATTTGTGAAGTAATATTTCCAGTCTTTCGAGAAGTGTACTAGCATCTGAATTGGGTATTCTATATATACAGATAATAATGCACTGTAATTTAGGTATTCTAATTCCACAACATTCGAAGGATTTTTCTAAAGCCAACTCATTACAAATACTAATAGGTTCACATTCTAAATGCTTTCTGACTAGGATGCATACACCCCCCCGCTCTTTATCTTGTCTGCAAAAAGCACTCACCAACTTAAAGTTGCTAATATGTACGTTACACTCATCACCCGACCGTACAAACGATTCGGTTAAACATATTATGTGTATTGGCTTTTTATTTGTTGCAAATCCATTCAGACATATCTCTAGCTGATCCTCCTTATTTAATAAGCCCGCTATATTCTGATGCAATAATGTCAATGTACTAACACTGGTATTGACTTGATCGTTATTAACGAAAAAAAGTTGAATTCAACTGGTCTTTACTGGTATCTGTATCACAAGAACGAATATGCTTCGGTTTCACTATCGGAAAATAATATGGGATTGTGCCTTTTTTAATACCGGATTGTTTAAGATTATTTGTACACAAGGTCTTTTTAATATTTCGAAATGTCAGGAAATTTCTTGCATAATAATGTGTGTCAACTGTAGAATTAATTATAGTACAATAGTGAATAATGAACGGATTTTTAGTAAAATGATTTGTAAATGTCAAATCTATAAACGTACAATTTTCAAAGTTTCTACAGATATTTTTAATTGAGTTATTTAACATTACTTCATTTAAATATCTATTTTTGTTTACCTTTAATAAAAGTACATTGGCTTTCTTAAAATAATTTAAAATGGTAGTCAGATTAATCATGCATTTGATTGGATTAGTATCATTTTCGCCTATACATAATATTAAAAAATTATCAGGTACATCTTCTAATTGACAACAAGTTTGTATAAATTCTTCTGATTTTGCATATGGCTTTGTGATGGATGTAATGTTATACCGGCCGTATCCTCGATTTTGTCTAGAATACATAAGCGCCGACGCCAATCCACTGCACTGTTGTCCACCCACTATCAGTATATTGGGATGACGCTTGTTGACTCTTGTAGGTTCAGGCGTTGTTTTAGCGCCATCTGTTGATTTTTTGTGGTGATCAGTTGAACTCATAGGAAGCATCAGTCGCGAGCGCACACTTCGCGCGCTTATGACGCCATCTTTTGTTTTAGTTGAGTAATGCGTCGTCCCGTTGCCAATATTTGAAGACGGCTGCTGTGTGAATGCTATTGAATTATTCGTGATAGACTCTGCATCCGGTTTTAAACCTAGTCCAATGCTACTGTCGTTTAAATTTTCCCTCCTTATTTTCTGTAATGGCGTACTTCTTTTCTTTTGCGAACTTTTTCTTGCACTATGTATTGGTTCTACACAAATAGTTTTCAGCTTTTTAATAATACTCTCCTGCTCAGTAGATAATTTTTTCAAAGAAGTATTTTCCAAAATCAAGTTTTCAATTTCTGTGTGTGCCGTTTGTAATTGTTCACGTAACACATCATTTACCTTCCTAAGTTCTTCGACCTCCTCGTTATTTAGGCATCCCGACGATAAATCTGGTAGACTCTTCGATAAATAATCGGAATGGCTCGATATAAATGACAAGTTTAGTGTGTCATTCATAGCAGTCTTATGTCTTCTCAGCGTAATGTTTTGAGAATCCATTGTGTTCTATTCAGAAACAATATTTATATAAACAAAATGACTTTCAAAAAGCAAAACAGCAAAACAGCAATTCTAATTGTACAAAAACAACATAATAAAGCGCAAAAAGAGATGGGTATCACTGGAATCGATCCGAGAGCTCACGTGCCCGCATCCGATCGCTAGTATTACTGAGCCACGGTGACTTCAACTTTTGAATCGAATTTTATGTTCAGTACATACGGCATAGTCTTAAAAATTTATAAAATTTCACCAGTATGAGTCATGCTGCAAAAATGTCAGCCTTATATTATGGACGATGATCTGCACTTTTATTTCATTGAAATGGTTTATAATCAATCACTTATAATTCTAGACTGAGATCACTTGTTTTGATTCTTAACTTGCATGGGTACTTTTTATTTCCAAATTGTTCATTTATCTTCTAGTTTCAATTTAGTTTTGTTCAAATTCACTACACCTTATGAGCACTATGAGATTTTACTTTTAGATGAATTTGTTAGACTGGATAACACTTGCACTGTCACTTTATGCCTATTTATATACTTTTTTATTGTTTTTGGAGAAAATACCGCAATATATTAATTGTATTTTAAATATTTATACGGAGTCGATGTTATCGTGACGCACAGCGCCATCTGTCCTGTCCTGTCTGTCTTACGTCAGCAAATGCGTTTTATTGCTGCTTTGACTGTGAATTAAAAAAAAGGTTGTGTTATGGTTTCTTGAGTTCCGTTTTTATATAATACTTATACATATATAATATATACATATACATATATATATATATATATATATATATATATATATATATATATATATATATATATATATATATATATATATCTCTCTCTGTGTGGTGACGGAGAAGGAATACAAGTATCACCACCCCATCACATTCGAAGGGTGTCGTAAGTAATTCACATATTTACATTCATAGCCTAGTGGTATGGGTAATGGACTGCTGAGACGAGGTTTCGGGTTCGATCCCAGGTTTTACCATCTCACACAGTAATGACTTTTCGATGCTTTTCGAAGTTATGTGTGTATTTGTCGCAGGTTTATAAGTGTCCGGTTAATGGAAATAGACTTAATTAGTTGATACCAAACACGACATATTTATCTGACATTTATTTATTAAAACAGTACTCTATGACCGCTAGAGGGCGTCACATTTGTTTTAGTGATATATTATATAACCTATAACTAGGGGACGACTAAGACGCTTCTAACAATACCTCATTTGTCCAGTTCTAATAAGTGGTTGAGGAGTTATGAGGGAACAGATGAACCTACATACATACATAGATACATAACCTTTCAAAATCATAACCCTCCTTTTGTTTCACCGTAGTTCGCCGTAGAAACAAAAAAAAACAGCACGGAACCGTGTGTACACGAGACCGACTCGCGCTTGGCCCGTTTTATGTGGGCTTTTGATGGATTATAAGTTATTTGCAGTCAACGGGACTTTGATTGCTGTTGTTTGTGGTACCCATAGATAATATAGAGTAAGCTCGGCTTTCAGTCTCGGAGAGCACGTTATGTCGTTGCTTCCGGTTGCTATACAAACATCATTGGCAGTCATTACGGGTAGTTTATTTTTACCCGACTACGGCGTAGCCAAAGGAAGGGTTATGATTTTGACAGGCTATGTATGTATGTAGGTTCATCTGTTCCCTCATAGCTCCTCAACTAGTTATTAAAACTGGACAAATGAGGTATCGTTAGAAGCGTCTTGGTCGTCCGCTGGTTATAGGCTATATAACGTGTCACTAAATCTAATGTGGCGCCCTCTAGCGGTCATAAAGTACTGCGTTAAAAAATAATTTAAATAAATATGTCGTGTTTGGTATCGAGGTGCCTAGGGGATAAAAAAGCCGCGTCGTTTCCGGCAGGGTAGAATTTGGACCACTCCTTCTCTTCCCCTGCGGTGTCGTACAAGGCGACTAAGGAATAAGGCTGTTTAACACCATACATATATACAGCCCAGACTCAGCCTCAGATGCATGGCTTAAGTCAACAATAGTGCCCGGAAGACGACAATAGGCTCACCCCCTATGACGCGGGACCGAATACAATTATTGGTGAAATGTGGGTTAATTCACCTCTGCCTAACCGTCTGGGGATAAAGGCGTGATTATATGTATGTATGTAAAAAAAACACTGAAAGTAGATACAAACGCTAAAATTAAAACTCGGGACCCCTAGATACTAAGACCAACTTCCTAACCACTAAGCTACTGATGTTTATAGTTCGGCTCACACTTGGTCGGTTTTTATTTTCAGTGCCAAACGGAACCCTAAAAGTTGATAATAAATGGCGCGAATGTCATTTAACGCCATTACATATAAGTCCAGGGCGGGCTGTCAGATGCACACGTTCAGAAACACTCCGAGGGTACTTTTGCGGTGCATCCAGTAATATATTCGGATAAAGTGCCTGCCTATGCCAAGAACTAGGGGGACATTTTTGAAGTTTTTGAACTTTTCTTAATATATTTTATTAATTGAAAGGTATTTTATATTTCATTTTTGGATATATTGTATAGTTAACATTATTTTGTATAAATTTATAAGTAATTACATATATTTTTTCTGTATATTATAATAGCATATTCTAGAACAATATAATTTAAAGGTTACGCAGATGGTTTGGGAATGTTTAGTTTTCAAGGAAGACTAAATATATAAATAGACAAGGTATTAATCATCCTCTGAGAGAGGACCAACTCTCGTGCAGTGACGACATAAGTTGATTAACACTTAAATTTATATATACTAACCTTTTTACGTCGAAATAAATGTATCAATAAGTGAGGTTTAAGTGAGTTTTATGATGGCCCAAGGGCTTAGTTAACATTATTTAATTAGTTGTTCATTATTTTATGAGAGTTTGAGGTTTCTTAAGCTACTTTTGTCGTTGACTGTACCTACCTACGCAGAGAAAATGAAAAAAAATTATAGCCTCATTCTTTTTTTGAAACTGTTTAAAATAATGACAATGTCAATGTTCTTTCTTGAAAATAGAGTTAATGAAAAACCGTTTTTGACATGTCTTTTAATTTTGACAGATCAAAACTGAATCTGGATTTTTTTAGTAACTGAATTGGTTACTTGACTGTCTGCTCACATTAGTTACTATTTTTTATACTACTTAGGTGGCAGACTAACACATTGCTCACCTGATGGAAAGTGGTTACCGTGGCCTATGGGCGTGTGCAACACCAGGGGTGACACGTACTGCCGACACAGTAAAAACTGAGTTTCTATGCCGTCAGTGCAGAAGGCAAAAACAGGACAAGCCTATGGTCTTCCCACTGACAGCACAAAAACTCTCCAGCCAGCTCTGGCTACCCTACACGAGGTTATTATAGGTGTGATATTCTGTACGGCGGGGTACTGCCCCAGTCGTAGCACTTACTTGTACACCTAAAACTATAATTAATGTATTTCACTTCATAATATTAGCGTTTTGTATAATTTCGAGGAATATGCCATTTAATTATTTACTGTGTACCTAATGTACTAATTGTATAATGTTTTTTTTTGTAACTATAAGCTTTTAGGACGAACATAGAATTTATTAAACGCAAAACAGTAAGTTATAAGTCACTTGCATGAAAGGAACAATAGTGACGTCACAATTTATAATTGTCAAATAATCTTTATCTTTATCTTAAAAGTTGGGTGAATGATTAAAAATAAATAAAAACGATAAAATAAGAACAGACGCGATTTTATGGTTCTTAATTTAAATTATTGTAATAGGTCGTTTATGACCCATTACATATGTATATATGTCGTACTAGGTCATATATGTGTATATGAAATTGCCGTTTTTCAGTTCTAACATTTTTGAATATTTTTTTAGGAATGATAAATACAATTTTTTTTTGTGTACGAATGAGACAACATTAAGCTGACAAAGACTTTTATTACATTTTTGAAAAGTGACAGCTGTAAAAAAAGTAATACGAAATTTATCATCAAAATGGATAGCATTTAGGAAGTACTGTTTTTGAAGATCGAATTTAAATTATCAATCGGCCAATAAAAACAAAACACAGAGTTGTAAAATCTTGAAATCAACTTTCAAACAAAATATAAATAATGGAAATAGCTATTAAATTACAGGAATAATGAACTCATGAATCTGTATAAAAATTTCGGCAATTTCATAGGTATTAATTATTTTTATTGCAGGCAAATTATATACATTATACATTAGAAAGAATCATATTTTATTATCTGTGATAATATTAAAGATACTATAAAAGGCTTTACGTTATAGATTAAGTTGGTTACAATCATTTTCGTTTAGAAGGTATATTTTTCTAGGCTAGTTTAGTTAAATCTCAAGCTTTTTAAAACGTTAGGACCATTGTTTTTATAGGGTTCAATCTTAGTGGCTCCGAATTCGTCGGCCATCTTGCACTTAAGACATTTTAAGAGTGGGATTAAGAATGTAAGTTGTTTTTTTAAGTTTCGTTTAGAAATTCCAAGACACTTTTAGAAAATAGTAGATTACCCAACAAGTGAATAAAGGTGAATTATTTTCGAGGTGCTAAGTTGTGTCCTGAGAGAAGCGAAGAATTCCAAAGTAGAATAAGATTATATTCTAGAAAATATTTACATAATGTACATGGAAGTTATCTAAGATAAAATATAAAAACAATACAAAATATACCTAAACAATCCTGCAGGTTCAATCGTCAAAGAATTCCTCCCCATCGATGTCAACCGGGCGGGTAGCCAGAAGGCTGGCGGCATTGCCACGTTGAATGGCAATACCAATAATTTGCGCAAGGAATAAAGCAGCCTTCTGGTCACGGGTAGCGTCAATTAAACTTTTAGAAATTTCTCTAAAATTTCTAAACGGCTGAACTTTAATATTTTCTAGAAAATTCATCTTAGTTCGACTAGAAAACCAACCTCAACAGTTGGGAAAAAGGCTCAGAGAATGACGACATACGTACAAATATTTGCACTGACTAAGTATCGAACCTGCAACCACACAACATTATTTTATTACGCCACATCACAGCCCCGAATCGAAATAACCGTTATAATTTTCCGTACTGTACTGTTCCGTACTGTTGATTGATGGCACTTTGTGGAATTTGTTGGTAGGTACTGTGGAATGTTGTTCAATACTGTGGAAAAGTACAAGTGTGTTCTCATTATGTGTATTTTCCGTATATTTATCGTTAAAGCCGATCAAGTCAATCAAGGGTCAAGTCCGAATCGCGCCGGTGCCCAATGCTCACGGATTAGTTTGAGCTGACAAAGACGCGGCCATTTCACATATAACGAGTACAATATGGACGCTTTGTTAGATTCTACAAGATGTAGAGTTAGGAATGGAATAGATACAGAATACCGCAGCCAAAATAACTCTTACGTAAAGTTGTTTGTTGTAAACTATAATAAATAAATAAAATATAATAATATAACAAAATAAACCAGATGTGAAATATTAACAGCGGTAGCCTAGTGGTATGGGTAGTGGACTATCGAGACGAGGTCTCGGGTTCGATCCCAGGTTTTACCATGGCACACACCAATGACATATCGATGCATTTCGAAGTTATATGTGTATTTATCGCAGGTTTATAAGTGCCCGATTAATGGCAATAGGCTCGCATTGGGACCTAAACATAAACTGGCGAAATGTGGCTGCTAGCCTGCACCTCTGCCTACTCTTTCGGAGGTATAGGCGTGAGTTTATGTTATGTTATGTTATGTGAAATATTAAAATTTGTACCTACTAAGCTATTTAAAGTCAGAAAATAAAAAGTAAATTTCATTTCATTCAATTAGATTTAGAAACCTAAATTAAAGCGAAATAATTTTGCTAATTTAAGAAAAAGTTTAAGTTTTATTTTAAAGGCGTATTTTTTTTTTTATAAAAACCTTCTAAAAGAGCCTTGGACCCAGAGGTTACCTTCCTAAGACCTAGGTCTAGGTTTCTAGGCAACACAGCCAGTAGACACGAAGAACAATATGAACATCGGATACATAAAAATCGGAAATCGCCATAAATACATGTGGATGACGCTATAGATTACTGAAGAGTTTTTGTGCTGTCAGTAGCAAGACTAAAGATTGTCCTGCTTTGTCTTTTACACTGACGGCACAGAAACTCTTGTGCTTACAGGGTTGGCAGTGCCATTGCGACTCCACGGTAACCACTTTCCATCAGGTGGGCTGTGTGCTTGTCTGCCAACCAAAAAAATTTTTTTTTTTTAACTATTTTATATTAAGACCTTAGAATAAGGACATAATGTAACTGTGTTTGTTATCCGGAATTAATAAAAAAAAATATAGTGAAAATACGTAATAATTTACCTACTTTTAACATACATATGTCTCCTCTACCGATATGTTGCTCTGCGGTCATATCGTGTGAGATCGTCGCGCTTTCTCTCTTGCTTCATTTGGCAAAGTTCTGGTCAAGCTGCTGACCGTATATAGTGATGTGAAACGTAGATATCGATGCTTTTGCAAAAAAAAAAAACGTTTGTAAAAGCTTTGTGAGAATTGCATTAATGTTTTTTATCGAATGAAACTCTTTTCATTTAATTTTTGACTTTAAGGGACGACCTAAAACAGGTGTCTGAGACAGACTGAATGTCGAAGGGTCGGATAAAATGGCGCACATTGATTGAAGGATATAGAAATTAATTCTACAATTTAATTGCTTTTTGTGCAGTCTCTGTGGTATGACAGTGGTTATGCTTTAGTAGAATTGAGGGCCTGATTATGAAATACATACATACATATAATCACGCCTTTATCCTAGAGGGTTAGGCAGAGGTGAATTAACACCCACATTTCACCAATAATTGTATTCGGTCCCACGTAATAGGGGGTGAGCCTATTGTCGTATTATGAAATATTGATTTTAGATAGGATACATTTCACGGATTTGATTAATAATGGGATATAATAGGTAATACATAGAATTCAAAATTTATTTATGTGTTAAGTGTTAATAATTTGTGTATTTGAAATTACAGATAAACCTATACCTATAACTGATATCTGAAGGGACTATAGGTACTTTTAGACACTCGTAAAGAAATTTTTTAAGATAACTTCATAATGTTACAGGTTACATTGATGTGGTTGATATAAATATCTGCACACATAAAAACCCCAAAAAACTTAGTAAAAAAACATTTATCGATAAAAGGCACACTTCCCAACACTATTCGGTAAGCCATAAGTGGCTTAGTTAAACTACAAGCGCCGCCAAATACCGCGCCAATGCGGGCAACCTAAGAACAAAAGAAGGATTACGCGCGGTTTCCTTCGCCCAAAAAGAATTAGCGAAGAAAAAAACACAGAGTTGTTAGTCTTTGGTCGTTAGTACGTATTGGACGGTCAGCAAATGATTGGCGAGTGCGAGTGCCCCGTTTTAGGGTTCCGTACATTAAAAGGCAAAAAACGGAACACTTATATGACCTTCGTAGCGGGAGAGTATTACTTCGGAGGTCGTGGGTTTGATTCACGCCCAGTGCAAACATTTGTATCCTTGAATATGTATATTTGCATTGGTCTAGGTGTTTC
This sequence comes from Eilema griseolum, assembly GCA_963662185.1. NCBI lineage: Eukaryota > Metazoa > Arthropoda > Insecta > Lepidoptera > Erebidae > Eilema > Eilema griseolum. Next base: position 10,105,404 of record OY759253.1, read on the forward strand.
TATGTATTTATTAACAAAATAAAAAGTATATACCTAAGTATGTCTCTACACTCTCTACACATTCTAGAACCCATAACACAAGTTAATAGTTAAGTTAAGCTTAATTTGAGCCTAGCGAGGGAAGTGTATAATGTCGTAGAATATTTGTCTTTATTATATTTTTAGGATCACTTCGGTGTCCATCTCTCGGTTTGTCTGTCTGTCAAGACCTTTTTCTCAGAAATGTGTGGAGGCAACAAGTGAAAATTCATACTAAATACTTAGATCTGTAATAAGTAATACCAAGATATGGAAACATTAAACTTCTAATCTTCGCAAGCAAAATCACAGATAATCTATACTAATATTATAAAGCTGCAGAGTTTGTTTGTTTGTTTGAACGCGCTAATCTCTGGAACTACTGGTCCGATTTGAATGATTCTTTCAGTGTTGGGTAGTCCATTTATCGAGGAAGGTATTAGGCTATATAACATCACGCTACTACTTAAGGGAGCGGAGCTTAGATAATAAATGTTAACAAATCCGGCAATTTTTCATACATATTTTGAAGACTAAAACATACGGGCTCAAAGGTATATGAAGCTTCAAAATATACCCCGGGCGAAGCTGGGGTGGGTCAGCTAGTATAATATAATTCTGCAAAATGTATTGCAGCATACGTTCGTTCTCCAATCCAGTTTTGTACGGAACACAGTGCACGAGTCCGACTCACCCATGATCAACTTTTTTACCCGCATAAAATGCTTTGTGACGACTGCATTCGATTTTTGAAAATCTTCGTTCGGAATTTTTCAGTTCGTGAAGCTAGTTTAACAAGTTTTGTCCATGTATAGTTGGTTTACTTTAGACTTTATAGGGTAGCGACAGGTTCTACTTAGTTGTCTGAACTTGATTGAAAGTCACATGAGTTACTTTGTAAACTTGTTTTATGGAGCAGAATATAGGTAGGTGAAATGAATCCACACTGTGGGTATTCAATAGTAATTTTACCCGAATGCGCCAGCGAGTTTAAAACTAAAACCCGACTACTGAAAAATCACTCTCTAAAAAAAATTAAATTAAAACCCGACTAATGAAAAATCACGCTCTAAAAATATTAAACATGATCCCAGGTTTTAAAATGGAACACACCAGTGATTTTTCGATGCTTTTCGAAGTTGTTTTTTTTTTTTTTTACGTGCGCATAAACCCCACGGATACCTCCCCACCAGTGCCGGTGGGAGAGGTTATGTCGGACTCGAACCGACTAAAACGCACGCCGCCTGTGGGTCGTTTTGGTTGCCGAAGGTGAGGTTGACAGGCTTATCCCTCGCACCCCGGCAGTCCCGTGTGTATTTATCGCAGCTTTGTAAGTGCTTGGTTAATGGCAATAGACACGCCACTTATTACATTGGGACCTAAACATAAACTGGCGAAATTTGGGTCCTAGCACCTCTGCTTACCCCCTCGGGGATATAGGCGTGAGTTTATGTTAAATATCAAGGATAGCCGTAGTCGTTTGCCACTCAGTCTAACAAAATAATACATTTTAGGGCTATCCTTGATATTTTCTTGTTTAATACTTTTTATAGCGTGATTTTTCAGTAGTCGGGTTTTATTTTTAATCCTTTATAGGCATATGTGACGCTAACAGCTGAACGGATTTAGAAAACTAGATAGTGATACCTATTAGCGCTTTATATGTACTATCATTATATTTTCAGGCTAATCAATTGAAGATTAGGATATGGTAGGAGGTAGGACAAGACGGTATTTCCGTCCCAATTAAGCCGTCCGATTAGGGAAGTACCTCCACCCTACAGAATACCACGGCTGTAATAACCTCGTGTTGTGTTCCCGGCGGTGAGTAGGGTAGCCAGAGCTCACTGGAGAGATTTCGTGCTGTCAGTGGGAAGACCAAAAGCAAACCAAAACCAAAAAGGATTGTTCTGATTGTGTCTTCTGCACTGACGGCACAGAAACTCTCTGTTCTTACAGGGTCGGTAGCACGGGTATGACTGGTCTTACACACGTTCATAGGTCACGGTAACCACTTTTATCTATGGGCTGTATCGTGTCGCTTGTCTGTCGATAAGTTGTACGAAAAGCTCAACAGGCTTTTTTTGGTCTATTTGTATACAAACATTTACTTAGTTTAAATACAATAAGTAAAAATACGAATTAGAAGTCAATTGGTATGTAATTATTTTTTAAATCAAACCTCAAATGACTTTTGTTGAGTTGAATGAATGAATGAATGATTTATTTAAACAAATAAGAGTACATACAGCATTTTCACATTATCATAATACAGGTCAGAGAAAATATTGTTAAGTGAAACATTGGCGCCTGTACTAATGTATTAAAACATTGTATCACAGGTACCAGCCTTCCAACATTATATAGGTTCATTTTCCAATTAATAGTGAGAATTAATGTAAATTGGGTAACAAAGTTAAATTAAATTAAATTCGCAATAGTCACAATACAATTAATTGATATAAAAATTACAAAATTACAAATTACCAAATCACAACGTGTGTGTGAAGTTACTTGGAGATAATACGGGTTCTAAGTTAATCTAAGTTTGTATCCACCCGTATTAGTATTATTTTCCACAAGTTTAACAATTATGGGGACAATAAGTTTATTTTTGTAAAGATTGTAATGTGTTTTGTGCATCAAATAAATAAAATAAAAAATAAAAATAAATAACGGGCTACACAGGACTCGATTCAGATTCGGAGACTCTTTCCTTTGTCGCACTATTAAGGCCTGAAATTCATTACCAACTCACGTGTTTCCTTCCTCCTACAGTCCTGGGTCGTTTAAGCGGGGCGTGAAAAAGCATATGATAAGGCCGTCAAGCTGAATGTCACCATTGTTACAAGGTGGCTTTCAGCTTACCATCAGGCAAGGCTAAGTCTAATTGACGTGTCCTATAAAAAAAAACAAGCACCTACACACCATCAGTGTCACGGACAGCCTTCTTTGCAGGAGGTGTTTCGTTGCCTAGGAAACGGCTGCCCACGTAATACTGGAAAGTGAGACAATAACTTCTCAACGATCACAAATCTTCGGTACAGTGAGTTCGTTCCGCGAAGCCTGTGAAGTCCCCAGTAAGCTTCTGCGTTTCTGGGCGGAGTTAGGCTGGCTGCTCTAACCAGTAAGTCGGCATAGACCTACTATGAATTACTTTAAATGGTAGGTATTAAGATTACACTGTGCCCGCGACTCCACCCGCCTGTGTACTTATTTGGGTTTAATTTTTTGCGTGGTACTCTATTTTTTTGTATATTATGCCTTATCTGCCAGTGAAAGCTCCGTCTAAATCGGCCCAACCGTTCCAGAGAATACCTATATGAATTTTCGATTTTTTCGAGGGCCGATTCGATTTCGATTCGATAGTCAGGTAATTAAAAAAAACCGTACTTAAGTAATTTCTTTACCAAACAGCTGCATATTTAGAATGGGCCGTGTGCTCGTCTGCCACCAAAGTTGTATAAAAAAAACTAATTCCGTATTCATCTCATTCAATCTCGATTTAAAACCAAGAGATATTTGTTACATTTCAATTTTGGCACAATTCGAAGAATAAGAATATGACATAACTTCTTAAAAAAATAATTAAAAAGTTATTTGTTTAGGCGCGCGAAATTTTTGACAGCTGTCATCTGAAGGAGATATATGTCTATTATCTGTGTCTATGATCTGTATTCTTAGCACGAAATGGGGCATGCCACGCCTACTCTCGTCTGCTAGGGTTGTCAGTTACACCATCATCAATTTTTGTGTAAAATAAATATTCAGGTAGGTAAAATAAACTTTATGCGTACCAAAAAAGAGTAGTGTCAAAACGGCCATTATCGCATGCTCATGTTAAATGAGTTACATATTACTAAAGGTCAAAACGGTAAGTTGTAAGAAATTTGTATTAAATAAACAATTGTGACGTCATAATATAAACTTATTTACCATAAGCTCAGCTAAATAATGAATTTAAACTAAAAAAATACCCAACTCTAATAGTATAAATAAAATGGTTCTGTATCAGATTTGATTAATTGACCCCTTTTAAAATACAGTCTAGGTGATAATTTGGCTTACCAACTACAATAGAACTTGGACGGTACATTAGGCTTTTTATCCAAAACACCCAAACTCACAAATAAAAGTCCAGCCTTTGTTGTTGTCCCCAAACTAAGAACCTTTCCGCCCCGATAAACAAGAATATAGTTATCTTACCTAACCGCCAGGGAGCGCTTGAATCTCATAATTTATGTATTGTCAGCCAGCATATTTAACCTCTGCAGGCGTATTATTCACACATTATAAATCCTACGGAGCGTGGAGATAACGGAACGCGAGCATAAACGCCAAGATGGTGGCTCGTGACAGTTTTTTGACAGCGGTTTTGGCGCGAAGGTGTGAGGGTGCTTTTTTGTAATGTTGGTGGGTACCTGTTAATTTTTTTATACCAAATGTGCGTTAATATTTATTATAATGTACATAATCGTATGTAGGTCATAGTGATTATTAAAGTTTAGCATTGATTTCTACTCGTATGTTATTTAAAAGTTGGAATGAATTTTGAATTTCGAACGGGACATAGAAATCTAACTTATATCTGTATGGGGAGGTAGGTATAGAGCGCGCCTTAAGTGACGTCAACTCGAAAACCATAGTTGGTGACATTTGTTAATACACCTCTGCCTACGCTTCGGGTATTTACAGGTTTGAATATATATATATATGTAGTCAGTTAAGTATTCATTAAGCTACACATTTGAGGGAGCCGTTACGTTAATGTACCGCCAGGGCTCCCTCAGATGTCCCTCAGATGTGATTCGAATTTAACCAAAAAAATGCAAGATGCACCCTAAGTATTTTTATGTAAGTAATAAAAATGGAGAACTTATAGGAATAAGGGTCACCATAGTTCACAGTTCCCTTTAGAGTTCGACTGGCGGCCAAACTAATAAATTATAGTTAGGTAAACAGTTCAACCAAAGTCTTATTTGTTTTGTTTCGCGAATTACAAATAAACTTAACAATGACGTCTATAGAGAGTCGCCACATAGCCCGCAACATTCAATTTTAGCACTGGCTGAAAATAAACTCGGAACAGAAGAAGCGGACACCTGTTTAGTCTATGCTTTCCACGCCATTAACCGCCCATTGAGCCGCGCGCGATTTTCGAATTTCGAACTGAGAAAATGGCGCCATCGCGCGTCAAGTTGACATAAACGGTTTGCGTGCAAAAAAGTGGAAAAATCGATACAATGAGCTAATGAATGTCTTTGTTTTTTTTTTAATATAGTTTAAGTAGATTGTTTTACAAAGGATTTTACTTCCGACCCTTTCGAACTAGGTGTTTGATTTTAGCGAAGGACGAAAAGTAATGTTTTTACACCATATTTTTTCATTTAAATATCTCTTCCGAACCGTAAGCTGTATTGGATCTTCTGATGAGGGGCTACGGAACTACGGAGTTCCTCTCTCAGGGTGACAGGCGGCTCTACCTTTTCCCTGCGATCATGGAGGACGGAGGTCGTTGAGCGACCTTCCAAGGCTATGCTTTCAGCCTTAAATTCAGGTAACTTCAAGCTACATATTTTTCAATTCCAAAGCCTACACAGGCAGAAATAACAACAGAAAGATGACCACCATTCACAGATTCAAAATTAGAATTATAGAAACTCAACAGATATTTTATTTACCGGACGAAAGTAACACGAACAGGAACCTATCGCTTAGTCCGATCTCTGATTTTGGGATAAAAGGCCACGTAGCCGAAGGAACGTTACCTTTGTCCAACCGATCCTAGTAAAAAAAAAGGAATCGTTTTTTGTCAATTGGAATCGATAAACACCTATTTAAAATAATTCGAATTGGGTATTTGACTGACTAGTCAAATTTATAGTAACTTTTCATTAAAAGTCAAACCGGTAAGCTATATGGAAACTTGTTTGAAGTAAATTATTGTGACGTCATAATATTTAATAGTCAAATCATTAACTATTATATATCGGGTGGATGATTAAAAATAAATAAAAACGATTAAATAAGAACAGATGCAACGTCTACCGCTCTTTCACCGTTCTTAATTTAATAAGTTCAGTTAAATAATTTATTTTAACTACAGGAAAATGCCCCATTTTTTGTTTTCTATTTATTTCTATAAAAGCTAAATACCATTCACTGATTAATCACAAATATCACAAACTTGAAATTAGGCAGATAGGCTCCTTATAGGGTGTAGACATCCGCTAAGAATGGATTTTACAAAACTCCACCGTTAAGGGTGTACGGTACGGCATCCGCAAAGGTATACAAACCTTTGTAAACCTTTGGCTAAACTTCGATATTTTAAATGAAGCGACCGCCATCTGACCTCCACAAGTTTCACAACCCAAAGGCGATATTAAAGCACTGCAGCTAGAACAGTTGTTGGACCTTTTTAGGGCTTTAACTACCCGTAACCACTGCCATAGGTGTTTGTCCTACAATAATTTAAATAATTATCTACTTTTTTTTTTTTTTTTTTTTTTTTATTAGTCTATCGATTACTCATATATGATACAAGACTATAATAATATATTTACACTAATTTAATAAAATATAAACTAATATTTACAAGAATATAAAATAGGGTACAAAAGGATCAAATTAAGCATCGAAGAATTCCTCCCCATCGATGTCGACTGGTAATGTGCCCAAAAGGCTGGCGGCATTGCCCCGTTGGATGGCAATGCCAATCCATTGAGCGAAAAAGAGGCCAGCCCTTTGGTCACGCGAAGCATCGACCAGTCGTTTTGCTATTACTAACTATTAACTATTATTATTATTTTCTACTTATTATTAACTATCTGTTACCAGCGGTTCAGCACGCGTGGATGTCGGTAATCGCGACCAAACATAGCATATGTCCTTTCCCAAGGTCTAATCTACGTCTGTGCCAAATTTCGTGAAAATTGTTTCAGTGGTTTTGGCGTGAAAGTGTAACAAACAGACAGACAGACAGACAAAGTTACTTTCGCATTTATAATATTTGTATGAATAAGCCTAACTTTGCAAATGTAATTCGATAGTAAAAAAAAAATTTTTGTAATTAATAATAATTAAATAATAAAACAACTTTGTATCGTTTGAACACACCAACAAACAGACACAAAGAGATACCAACAATATTTATGAGTTCCAATTAGGAGGTGCGAGATAGTATCGGAACTTTTTTGTGAAGCACACAACACGCAGTGGATTGTCTATGGTCAAGAAAAATTGTGATTTCGCGCGTTTTCAGATATGTCAATTTTTTTAGTTTTTCATTGAGCCATTGTAACTAAATACAGAGTTGTAAAAAGCTACTTTGATATATTGAGAAAGTAAATTAGTAAATATTACAAATTTTCAATAGCTAGCCGGTTTTTGATATATCACATAGCCGTCGCAAAGAAGAGAGATAATCCGGTAATCCGTTTGCTTCGGTTCAGGGCCGGATCTCGGGGGGGGCAACCCGGAGCACATGTTCCTGGCGGCAAATTTAAGACCACCGCCCCAGGACCCGAAGGCCGAGCGTGGGAAGTCAGTGTGGAAGATGCTCTCGGGTCCAGACTGAGATAGCAACAATTTTATAGTGGATTTTTGCCCCACCTATAAAAGATGAAGATCCGGTTACGCAGACCATACTCTCTATCAAATAAAATAAGAATAAAAATTATTTCATTAAGCTGACGCTTATAGAAACATATTCAATATAGTTGAAAATCGAACCCCTCGGTAGTGTTTTTCACAATTTGGCAGTACTTTTTTAATTACGTCATTAAAATAGCTATGGGTATTGGACTACTGAGACGAGGTCTCGGGTTCGATCCCAGGTTTTACCATGGCACACACTATTGACTATTCGATGCTTTTCGAAGTTATGTGTGTATTTATCGCAGGTTTATAAGTGCCCGGTTAATGGCAATAGGCTCGCCACCTATTACATTGGGACCTAAACATAAACTAGCGAAATGTAGGTGCTAGCACCTCTGCCTACCCCTTCGGGGATATAGGCGTGAGTTTATGTTATGTTATGTAAAATAACTGTGCTACTAATTGCAATTATATTTTTTTTACTTTCAGATTGTCGTATAGCAATAATACCGCGGCTCCTCTATCCATTTCTCTATTCTGATCCTGCCTTATCTTATACGAGCGATGTAAAATACTTTTTTTTTCATTCATTTCGTTTATAACGCATCAATTCTACATGGTACCATAGAGGAAATGACTCTATTAATGTACATCGGCCATTTGGTGACATTTGTCGAAAAAACTATGGCCGCTGACACGGAGGTTGAAAGGTAAATTAATTTGAAAATTTGAGTTTTTGATATCATAATAATAATATTAGATATGCACCTGCTTGTTGTTAGTTTTAATATTTATTTTATATGTATATATATTAATTTTAATAGGTACTTGCGTCTTAATTTAAGTAAGTTGTGGAAATAATTTATTTGTGGTAAGAAAGGTATCTATTATGTTGTTTCAACTTTCACCTGCGTTGAGGTTATCAGACTCCAGACGTTTTTTATAGTTATGAATCAGCGTCTAGACGACGCAATAAATATACTATAATGACGTCATTATATTTGTAAATACAGCCAAATGTCATCGTCAAATAGATGTATGACTGCCTCTTTGGTTCATGGACGCTGGACTTGATAGGTAGATTAACTTTGTCATCGTTGTCAACGGCTATTACAGATTTATTACTATATTTTGTTTACGTTAGAATAAATACATATTGATAGACTGATTGCCTTATGCTCATAAGACTCGCGTTAGGCGGTCGGCAGTTGGGTCAAGGGCTTGATGCAGAAGACATCCTTGACATGGTACGTATTTTGAGAAGATTACTCTCTCTGGAACCTTAACCAGCTTGTTCCAGATGGCGGTGGACTACTATTAAAGTATTTTTATAATTTAAATATAAAAAGACGCAATGCTAAATGTAAAGTACAATGCACAAAACAAATATCTCTTTTGTATATAATAATAAACATTATAATACTTAAAAAAAAGTTAAGTTTTATTCAAAATAAGAATTAATTTAAAACCATCACCATTACAACCATGCAATTTCATTAAAATATATTATTATTTGCAACAAAAATTATAATAAAAAAACATTCTACATCACAACATTGAAAAAGCCTACAACATTAAATAGATAATTAAAGATTAAAATACGAAAATGGCGCGCATTCAAAATTAAACAATATGGCGGCTTTAGCAACGACAACAACACGAACGAACCTTTCGTCACATCGGCAATGCATAAGTGTGTTCACTCGCCAGTTGTAGAAACCATACTTCTTTTCCATAGCCCCGATCCAGAATGGGCATCGAAGGTCATGGACTCTGCAGCAGCGATCAGTCCTCGTGTAACTTCCAAGCTGTGAGTATCTCGTAGCAGAGAAACCTTTACCGCACCATTTTGTACCAGGAACTCGTAGCATTTCTGCTGTGTCTCGTTTTTGTCTAAGATGGACGAATTGGAAGATTGATTACCCGTAACCTATGTAGGGTATTTGATTGTCGACATTCGAATAATGTTTTTAGCATTTTAGTTAACTGAGATTAAAACTAAATCAAGTTATTGCGGTTTCTCAATCAATTTTGTGGAGTAAAACATGATAACACACTTTAGTTAATCTGGCTTTAACGTTTAAAATGATTATGCTATTCATAGTTTAAATTATTTTTATTATTAAATAGTTAATAAGTTATTAACTTTAATTGAATATCTTAGTAACGGCTATAAAAAAAGATTTAGGTACAGATATTTCATTTTCCAATTAAATAACTCGATTCATAACAGTTATCATTAATAATAATCGAGTTAATAACAAAATGTCTAAATTAATTCGAAAATCGATCAATCATAGATTCAAAATCTATACGAACATCCACATCTCTTTTTACTTTTTAAATTCTCATTTTTTTTATGACAAATGATATTCAGTTCATAATGACCTCTTTTTATTTCATAACCTACGCGTTAAAATATAGACCACCAACGTGTCTATGATAAAATAAAAAAAAACTATAAATATGGCGGGTTAGCTGTTGTAAATTCTTTATAGATCCTGAAGTGCTATAAAGATCGATAGATCGTTGCCAGAGCGAATGATCTATGGATCAACACGCGTTTATGGCTTTATTGGCTCGTAGTTTAAACATGAATTGTTCGATATATTTATGTTACCGAAGTGTATAATACAAAATAGGTGTTGTAATATTACGTAAGTATTTGATGCGGTTGTTAAACGCATAACGAAGTGGAGTTTTGGAAACGTAAGTTTTGGTAACGTTTCTCATCACAATCACAGTTCAGACAGTTCTTAAGATATCGACGCGCAGCGATTGAATTTGTTTTTATACCACATAGTTGGCTGACATGTTCTCGACCCGCCTGATGGGAAGTGGTTACCGTGGCCTACGGACATAAGCAACACCAGGGGCGTCACACTCGCTCTGTCGACCTTGAAGAAACCTTCTAATAACCCTCTTGAAGGACCCCATATTATAGGCGCTTGGAAATTCGCAGCACGGAGTTCATTCCACAGCTTTGGCGTGTGTGGTATGAAGTTTCTTTGATTGCGCAGAGTGCGCACCGTCTCAGGTCGCAATGTGAGAGGATGAATTGAAGTGCAATGATAGAATATAGCTGTGGGCAACATATTAAACTATAGGGATCTCTGCTTTTTCTCCAAAAATCGTTTGCCCGATTATCACTTGCCAACTAACGTTTCCCAGAATTATATTTCGCAGAATAATCATTTGCCAACTTGTGATTTCATTTTGTTTTTATTACCCAACTTCTCAGTTGCCAATTTTACGTTTGGTCAACCTTTTAGAATGACACTTTTCAAAATGCCAACTTTCAAGTAGCGAATGTTTTAGTTGGCATAATATTCATGTAGTTGTTTATTGTTTGTTATATAAATGTATGTAAAAATGTAAAAAAAAAATGGTTACGGCACTTCGCCGGCCGCTGCCGCAGCACGCTCGCTTCGCTCGCTCGGCTCGTGCATTGTTTATCATAATACTAACCTAACCTAACCTAACCGATTCTGTTATTCGTCTAAAAGTTGTCTGGCCTAATAAATAAATTGGCAAAAGATAAATGCCCCAAACGTATTTTGTCATTACAATAATCAGCTTAACAATAATTCTACCAAATGAAACGTTGTCATACAAACATTTGACAATCGTTAGTCGTCAAAGTGAAAAATTGGCGTAACGTTGGTTGGCAAGTGATAATCGGGTAAACGATTTTTGGCGAAAAGGCAGGACCCCAAACTATAGATATTCGTGTATTAAACAAATTTTCAGAGCACAAGCCATGGTACAGGCGGTAGAACACACACAGCGAGGCAAAGTCCCTCCTAAGGCTGAGAGGTTCCACATCGCCTGCGAGTATGGGATTCCCAAACAGCCTCAAGTCAAGCTGGTATGCAGGCGCTTCAGCAAAAAGGTGACAGCAGTAATACATGTGGGGCCGAATTTGTGCTTTATAAAGGAGACGCTGCCCCTCGCACTGAAGTACTGCTTCGCCCTGTTGAGCACTCCCAAGTTTCCTTGGTGCTAACTTAACCATGTCCTGAAAATGACTGCGGTACTGGACGTCGCTGGAGATATCTATAACAAGGATCCCCATACTCGAGGAAATGGTAAGCGGTGTGCCCAGGAATTGCGGCGTTACAATAAATGGGGCTATCTTAGCGGTGAATACACATACTAATGTCTTAGTAATAATAAAAACAATAACGAGCTGATTGCTAAGAGTCTCGACCAACACCTTATGAGGCTCTCGTTAGGCAGTTGGGTCAAGAGCTCGATGCAGAAGGCGAGGGGTACTCCTGGACACGGCGTACGTTGTAAGGAAGTTTTTCTTTCTGGATCCCTAACCACCGGTAGCTTGGTCTCTGTACCCGATGTGGACAGAGGGTCCACCTTCTTAATTATTATTGAAATGTGCTTAGGATTAAGTGAACGTATCCAAGATCAAAAAACTGTTCCTCTCTCAAACTAGATAAATATGTGTAATTTATTGTGTATTTGTGTAATTTTATATAATAAGTAGGACACTCCATCCAAATGAGCAGTCCAACTGTACCTCCGCCCTACAGAATACCACGGCCATAATAACTTCGTGTTTGTATTCCCTGTGGTCAGTAGGGTAGCCAGAGCTCGCTGGAGAGTTTGTGCTGTCAGTGGGAAGACTTTCTCTTGTTCTGCTTTGTCTCTTACACTGACGGTACAGAAACTCTCAGTGCTTACAGGGTCGGCAGCGCGATTGTGACTCCTCTAATGTTATACAGGTACATAGGCCACGGTAACCACTTTCATTTTCAGGTGGACCGTGTCTGCCACCTAAGTGGTATAAAAAAATATTGAATTGTGTATAAATCAGTATAGAGATATGTAATATGTCTACTATATTGGATACGTATAGTATGTATGTTCTTAATATTTCTGTGTTATATGTATTTTTTCTGATATTGTACAATGTTGTTTTTTTTTATTTATTTCATTTATTTATTTATTCTTTGCAAACTTGTTGTTTATCCTTTTGTTGTGCTTTTAATCGCTAAAAGGTTTGATGGGAAAAAACTCAAAACTGAGTTCTGTTAAGCTCGCCTTTGTACACCAAAATGTATTTGTGATTACCTGTTAATATATTATTTTCCTGTGTACAGTAAATAATTAAAGAATTAAAGAACGATACCAAGTTTTGGAATTGTTGCAAGCAATTCCAAACTCAACGATGTGGTCCCTCAGTCCATACAAACACGACGATGTTGCGTCGTGTTACGATACGACGCCGTATCGTGACATTCTACGACGAATAATTTAAAAAGATATCAGACATCACGTTATTTTGGATATAGAGGCATATGTCCCATTTTGAGATGCCTGCTTATGTCTAGTGAAAGGTCCACCATAGGCTAATAGATTGATTGTCGCAATCTTCAAATTTATCCGCCCATTTGCTATGTACTTGTATAAACAGCACAAACCTACCATTATTTATTACTAATAATAATAAGTAGTAGTAAAGTAAATCTATGAACTGGCAACATCGAACGCAGCGGGATAGTTGAAGCGATAGTACCAAAACTCCTTAGTAGATAAACCTCATCCTTAAAGTAATACAATAAAAATAAATAACTTAATAATCAGATTATTTCTCATCTAATCTTAATTAGGACTGTAATGGGGACGCACCTTCGCTTTTTAGTAGAAATGGGATGTAAACTTTATGATATACAGACTTGATTAAGATCCTTCGACGTAAAAAATGGTAATAAAATTTAAAAGTAACGTTTTTTCGTAATATGATCACTCCGATGACGTTTTTGTTACTTTGACAATTACTTGGTAATGGAACTGATGGAATTTGGAATTGTTGTTCTAAAATTAAACGTTTTTTGAATGTATAATGATGGGAAAATTACTGATGTTAAAAATAATTTACGTAATAAGATATTGCCATAAGAATAATACGTAATATTTTTTGGTATTTTTTTGACAATTGCTTAGTTTTCGATAACCTTTATGTAGCAATGTTTAGATATAGTTTATGAGTTAGCTATTAAACTAGTCAAGTGGCTAAGATGTTTCACTAGCGATCTAGGAGTTAAACTTCACCCATTACATTACGAACTTAACCCTGGATCAGCTTTCCTACTTTCCTTTTCAGTTTAGTTCATTCTGGATATTACGAGGCCGACTGCCGTCTGACCGGCCGGAAAATTGTTGTCTAAGCCTCGTCCGTTTATCGGCAAGGGTACTAGTTAGCAGGTGAGATTGACCCGCTAGTATTTTAACAGGGCCTCATGCACTCACCACTATCATAGACAATTTAGTCTATCGAGAATACTTACTAAACACTTCAGTTACTAAAACCTTTGTCAAAAAGGTTCTATGGAACTACGCATAACTTTAAAAACTCGTAATTTCGTATCTATATCTTTTAAATCCAATAAAAAAGTAGAAAATAAAATACAAAATTTGCTATAAACAAAAGCCCCATCACCATTTCAACCACCACACTCCCAAAACGGATGAATATTGTACATTATGATAAAAAAAAGATGATTTATATATGTAAGTACATACGGCAAAGGAGATAAGAACACACCTTTATATTTAACGGTGTATACTTATTTGCTTGACCGAGTGCACCTATGGGTAAAATATGTTTACCAATGAATAAAACTATAATGAATGATACTAAATAGCTTGTAACTGTATGCCTCTCCATAAAATAAGATTTCTCTCTTTTTATTTAATGAAATAAGTCAAATATGTCTGTAGATGTCTACCACGTAAGACAGAGAAAATTCTCCTGCCAATACATTATCGACTTTATTTCCATTTTGATTAGATTGAAAATGACTGAATACAACAGTTTCCTAGGTTTCCTAAAACATCGAAGCTATTATTGTTGAGTCAATAAAATTTCGATCTAATTCCGATGAAAACAAAGCTCGTAATGCTTCTGCAGTAAAAAATACTCTGCGCTGTGATTTATCAATAGCTCTAGATGTGCATAAAATGATTTTTTTAAATTGTAGATTGTGTTGCAAAGAAATCAAATTAACTACGTGACTGTTCTAATTTCCAACATCCAAATCTAGCAAATTCTAAATTTAAATGAGCCCATCGACAACACCTTTTTTTTAAATCACACCAGTGATACCATCGTATAAAACAAAGCTCCGAAACCGTTTCGAAATTCAAAACGTCTATCCTCACCATTCAACACGAAGAAAAAAAACAAACCAAAAAGTGCGGTTTAAAAAAAACAACTAACCTCCTATCGCATTTGCAGTGCGAAACGGTGTAAGGCCTAAAGTTGAAATATCCGAATCTTCGTTTAAACTTGCCGATGTTCATAGGGCAATAGTCGTGGGCCCTACAGCACCTGTCTTCTGCCGCATCATGACCCAGCTCCCCATACGCAGTAGCAATGTGCCCAGACCCGCACCATTTTGTCCCCGGCACAATCAAAATCTCCCTCAATGATCTTCGCGACCTGTTTTCAGGTTTTAAATGATTTAAAAAAATTATTAACTATGTACAAAAACTTGTGTGTATACACTTAGTGTTGCCTGAAATACGTACAATATAAAGTTTTTATGACAGTTACTGAACTTTAAATTAATTAATTGGTTGATCACAAAAATGTGTCCCAACCTACCAGTTCAAAATTTGAATTAAGAATTTAGATTTCAAAAAAATATAGAACACAAAAAAAAACTTTTATAATTAAAAATTACAAACGTCCAAGTGTCTCATAATGACTAAATGTCAGATGTTCATAATCTTCTATATTTTAAAATATAGCATACCTACTGAAAATCATGACACGCTTGGCAGCCTGCCGTATTTTAATTTTTTAAATCAGCATAATTCAAGAGTAAAAACTTACTAAATAATAAAAAATAGCATTTAAGACAACAGTAAACGTAATATTTTATACATTAAATTATGTTGTTCTTATTTACACATGGCCCGCTGATTAAGCGAAATATATATTTTATATAATATTGAAAATAAAATCTCCTTAAAAGTTGAAAGAATTTATAGATTTTCAATAAATTTATTTGTAATGTTTCCAATATTTCAGCAGCCCTGGTCACGAGTAGATTCAATATAAAAAAAACATTAAACAATGACCTGTGGGTAATTAAAACAGGACAGTATTTGAATGGCTGTCATCAACTAAATGCTCAACTAAAAATAACAATGTAATCCCATATAAATATATAGGATTACAAAGTTACATTTGCAGTTGATAGTATGACAACAATTCAAATATTGCCCTGCTTTAAGCGTTCTTGGTACGGTCTCTGTGCTGTATGCACGTGTGTAAACAGACACTTTCACAATTTATCTGCAGGGAATTCGCTCAAATTTGCACAAAATCGTGTAAAAAATTGATATTTTCAATAATGAAATAAAATATATATTTCACTAATTTATGATTGATGAATGAATGATATGATGATGAAATGAAGACAAATTTGTCTGAATGAATATTTTCGAATGTGTTTAATTTCAATTGAATATACACATAACAAATAGTCCCACATTTAAATTATCAACTTATCTGTTCGAAAACTGATGAAGAAAATATAAAAACGTGTATTATTGTCATACCTTGTGCTCTAGATCTTGCTGAACACTGTCTGTGACTTTAATGGAGGCAAGACCAATATGGGCATTATAAGTGTAGGATTTCTGAAAGAGTGATAGAACTATTGCTATATAGCTCTCTTTCTCTTTTTCGCGCCCAAAGTTCAAACATTTTGTAGCAGACCTTGTTTGTGTGTAGGATGATTCTAGTCAGAGAGCCAGTATTCAATTAAATCGAGCAGCGCAAGGAAATGCGTTCGCGAAAATGATTTCTTTTCGTAATTTTTTGTACAATTTTTTGAAACTAGAATTGTAGGTTTTTTTTTTATATCTAATGATCATGAAGGAGTGGTTATATAGGTTGTGCTTCAAGTAATAGCGCTTTTTGATGTTCAAAAAGTGTTGAAGATACCGGTAGTGTAATAACTTAGTATGTAGGGTAAAAGAAATATTGTACCCCGCTTTTGTATTAGTACGTTTAGAAGTAAGAGGAGATGCCGGCTAAGATCAACTTTACTTTGGTTTTGTACAGCGTTTTTTCCATCGCACTGTTGGCTAACATTTTTTCTAGATATTAAAATAGCAGGTATATTTTTATTAACATAATCGGTTTTAACTACTCTATAAAGGTATCATGCTGTCAGTTCGATGTGTGATTACGAGAATGGTCTACAATACCGAAAAAAGCCAATCTTAGCCAAACTCTGTCTTGTACCCGATGTATCAAATCTAAAAGCGGGTACTCCAAGTGATATTAATTTATACGAAGTTCCAATGTCAAATCTAATACAAATGTTGCCCGATTTTAATTTAAATATTAGTCAATGATGAATGACTTGATGAAGTGTTAAGTAGTTAAATACGAATGAATTACATTTATAGTCTAAGAGCTCAATGCAAGATTTCTATATGCATTTGTTCTTAATTTAAATGATGCAATTTATATGGCAAAATTAGCTTTAAAAGTGGCCTTACAATAAATCATCTTATGCCGACAGAATACTTAAAATTCAAATACGAAATTGTTCTCCTGGTCTTTTTGTTAAGTTTATTATGTTTGGTTTAAGAAGTCTAGTTCTGAAATAAAAATATACTAACTTATTGGAGTGAAATTTTATTGCGATTGATTTTTAGAGGAATACTGACACAGTAAACATTGTTTTGGCGCTATTAACAATAGAGGTTAGTAGTAGAAGGGTGAAAATTTTTAGCAGTATGTAGTTTTCAATGCCAAAACATAATAACATAAAAATATATAAATTACCAAAAATTAAACAAACTATATTTTATCAATTTTTGCCAACAGAATTTTATTCACCATTTTAAACAATTACTCATAAAACTGCATTTTAAATTAAAAGAAAAACAATGGATATAGAAATCTTGCCGTCAGCTCTTGGATTATAATACTACATTTAAAGGTATGTACTGACGCTGTTGTGTCGTAATGTAACATTCGCAGCGAACATGTTTGTTCCCCCATACTTACTGGCTCTTTACAAATGGTCGCTATGTAACATTACACTTTTAGGGTCAAATCAAACTCGACGGAAAAATTCTCGAGCCCTTTTTATCAAATATCAACCTTATTCGATTTACACAAATCTGAAAATAGTCTGCAATAGTATGATAAGTCTGTAGCGTGTTCTTGCAAACTATTTTAACTCTTTGTCTTAATTGAACAGGGTTGATATTTAATTACCACTTCAAATATACTCGAGCATATTTCGGCCTGATTTAAAATGACTCTGTACAGTCATGTCAGTACCAGTTTTAAGAATTCGAGGATAGATAATACATATAGAATAAGCAACATAAATCCCTGCTCAGTAATATTTTTTTCAGGAATTTTCATAGGTGCCAAAATGCTGGTGTTCAGATATCGGTGAAATGACGAGGTCATGAGGTCATATGAACTGATGGTCACCGATAGAAGTTTGAAACGTAAAGAGATGAGGATTATGGTATTGTGATTAAACGTAGACGGAGTTTGAAGTGGAAGAACATGCAATTGTATCGTACACCGAAAAAAACATAGCCATCAAAATATATGTATACCTTACCTACTAACAATAGTATATAAGTGAAAAATGTATGTACCTTTGTGGACTTATTCCGAAATAAACTTTATTTAATTTAATTTAATTTGATTTAATTTATATAGGGTTCATCCATAAATTACGTTACACTGATTTAATTTTTTTTTATCTACACCTTTGAGTATTTAGTACGGGAGATGCCTTTTCTTTTATTTATTTATTTTACGTGTGCAAAATCCCCACGGATACCTCCAGAGCCGGTGGAAGAGGTTATGTCGGACTTGAACTGACTAAAACGCACGTCGCCTGTGGATCGTTTTGGTTGCCGAAGGTGAAGTTGACAGGCATATCCCTAGCACCCCGGCCGACTCAGGACCATCTCTCATGATCTGGCCCTCTCCTCGGGTGTGTGGGGACTACAGAGACCCCAACTTGTCCCCGGAAAAAGGGATATGCCTTGGGTACGTGTTCTCTATCGCCAAAATGTGAACAGATTTTGACATTTTGGTAATCTAGGTATAGTAGGCCACCAATCAATTGGCGATGTACGAAGTCTTTACATAAGTGCGCGTAATAACTGTTATGTATAACTCGTGCGCGTTAATATGGCACCTGACTTTCCTAACACAAATAAAGTCTCAATTATAGTCTGTTACAAATAACTACGAAACTTAATCTAAGGCAAACGTACTACGGTCATAGTGTTACGTATGCTGCTGGTTTCGAAAGACTAGAGCGGCGTACGGGGATGACAGAGGAGGGCTCTTGTTTTTTAGTCAGGTGCCATGTTGATTCGCACGAGTTGTACTATACGTGTATCTCGTCTCCACGGAAAACGGCAGAAAAATGGCACATATTTTGTAAGTTTATTACCTGGAAATTATTAAATTAAAGCAGTAGTTCCACCTGTGGTTTCTGTCGGAGGTACTGGGGTACAGCGAATTTAAACTAATCAACAAAATAATTTCAACTTTATAAACATTATATTTTACGTTCAAATTTGATGTTTCGCGTTTTATTACTTTAGATTTTGATATGTAACGTCACAATTCCCACCATTGAATCTTTTCTCACCTCTTAACATCATCATTCCGGTTGCGTCCAAAGCTTTCACTTTGGAGCCCGGGAATATTGTTTTTTTTTATTTTTTTATTTTATAAATAGGAAACGTCAATTAGACTTCGCCTTGCCTGATGGTAAGCTGAAGGCAGTCTCAGAAAAGAAGGTCACCATTACTTACACATACCATGTGAAAATGGTGACACTCAGCTTGACGGCCTCATCATATGCTTTTTCACGCCCCGCTTAAAGGACCCGGGACTTTAAGAAGAATTTATCACCTTTACGTGTTACGTTAATTGTGGATGATCCCTTATGATAGATACTTATAACGGTAGTGAGAAATTGAATTGAATAAATTGCGTGTTGTGTTCTAAACTACAGTAAAGCAAGGTGAATATAAATAAAGTTAACGGATATGTGTTTTATTAATGTTTAAACATATTTCTTTACTATACACATTTGGTTATAGATGACAAATCGATGCCAAAATGGGAGATTTAATGAGTGTGAACTCCGTTTACGTTTAATTCTAGATCTTAATTAGAATTTATCTGAATATCTAGAATAAATAAATCAACAGCATGTTTTTTATTTTCTTTGTTTACTGTGTTTATCATCATAATTAGGTAATATTACCTTGAAATAGATTGTACATGCTCTATAAGGCTCGTATAAACAGACAATATTATATTGAGATGCAATATCGTGATCTATAAACCAATCGCGTTTCTTGACGCTTGATTTTATTGAAGTAGGTACAAACAAATGCGATTGGTTTCTATTTATTTATTTATTTATTTATTTAGACCAACAGCTAAAATTACAATACACATTTAAAAATACGTGACAGACAGCCAATTATAGGTTTCCCGGCAGAGTAGAATTTGGACAACCCCATCTCTTCCCATGCGGTGTCGTACAAGGCGACTAGGGGATAGGTCTGTTTAACATCAGACAAATATATACAGCCCAGACTCAGCCTCAGATGCATGGTTTGAGTCAACAATGGTGCCGCCTGAAAGGCGGCAATAGGCTCACCCCCTATTAAGTGGGACCGAATTCAGTGATTGGTGAAATGTGGGTGTTAATTCACCTCTGCTTAACCCTGCGGGGACGGAGGCGTGATTGTATGTATGTAGAATACACGAATACAGCGAATAGCGATATTTGATCACAATATTGTATTGATTGTCTATACGTACTCATATTTACAAGATGGCTTCTCACTACTAACCAATAAACCCTGACAACTAATGGTCTAGTGTAAATGCGCCCTTATAATCTTTATGAATGACGATGACGTCACGAGGTCCTTACTAATTGAAAAATATGCAACAGTGTTCAATTTATTGTTATTCTAGATATTCAAATATTAATACCCATATTTGTACCATAAAAATCCCATTTATTTCTAAATAAAATTAATTTCAAGATCATCTGAAGATTATTTTTGTAGCTGGAAATTTTGTTCTACATTTGTCATGTTATATCAACTGTAATTTTTTTTTTTATACCCCTTAGTTGGCAGACAAGCACACGGCCCACCTGATGGAAAGTGGTTACTGTGAACTATGGACGTTTGTAACACCAGAGGAGTCACAGTCGCGCTGCCAACCCTGTAAGTACAGAGTTTCTGTACCGTCAGTGTAGAAGACAAAGCAGGACAAGCCTATAGTCTTCCCACTGACAACACAAATTCTCCAGTGAGCTCTGGCTACCCTACTCACCGTTTCTTCTAATTCTAATTTTAGTAAACAAAATATAAATATTATCTACTAATAAGACTAATTTATGAAAAATTTATTTGGGTATTGTGTAAATGGTCTAAAGATCAGATAAATTAATGCAAAATAAATGCAAACTGAACAAGTTTAATAATGTATTATTTTTATTGAATAAACCTGCAGCAGATAGCTACAAAAAAAAAAATGTAAAGCCTCTCGCAAGTTACAACTGTCGTTGAAATAAAATTATCATTTGATAAAAATTTGTATCAGGCAGGTAAAAGATAAGAATCTGAAAACATTTAAAAAAAATTTCAGTACAATCTTTGAAATTAATTTTATTCCTGTTGGGTTTAATCGTTAACATTGACCAAGCTCAGGATAAAATCACTTTTATTTCGAAAAGCTTTATTAAGGTCATCCCAGCTTTATGTGTCACGCTTGTGAGCATTTACACGTCATTTTTTTTTTTGTACGACATTTGTGCATTTTTTTATTGCTCAAATCAGGAACCTGCAAGCTTGCACACTCAGAAAGCGAACGACTTAACAGTTACTGCAAAAATATTTCAGTAAACTACAAAAATAAGCTCAAACCTGAACTAAGTTAAAGTTACCCGCTTAAACAAAGTTACCCATTTTTTTTTAAATCAATTTTTTAAATAAGTTACAACAACTACCTAGCCAAAGAATCACCAGTTTGGTTTTTATTCTCGATCATATATTTCAATTGTTCATGCCTCTTCAGACATTCCATTTTTAAATTGTCATAGTGCAACCAACTCGAAATGTCAGGCGGTAAGCTTTCACTTTGCCTTAGTATCCGAAAACTGACATTACTGAATTGGCGGGAATATTTCTCATCTTTTAGTTTATTTGGTTGTTTGTTTGTTAAACTGTTAATTTTTTCTTCTAATGCAGTTTTTAATTCGCTTCTTAACGTTTTTAGGAAGTCTCTAGCTGATCTTTCTTTAGTTATGTATTCACAGTCCTGTATGTCGCCATCTTGGCTGTAGATAATTTGAATAAGATGGCGGCCGTCGGTCAGCTGACGGAGTTTTAGTCCTTGCCTGTAACAAAAGAAAAAGGGTTTAAGATTTTTATTATATGTTATGTAATCGTAATACATAAAACATAATATCAGGAGGTAGGACAAGACGGTATGCCCGTCCGAATTGAGTAGTCCGACTTGGGAAGTACCTTCACCCTACAGAATACCACGAATATAATAACCTCGTGTTGTGTTCCCGGTTGTGAGTAGGGTAGCCAGAGCACACTAGAGAGGTTTTGTGCTGTCAGTGGGAAGACCAAAGGCTTGTCCTGATTTTGGGTTCTGCACTGAGGGCACATAAAATCTCTGTTCTTACAGGGTCGGCAGAACGGGTGTGACTGCGCTGGTGTTACACACGTTCATAGGTCACGGTAACCACTTTCCATCAGGTGGGCCGTGTGCTTGTCTGCCACCTGTAATCTCTTATCATTTTAGATACCTACTATTTTTATTTGGATTTTCAAAATGGATTTTTGGTATCACCAAGGTTTTAGCCTTGCAGCATAACCATTTCGTGTTTTCCGATTAAAAACGCGTCTAATGACATATCATCTGGTAGTCTGATGAGACTAGGTTTAGTATCGTCCCCTCTTATATGTACTATTTGTCTAAAAAGACCATTCATTGACAAGGTCACGCCAGAAAGCAATTATAAAGATGAAGTTAGTCGATCGACTGTTTTTTTATTATAATAAGTTGAAAAAATCGCCTATCAGCACATATTTAAAAAAATGTAGGTACATTACTAGTCTTTATTAACATTTAATTAATTAAAGATTTTTTTTTCATTTATTTCTCGAACAATATCACATTGTATTGAAAATCTTAATCTAATAACCACAAAGCTAATAACAATATAAAATCATTCAAACAATATGTAAATATATACATACAAAGAGACCGACAAAAATAAAATAAAATAATTAATGTATCAAAGTTGCATGTCCAAAGAAAAATTCCCAAAAGATGTCAAATTTACGATTAATTTCATAGATAATTACTATAGATGCAAAAAACTGAAAACAAAAAACAAAATAAGAGAGAAAATTGTCCTTGCATGCATCCTAAATAATACCTGTCATTTCACAAAATCGTCGACCGCATAGAAACACCTCTCAACTCAACAAGAAAAGCCTTTAGTAGGGTTTCAAACTCCTTCGTATATACAGCGTTTATTTGTTGTCTTTTTTTATACCACTTAGCAGACAAGCGCACGGCCCACCTGATGAAAAGTGGTTACCGTGGCCTATGGACGTGTGTAACACCAGAGAAGCCACACTCGCGTTGCCGACCCTGTAAGCACAGAGTCTCTGTGCCGTCAGTGTAGAGGACAAAGCAAGACAAGCCTTTAGTCATCGTAATGACAGTACAAACTGGAGAGTGAGCTCTCTGTCTCTGTCACTGTCTTATAAATCGGAAAGAAAACCAAAGATATATATTAGCGTATGTCCACAATCGCTTTATGATAATTTTATAAAATATACAGACGTGAATCTACTGTTTTATTATTATTCATAGATAGATTACGAATAATAATTTCATATTAAATCATGACACCTACCTATATTTTGATTTCTGGCCTTTGTTTTTTTAATCGAGCTTTTTAAAGTATTCGATTTTTGAAAACATTTCGCAATCACTACTTCCATCTGTCTAAAATACAATTAAAATAATGGACAGGGTATAGCGATGCGCAACAGAGTTGACACTGACACAATTATATTCAAAGTTACCCTACACAACTGTCATTTACACTTAAAAACAATTAATCTATATGGCAATTTGTAAACTATCGGTAAACCCTGTGTCTCTTTAAATCGTGAGCAATAAACATTACAAATAGATTTCGCTTTGTTACCACTGCAGTCTGCACCCTTCGGTTTCCTTGTCATCCCTAGGGATAAGGAACGCAGTGGAGACCACTTCTTAACTCTGTGTAGTTTTTATTGTATTACATTTGGTATTATTATAATAATGCTTTTAACAATTGGGGCAAAAACTAGATACCAGATTAAAAGATATTAGTACTAGCTCTATTTTTAAATTTATTTATTTTTGACAATATCACGACGCAAGACGTGTGTATAAGTATTTTTTTAGTACATCTTATGTGGCAGACAAGCACACGCCCGCCTTTGGCTCTTCCACAGATAGCACAATAACTCTCCAGTAAGCTCTGGCCCTATTCACCGTCGGGAACACAACACGTGGTTATTATAACCGCGGTATTCTATAGATCGGAGGTAATTCCCCAGTCGGACTGCTCAATTGCGACAGAACCTCGTCCGTCATCCAGCAGGTGTATTAGCTTTCAGGTGAATCTGGCCTATGCACCGATGATGCACCCTTAATGACTAATACTTCTATCACCGTCTGTACTTCTCAATCGTGTACAGGTTTATTAGCAGTTACTTAATGCAATGTGTGTTCACTTTTGGGCATACAACCTTGCAGCAAACCTACGAACATCCTTGCAGGTCGATGCACTGATATAGCGGACAAGGCTCGGGGGTGCCGACTTTCCTCTTAGAGTTGGGATTTCAGACGGCAGTAGTTCCCGAAAAAGTCAATAACAAAAAAAACCCTACGCCAGATCCTCGTCTGTCACCCAGCAGTCGGCTAACGTATTGAAGAGTAGAATGATGATTGGATGGAACGGACACATAATTTGACATTAATGATATAAGTCTTCAAGTTACGTCTTCAAACGTCAAAATACGTGTCAATATTTTATACATACATACATATAATCACGCCTTTATCCCCGGAGGGTTAAGCAGAGGTGAATTAACACCCACATTTCACCAATCATTGAATTCAGTCTCACGTAATAGGGGGTGATCCTATTGCCGACTTCCGGGCACTATTGTTGAATCGAGCAATGCATCTAAAGCGGAGTCTGGACTGTATATATCTGTCTGGCGTTACACTGCCGTATCCCTCAGTCGCCTTGTACGACACCGCATGGGAAGTGATGGGGTGCTTTAGGTCTTAACCTAAAAATACATATAATATATCTTAATATATTATATGTATTTTTTATATGTATATAAAATATCTTAATATATTATATGTATTTTTTAGTTTTAAGGTATATATTTATGGGCCGTAGAATAAGTTTTTAACATCTTGTAACTTTATAAACTAAATAAACGATTTATTTATTTTTATTTATTTATAATACAGTTCTGTCAATATACATTCATTTGTTCAATACGCCGATCAACAACTGCCACTTGACTAGAGTCCACCGGCTAGCAGGTGAATCTGGCTTGTGCACTGAATCTACCCTAAATGACATAACACTTCTGCCACCAAGTGTACACTTCTCAATCGTGTACAGATTTATTAGCAGTTACGTAACGCGATTAGTTGCACTACCCCAAGTACAGTGGCGCACAGAGTGCTATAAATATCAATTTGTGCTATCAGTCGAGTCCCTTGGGCCTTGAGATGTTTGCTTTTGAGTACTGTTGCGATCAAACTTTTAAGTACTTTTAACGAGAGGATTGTTGTGTCAACAAGTATTTGAATGAGACGACAGGATCACAGTCAATATACAGGGTGTATTTTTGAAATGGGACAGTAAGGACAAGTACCTTAACTGTTTGAAAAAAATCGACCTAAGATGGCCGCCGCTGCAAAATGACGGAGTACATATTTTTTCTTAACTCCCTCAATATGGGTATCAAATGAAAGGACATGACTAGTAGAATACCATACAATATGACAAATTTCAAATCTAAGATGGCCGCCACCACAAAATGGCGAATTACATTTTATTTCACAACTCCCTCAATATGGGTATCAAATCAAAGAGCTTGACGAGTAGATCAATTTAAAAAAAGTAAAATAAACTTTAATTTAATAATTTAAAAAACCCCCGTCACAAAAGAAACAACCCCCAAAGTCGAAAATAAGTTGTGTTAGTTAACCCTATAACTTTGAAATACCTAGTAATACATATCTTGATTCAAGCGTTGTCATTGTCGGGGCACCCTGATGCCATTTAATTGGACTCTAACATTATAACAGTAAATGGCATTGTTTGTAGTTGCAATGGTATGACAATGGTTTTATTAGAATAGATTGGCACCAAGATAGATAAATTCCTTCATAAGTGCAAGACGTGGTACCATTATCTGTTCTGTGCTTCGAGGGAAGGAGAATTTCGGGCTATGTACCCGTACGACTTCAAAGTTTGGACCCTATCATAGAAAACCTGTACGAATTTATTATAAGACCCCTTTATACCATGTATGTCCAAACTTTGACTATCGTACGTATAGCGGAATTTGATCCTTAAGAACACGCTGAGGTCGCCAATATTGGTGGCTAAGGCCGGCTCTTAGATATCCTCAATTCCTTACAAAACACAAGATTCCCTGACCACACAGAACGGTAGTTTTTGTCATTCGAATCTGTCATACCCATCGTTAACACGGGTCACTTCAGTCACTCCGATCAGATGAAAAAAAAAACTGTAGCTATTAACAAAGCCCGCTGTCCTCAGCTGTACATTAAAATGAGTCGTTACACTAAAGCCGCGACCGCCGCGAACGTGTTAAATGAACCGTGTCTGTCGACGAGTGTACATTTCGTGAGGGTACGACCAGCTACAGAATAGGGGAAGATTGGAAATGTTATTGTGATATTAAAATATCATAGCGATTTAGTTACCGATGTACGATTCTGTTACTAAGGTAGCAAAAAATATTGGTTAGAGGAGTCACCACTAAAGGCATAGAAACAAAATATAAAATTGTTATTAATTGCGGATCATTTATACACTTATAAAAGTCAAAAGTAATAGGAGGTATGACATGATGGTATTTCCGTGCAATTGAGCAGTCCGACTGGGGAAGTACCTCCGCCCTACAGAATACCGCGGTGTTGTGTTCCCAGCGGTGAGTAGGGTAGCCAGAGCTCACTGGAGAATTTGTACTGTCAGTGGGAAGACAAAAGGCGTGTCCTGCTTTGTCTTCTACTGACGGCACAGAAACTCTGTACTTACAGGGTTGGCAGCGCAACTGTGACTCCTCTGGTGTTACAAACGTCCATAGGCCACGGTAACCACTTTCCATAAGGTGGGCCGTGTGCTTGTCTGACAACTAAGGTCCCGGGTTCGAATCCTGACCATTACATTATCGACCTAAATCCACTTCTAGCACAAGCAATTTAGCTTAGCTTAGGAGGGGTTAGAGGGAATATTAGTAATAACGGTTGCTAACATTCTTAAAAAATAATAAAAATGAACTGGCATTGGAGATAATATTTTTTTCTTTTACACTTTGGCAACCAGAATTTTGAACCGTAAGCTGTTCATCATTTTTGGTTCATTCAAAGTTTAAGATGTACCTACTTACACATTACATACATACATACATATAATCACGCCTTTATACCCGAAGGGTTAGGCAGAGGTGAATTAACACCCACATTTGACCAATCATTGTTTTCGGCCCTACGTAATAGGGGGTGAGCTAATTGCCGTCTTCATTGCACTATTGTTGACTCGAGCCATGGATCTGTGACTGAGTCTGGGCTATATATATCTGTCTGATGTTAAACAGTCCTATCACACACACATTACATAAACCGCATATATGCAGAAGATACTTCAAAAGCTTATCGTAAAAATAAAACAAAATCTAAATAATTCTAAAAGCACTGTACGAAAACTTCCTGCAAGATATATATTGAGTATAGCGCCATCTATGTTGCAGACGGCGAGTTAATCTTTATTGCTGGCGGCCGCAGACGGATTGTGGCCGTCCACTCCTAATGTTTCGCTAACACTTGCTCCTCTTACAGTCTGATGCTCGCCTAGTACTTTTTGTTTCGGCGCCTCCTTCTGCGAGCAAGTAATGCTCGTGAAGGAGGAGGCGGGGCGGGAGCGGCAGCGGGAGCGACGAAGGATCGCAAGCCAAGCTGCCCGCGTACGAAGGCAACTCGGGCGTCGGAGGTCGATGAACGACCTCCGCCCCCCATGAGCGCCGGCCTGGGGGTGACAGGTGGAGCCGCCTGTTACCCTGGCAGAAGCAGGCCGCGGCGGTGGCGCGCCTAGCGCGCCTCCCCGTTTCCGGGGTCGAGTTGGGGACTCTGTAGTCCCCACACCCGAGACGAGGGCCAGATCGTGAGAGATGGCCCTGGGTCGGCCGGGGTGCGAGGGATATGCCTGTCAACCTCACCTTCGGCAACCAAAACGACCCACAGGCGGCGTGCGTTTTAGTCGGTTCGAGTCCGACATAACCTCCTCCACCGGCTCCGGTGGGGAGGTATCCGTGGGGATTTTGCGCACGTAAAAAAAAAAAAAAAAAAAAGTACTTTTTGTTTGAAGGACATTTGAATTTATCTTGTAAATATTTTAACACTGCCGCCGACCTTCCAACTCTGAGAGCAAAACCTATTACCTACGATTGGGTGGTCAGGTAGCAGTCGCTTCTGGAAAAGTAAACATATCAGTAAAAAAATATGAAACTGACCAAGGGCTCGCAACCATGAAACTGGGAAATTGTTATGAAGTTGATGATGACGTCATGCTATTGTCAAAATGTTTAACCGAAAAAATATATTTACGAAACGCTGGGCAAGGTATAATTTGAGGAGGTAGGACACGGCGGTATTTCCGTCCAATTGAGCAGTCCGACTGGGGAAGTACCTCCGCCCTACAGAATACCGCGGTTATAATAACTTCGTGTTGTGTTCCCGGCGTTGAGTAGGGTAGCCAGAGCTCACTGGAGAGTTTTTGTGCTGTCAGTGGGATGACCAAAGGCTTGTCCTGCTTTGTCCTCTACACTGACGGCACAAAATCTATGTTCTTACAGGGTCGGCAGCACGGAAGTGACTCCACTGGTGTTACACACGTTCATAGGTCATGGTAACCACTTTCCATCAGGTGGGCCGTGTGCTTGCCTGCCACCTAAGTTGTATAAAAAAAAAATGTAATTAACACTGTGATAATAATAATTTGGTAATTAAATTGTAATGATATACATCAAGGAATACAACCAATTTTGTATAAATTTCAGAGATTATAAAAAAAAAATTTTTTTAATTAATTACTAAAGAACCGCGGTAGCCTAGTGGTATGGGTAATGGACTGCTGAGACGAGGTCTCGGGTTCGATCCCTGGTTTTACCATGGCACACACCAATGATTTTTTGATGCTTTTCGAAGTTATGTGTGTATTTATCGCAGGCAAGTGCCCGGTTAATGGCAATAGGCTCGCCACCTATTACATTGGGACCTAAACATAAACTGGCAAAATGTGGATGCTAGCACCTCTGCCTACCCTTTCGGGGATATAGGCATGAGTTTATGTTATGTTATGTACTTACTGAAAAAAAAGCATTGTGTCGAGAACTCGAAGATAACTTAATTATAGAAATACATAAATCAGTCATAGTTTTACTCTTATATACAATTTTAGAAATAATATAACTTTAATGGTTTTTCTGCCTCAAAATTATAATTTTTGAGGTTACCGACATTTTTTTTAAATAAGTTTTTACTGTCAATAAACTTTATTCTGAATCGATCTGGGTAAAGTCATACTCTAACCACGGACATTGGCAGAAGTCTGAGTGAATGTCTGGGTTCGCCAATATTTAAAAAAAAAGCATAAAGTAGTGGTCTAAAAAGGTCACTTTGAGCAATTCTGCTAAAAACTACTAACTTTATGAATTTGCAGTAGATGTCAATAAAATTCGTTAAATGGTAATTCATATGAGCATAATTATAACAATTCAATTACTAAGCAGATTCTAATTTTGTGTAAATATGGTTAAAAGACAAAATATTATCCAAATACGATTCCAATAAAATGGCCTCCTGTTCTAAATTCGAAATTCAAAATTACCGCTTCATTCCGAAATGTCTAATAAACATTATAGGTATTTAAACTAGCATGGTCACTGACATCAGTATCAGAATAAACGGGATATTTACCATGTTTCACCATTTTGACAGAACGCCACTATATACCAAGACTGGTTAGGGAAGCAATTGAAATAAAAAAGTATAAAAATTTCAATCGTGAGGATGGGTTTCAACTGCCGAACGTCTGGCATCCAGTGGTCCGTCTTTGCAAAAACAACCGGGAACAAGCTAAAACAAAATCGCGAGTGGATACAGTGAGCATCGTATGTCGTGAACGTGATCGAGATCGGGTTCGAGTTTGTAGTGAGAGTGAAACCAATAGTAGTGCAGATACGCGTAGTAAAAGAACTCGAAAGAGGGTAGATCGATATAATTACTCCTAGAAGAAAAAACTTTTTCTTAGTTCACCGCCACTACTCCAGTTCCTCCGTGATCATGGTGCTTGCAACAGCGCCGAAATATCGGAAGCTCAAAATAGTGAAACATGGTAAATATCCCGTTTATTCTGATACTGATGTCTAATAAACATATTAGTACCACCACAGATAATATAATAGTACCACGGAGGACAGAATTAGTACTTAACATATATGTACCCACATAGAAGTCAATGTTTTTAAAGCGTAATATTCAATGTCCGAGAATTCCTCAGAACTCTAAAATCACTGGACCGGTTTTGATGTGGTACTAAATAGTGGCAACCATTGTTCTTCTCACAACTATAACTTCACGGTGTAGCTTTAAGATATTGAGCAGAACGTCTAAAATTGTAAACTATTGTTATGTTTCTGAGAATGGAGGAGCTGGACGTTTGACCTTATGTAGGAGTATACTAGAACCACATTTTCTGACGCGGTGCTTTTTACGCGATTGCAGCAATGCTAAAAGGAGAGTTATTTGTTTAAATTAAGTTGCTATGGGGCCGTCAAAAGCATGGCCCGAGTCAACAATAGTGCCCGGAATACGGCAATAGGCTCACCACCTATTAAGTGGAACCGAATACAAATATGTAATAATAATAATAATTTATTGCCAATAAATACAAAGGTTCATTGCCGCTGACCCCACACTAGGCAAGCCTGTGATGTAATGTGGATGAAATGTGGGTGTTAATTCACCTCTACCTAACACTCTGGGGATAAAAGCGTGATTATATGTATGTATGTATTTGGTCTTTCTAAGGTTATCAGATGGCCCTGTGTCAGCCGTGGTGCAAGGGTAAATCGGTTGGGGGGAGGTTTCTTCATGGGAATTTACAAAAACATCCTTTTCTTTTCGTTTACTAAAAATTCTAAGTTGATGCTTACAACATTAAACGTCTCAAATATTATTTAGGTTGATGTAAATTGGTCAGTCAGTCAGGACATTTATAATATTGTATAAGCATCTAATATGTAATGAATGTAATGATATACATTATACACTTACTGGTAATGTAAACTAAAAATACTTAAAATTGAAATTTGGCAGGTAGCCTCTAGCGTGTAGGTATTCGCTAAGAACGGATTTTACGAAATTCCACCCTCAAGGGGGTAAAACGGATTTACACGTACGAAGTCGCGGGCTGCCGCTAGTGTTTTTTATATTAATAAATAATAAGTATCAAAGTTATTCGTTCACAGACAAAAAATATTCAAAAGCCTTTCCCAAGAGGTTTACTGTAAAAAAAAAGTATCCACAGATAACATTACATTCCTACTAATGATTTTCGAACACGACTGGCCGCTAAGAAAGCTATCACTCAAAAAACGAACAAGTCTAGTGTTCGAAATTTGAAATAAAATGAACCGATGATGTATTGATGCCGACAATCGATACTAAGGCGTTATTAATAAAAGTTGATTTATAAATGTATGGCGGGAATCGATAAAAGGTTTACTTACCCTTACCTACATAAGAACATACTTATAAATATTGACTGCTTGTAAAGTCCCTATGAGTACTTGGTTTTTTTTCCGAAAGGCTTTTTTTATACCACTTAGTTGGCAGACAAGCACACGGCCCACCTGATGGGAAGCGGTTACCGTGGCCTATGGACGTATGCAACACCAGGGGTGTCACACTCGCGCTGCTGACCATGAAGAAACCTTCTGATGCCCCTCTTGAAGAACCTCATATTAATCTTCTAGGTAACCTAGGACATGATGCTGTCATGATTCTGAAGTTTACACTTTGGTACTAGCTGTTCCCCGCAGCTCTGTCTAATGTCCTTTCTTAAAAATTAATCTACCCCTGCATCAAATTCCGTCAAAATCGGTTTAGTGGTTTAGGCATGAAAGCGACAGAGTTATTGAACTCTAATTCTATGTTGACGCGACGTCCTAATTAAAAAAAGAGGGGGGGGGGGCTACAATTTCATTAATTTTTCTTGTACCCGTATATAAAAGTGCATTACCTACTTGTGTATAAAAATAATGTTTTTATGTGTTTTTTTCTATCTATTAACTTGTAATATCGATTCAAGAGTGAAGACTACCTAACTAACTATATATTTGTATGTACCAGCCAATATAACCTCTACTATAAACGAAGGCAGAACCAAAACAGCCATTACAGCCCACACTTGAAATAATTAAGTAAAAAGAAAGTGTAGTCCACACAATGTAAATTATTTTTCTATAGCTAACATTGCGTCGATACTACCGTTACCCACTTATATTTTGGCCGCGGGCAACACTCGTCAAGTGGAGTGTGGCTACAGTAATTACTTTTGAGTTAAATATGAAAATGCTACTGTCTCGAAAAGGTACGGCCTTATTCAGTTTTGAAATCAGATTTTTTTTTAAATTTCTGATTTCAAAACGGGTGTCATTTAAGCTGTCTGTCACTAAAATGATATCGTTTGTGTATTTTAGCGACAGATCTATTATTTCTAAACGATTAAGATAGGAAAAATTTAATAGGTTCAGGCGAGATTCGAATCCGAGATCTTTCTTTATTTACATACATACATATATATATAATAACGCCTTTATCCCCGAAGGGTTAGGCAGAGGTGAATTTCACACCCACATTACACCAATCATTGTTGTCCCACGTAATAGGGGGTGAGTCTATTGCCGTCTTCCGTGCACTATTATTGACTCGAGCCTTGTATCTGTACCTGAGTTTGAGCTTTATACATATCTGTCTGATGTTATACAGCCCTATCTTTTAGTCGCCTTGTACGACACCGCATGGGAAGAAATGTGAACGCGACTGTTGAAAATTCAATAGTTATCGCTTTACGCAATTTCTTCCAGGTAAAAATGTATCTGGTTCGATCCCAGGTTTTACCATGGCACACACCAATGACTTTTCGACGCTTTTCGAAGTTATGTGTGTATTTATCGCAGGTTTATAAGTGCCCGGTTAATGGCAATAGGCTCGCCACCTATTACATTGGGACCTAAACATAAACTGGCGAAATGTGGGTGCTAGTACCTCTGCCTACCCCTTCGGGGATATAGGCGTGAGTTTATGTTATGTTATGTTAAAAATGTATCTGATGCTTACACTGTACATACTTAGATCGGTATAAAAAAAAACAAATGTAAATGAACTCATTTCATCCCATTAAAACAGATAATAAAAGAGATTACAAATTGGAATCCTCTAATCACAATTAACTATACATTTAAAAGGATTGACACAATGATATTACATATAAAAAGGAGTAGATGTGTTATTGCGCGAGAAACGTGAAGATCCGAAAACGAGTCAATTGGAACGTTTTGACTCTAGTCCGCAATACCGACCGGCGCCGGTCGAACGTAGAGCGAGAACTTCAATGATTTGAAACAAAACCGTTTAAAATTACAAAAATGCCATCGTGGGTGTATAGACATTGCAAAAACTGTCACTCTAAAATTAATAAATCACAAGGGATTTCATATCACATGTAAGTATTACGTATTTCAACTTATTAAGATTATATTTCTCACTTGCTTGTTATTCAAATTAAAAATGTCAGCACGAAAATAAAAGGATACAGCATGATATGATTTGGTACGTGAGCGACAAGGACGCGTGTACTCCGAACATAGATTAAAGTACAGATGAGAATATCGTAGGCAGTAAACTCACTACACTACCTCGCAATTCTAAATTGTTATTTTTTGTAAGTGTGTACTAAAACTATGTGGTTCAAATAAGTTAATGAGTGCGAACTTCACTTCACTGGCAAGTACCTACCTAGGTACTTTATAAGTTATAACTTACGTGCTAGCACTTGATAATTTTGCCTGAATGACGTGTTTGTTCCGTTTTAAGGTTTCCAACCTATGAAGTCCGACTTCAAGAGTGGATCGCAATTGTTCGTGAACAAAGGAATGAGTTAAGCTGGATTTTTTAAAAAGGCAGTAGAATCTGTAGCAACCACTTCAAATCTACTGATAAATATATATCAAACAAAGGTCGAACACTACTTAAAAAAATGCTGTTCCTCTTATAAAGGTAATCAATAAACCTTCCTTTATTATATAATTACAAAAAAAACTGTGTATGTTTAGCTATTCCTCATACGATGTACA
Organism: Eilema griseolum; assembly: GCA_963662185.1. Classification (NCBI taxonomy): domain Eukaryota; kingdom Metazoa; phylum Arthropoda; class Insecta; order Lepidoptera; family Erebidae; genus Eilema; species Eilema griseolum. The sequence goes on from OY759253.1 coordinate 10,139,850, forward strand.
TGTAATAAAATTGCTTTTACATGGTAAGCGAATTGTCTTCAGTACATATAATATAACTATGGTGCCATATTTAGGGGTCAAATAGATTATATTTTTTATTTTTCAGGAATGCGTAAATCAAAATATTATACAAATGTCCCCGTCGAGTCTTGACAACGTCAGTATACCAGATATGGAAGAAATTTTAGAAACACCCAGAAAGGCAGCACTCAATAAATGCGTTCGAGAATTAACTTTCAAACAAAATCTTTTGCGGAACAATAATAAATAATATATCTATATTATCTATTATCAATAGAATAAGATATTATCTGCAAAAGTCAATTTCTACATGATTCTGTAACAGTGAAAGAGGATGTCACGACCATTCTTCAATAAATATATATATTTAATTTTGTAGAGTGAAGTTTGATTTCTCCATAATTTGTTTTCAAATAAAAACATATCTGTCTAAAAATAGGCAATTACCTCAATTTAGAGAGCTTTGTACCTTCTTTCTCAGTAATTTTGTTAGTCTATGTACACCGATGTAGCAACCGCAATGATTGGTGCGTTGAGTGTAGTTTGTTATCATTAAATCGAAGTGACAAACACTAGCTTTCTTCTTTTTTTAAATGGTTTTTTTCATGTCATCTCTTTTCAATCGATTGGTTTGGCAGTGAAATGTAGATGAATGAAAAATGTGTTCGGAACATTTTTTTAGCTTGATTTGTGAGCATATGACATATCTATGTTATGAAATATCATTGGATTGACAACTAAAAAAAAATAGAACATCTTTTGAACCAGTTTTTTTTTCTTACAACACAGGAAATGGCGCGCAATGATCACCTATTATTGTCTATGTCGATCATAGACACCGTAGCAAAACAATTACTTTTTTTTAATATTATTTATCGAGTGATTCACGGTCATGAGCAAAAAGTGCGGTCGCCGTGAGAGCGACAACATGCTGCTGAGTTAGATTTTAGAACTGTTTTCTATCCTACCAAGGTAGCGGATGTCTACATAGTTTTTTTCTGCGTGAGTAGGTACTAATCTATACCACAGATAATATAATATTGGAGGAGGTAGGACACGACGGTATTCCCGTCCCAATTCTGTAGAACGGAGGTACTTCCCCAGTAGGACTACTCCGACTGGGGAAGTACCTACGTTCTACAGAATACCACGGCTACAATAACCTCGCGTTGTGTTCCCGGCGGTGAGTATGGTAGCCAGAGCTCACTGGAGAGTTTATGTGCTGTTAGTGGGAAGACTAAAGGCTTGTCCTGATTGTTTCTTCTGCACTGATGGCACAGAAACTCTCTGTTCTTACAGGGTCGGTAGCACGGATGTAAATCCACTGGTGTTGCACACGTTCATAGGTCACGGTAACCATTTTCGATCAGGTGGGCTATGTGCTTGTCTGTGTATATGAATATGTAACAATAACCTATATCTTTGTCCTTTCCACACCGGATGACTTACATTCATACCTACAGTACATAAAATCACGCCTTTATCCACGGCCTTTATCCCACATTTCACCAATCATTGTATTCGGTTCCACGTAATAGCGGGTGAACCTATTGCCGTCTTCCGGACACTATTGTTGACTCAACCCATGCAGCCAGACTGAGTCTAAGCTGTATATATCTGTCTGATGTTAAACAGCCCTATCCCTTAGTCGCCTTGTACAACACCGCATGGGAAGAGATAGGTGGGCCAAATTCTACTCTGCCGGGAACCACGCGGCTTTTTCATGCATACAAATATTTGCACTGAGCGGGAATCGAACCCGTGCCTCTTGCATAGCAGTCGAATGCTCTACCGCTACGCCACGGTGTCGTCATATATATCTGTCTGATGTTAAACAACCCTATCCCTTACTTTGGTATATGAATTCTAAACTTTTAAACTCCAACAAAACAGCAAGCAACATTTTAGTGGCCATCAAAAAGTTCAAAGCTCCCAAGTTTTTATATGAAACTTTTTCCGCTATCGTCCACGCGATCTTTGATTCAGTTCCTACCTGAGATTGGCGCTTAACAACCACATTTCGTTTTGTTTGCTTTACATTGATCAGTATCAATTAAATTTAGAATGTAAGTAGGTCGTAGGAACATCAATGTATAGCAGCATAATTTTTTTTTGCATGTCGCTCGTGTGATCGTAGTTTTTTCGTTTCTTTGAAAGTTGACACATTGAGATTAGCTATTTTAAAGATTATTGTGGTTATTTTAGATACATTGATCGGTAGTTTAATGGTTAAAGACCTCATTTGCCAAAAGGTCTCAGGTTTGTACATAGGTTACACTAAAAGTTTCCGGAACTGGCCACTTACATAAATAATATTTAAAAAATTATTACAACATTTGAAAATAGAACTCTTTGGCTGTAGAATACAGTTTGTTTCATCTGACTGTCTTTTGTTTTTACCTTGCGGCGCCATTTAAAAAATTGTGTGTCTGCATCAACATGGATTTAACTCGGGAAAATTTTCGTAGTATGATTTTCTACGATTTTAAGTGTAATTTGACGGCTCAACAGAGCATCGCTCGGCTTGAAACAGCTTTTGGCGATGAAGCTCCATGCAAGACGACTGTTTATAGCTGGTTTGCAGAATTCAAGCGTGGTCGTATCAATCTCAGTGACGAATCTCGCGATGGTCGGCCGTCCACCGCTGTGACCAACAAAAACATCGATACTGTGCGCCGTATGATTGAAACAGACAGGCATGTGACCTACCATGAAATTCGCGCATCCTTAGAAATAGGCATGAGTCAAATACAATCAATCCTACACAAACATTTGGGTGTGAGAAAGCTGTGCTCGCGGTGGATCCCACATAACTTGACCGAGGATCAAAAAACGGACCGCGTCACTTGGTGCAGTGCCATGCTTACTAGATTCAACGAAGGTGCGTCAAATTTGGTGTGGGACATAGTAACAGGTGACGAAACATGGATTTATTGCTACGATCCCAAAACAAAGCAGCAATCGAGCGTATGGGTCTTTCAAGATGAGCCGAAAGTGGCGCGCGTGAAAAGTGCATCTAAGCGGATGATTGCTTCTTTTTTCAATAAAACTGGACACGTGGCTACTGTTGCTTTAGAAAATCGTCGTACTGTGAATAGTGACTGGTACACGACCATTTGTTTGCCGGAAGTTATTGACGAACTCCGTAAAAATAACCGTAAACGCCGTATCATCCTGCACCACGACAATGCTAGTTCTCACACGGCCAGACAGACAAACGACTTTTTGAAGGCGAAAAATGTAGAACTCATGAGTCATCCTGCATACAGTCCCGACCTGGCACCTTGTGACTTTTATCTGTTCCCAAAAATTAAGAACCAATTACGCGGCCAACGATTTTCATCACCAGAAGAGGCTGTCGAGGAGTATGAAAAACACGTTTCAGAGGTCACCACAGAGGAGTGGCACAAAAGTTTTCAAAACTGGTTTGATCGAATGAAAAAGTGCATAGACGCCAAGGGAGATTATTTTGAAAAACAATAAATTAATTTTGTACCTACCTTTAATAGTATTTTTTCATATTCATTCCGGAAACTTATAGTGCGCCCCACGTATCGTGGTCATTACACTCATTGCTGATGCACATACTCCTGACGAATACCCACACACACACACAAGCAATTTAGCTTAGCTGGAGGAGTTAAGAGAAATATTAGTAACTAGCTATTACCCGTGGTTCCGCGTGATGTCGTTCTACCCTTATACTAAACTTCATCAAAATCGGTTTAGTGGTTTAGGCGTGAAAGCGTAACATACAGACAGATAGACAGACAGATAGACAAAGTTACTTAATTGTAATATTAGTTGACAATGTTGCAAACATGTCCAAAGTCCTCTTAAGTCTTAACCACTTTCCATCAGGTGGGCCGCGTGCTTGTCTGCCAACTAAGTGGTATAAAAAATGGTCATTCAATATAATAAATAACATAAGCCTCGCAATATTGGGAGAGGCTTATGTTCAGCAGTGGATTGCAATGGGCTAATTTATTGAATGACTGATATAATAAATAAAAACGCTACACTAAAAACAGGATAAATACAGAACCCTTCATGCGCAAATACGACTCGCACTTAGCCGGTTAAGGAGGTAGGACACGGCGGTATTTCCGCCCGATTGAGCAGTCCGACTGGGGTAGTACCTCCGCCCTACAGAATACCGCGGTTATAATAACTTCGTGTTGTGTTCCCAGCGGTGAGTAGGGTAGCCAGAGCTCACTGGAGAATTTGTGCTTTCAGTGGGAAGACTAAAGGCTTGTCCTGCTTTGTCTTCTGCTGACAGCACAGAAACTCTGTACTTACAGGGTTGGCAGCGCGACTGTAACTCCTCTGGTGTTACAGACGTCCATAGGTCACGGTAACCACTTTCCATCAGGTGGGCCGTGTGCTTGTCTGCCAACTAAGTGGTATAAAAAAAAAAAAAAAGCCGGTTTTATTGCAAACTGTGCTTTAGCTGCAACCGCAATTGTACATCACATCGAAATGATAAAACTCGTTATTTTAATACAACAGACACTTCAATTTATTTTTATAAATAATAAAAAATTCTACACCATTAATCATATCACCAGCAAATAGTTCACAGATACACAAAACCAGAGACATTAAAATCCCCAGAGTGCGCGCCAAAACTGGAATCCATTTTGTAAGTTTGACGTTTGTTTCAACATGGCGGCGACCGGGCACTTCTAATCTTGTTGGCGGTGTTCGTAAGTTAGGAGCTTTGTTTCACTGTTTAGAAATGATTTTATGCAGTCTGAATGTTTAGTCTAGTATGTCTAGTGTATCTCAATAATAGTGGCCTTTAATAGGAAATCACTGCCAAAGTACGTTATTTCTGCTACTACAGTAAAGTCATTTAAAGTATGCCAGGTATATAACTGGCTACGACTGGAAAATTATGTGTGTCAAAAAGGTAAAGAGAGTAAAAAAAACTACATTTTATCACTAGAATTGAACACACAAACTCTTAGCTGTTGTTTATAAAAAAAAAAAAAAAAAATTCTAGGTTTTGATAATACCAGACAAGCACACTGCCCACCTGATGGAAAGTGGTAACCGTGGCCTATGGACATGTGCAACACCAAGAGAGTCACACACGTGCTGTCAACCCTGTAAGAACAGAGTTTCAGTGCCGTCAATCCACAAGACAAAACAGGACAAGTCTTTGCTCTTCGCACTGACAGCACAAAAACTCTCCAGTGAGCGCCGGCTACTCACCGCCAGGAACACAACACGAGGTTATTATGACCGCGGTATTCTGTAGGGCGGAGGTACTTCCCCAGTCGGACTGCTCAATTAGGACAGGAATACCGTCGTGTCCTACCTCCTACCTACAACAGGTAGTTACAAGTAGTTTTTTTTATATATATAGGACACGTCAATTATACTTCGCCTTGCCTGATGGTAAGCTGAAGGCAAAGTCCCAGAAAAGAGGGTCACCATTACTTACATATACCGTGTGACAATGGTGACACTCAGCTTGACGGCCTCATCATATGCTTTTTCACGCTCCGCTTAAAGGACCCGGGACTGTAGGAAGAAGGAAACACGTGAGCTGGTAATGAATTCCAGGCCTTAATGGTGCGACAGAGGAAAGAGTCTCCGAACCTAACTAACTAGAAAGTATGTGAGCTATCAAGACTCATGATCCAGGTGTTACTTGTGGTGACTGTTAAGGTGGTCTAGCGTCCTGGTTTCGCATTACAATAGTCACATGACTATGGATGCCCAAGACCGTGCGGATCCAGGACCAGTACCAGAAGGTACAGAAGGTTTATTTTAAATTATTTTTTTATACCATTTAGATGACAGACAAGCATACGGCTCACCTGATAGTGTGTACCTAGGCCTATGAACGTTTGTAACACCAAAGGAGTCACACTCGCGCTGCCGACCCTGTAAGCACAGAGTCTCTGTGCCGTCAGTGCAGAAGACTAAGCAGGACAAGCCTTTTGTCTTCCCACTGACAGCACAAGCTCTCCAGTGAGCTCTGGCTACCCTACTCACCGCTGGGAACGCAACACGAGGTTATAATGGCCGTGGTATTCTGTAAAGCGGAGGTACTTTCGCAGTGGGACTGCTCAATTGGACGAATCCTGTGTACCTATTGACGGTTATATGGCTCACTGCAATAAAACACATACACCAGCTCTTAGAAACAGAGGCTGATGAGCCAAATCTCTTGGTTCTGCGAACCGATGGCCGATGGACAGTGAAGCTCAAAGTTCATTCTGCTTCATACATCGGCGGCTATAGTGCAATTGGTGTTAATTGAACTGCGCACGCGATGTAACGGCGCTAGGGTTGTCTGTAGTTAGGTTTTATTACAAATTATCCTCCACTGTAACCACTTTCCATAAGGTGGGCCGTGTCGTAAAGGTGGTGTGCTTGTCTGCCACCTAAGTGGTATAAAAAAAAGACTAACAAATCGGTCTGATTTATAAGTCTAGTATTTTTACTTTTTCAACTTTCTGTCACAATTCAATCTATGTAATGTTTTCTCATAACAAAGATTTTACATAACATAACGCCAGTTTATGTTTAGGTCCCAATGTAATAAGATGCGAGCCAATTGCCATTGACCGGGCACTAATAAACCTGCGATAAATACACACATAACTTCGAAAAGCATCGAAAAGTCATTGATGTGGGCCTTGGTAAAACCTGGGATCGAACCCGAGACCTCGTTTCCTCAGTCCATTACCCATACCACTAGGCTTATTTATGTGTATATTTTAACACCCAACAATTAGTTTATAGGTTTTTAAACTATCAGGTTTTACCATGGCACACACCAATGACTTTTCGATGCTTTTCGAAGTTGTGTGTGTAGTAGTTATCACAGGTTTATAAGTGCCCGGTTAATGGCAATAGGCTCGCCACCTATTACATTGGGACTTAACATAAACTGGCGAAATGTGGGTGCTAGCACCTCTGCCTACCCCTTCGGGGATATAGGCGTAAGTTTATGTTATGTTTATGTTAAACTACTCACATCAGTATCAAAATAATCGGGATAGGTACCATGTTTCATTGTTTTGAGTTTCCGATATTTCGGCGCTGTTGCAAGCACCATGATCCTTATGCCGTTTATTATGATACTGACATTGGCATTTTGTGAGTACCAGCCCTATGCGCTTGCGCATGGCAACGGTTAGCGGACACTTTCATCTAATTGCCGGAGATGCCAGTGTGATTTCGTTGTATGCTGATGAATTAGCTATTAATCATTGTCAGTCTTCTCAGTATTTCTTTTCTTTTTATACACTGTGGTTAATGAATACAGGAAAGACCACAATAGTGTGTGAAGATGATTCAGGCAAGCTTTTAATACCCGCAAGCTTTGGCTACTTTTAGCTCTAGCTACAGTGGCTCACCGCCAGGAACACAATACGAGATTTTACTACCACTTATTGCTAAATAGCAATAAGTGGTAGTAAAATATATAAAGCACACTACCCATTTGATGGAAAGTAGTTACTGTGGCCTATGGATGTGTGCAACATCAGGGGATTCACACTCGTGCTGCCGATTCTGTTAAAAATGACTTTCTGTGCCGTCAATGCAGAAGACAACGAGCAGGACAAGCTTTTGATTTTCCCACTGACAGCACAAAAACTCTCCTGAGCTCTATGGACGTGTGCAACACCAGGGTAGTCACACTCTTGCTGTCGATCCTGTTAAAAATGTGAGTTTCTGTGCCGTTAGTGCAGAAAACAAAGCAGACTTGTAGTCTTCCCACTGACAACACAAAAACTGTTCAGCTACCCTACTACCGCTGGGAACATTACACGAGGTTATTATGGCCGCTGTGTTATGTACTTCTCGCGGAATTTGGCACAGGAGTAGAGTTTAATCGGGATTTCGGGAAAAACACATATACGTAGGTACTATTAATCTCGGGTAAAGGGAACTATGGGTAGCGGGAACGGGATCAAAATTTTAAACGGGAGGTGGGAGGTGGGGTGAGTTAGTAGTAGTGAAGGTAGATGAAAGGGCCCATCAAAACCAATCGAAACGGGTGAGCATTCTAGAAAGGTTTAATGTCAATGGCAGTCACTGGTCGGCTTTTGTCTCTGCCTACCCTTTTTTTTACGTGCGAAACATCCCCACATACCTACTGGAGCCGGTGGGAGAGATTATGTCGGACTCGAACCGACTAAAATGCACGACGCTTGTGCGGCGTTTTTGTTTGCCGGAAGTGAGGTTAACATGCATATCCCTCGCACTCCGGCCGACCCAGAGCCATCTCTCTCGATCTGGCCCTCTCCTCGGGTCTCTGCCTACCGTAGAGGGAGGCATATTTTAAGCTGAAGAGTTTGTTTGATTGTTTAGTTGTTTGTTCGTTTGGTTGTTTGTTTGTTTGTTTGTTTGAAAGCACTAATCTCAGGAACTACTGGTTCGATTTGAAAAAATATTTGTGTATCGAATAGTCCGTTTATCTACAAAGGTTTTAGGCTATATATCATCACGCCACTACTTGGAGGACGCCACAGGAGTGGAGCAGAGATCATAAATGTCAACAAATCGGGCAATTATCCATACAATATTTGAAGATTTAAAAATACGGGCGCAAGGGGATGATAATATTTCAAAATATGACACAGGCGAAGCTGGGGCGGATCAGTTAGTGTGTAGATAAAAGAATCGAACCAGTTAACAGTCAGAAAGTAAATGGATAGTACAAACTGCTCTAACCAATTAGCACTTCGTGGAAAACTTAACCATGATACGATGTTTACTGAACTCTTAAGATTGTTAGGTGAATAATCTAAAGAGAATGTAATGCAAGCATAGGGACAGTTTAGACGTGTATTGTAAAGAAAAGGCATACATTCACACACTTAATTCCCCAAAGGGGTAGACTGATTGATGAAATTCTTTGAGCAGCAGAATTGAGCGAACAGCTCATTTCCAAGCTTGTTTATCATCTAAGTATTCTTGGATTTTTAATAGCCTTTCTGGCACAATTTACTCTTTGCTACATTTTTAAATTTATCCTCTTGCGCCTTCACATCTTTTAAGCACAGCAGGGTGTGCCGGTGCTGCTGCTGCATCTGCGGAAAACCTCAAACGGCGCAAATACTGTAACCTGACAGGTGATTATGTTTTTGAGCCGTTCGGGGTTGAAACGTTAGGGACGTGGGGTCCAAGTGCTCGGTCTCTATATAAAGACTTGGAAAAGCAGCTGATCGACGCTACGCGTGACCAGAAGGCTGGTTATTAATTTTGCACAGAGGATAAGCATTGCCATTCAACGTGGCAACGCTGCCAGCCTTCTGGGTACGTTACCGGTCGGTGATGATGCGGAGGAATTTCATGACGCATTATGTATGTAATTTTTATGTTTGTTTTATTTTAGTGTATTTTAGTAGCTATCTAATAATAGTTTTAGTTTTAATTTTCAATTGAATTGTATTGATTTGTTTATGTATATATTTAATTAAAAAAAATTCCACAGGTAAATCCTTAATTTTATTAGGCAGCTTGTTAAAAATGGGTATACAGTTGCCCTGGAAAAAATGACTAATTTTTTTAAGTCTACTATCACAGACTACAAGATTGTTTTTGTGTCTGGTATTTATATTATACCTGTCACAAACTCTTGAAAATTTTGAGATAATTGTCCTTACATACATTTCCTTACATATCTAGACGGTTTATGTAACAATAGTCAAGTTTCAGTGCCGCGTGGTTTCCGGCAGAGTAGAATTTGGACCACTCCATCTCTTCCCATGCGGTGTGGTACAAGGCGACTAAGGGATAGGGCTGTTTAACACCAGACATATCCCTGACTCTGCCTCAAATGCATGTCTCGAGTCAACAATAGAGCCCGGAAAACGACAACAGGCTCGCCCCCTATTACGTGGGACCGAATACAATGATAGGTGAAATGTGGGTGTTAATTCACCTCTGCCTAACGACGTGATTATATGTCGGTATGTATGTATGTAGTCATGTTATGGAATTAATATAAGAACGTAATAATGGCTCTTGGCTCCTTGAACGGCAGTTACTGCAGGTCAATACAGTAGGCAAAGATTAGTTGGTTAATAGGCCGATTGAAATAATCACGATAGCCGGTATAGATAAAAGGCATAGTTAGAACTCTAAAGCGAACAGAAGGACATATTTTTTATATAGGACACGTCAATTAGATTTCGCCTCGCCTGATGGTTAGCTAAAGGCAAAGTCTCAGAAAAGAGGGTCACCATTATATACATATACCATGTTACAATGGTGACGCTCAGCTTGACGGCCTCCTCATATCTAAGAATCAAACAATCAATTTCATTTATTCAGTTTAGGCACACAAAGAGCACATATGAACGTCAAAATTTTACAATTATGTCACGAAATAATATAAAAATAATAAATAATGTACAAATAAACCATTGGAAAATGATTCTTTCGCTGGTTCGGTAGGTTAGTTCTACTGAGAAGATACCAGCAAGAAACTCAGAGAACTACATTAGAGCTAGATTATCTTTCTTTTTTTAATTTGCTTTAGTTAGTAGCAAGCAAAAGACTTATGTTGACCACGCATTTACATCATCAAGATACTCATCTACTTTTATTCATTAAAGTTTTTTTCCAAAGGCTTTCATATGCTTTTTCACGCCCCGCTTAAAGGACCCGGGACTGTAGGAAGAAGGAAACACATGAGCTGGTAATGAATTCCAGGCTATAATAATGTGATAAAGTAAAGAGTCACCGAACCGCTTGGTTCTTGATCGGATATTCTGCACCGTGTGCGGGTGACACACCCTGCACGTGTTGTCCTGTGTAGGAAAGTAATCATAAAAAAATATTCGAAATTCAGTTTCGTATGTCAAAATCAAAATGAAATATCGAAAACTGTTTTTACGTAATTACAATAAAATAACAATTTGTAGATATAACGTGATCCTTTTTCGTGACGGCCTCATGGCACTACCAAATGACACTACTGGTAGTGTCGAGAGTAAATATTACATCCGACGGCAGGACGACACCACCGGTAGTGTCAAAGGTATTAATTAAAGAAACATCTCGAAATCCGTACAACGATCGAATGTTTCAATGAAAACATAGGAGATGCGCGTATAACAACCATTTTTTCAAAATTAAGCTTTTTTATACCACTTAAGTGGCAGACAAGCACACGGCCCACCTGATGGAAAGTGGTTACCGTGGCCCATGGACGTGTGTAACACCAGAGGAGTCACTCGCTCTGCCGACCAGGTAAGAACAGAGAAGATATATAAATGAACGGATTTTGATGCGCTTTTTCATAGTCTCGTATCAATTTTAAGTTTGTCTGATCGCAATTGAGTATTTTCCTGCAGCTAAAAAATCTCACTCACTTTCCATCAGGTGGGCCGTGTGCTAGTCTGCCAACCAAGTGGTATAAAAAGAACAATAAATTATTTCATACAAGTTTCCTTCTAACTTATCGTTTTGAAGTTTAGTAAAAAGTAACTAATTTGACTAGTCAGTCAAATACTGCGGGCGGAGCCGCGGGCATCAACTAGTATTAGAAATATTATTCATCATCACATTACTTAATTAATTACATTCCAATCAAGCGAGAATTTCAACAAAACATGTTATTATTTATTTTCTGTCAATAGTTTGCAATCACAAAAATAAACAAATCAAAATTTCGGTCTACAAGCGAGCCCGCACATGCCGCCGCCATTGCTGTCAATCTTTTCAAATTCGGAACGGTATAAGAAGTGACGTTTCCGCCGTGGTTTTACTTTTTAATTAGTCTAGTGTGGGCACCGACACAAAAGATAAATGTAACGGACCTTTCGAGATGTGGGTTGTCGCCCATTTTGTAAATAAATTATGTTTTTATTTATGTTTGGTTATGATTGATCATCACAGCTAATAAATGATTGAATTAGGCAAATTAGTGAAATTCCCAATTTTTTAAAATTGCACAGTGAAGCCTTGCTTGATATAATTATGATAAGATTCAATTACTGGCACTACATATAAGTTAGTAAAATTTACTTTATATTTAATTACATTTTTATTCTTATCTTATAAATATTTATTTATATGATGTAAGTCGATGGGGACGAATTCTTTGATGCCTGAACCTGTAGGTTTGTATAGATTTTTTTTATATACCACTTAGGTGGCAGACAAGCACACGGCCCACCTGACGGAAAGTGGCCTATGAACGTGTGTAACACCAGAGGATTCCTTGGTCAATTTCCGCGGTCAACCTCTTCGTCTCTGTCCCCTAACTGCCCATAGTCTCCACCGCAATGGGCACATAAAATTAATAAATTTCATTAAACAACTGTACTGTTATTCGAAGCCTAATAATATTTGAGAGTGGCAACACTTGTTTGTACTGTAAAGTCGTGTCTTTCTAGCCTATTGCTATCCTTTTCTTAAGGGGTGCGCCACCCTCTTTCCACCAGGCACGTCACGGCAGAGAATTTCTCCGCCGGACTCCTCGTTGGCGTTTTTATTTTCGTACTGGATGGTACGAAAACAAACGTGGTTGATACCGCTACGCATTCCTGAGAAAACGGTCTTCACAGACAAACAAACAGACAGAAGGATAACAAAGTGATCCTAAAAGGGTTCCGCTTTTCCTCTTGAGGTACGGTTCCCTAAAAACTAACTAAGCTCAATTGAATAAAATAATATTCCTAATTAATTTATTGTAGGTGTTTCAACAATACTGCAATATCATCGCTTTCACTGTTCCAATGGCCGTTATCTAGCGTGGGATCTATAAGTAGGACTTTACAAGTCATTCATCTATCTATATATAGATATAATTACTAGTCCTGTCTGTCAATCAATTAGTCTATCTGCAGTTCACTGCTGGACATAGGTCTTTCCCAATGTTGGGAGGCTTTGGCCTACTGTTTGCACACTGCTCCTCTATAGAAGTAGTATAGGAGGTAGGACACGACGGTATTCCCGTCCGAATTGAGCAGTCCGACTGGGGAAGTACCTCCACCCTACAGAATACCACGGGTATAATAACCTAGTGTTGTGTTCCCGGCGGTGAGGAGGGTAGCCAGAGCTCACTGGAGAGTTTTTGTGTTGTCAGTGGGAAGAGCAAAGGCTTGTCCTGATATTGTGTTCTGCACTGGAGGCACAAAATCTCTGTTCTTACAGGGTCGGCAGCATGTATATGAATCCACTGATATTACACACGTTCATGGGTCACGGTAACCACTTTCCATCAGGTGGACCGTGTGCTTGTCTGACACCTAAGTTGTTATTTAACTATCCAGTCAAATAAGTTACTTTTTACTAAACGCTAAAACGGTAAGTTATAAGGACACTTGCATAAAATTATTTATTGTGACGTCATAATATTTAATAGTCAAATCTAATAGTCAATCAAATTATAGTTTGGGTGGATGATTAATAATAAATAAAAATAATAAAATTAGAACAGACGCAATTGCTACATACATATATATAATCACGCATTTATCGGATACGGCAATAGGCTCACCCCCTATTACGTGGGACCGAATACAATTTATTTGTGAAATGTGGGTGTTAATTCACCTCTGCCTAACCTTCCAGGGAAAAGGCGTGATTATATGTATGTATGTATTTGAAATTATGGTTTATATGCGGAAGCGTTAAGTCTAGACGCAATAAATTAAACCTTTCATTAAGTTGTTCTCAAATCAACGAGTCCATCTGTCTCACTCTGTCTCTCTCTGTCCAAAAGTCATTCTTGTTCTTTTCCTTAGCTTTTTTTTATACAACTTACGTGGCAGACAAGCACACGGCCCACCTTATAGAAAGTGGTTCCCGTGACCTATGAACGTGTGTAACACCTGTGGAGTCACGTCCGTGCTGCAAGAAGACAAGTCTTTGGTCTTCCCACTGAGAGCACAAAAACTCTCCAGTGAGCTCTGGCTACCCTACTTACCACCGGGAACACAACACATTAATCCCAGCCGCATTCAAAGCTCTCACCTTGGAGCCTGGGGTCCACTTTACCAGTTTAACTGTCTGTTCGGAGAGAGAGAGAATTTGCTATTCGTACACAGTTACGTTTATTTATCTTAATTTTGGGTATAATTCATTATGTGGTACTGTGCAGAATATACGTGCAGGAACCAAGCGGTTCGGAAACTCTTTTCTTTGCCGCACCACCAAGACCTGGAATTCATTACCAGCTCACGTGTTTCCTTCTTCCTACAGTCCCGGGGCCTTTAAGCGGGGCGTGAAAAAGCAGTTAATGAAACCGCCAAGCTGAGTGCCACCATTCTAACATTTCTTAGTGTCTGTAATGGTGACGCTCTTCTAGAAAAAAGGGTTTTTTGTCAACCATGTACATCAGATATCTTATTGGCCTTGTTTGTGTATAATAAATAAAATGATGTGAGCAGAAGTTTTAATAACTGTTAATTTATCATTCATACCGCAGTAGCCTAGTGGTATGAGTAATGTACTGCTGAGACGAGGTGTCGGGTTCGATCGCTGGTTTTATCACGGCACACACCAATGACTTTTCGATGCTTTTCGAAGTTATGTGTGTATTTATCACAGGTTTATAAGTGCCTGGTTAATGGCAATAGGCTTGCCACCTATTACATTGGGACCTAAACATAAACTGGCGAAATGTGGGTGCTAGCACTTCTGCCTACCACTTCGGGGATATAGGCGTGAGTTTATGTTATGTTATATTATGTCATCATTCATCAACGCAGAGCTTAAACCGCTGGACCTACAAACTTGAAGTTTTGGAGGTAGATACTTTAAATGGTGTAAGGAATTTGGTACATTGCATTACTGAAGAGGTAAAATAGGCGATCAACAGTTGTATGGAGATGCGTAATTTTTGAAGTAAGAATCATATAATTTTTTCATATGCCTTTTTTATACTACTCGGTTGGCAGATAAGCACACGGCTCACCTGATGGAAAGTAGTTACCGTGGCCTATGGACGTGTGCAACACTAAGGGAGTCACACTCGCGCTGCCAACCCTGTAAACACTAGAGTTTCTGTGCCGTCAGTGTAAAAGACAAAGCAGGACAAGTGTTTTGTCGAAATTACTAATATTCTCCTGTAACCCCTCCAACTAAGCTAAATTGCTTGATTACGAGTGGGTTCACATCGGTAGTGTAATGGCCAGTATTAGAACTCGGGACCTCTTGATCGCAAGGACGACTCCTTAACCACTGAGCTACCGACGCTTCAAATTCCACTACTAAGACGGTAAAATAGGTGACTATCTTTGCTATGGAAAGTTCGTATATAACTTTTTACGAATTTATTACTTCCTGGGCGAAGACATGACGCTGGGCAAAACCAAATAAAACAACAGCAATGAAAGATTTACACCTTCGTAGATACAAATGAGAAACCGTAAAAAAACATTACACTTATCCATTATTTTAATCGATACGAGTATCGATTTGAATATAATACCGATTATTTCGAAACAACACTCGGGTATTATTCTACTTGACAATTAGTTTCAAACGCAGTAGCCGTAACGTGTGACAAGACGGAAATTCTTTATCCGATCAAGAACCTATGGAGCTGTCACGAAAAAGGATCAAGATATACTCACAAATATATTACAAAAAAAACCGTTTTTGACATTTCATTTAGATTTTGACAGATCGAAAAACTGAATTTTTTTTTTTTAAAGAATACTCTCTTCACAGGACAACACGTGCAGGGCTTAGATGTCACCCGCACTCGGTGCAGAATATTCGATCAAGAACCAAGCGGTTCGGTGATACTTTCCTTTGTGGCACCATTAAGGCCTGGAATTCATTACCAGCTCACGTGTTCCCTTCTTCCTACAGTCCCGTGTTCTTAAGCGGGGTGTGAAAAATGTAAGTAATGGTGACACTCTTTTCTGGGACTTTGCCTTCAGCTTACCATCAGGTGAGGCGAAGTCTAATTGACGTGTCCTTTATAGATATAAAAAACAATATTATTAGTGAACATAAAAGAGGGCACTGGTGTAAAACTAACATTACTTATTAACATTTATGCTTATGTATAAGACCTCGAAGGGGTAGATAGAGCTGTATGTAACACCCACATTTGACTGGATTCGGAAGCGGAGGATCGAGAGTACGGACGCACATTGGGAGAGTGGAATTTCCAGCATTGGGCTCCGATAGGCTAATTAGTTGCACGTATACTCACGCTTATACACATAAATCCCCGAAGGTATATGCCGTTGCCGACGTGTCTTAACACCCATATTTCGCTATAGGGGGTGAGCTTATTGCCTCCAGGCGGCCACTTTGTCATACGTATGTATCCTATCAGATGGTGAACAGTCCTATCCCTTAATCGACTTCTACGAAACCCACGGGAAGAAATGGGGTGGCCCTGCTCTACTCCACCGGAAACATTAACACATTCACAGGAGGTAGGACACGGCGGTATTTCCGCCCAATTCAGCAGTCCGACTGGGGAAGTACCCTACAGAATACCGCGGTTATAATAACTTCGTGTTGTGTTCCAGCGGTGAGTAGGGTAGCCAGAGCTCACTGGAGAATTTGTGCTGTCAGTGGGATGACTAAAAGCTTGTCCTGCTTTGCCCTTTACACTAACGGCACAGAAATTCTGTGCTTACAGGGTCGGCACCGCGAGTGTGGCTACTCTGGTGTTACACACGTCCATAGGCCACAGTAACCACTTTCCATCAGGTGGGCCGTGCGCTTGTCCGCCACCTAAGAAGTAGTATAAAAAAAACCAACACAAATACTACTAACATGCATAGTTAAGTTACGATTGGTCAATCCGAATAAGTACACTGGGCGTTTTTAAAACCATAGATTATAAAACATCGATATTAATTAAAAGTAAAAAAGAATAAGGCGCGTTTCCATTAGCGGGTAACATGTCAATTTAGATGAGGTTAGGCGGACTACACACTTGGTTTGAGTAATAGAAAGTAGACTGCTTCGTTTGAAATTGGTTTGAGCTTTAAGCGCCAGATTAAAAAGCTTAACTTGTCATCTATCTTGTCATACTTAACATATGATTACTGGTTTAATAAATCATCTGCCTTATCATGATCTGCAGTCGTATACTGTAAGAATGTTTCGAAAGATCAGAGATTTGGAAAGATCAGGAGATTTTATTAGGAGGTAGGACATGACGGTATCTCTCGTCCAAAATTGAGCAGTCCGTCTGGGTAAGTACCTCCGCCCTACAGAATACCCCGGCTATAATAACCTTGTGTTGTGTTCCCGGCGGTGAGTAGGGTAGCCAGAGCTCACTGGAGAGGTTTTGTGCTGTCAGTGGGAAGACTAAAGGCTTAAATTGACCCCGCTGACTGGTGGGGTCGTGAAATGTTGGCGCGGTGGTCAGGGAAGCTCTATACTGGACCTTCTGCTGACTACGCGCCCGGATGAATATTCCATAAGGGTGGAAGCACCTCTTGGTAATTCGGACCACAGCCTCGTCCGGGCGCAAGTGACACTCGCGCGGCCTGAACCATCGCGGTCACCTCAGTGGCGACACGTGTGGCACTACAAGTCGGCAGACTGGGACGGACTGCGAGAATTCTTCGCATCGTACCCGTTGAGGCAGCTTTGCTTCACTTCTGATGATCCAAGCTCCTGTGCAACAGCAGTCGCAGACGCGATCCTAGTGGGTATGGAATGCTACATCCCTAACCGCTGGTTTGCGACAGGAGCGAACAAACGCCCGTGCTTTAATAGGCCTTGCAGGGAAGCTAGAGACCGCAAGCAATCTGCATACAAGGCTTGGACCACGGCTCTTGCCAACAAGGATTCGAACATCGCTGAAGTGAAGCGGAAGTTGAATGCTGCTTCGAGGTCCAGTAAAAAGGCAACGTCTAGGGCAAAGTTTGAGTTCATCGGCAGAATTGGCGAACGGCTTGCGCGCTACCCATCTGGCAGTCGCGCATTTTGGTCGCTCGCCAAAGCTGCCGAGGGAAACTTCTGCCAGTCTTGCCTTCCGCCGCTGCTGCTTCCGGCCGAAGTTAAAATCACGCAACGGGTGGTCCGGCGCGAGCTTAAGTCCCTAGATGTCCGGAAGTCGAGTGGGCCGGACGGTATACCGGCGATGGTGCTTAAGTACTGTGCCCCCGAGCTGTGCCCTGTACTTACACGCCTTTTCGCATTCTCATACTCCGCGAGGCAGGTCCCAGCCTCGTGGAAGACCGCATTCGTGCACCCTGTACCTAAGAAAGGTGACAGGACAGATCCGACCAATTACAGGCCTATCGCTATAACCTCCCTACTCTCGAAGGTTATGGAGCGTGTTATTAATACACAGCTCCTGAGATACCTTGAAGAAAACGATCTACTGAGCGACCGACAGTACGGCTTTCGCCACCGTCGCTCAACCTTCTTGTGTATCTCACAAACCGGTGGTCGCAAGCCATCGAGAGTCGGGGTGAGGCACTAGCGGTCAGCCTCGATATAACAAAGGCCTTCGATCGGGTCTGGCACAAAGGTCTTCTTGCGAAGTTGACGTACTATGGACTCCCCGAGGGACTTTGCGAATGGATTGCCAGCTTTTTGTCCAACAGAAGCATCCAAGCTGTCGTCGACGGCAGCTGCTCGGACCGCATGAACATAAACGCTGGTGTCCCACAAGGATCCGTGTTGTCTCCGACGCTGTTTCTGCTGCATATCAATGACATGCTGTCTGATGGCTCCATTCATTGTTATGCGGACGACAGTACCGGGGACACGTGTTACACGGGCCGTGCAAATATCCCTCAGTCCGAGGTGGAGAAGAGTCGCGAACAACTTGTGTCTAAAATCGAGACTACTCTCTCTGGAGTATCCGATTGGGGACGACTAAACCTAGTCCAATTCAACCCCACTAAGACACAAGTATGTGTATTCACCGCTAAGAAAACCCCATTCATTTGTAGCGCCGCAATTCCTGGGCACACCGCTTACCATCTTCTCGAGTATCGGGATCCTTGGTGTCGATATCTCCAGCGACGTCCAATACCGAAGTCATTGGCCGGACAAGGTTAAGTTGGCATCAAAAAAACTCGGAGTGCTCAACAGGGCGAAGCAGTACTTCACTGCGGGGCAGCAACTCCTTCTTTATAAAGCACAGGTCCGGCCTCACATGGAGTACTGCTGTCACCTTTTTGCTGGAGCACCTGCATACCAGCTTGACCCCTTCGACTCGTTGCAAAGACGGGCATTGAGGCTGGTTGACAATCCCATACTCACAGGTAGAGTGGAACCTCTTAGCCTTAGGAGGGATTTTGCCTCACTGTGTGTTTTCTACCGCCTATACAATGGTTTGTGCTCAGATGAATTGTTTGACATGATGCCCGTAGCTACATTCTATCGTCGCACCTCTCGCCATAGGCAGGGAATTCATCCCCACACATTGCGACCTGAGACGGTGCGCACTGTGCGGTATGAAAGAAACTTCATCCCACACACACTCAAGCTGTGGAATGACCTCCCTGCTGCGGTTTTCCCAAGCGCCTACAATATGGGGTTCTTCAAGAGGGGCATCAGAAGGTTTCTTCATGGTCGGCAGCACGAGTGTGACACCCCTGGTGTTGCATACGTCCGTAGGCCACGGTAACATCTTCCCATCAGGTGGGCCGTGTGCTTGTCTGCCAACTTAGTGGTATAAAAAAAAAAGATCACAGCTGAATCCACGGTGAGATCTTAATTTCTCATGCTGTAAACTTGGTGATGTCACATTGTTGTACACAAGTCGACAGTGATAATATGTTTATGTTACAGCGTATGCCTACAGCGGGTCCAAGCAGTCAAGCGAACCTTACCTGCCTCTTTAGCTATCTGTGGTAGTATACTACAGAATAATCAATGTTTGCAATTGACAAGTAATTTTGACGTTTATGACAGTCGTATACAATACGTCAATATGTATCTGTTCAAAATTCAGTTTCGATATAATCTCAGTCCATACTCTCCATCATAACTCTGTCTGTTTATTTGTCTATCTGTTTGTCGGTCTGTTTGTTTGTCTGTTTGTCTGTCTGTTTGTCTGTCTGTTCGTCTGTCTGTTTATCTGTCTGTTTGTCGGTCTGTTTGTCTGTTTGTCTGTCTGTATATTTGCCTGTCAGTTTGTATGTCTGTTCGTCTGTCTGTTTTATCTGTCTGTTTATCTGTTTGTTTGTCTGTCTATCTGTTAAACTGCTGAACCGATTTTGATGGAATTTGGTATAGGAGTAGAATAGACCTTGAGAGGGACATAGGCTATCTTTTGGTCGCGATAACCGACATCCACATGTGCGGAGCCGCGTACGACAGCTAGTCTCCCATATGTCAAAATCTATCATGATGTCAATGTTCAATCTTCAAAATTGTGTGAGGATGCCATTCTCCATGCAAACCTCAACGCCGTCCACCAACACCTAGAGACGGCGAAACCTGCCATGTTTTTTCTAACGGAGACGCAAATACACCGCCCTGACGACACGACCTACTTGCTCTACCCTGGCTATGTTCTTGAGGAAAGTTTTCGTGCAAAAGCCGGGGTGTGCGTGTTTGTTAGGGCGGATGTTTGCTGTCGCCGTTTGCGCTGCCTAGAGGACCCATCCTTCTCCGTCCTTTGGGTACACGTAGACCATGGCCCTACGAGTCAGATCTATGTGTGCCTCTACCGTTCCCATACAGGAGATGCTGAGACAACTCGACTCTTTGAATATCTGAGTCAGGCGGCAGATGATGCGCAGGAGCGATTTCCGAATGCCGAAATGGTATTTTTGGGGGATTTTAACGCCCACCACGAGATCTGGTTGGGCTCCTCCAAAACCGACCATGCGGGAAGAGCCGCCCACGCATTTGCTCTGGCGCACGGCCTGACCCAATTGGTGCACGAGGTCACTAGGATACCAAGAAGGTCGGGCCAAGCACCTTCTCTGCTAGACCTTCTGCTGACGAGTGATCCGGACCGGTACAGTGTATCGGTGCGAGCCGCGTTAGGCAACTCTGACCACTGCCTGGTCTGTTCCACGGTGCCTATTATGGCGCCCCCACGACCCGTGCAGGGGAAGCGGCGTCTCTGGCACTACTCGTCAGCGGACTGGGATGGACTTCGTGACTATTTTGCGTCCATCCCGTGGGTTGAGCGCTGCTTTGAAGGTAAGAACCCATCGGATTGTGCTACTGCTGTCGCCGGTGAGATCGGTCTGGGTATGGAATACTATATCTCATACACCGATGTCACCGGTGACCGCGGGGTGCGCCCTTGGTTCGGGCGCGAGTGCGCGGAAGCTGTTGAACAAAAACAGTCTGCGTACCGCGCTTGGGTAAGGGCGCGCGCCACGCGCCATCCCAATCTGGGCCACTTCAAGGCAGCGTACAACAGAGCCACAAAGGTCTGTAGAAGGGCCTATGTCAGAGCGGATGCCCTGCGCATAGCGCGGCTTGGTCAAGAGCTAGTGATGCATCCCACGGGAAGCCGTGGCTACTGGCGACTGGCTAAAGCCGTGCAAGCCAACTTCTGTCAGCCTTCGCTGCCTCCGCTGCGTAACCCTGATGGATCCCTGGCCCATGAGTCGCAAGAGAAGGCAAATCTGCTGGCTAATCTCTTTGCGGCCAACTCCCGAATCGATGATTGTGGTACGCAGCCACCAACACTACCCGACAGTGACCACGCGATGCCTGATATCCATATCAGGCAACGCGATGTCCGTGCAGTGCTGCAATCACTCGATGTCCGGAAAGCCAGTGGTCCGGATGGTATTCCAGCGGTAGTTTTGAAAAAATGTGCAGCGGAGTTGTCTCCAATGCTTACGCGCCTGTACCGGCTATCCTACAGTTCGGGTACAGTGCCTTTGCCTTGGAAAGAGGCGAATGTTCAGCCGATTCCCAAGAAGGGGGATCGCTCGGAGCCAGCCAACTATCGACCCATAGCCGTCACCTCAGTGCTGTGCAAAGTGTTTGAGCACATAATTAACAAACAGCTCATGCGGCACCTAGAGGATCACTCCTTAATTAATGACCGGCAATATGGCTTCAGACCGAAACGGTCAACGGGTGATCTTCTAGCATACGTTACCCATCTTTGGGGTGAGGCTATGGACAAGCACGGCGAGTCACTGGCAATTAGTCTTGACATCGCCAAAGCTTTCGATAGAGTCTGGCACAAATCGCTTCTTTCTAAGCTACCTGCCTTTGGTCTGCCTTCTAGGCTGTGCAACTGGGTTGCTAGCTTCCTGCAGGGGCGCCGTATTCGCGTCCTTTGTGACGGACGAGCTTCGGAGTTTCTGCAGGTTAATGCTGGCGTGCCCCAGGGGTCCGTCTTATCACCCACTCTCTTTCTTCTGCATATCAACGACATGCTGTCTACCGGCAATGTTCATTGTTATGCAGACGATAGCACTTTACATGGGAGTTATCATGGACATCCAGCGGCCAAGCAGTCAGATATCGCAGAGAAAAGGCAGCTTCTTGTCACTGAGCTTGACGGGGTCCTGAATCACATTTCTCAATGGGGCTCTGAGAACCTGGTTGAGTTCAATGCCAAGAAGACGCAGGCATGTGCGTTTACAGCAAAAGTATCTTCTTTCCTTCCCCTCCCCACTCTTCAGAGCACGCCACTGCCGCTGCAGGACAATCTCAATATCCTAGGTATGGATGTTCGCTGCAACCTGAATAACAAAAACTACATCGAAAGCATCATCAAAACAGCCTCACGAAAACTCGGAGTCCTGAACAGAGTGAGACGATTTTTCACGCCGGAGCAGCGGTGTCTTCTATACAAGACACAAATTCGCTCCTGTGTGGAGTACTGCTCGCATCTCTGGGATGGTTCAGCAAAGTACTTACTAGATGCTCTCGACAGGTTGCAGCGACGTGCGATCCGCATCATTGGGAATCCCGAGATCACGAACACCCTAGAACCTTTACAGCTGCGTAGAGATGTTGCGTCCATGGCTGTATTTTACCGTCTGTACCATGGGGAGTGTTCTGATGAGCTCTTCCAATTAGTCCCACCCTCCCCTTTCCTACACAGGACAACGCGTGCAGGTCTTAGATGTCATCCGCACACGGTGCAAAACATCCGATCAAGAACCAAGCGGTTCGGAGACTCTTTCCTCTGTCGCACCATTAAGGCCTGGAATTCATTACCAGCTCACGTGTTTCCTTCTTCCTACAGTCCCGGGTCCTTTAAGCGGGGCGTGAAAAAGCATATGATAAGGCCGTCAAGCTGAGTGTCACCATTGTCACACGGTATGTGTAAGTAATGGTGACCCTCTTTTCTGGGATTTTGCCTTCAGCTTACCATCAGGCAAGGCGAAGTCCAATTGACGTGTCCTATATAAAAAAAAAAAAAAAAAAAAAAAAAAATTTTTGACATTTGAGAAACTGAGATTAAATCAAGACTGACCTACAAAATTGACACTCTGGACCCAGAATTTTATGGAAATATACATACATACATATAATCACGCCTTTATCCCTGAAGGGTTAGGCAGAGGTGAATTAACACACACATTTCACCAATCATTGTTGTCTCACGTAATAGGGGGTGAGCCAATTACCGTCTTCTGGGCACCATTGTGGACTCGAGCCTTGTATCTGACAGCACAGCCCTATCCTATCCCTTAGTTACCTTGTACGACACCGCATGGGAAGAGATGGGGTGGTCCAAATTCTACTCTGCCGGGAACCACACAGAAGTTTACCCATTTTATGGAATTACACCTATCTCTTTTACACTGTATAAAATACTTCGTCAAAAATTTTAAAATAGCAACACTGAAACGACATAAGAAAAGAGGCCGTGTCTTCCCCAAATTTTCCCGCCAACTGTCAACGTTCACAGATAATAAATTATTATGAGCGCTACTAAAATAGGGGTGTCAAACTTTGTGTGCATTATTACGTAATAGATTTTGATAGCTGTCATACGGGAAAGAATCGATACATTTTGTTTACCTCTTGTAGGTAGTGGGTAGGTATATAGACCTGAACCTATTTAATTTCATTAACGAATCAACCAAGATGTAAAGTGATAATGATTTAACTTACAAACATATAATCACGCCTTAATCCCCGGAGGATTAGGCAAAAGTGAATTTCCCACATTTCACCACCAAATATAATAGGGGGTGAGCCTATTGCCGTCTTCCGGTCACTAGTTTTGACTCAAGCCATGCATCTGAGGCTGAGTATAAATATAATTATATTTTTTTCTGTCCTATCGTAACTGAGACGCGACTTAAACTTTGATATTTTCCGTAAAGTGACTACCATCTGCCATAGGCGATATTTTCTGTAGTTAGGACAGTTGTCGGATTTTCTAGAGCTCCAACTGCCATAGGTGTTCTTATGGCAACCGGGAGCGACGGCTTAACTTGCTCTTCCGAGACAGGAAGGTGCCTCAATGTTTTTTTTTTAATATAGAACACGTCAATTAGACTTCGCCTTGCCTGATGGTAAGCTGAAGGCAAAGTCTCAGAAAAGAGGGTCACCATTACTTACACATACCGTGTGACAATGGTGACACGCAGCTTGACGGCCTCATCATATGCTTTTTCACGCCCCGCTTAAAGGACTAAACTGTAGGAAGAAAGAAACACGTGAGCTGGTAATGAATTCCAGGCCTTAATGGTGCGACAAAGGAAAAAGTCACAGAACCGCTTGGTTCTTGATCGGATGTGTTTTGAGAATGGTCACCCATCCTAAGGCCGGCTGGGCTAGTGCTGTACATCAGACAGATATATATAGCCTAGACTCAGCCTCAGATGCATGACTTGAGTTAACAGTAGTGGCCAGAATACGGCAATAGTCTCATCTTATATTACGTGGCACAGAATACAATTATTGGTAAAATGTGGGTGTGTTTTACATGATGCCCACAGCTACATTCTATCATCGTACCGCTCGCTATAGGCAGGGAATTCATCCTCACACATTGCGACCTGAGACGGTATGAAAGAAACTTCATCCCACACACACTCAAGCTGTGGAATGAACTCCCTGCTGCAATTTTCCCAAGCGCCTTCAATATGGGGTTCTTCCAGAGGGGCATTAAAAGGTTTCTTCAGGGTCGGCAGCGCGAGTGTAACGCCCCTTGTGTTGCACACGTCCATAGGCCACGGTAACCACTTTCCATCAAGTGGGCCGTGTGCTTGTCTGCCACCTAAGTGGTATAAAAAAATCACCTCTGCCTAACCCTACGGGGATAAGTACATTATTATATGTATGTTATATTTATGTATGTAGTATTTTTTTCAAGACCACACAAAACACCATTGCATAATTACTTGTCGAAAAAAACTCTACTTTTTTATTCTTACAACCCTAAGCCCGCGCTTCATATCTCAAACGACGGGCCGCTGCCCATAGACAATGGGCATAGATTAGTGATGTCAGGTGAGAATCAGATGTCACCTGTCATTTCGATGATTAATATTGCCAGGCTTGAGATGTTTATTGGATTTTTTGTAGAAATAAATTGTGTTATAATGTTTATTTTTGTACTAATTAACGAGATTCTTGAATATTTTTTAAAAAGTTTCATGTTTTTAGTGTTTTCATTTCTTAGTTTAAAGATGATGATGATTCATGTTTATTTGTTGTAAACTCGTCTCAGAGAATATTCGGCTCAGTCAAAAATATTGGCTTGTAATATTGGTTATTTTATTAAAGTTGTGCGCAAAATGAGCAAGCTGATGTAGCAGGTGGGCTAGCCACATCTGTAGAAGGACCAATGGCCAGTGTTGGGCAATTTTAATTACAATTTAAAGATATTAAGGAATAAAAATCCCGACTTGCTGCCTATGAGATCGAAACAATTAAATCCCACTGCTGTCTAAAACATCGTAACAAGTTTAGCAGCAGGCGGTGCCCATTAATTATTCATTCTGCTTATGATGGGCAATAGAGTAAAATGGGGACAGCGCGAAGGCAAACGGAAGGTGGAAAGGGACGCTTCGCATCCAGATAGACTGACGACGTAAAAAAGGAGGCTGGGACAGACTGGATGCGGAAGGATCAACAGAAATGGTGCACATTGGGAGAGGCCTATACCCAGCAGTAGACTATAACTTATTGATTAATTGTGCCTAAAAGTCTGCAAATCCCTCGATTGAATCCAGATTTCATTGGTCGAAGAGATATCTCAATTTACCACCATAACAATGTAACTTTTCTGAATCTATGGTCTATACCAGTTGTGAAAAAAATTCTCGCCCAAAGTAAAGAGACAATAAAAAAATCGGAATTCGAAAATCAATTCTACAAGACATTCGATATTCAAATTTCAAACTTGCACATCCCATGATCCCGTCACTAGTTGAAATGGCAAAGAGTCGCTAAGTCAGCGCAGGACTCAGTTGACCGCCTTTTGCACCGGCCCATTGTGTGATGAGATTTGTGTGGACATTACAATAATAACATGTGAATAATAACTTATCGCGTTCCATGAAATACAATAATGTTAACGGGAATTAACGCGATCATGGTAATGGCAAACCAAAGGTACCTATGCCATAATCGCGTTAATTCTCTTTAATATTATTGTTTGTGAATAATGTTGTGTACTGTAAATTTTATTGAATTAGGAAGACTAATACTAATGTTAGGACATGTTTCTCGATAGTGGCGATATAGATGATTAACGTGCATGACATTCCCGAAAACACACCTTTAGCTTACCATCAGAGTCTCGATTCCTATTTGTATCGTAGTAAACTGACTGTAAAAAAATACAAAATAAAACAATATAAATTTAACTTTGGACTTTAACATCATATTTATAAAGTTTAAAATTTCATGATAGTTTTTTTTAGGGTCAGTGGAATTATATTTTTTTTGCTATGACCCCCAAATAGCAGAATCAAAGCCCAGCTGAGACTAAATCATATTAACATGTCTTAAATAAAAAGGATAAAATCTACAGTCCCATCCATATTATGATAGCGTCACATTAAATAAGTACCGTATGTTCGCTCATGCACTCGAAGTCGCGACTGCATCTATTTTGTCAAACACAAAGACTAGGGCCCATTGTAGGCTCCAGGGCGGCTGCCTCTGCCTCACGATATGGGTGATAAAAAATATAGTTATAACATTTTTTTGTCTTTAAAAGAGTCTGTAAATGCATAGGCCTAATTTTAAGTGATTGTCGTTGCCTGTTAATATTTGTTTTTGATAAAAATATGTAGGTTCTCTTTTTTATTCAAAAAACCAAAAGGTCAATATTTTGATAATAAAACATACATACATATAATCACGCCTTTATCCCCGAAGGGTTAAGCAGAATTGAATCAACACCCACATTTCACCATCATTGTATTCGGTCCCACGTAATAGGGGGTGAGCCTATTGCCGTTTTCCGTGCACTATTGTTGCCTCGAGCCATGAATCTGAGGCTGAGTCTGGGCTGTATATAACTGACTGATGTTAAACAGCCCTATCCCTTAGTCGCCTTGTACGACACCGCATGGGAAGAGATGGAGTGGTCCAAATTCTACTCTGCCGGAAACCGTGCGGCTAATTTGATAATAAAAATATGTTCAAAATTCAGTCGCGATCTGTCAAAATCAAATTCAATTTCAATAACAGGATTCTAGTTATACTAAATACACTTTTCAATAAATAACAATGATATTGTGGTTGTTTTTACATTAGATCGATGCTAAGGCTAAATTAATGTATATTTTTTATAATGAAAGCTGGCCCTCTTTCGTCATCTTTTTCTTATCGTGATCTTAATATTTTCATGACATTTGTGTACTGCATCTTATGTGTATTGTCTCCTCCTTCCGCGTATTTGTATTTTTATTGTTGTTTCTATTTTTGTTTTTCATTTTAATTCATGTCTTACTAACATTAGATCGTAAGGAAATTGTTACTAACACCTTTATGGACCCCGAAGTCCGAAATAAAAATATTTATTATTATTATTATTATTATTATATTATAATAAGGATAATAGATGAAATATGAACTTCAATATGTAATGAGTCTATGATACTTGAAATAAATGAACTTTGATTTGATTTGATTTGATTTGAATATTAGGAGAATCAAAAATAAAATAAATAAATATTCCACAACATTCTACACAACGCTATCTAGACCCAAGGTAAGCATAGCTTAACCAGCTTGTGTTATGGAATGTAGAATGCGGATAAGCAAACTTAGATACTTTTTTTTTGTAAATACATACATATTATACATAGAAACACCCAGACCAATGCAAATATACATATTCATGCATACAAATATTTGCACTGAGCGGGAATCGAACCCGCGCCCCCTTGCATAGCAGTCGAATGCTCTACCGCTACGTCAATAGTTATAAAGATATTTGATTTTGAAAATTAATTTTCACACGCCGCCTGAAAACGCTCCAAACAAAATCGTACTTGTGAGTGACGTCACACGCCAGTCGCGCGTAGTGCAAATGTATGAAGTGCAAGAGAATATCGCATTTATCTCGGTCTACGTTGCGTTTACACGTATATAGTCCATAATAAAAGTAATTTGAAATTTAATGAGGAATGTAAAAAGTTCAAAATTGGGACGCATTTGATTGTTGATATTTTGTCTTACTGTGGGAATTAGAAATAATAAAAAGTCATAGTTTCAGTTTAGTTAGGCAATATCTTATTTTGCAAGGCATTTTTTTATACCACTCAGGTGGCAGACAAGTACACAAAAAGTGGTTACCGTGGCCTATGGACTTGTGCAAAACCAAGGGAGTTAGACTCAACCCTATAAGCACAGAGAATTTCTGTCAGCGTAAAAGACAAAGTAGGACAAGCTTTTGGTCTTCCCACTGACAGCACAAAAACTCTTCAGTGAGCTCTGGAGACCCTACTCACCGCCGGGAACACAACATGAAGTTATCATGGGATATTCTACAGGGCAGAGGTACTTCCCCAGTCGGACTGCTCAATTGGACGGAAATACCGTCATGTCCTACCTCCTCGAACAAACTAACATGTTAAGCAGTACCTATTGGGACCGCGGTAGCCTAGTGGTATGGGTAATGGACTGCTGAGATGAGGTCTTGGGTTCAATCCCAAGTTTGACCATGGCACACACCAATGACTTTTCGATGCTTTTCGAAGTTATGTGTGTATTTATCGCAGGTTTATAAGTGCCCGGTTAATGGCAATAGGCTCGCCACCTATTACATTGGGACCTAAACATAAACTGGCGAAATGTGGGTGCTAGCACCTCTGCCTACCCGTTCGGGGATATATGGGATGAATCGGAAGAACTTGTCAAATGGTCAAATAGATCTTCTGGGTGTATTATCTTCTGGATGTATTCTTCTGCCCGGATATGATATTTTCACGGAGGTAGGACACGGCGGTATTTCCGCCCGATTGAGCAGTCCGACTGGGGAAGTACCTCCGCTCTACAGAATACCGCGGTTATAATAACTTCGTGTTGTGTTCCCAGCGGTGAGTAGGGTAGCCAGAGCTCACTGGAGAATTTGTGCCGTCACTGGGAAGACTAAAGGCTTGTCCTGATTTGTCTTCAACTGACGGCACAGAAACTCTGTACTTACAGGGTTGGCAGCGCGACTGTGACTCCTCTGGTGTTACAGACGTCCATAGGCCACGGTAACTACTTTCCATCAGGTGGGCCGTGTGCTTGTCTGCCAACTAAGTGGTATAAAAAAAAATATATGCGAAATTAAAAGTCCAGCACTCAAGTATTTTGTACTTTAGTTGTATTACTAATAAATTTGATATTTTCTTGTAAATCTATGTTTGAGGTAAACGGCTATGTATTATTACAAACGTCGAGAACATTCCCAGAAATGTGTTTCATACCATCATGTGTTGAAAATCTATGACGCATGACTTCTATAATGCCGGGTACACACCAAAAGGCGAACGCGATTGAAGATATTGGCGTTATGTCTACAACATTCCACACAACGCTATCTAGACCCATGCTTACCATAAGCATAGCTTGACTAGCTTGTGTTATGGAATCTAGAATGCGGATATGAATGCTCTGACCACTGAGCTATCGAACCACGCCTGAAATCATCCAAATCTTTCTATATACATCCGTCTCGGTGGCTCAGAGCATTTCCCCTGTAAGGGAAAGATCGCGGGTTCGAATCCCGCTCAAATTGACCAAGTATAGATTCATCATGTCATCATCATCATGTCAGCCACATATAGTCCACTGCTGAACATAGGCCTCTCCCACAGACTTCCAGAATGACCGATCTAAAGCAGCCCGCATCCAGAGCTTCCCGGTGACCTTCATGAGGTCGTCCTTCCACCTGGCCGTTGGGCGTCCTACGCTACGTTTGCCCGTACGCGGTCGCCATTCCAGAACTTTTTTGCTCCATCGGCCATCTGTTCTGCGCGCTATGTGTCCCGCCCATTGCCACTTCAACGAGCTAATCCGGTGGGCTACGTTGGTTACTTTTGTTCTCCTACGGATATCATCATTTCTGACGCGATCACGTAAGGAAATACCGAGCATAGTCCTCTCCATAGCTCGTTGAAGTTGTGTTGTTGAAGTATAGATCACGAAACAATCCGCGCGCGTCAGAGCCTCGTTTGTTTCTCATGTCCTGAGTTATAGTAGGAGAAAGATTTGCTTTAATACCACATAAATATTTTACATTGAGCTGTATACACGCTACCTATGATAAGGAGGTAGGACGGAAGGCGGTATTTCCGTCCAATTGAGCAGTCCGATTGGGGAAGTACCTCCGTCCTACAGAATACCGCGGCTATAATAACCTCGTGTTGTGTTTCCGGCGGTGAGTAGGGTAGCTAGTGCTCACTGGAGAGATTTTGTACTGTCAGTGGGAAGACCAAAAGCTTGTCCTGCTTTGTCTTTTACAGTGACGGCATAGAAACTCTTGTTTACAGGGTTGGCAGCGCGAGAGTTGGCACGTCCATAGGCCACGGTAACCGCTTTCCATCAGGTGGGCCGTGTGCTTGTCTGCCAACCAAGTGGTATAAAAAAATCCTATTTGTCCTACTGTAAATCTGTTGGTGTACAATAAAGAATTATTAATATATCTATCTAAACATACTTATTTATCCGTTCACTTTTGTTTTTCGAACATTCGATCGGGCTTGGCGGTTGAATTCGCGGGGAAATTTCAATTGCGCATGCTCTAACGTGACGTCATCAAATTTAGAGCATGAGCAATTGTAATCTCACTGCGAATTCATGTCAAGTTCGTTCGATCGTTCGAAACTTTGTTACAGCATGTGTCTGCTCAGCGGGAGCGACGAAGGATCGCAAGCCAAGCTGCCCGCGTACGAGGGCAACTCGGGCGTCGGAGGTCGATGAACGACCTTCGCCCCCCATGAGCGCCGGTCTGGGGGTGACAGGTGGAGTCGCCTGTCACCCTGGCAGAAGCAGGCCGCGACAGTGGCGCGCCTGGCGCGCCTCTCCGTTTCCGGGGTCGAGTTGGGGACTCTGTAGTCCCCACACCCGAGAAGAGGGCCAGATCGTGAGAGATGGCCCTGGGTCGGCCGGGGTGCGAGGGATATGCCTGTCAACCTCACCTTCAGCAACCAAAACGACCCACAGGCGGCGTGCGTTTTAGTCGGTTCGAGTCCGACATAACCTCCTTCACCGGCTCCGGTGGGGAGGATCCGTGGGGATTTTGCGCACGTAAAAAAAAAAAGGCATGTGTCTGCTGGTGCGTACCAGTCATAACACGTATGGTGTAAATTATGTTATTTGTACTTATCCGGGATTTGCAAAATTATCCTTATAATATTCATAGTTTATGGGAATTTGTTTTAGGTACTACTTATAAGGAAGTGAGAAGTGAGGGCTATTGACTGTTTCAAATCTATACATGATGTGTTTATCCTATAGATTTATAGCGCTTAGTGGTACTAATAGTCTATACATACATATACTCAAGCCTGTAAATCCCTGAAGGGGTAGGCAGAGGTGGAGTTTGATGTGCTCTTTTTTTTTTTTTTTTACGTGCTCAAAATCCCCACGGATACCTCCCCACCGGAGCCGGTGGAGGAGGTTATGTCGGACTCGAACCGACTAAAACGCACGCCGCCTGTGGGTCGTTTTGGTTGCCGAAGGTGAGGTTGACAGGCATATCCCTCGCACCCCGGCCGACCCAGGGCCATCTCTCACGATCTGGCCCTCTTCTCGGGTGTGGGGACTACAGAGTCCCCAACTCGTCCCCGGAAACGGGGAGGCGCGCCAGGCGCGCCGCCGCCGCGGCCTGCTTCTGCCAGGGTGACAGGCGGCTCCCCCTGTCACCCCCAGGCCGGCGCTCATGGGGGACGGAGGTCGTTCATCGACCTCCGACGCCCGAGTTGCCTTCGTACGCGGGCAGCTTGTCTTGCGATCCTTCGTCGCTCCCGCTGCCGCTCTCGCCCCGCCTCCTCCGTCACGAGCATTACTTGCTCACAGAAGGAGGAGCCGAGTTTGATGTGCTCTTAATACCTTGTAATTAGGATCGTTTTTAAGACTTATTAGCCAAGATAGATAGGCGGGAAGATTTGCCGGCAAGTAATAACCTAAAATGTATTTTAAAACTTCCATTACCGTAAACAAAGCTCGACAGACTCATAAACGTAATCATTACGAGTGTAATATGTACAAAGATCAAAGACGAATGTAATTTTGGAAACACCTGTTTTGTACACAATATTGTTGTATCTTTTATCTGTTCTTTCGCCAGTTACACAAGTATACCGGGTTCTTTTTCGGCTTGACAAATTATAACGTAATCAACAACGTAACGATATAGCTCACATATCCTTTCCAAGAGCACTGTGAGTGCTTATTGAATAAAGAAATTTTCTAAAATATTGGACATTTTACATAACATAACATAAACTCACGCCTATATCCCCGAAGGGGATATATGTGTGAGTTTATCATTACCAGCTCACGTGTTTCCTTCTTCCTACAGTCCCGGGTCCTTTAAGCGGGGCGTGAAAAAGCATTTGATGAGACCGTCAAGCTGAGTGTCACCATTGTCACACGGTATGTGTAAGTAATGATGACCCTCTTTTCTTTTATTTATTTATTTATTTATTATTAATTTCATACATACAATGTCATTACAGGCAGACCCAATGCGACAGAGTAGCAACATAATTTTAATAATTTCATTTACAATATATGTCATTTACATCATCATAATCAAACATAATCATGCTTCAAAAACTAAATAATAATTTCACAACATACCTATTATTAATTAAAGTACTCAGACATAACTACCATTTCAAATATTATTCATGAACATGTCATATCAGAAATAATAATTATTCAGTTGATGATGTCAAAATAATAATTAAAATAATAATGTCAAAGTAATAATTAAATTATTAAAGGCAAAATAATACTTCAATTCATAGTGTCAAAATAATAATTCGATCAATAATGTCAAAATAGTAATTCAAATCAATTGTCAAAATTATATATTTAATGTCAAGTTCACAATAATTTAATGTCAAATGATGAAAATACAATTTACATTCCTAAAATATATTATTTAATATTAGCGATACATAATCAGATTATATCAACTTAACCTAGATTCCTTCGCTCAAAACACAGTAACTAGGCCTTGTGAATTCATTCAGGGAGCATGAAAACAAGCACAAATCTAATCTGTCAGCCATCATATTATTGAGACTTTGCCTTCAGCTTACCATCAGGCAAGGCGAAGTCTAACTATTTTTAAAATAAAGTAATAAGTGGTGAACCTATCGCCATTAACCGGGCACTTATAAACCTGCGATAAATACACACATAACTTCGAAAAGCAGAAAGTCATTGGTGTGTGCCATGGTAAAACCTGGGATCGAACCCGAGACCTTGTCGCAGCAGTCCATTACCCATACCACTAGGCTTGGGAATTGGACATTTTAGGAACTGGATAATCAGGGAATTAGACATATCAGAAATTGGACAATATGGGAATCGGACATTTTAGGAACTGGATAACCAGAGAATTAGACATTTTAGGAATTGGACTTTTTAGGAATTGGACAATTTAGGAATAGGACATCTTAGGAATTGGACAATATAGGAATTGGACATTTTGGACAAATTGGACAAATCATAACGTAACTACGCACGTTTGTATTATTTGATTTCCATTTAGACGGAGAGAGTTCCTCGCTTGCTAAGTACGATTATCGAAAGAAAAATAGTTGCTTTTTTATACAACTTAGGTGGCAGACAATCCACCTGATGGAAACTGGTTACCGTGGCCTACTCGTGCTGCCGACCCTGTAAGAACATAGTTTCTTTTCAGTGTAGAAGACAAAGCAGGACAAGTCTTTGGTCTACCCACTGACAGCTCAAAAACTCTCCAGTGAGCTCTGGCTACCATACTCACCGCCGGGAACACAACACAAAGTTTTTATGGCCCCGGTATTCTGTATAGCGAAGGTACTTCCCCAGTCGAAGCTCAATTGGGACGGGAATACCGTCGTGTCCTACTTCATGAGTCATTGCTTCGTTTAAACAATTTTTAAAACAAAACAAGATGGTTTACATTTAAGTATTTATCCGAATTGAGTATAGAGGTTTCTAGATTTTCTTGTAACTATTCAATGAAAATGATGGGAAACACATGTACTGGTTAGTTTGCCAAATTTTTTCACTTTAATTTATTATTCCGTATACTAGGTTACTAGGCACTTGTTAGATATTACAATTAAGGAAAGTAGTTTGTTTTTTAAACACGTCAACCGTAAATCTTGCCAAGAATTTATAATTTTGTTTTATCGTTGTAATATATTTGCGTTCAAAGAAACAGTAGCAGGTGGATTTTCAAAGGAGGGTTATGATTTTGACAGGCTATGTATGTAAGTATGTAGGTTCATTTATTCCCTCATAGCTCCTGAACTACTTATTAGAACTGGACAAATGATGTATCATTAGAAGCGTGTTGGTCGTCCACTGGTTATAGGTTATATGATGTATCACTGAATCTAATTTAACGCCTATTAGCGGTCATAAAGTACTGTGTTATAAAATAAATTTTGAGATAAATATACCGTGTTTGGTATCATCTGAAAGGGGTTAATTAGCACATTATAAATATGCATAGATTATAGGTATTGCTAGCCCCAAAATAATATAAATAAAACAATAAGTTTAAAAAAATAAATAAAATTTACATCGAATACATTTATTACAATACAATATGTCAAAACTACTAATCAAATAACCCGCCCCTGATCGCTCCCGGTGCAAAAGTGCCCATAACACTTGCTGCGTTGCCACGTTGGATGGCAATGGACAGCCTTTGGACCAGGAACGACCCGGAACGAGTGTCACCGGTCGCCTCGATGAGCCTCTGTCCGATTTTTTTTAATAAGGCTTTTAGCTTCCTAAAATAAATAAAATAAAATAAAATAAATAAAATCATTTATTTCAGGCATTGCCCATAAAAATTTTAGTAACAATAAAGCTTTTATCCTGTCTTTTATTAGAAGTCGCTTGGATTATGGATGTTTTCTATATGATAACAGTGCGAAATGTAACGTATCAAAACTTGACAGAGTTCAAAATCAGGCTTTAAGAATTGTGGGTGGTTTTATTAAAACTACTCCAATTCATGTCATGGAGTCTGATCTATGTATTCCTCCTCTAGAAGTAAGAAGAAAATACCTTGCAATTAAATATTGTTTAAGAAGTAATTCATGGTCGAGCGGTGTAACCTCAACCCTATTGGAAAACTTATTTGGATTAAGTGTTAGTAGATTTTGGCAAAACAAAAAAGTACCTCTCCTCGCATTAAGTCATGAAAAGATCAAAGAACAGAATATAAGTTCATGTTATCCCTTGGAAATGTTTAGTCTGGATATATGGATTAGCTTTATAGACGTAAATAATATAGTGGTACCTACACTGAACTCTGTTTTACATGCTAAGAGAACCTATGATCCCAGTTATTTGAAATTTAATATTCTCAAAGAATTATGTGACAACTACAGAAATTGGCATACGCTATACACTGATGGTTCGAAAACTGGTAATAGTTTGGGTGCAGCTTTTTATTACCCTGGGAGGAACATAAGAAAATGCTTTAAAATCAATCAACCTGTGTGCATCATGACATTGGAACTCATTGCAATCTCGGAAGCATTGTCATATATAGATCAAGTAGAATTTGATAAAACGGTAATTTTTACCGACAGTAAAAGTGCTTTATTTCACTTAGTTAAATGTTCAAGAGGCAAAAGAGGTCTGCCAATCGCTTACACAGCGCTAGAAAAAATTCATAGTATCACTAAGAAAAACATCCAACTGAAATTGCAATGGGTTCCTTCACATGTCGGCCTGAGGGGTAATGAGGAGGCCGATAAATTAGCAAAGCTAGGGTCCCTTCAAGGAGATTGTTTTGAAATTTTACCCTACTATACGGAAATTCTAAATTTTTATAAAACATATTGTTATGACATTTGGAAAGAATATTTCGATGAAAGGTCAAAGGAAAAAGGAATTTGGTACAAAACTATCCAGAGTCAACCTCCTCGTTGCCCTTGGTTTGGCCAGTCTAAACTAAATAGAAATTTAATTGTTACAACTTTGAGACTGCGTTCTGGTCATATTCCATCACGAAAATTTGGACACATGATGAGAGTTGTTGATTCGCCTAACTGTTTAGCATGTGCCACAATAGACGATGTCCAACATTTGCTCTTGGAGTGTGAACGAAATCGTAGTGCTAGGGAACAACTAGTTTTAGATTTTAATTTAAGAATAGAAAATGTAGGTTCATTCCACAGTATTTTATCGGCACCTCATTCTGATGCTGCAAGGTGTGTTTATGAGATGTGTAGAAATGTTTGGTAAATGTAAATAATATAATTTGTTACAATAGGACTGACATGTCTTACGATAAAAGTCCTGTAAATAAATAAAGATTAAAAAAAAAAAAAAAAAAAGCTTTTATCCTATGTTAGTAAAACTGTAAGTGATTATTTACACAAACAGTCAATCAGTCAGTCATTCAGTCATATTTATGAATGTAACTAATGTGTGTGTCTTTGGCAAGGTCGAAACGTGTCCAGTGCTGCATAATAGCACTGTCCACGAGCAGCCTTGCCGCAACACACTGCAGGAGGCTGTTGGAGCTGCCCCGCACACGATCTAACAGTGATGCAATGCGGTTTCTTAGGATGGCCGCAAAGCTACCAATACCAGCTTCTCCGAACATCCCAGAAGCGCTACAGTGGCCGCGCAGCCCCATCAGCATCCTGAAGGCATTGTTGTATTGAGTGCGCAGGGCCCTATATGCACCCTGGGTGTAGCTCGTCCACAGGCTGCACGTGTACAGTGAATTACAGTAGGCTTTAAAAAGTGTAATTTTTACCTGTGTCGGTAGTACATCGTGCGAATCTGCGAGCAGGCATATTGGCCCTAACGCACAGGGCCCTACGCTCCCGTACTATGTCCATATCATCCTTGGGCGACTCGGTCACCCAGTGCCCCAGATACTTAAAACTTTGAACCCGATTCAGCAGAGTGCCATTCAGTACTGCTTTAAAAAGTATTAAACAAGAAAATATCAAGGATAGCCGTGGTCGTATACCACTTAGTCTAACTAACAAAACAAGTGTTTCCGTTCCCTACCCTCGAAACTGTACCCACGAATATTTTTTCCGAAATGAACTCAAAGGTCTTTTCGGTTCTAGGAAAAAGTAGCATACGACGACGGCAAATTCGAATAAAGTGGTTATGGTAGCCTCTGCAGCGTGGGGGCAGTACATTGGATTGCTACTTTAGGTGGTGCGGGCTCAATTTCTGCTCAATGCAAATATTTATATGATATCTCTATTGATATCGGTCTGGTTGTTTTTTTTTTGTCTCGGAGACCACATTAAGTGTCGATTATCATACAAACATCTATAGCAGACATTACGAGTAGTTAGAGACCAACAGAACAACTAGTCAAATGCAATACTTTTTATAAAACTTAGGTGGCAGACGAGCACAGGGCTCAATTGATGGAAAGTGGCTACTGTGGCCTATGGGCAACATCAGGGGAGTCACACTCGTGCTGCCAACCCTTTAAGAACAGAGAGTTTCTGTGCTATCAATGCAGAGGACAAAGCAGGACAAGCTTTTGGTCTTCCCATTGACGGTACAAAAGCTCTCCAGTGAGCTCTGGCTACCCTACTCACCGCCGGGAATACAACATGAGGTTATTATAGCCGCGGTATTCTGTAGGGCGGAGGTACTTCCCCATTCGGACTGTTCAATTGGACTCTCTCCTTTCCTACACAGGACAACACGTGCAGTAAGAACTAAGCGGTTCGGAGACTCTTCCCTTTACCGCACTGCCAAGACCTGGAGTTCATTACCAGCTCACGAGTTTG
Organism: Eilema griseolum; assembly: GCA_963662185.1. NCBI lineage: Eukaryota > Metazoa > Arthropoda > Insecta > Lepidoptera > Erebidae > Eilema > Eilema griseolum. The sequence continues at coordinate 10,178,138 of OY759253.1, forward strand.
CGGAATTAAGGATAATGAAGATGACATATCTTTGATATTATATCATTATTTCGAGTATTGTGTTTCCAGCGGTTAGCAGGGTAACCAGAGCTCATTGGAGAGTTTTTGTGCTGTCAGTGCGAAGAACAAAGGATTGTACTGCTTTATCTTCTGCACTGACGGCACAGAAACACTCTTTTTCATAGGATCGGCTGCACGAGTGTGACTCCCCTGATGTGTTACACACTTCCAAGGGTCACGGTAACCACTTTAAATTCAGGTGGGCCATATGCTTCTCTGCCACCTAAGAGGTATAAAAAAAGAACAGCATTTCTTTCACCGGTGAACCAGTTAACTAGTGTCAACTGATCTAGTCGTGGAGTAAAAATACCCCAGCGTATACCGTGCCAAGATTGAGTGGCGTGATGTGTGCTAAATATATATCATTAGCTGAAACAGAGAGCTTGACCAAGATCTGTGTTGTTAAGATGATTAATTGATTGATAGTATCGGAAGTAGAGATTGTTTTTTTTTATACAACTTAGGTGGCAGACAAGCACACGGCCCACCTGATGGAAAGTGGTTACCATGACCTATGAACGTGTGTAACACCAGTGGAGTCATATCCGTGCTGCCGACCCTGTAAGAACAGAGATTTTGTGCCGTCAGTGTAGAGGACAAAGCACGACAAGCCTTTGGTCATCCCACTGACAGCACAAAAACTCTCCAGTGAGTTCTGGCTACCCTACTCACCGCCAGGAACACAACACGAAGTTATTATAACCGCGGTATTCTGTAGGGCGGAGGTACTTCCCCAGTCGGACTGCTCAATTGGGCGGAAATACCGCCGTGTCCTAACTCCTCAACCTACCTACTCGTAACCCGAACGGCCCATAACGAGCGGAGGTAACTCTGGCGTCGGAGGTCGTAGAACGTCCACCATGAGTGCGAGGTTTTTTTTTATCTAGTACACGCCAACTTGACTTCACCTGATAGTAAGCTAACGGCCAAGTCTTAGGAAAGACGGTCACTATTACAGACACTAAGCAATGTTACAACGGTGGCACTCAGCTTGGCGGCCTCATCAGATGCTTTTTCACACCCCGCTTAAAGGACCCGGGACTGTAGGAAGAAGGAAACACGTGAGCTGGTAATTAATTCCAGGTCTTGGTGGTGCGGTAAAAAAAAGAGTCTCCGAACCGCTTGATTCTTGCTCGTACATTCTGCACAGTGTGAGGGTGACATCTAAGCCTTGCACGTGTTGTCCTATGTAGGAAAGGAGAGGGTGGGATTAGTCAACTACCGGGGGTGATATCATTAAAGAAGTGATATGACATTACTAAATAAGCCACAGGCGAAGCTGGGGCGAGTCAGCTAGTATTAAATATTCATACCTGTAAATCCCCGAAGCGTTGCCATGTCGGAAGACCACCCCGATGTGCTTTAGTAGTTAGGATCGCCCGACACGATAATGCTTCAATCAAAATATTTCTAGATATTTCAAAGTCGAAGAGCTAACCAACACAGTTTATTTGCTAATTTTTAGAGATTAATTTTATAAGCCTAATGGTATGGGTAATGGACTGCTGAGACGAGGTCTCGGGTTCGATCCAAGGTTATACCATGGCACACTCCAATGACTTTATGATGCTTTTCGAAGTTATGTACAGAATACCGCGGTTAAAATAACTTCGTGTTGTGTTCCCGGCGGTGAGTAGGGTAGCAAGAGCTCACTGGACAGTTTTTGTGCTGTCAGTGGGATGACCAAAGGCTTGTCCTGCTTTGTCCTCTACACTGACGGCACAAAATCTCTGTTCTTACAGGGTCGGCAGCACGGATGTGACTCCACTGGTGTTACACACGTTCATAGGTCATGGTAACCACTTTCCATCAGGTGGGCCGTGTGCTTGCCAGTCACCTAAGTTGTATAAAAAAAAATGTGTGTATTTATCGCAGGTTTATAAGTGCCCGATGGCAATAGGCTCGCCATCTATACTATATATATTACATTGGGACCTAAACTTAAACTGGCGAAATGTGGGTGCTAACACCTCTGCCTACCCCTTCGGGGATATAGGCGCGAGTTTATGTTATGTTATGTTATGTTACAAAAAAAAAGTATCTAAGTATGTTTATCCGTATTCTAGATTCCGTAAAACAAGCTAGTTAAACTATGCTTACCATGGGTCTAGACAGCGTTGTGTAGAATGTTGTAGAATATTTATTTTATTTATTATTATATAAAATTGAAAAATACATACAAATAAGCAAAAAAAATAATTACAGTACTGAATAACCTTGAATATGAATAAAAATCCTTATGGAAAATCCATGTGGTTACCGAGAAAGAATACAAGAATCACTATCCCATCTCATTCGAAGGGTGTCGTAAGAGGCGACTAACGGGAAAATACGCAGACGATATCACTGCGAGAGAAGGAAAACTCGAAATAAAACCCTGTACCAACCCGTCTGGCCAGTGTGGAAACAGTAGGCCAAAGCCTCCCAACATTGGGAGAGGTCTATGTACAGCAGTGGAGTGCGATGGCTTATTGATGGATTGATACTGAAAATGACAAAAAATACAAAAAAGATAACAATATTTCTTAGTGGCAAGTAGTATACCCATGCTTTGAATTTGAAATTGAAGCCGTTTTTTACGATGCATTAGGTACCCTAGTGGTATGGTTAATGGACTGCTGAGACGAGGTCTATGGTTCGATCCATGGCACACACCAATGACTTTTCGTTGCTTTTCGAAGTTATGTCTCTTTTTATCGCAGGTTTATAAAGTGCCCGGTTAATGGCAATAGGCTTGCCCAGCTATTACATTGGGACTTAAAAATAAACTGGCGAAATGAGGGTACTAGTACCTCTGCCTACCCCTTCGGGGATATAGGTGTGAGTTTATGTATGTATGTATTTTGTTACCACACTGTGTTTATTATACCGTTATTTTTTTCAGTAAATGGACAGCAAGTGACTATGAAAATCGTGTTTATTTTTGCATAGAACACGTCAATTAGACTTCGCCTTGTCTGATGATAAGCTGAAGGCAAAGCCTCAGAAAAGAGGATCTCCATTACTTACATATACCATGTGACAATGGTGACACTCAGCTTAACGGCCTCATCATATGATTTTTCACGCCCCGCTTAAAGGACCAGGGACTGTAGGAAGAAGGAAACACGTGAACTGGTAATGAATTCCAGGCCTTAATGGTGCGACAAAGGAAAGAGTCCTAAAGAAGCGCACGCGTGCCCATAAAAGTGCTTCAAATGGCTACGATAGTGTGTAATGTAGTATTTGATCTATAATTAGGGCACAGAGTCGGTCAGTGTCAGGTGGACGGTAGTCGGAACTTGTCTGTCCGCGGCCAGGGTTAATAACGTAAACAAATCAACTAGGGTTGTCACCAATACATAATTATATACTACTTATTTATCCCGATAGGTGGCGCATTATCGCTGGTGTTATATTGTTGTCAAATTTCATTCAAATTGTAAATAAAGGAGTCTGTAGAATAAACAATGACGCTGTGAAGTGCATTTCAATTTAAAAAGAAAGTTCCCCATCATTTCTCTAATGATAAGAAAAGACGGACGCCATAGATTAAAGGCCTGCACATCAAAAACTGGATACCAAATTTGTCGAGGTTATGTCGGAATTTTTTTTACGTGCAAGAAATTCCAATGCAGGAGAGGACCACTCTCTTCGCCAGAGCCGGTAGGATAGGTTAATGTCGGACTTGAACCGACTTAAACGCAAGGTGTCTATGGTTCGTTTTTGGTTGCCGGAGGCGGGGTTGACAGGCATATGCTTGCACCCCGGTCGACCCAGGGCCATCTCTCTCGGTCTGGCCCCCTCAGAGTTAAATTATGTTTGCTTCATTTTATACCTCTTAGGTGGCACACAAGCGCACGGCCCACCTGATGGAAAGTGGTTACCGTGGCCTATGGACGTGTGTAACACCAGAGAAGTCACACTCGCGCGCCGATCCTGTAAGCACAGAGTTTTTGTGCCGTCAGTGTAGAGGACAAAGCAGGATAAGCTTTTAGTCATCGCACTGCTTACTTTGAATCCAGATAAAGACGTGGCTTAGTAGCTCAGTGATCAGAGCATTCCCCCAGTAACCAGTCGCAGATTCAAGTCCCATCTGAGTATTCACTACCTTTTTCAAATGTAAGTCCTTCAAACGAATTACTGGTTTTAGGGTCGGGTGGTATTCAGTGCAATTTCTCTTAGTTTCATTAAAATCTTTTGCATCTTAGCGTTAATCCTAGTCGCCTCCGAAGCTCTCACCTTGGAGTACGCTGGGGTCCGCTTTACCAGTCTAACTGCGCATTTGGCTGAACTTCGATATTTTCCGTGAAGCGACTGCCATATTACCTTCACAACCCAAAGGTATCAAAGCATTGCAGTTAGTCCAGTTGTTTTAAGGCTCTAGCTGCCCATAACGACTGCCATAGATGTTGGTATGGCAACCGGGACCCACGGCTTGACGTGCTCTCTGAGGCACGACCAGACTAATACAAATATCCATATTAATGGATATAAATATTTGCAATGAGCGGGGATCGAACCTGCACCTCCTGGGTAGCGGCCGCGTTCACTACCGCCACGCCACAGAGACTGTTTAAGTAGTCTCATTGAAATAGATAGATAGATAGATAATTCTTTATTGTACACCAATAGATTTACAGTAGGACAAGTAGCATGTATACAGTTCAATGTACAATGGGCGGCCTTATCGCTGAAGCTATTTCTTCCAGGCAACCTTGGGATAGACAATCTGTACTAATATTATAAAGCTACAGAGTTTGTTTGTTTGTTTGAACGCGCTAATCTCTGGAACTACTGGTCCGATTTGAATGATTCTTTCAGTGTTGGGTAGTCCATTTATCGAGGAAGGTTTTAGGTTATATATCATCACGCTACTACTTAAGGGAGCGGAGCATTTATAATAAATGTTAACAAATCCGACAATTTTACATACATATTTTGAAGACTAAAACATACGGGCTCAAAGGAATATGAAGCTTCAAAATATACCCCGGGCGAAGCTGGGGTGGGTCAGCTAGTAATGTTATAAAAACAAAAGTGGTTACCGACTAAACTTAAATAGATAGTATATTAAAACAAAAGAAAGAGAGAAAAATAATTAAAATAAAATTAATATACGGCTTTACACAAATAAAAAAATACCCTCAAATAAAGTCATGCTGCGCGACAGCCCTACCAAGGTTTGGTGTACTTGGCAGGTAAACAGCTGCTCGTAAGGAGCAAGTGGCTACACGTTGCTAAGTATAACAATTACATAATCTGTTAACATTAACTAAGAGAGCGGCGCCGGCGCAGACCAAATCTTAGTAGGTAGTCAGCATCAGTTCGATGTTTTCTAGAAAAGGACTCAAAATAATCTTAATACCTAATGATGTTAATTTATTAGAGGAGGTAGGACATGGCGGTATTTCCGTCCAATTGAACATGGGAAGAGGTCCAAATTCTACTCTGCCAGATACCACGCGGCGATATACGAGTACAATTCTGCTCACATCTCAGGAATGGTTCAGCAAAGTATTTATTTTGTGGAGAGCAGCGATGTGCGGTCCGCATTTTTGGGAATCCCGAGGTCACGAACACCCTAGAGCTTTTGCAGATGCGTAGAGATGTTGCATACTTGGCAGTATTTTACCATGTCTGTACCATGGTGAATGTTCTGACGAGCTCGTCCAATTAGTCCCACCCTCCCCTTTTCTACACAGGACAACATGTGCAGGGCTTAGATGTCACCCGCACACGGTGCAGAATATCCGATCAAGAACCAAGCAAAGAAAAGAGAAACCGTTCGGTGTTGCACTATTAAGATCTGGAATTTATTACCAGCTCACGTGTTTCCTTCTTCCTACAGTCCCGGGTCCTTTAAACGGGACGTGTAAAAGCATATGATGAGGCCGTCAAGCTGAGTTTCACCATTGTCACATAGTATATGTAAGTAATGGTGAACCTATTTTCTGAGACTTTGCCTTCAGCTTACCATCAATCTAATTCTAATTCTAATTGATGTGTCCTATATTCCTGGGCCCGCCAGAAGTGATCACCTTTGTTTGTAATTTGTAGTTTGGAAGTATATACATATTATACACCGAAATTAAACATGTACTATACAAATATTTGAACCCGCCAGAAATGGAATCCACGACCTGGATACACACCATTTTAACTAGCAAACGGCCCACCTGGCTTATGGACGTGTGCAGAACCAGGGGCGTCACACCCGTGTTGCAACCCTATAGAAACTTTCCAATGCCCTTCTTGAAGAGCCATCATGGCTTTTCAAGAAGGATGTATTCAATGTAGTCCACTTATTATAAAAAAAAAATATAGAAAAAAAATCTCTAATATTAGATTATCTATACTATAAAAAAGAAAATTGGCAGTATGTTACATACTTTAGTCTAGCTAGTTCACTAGGTAACTAAAAAAATTACGTAACTGAAAAGTATGAATGTAAACATATTTCTGCGCCGGCCCACGTTTCTTTCAATGGCCGGCAGCCGTTGGTTTCTATCACTGTCAGCTGTTATTCAAGGTTATAGAAGTATTATTCTGAAACTGCATTCTGGACTTTGATCCTATAAACAATTAGCTTTTATTTTAGACTAGACTTTTTCCGTCTCAACGTATTTTTTTTTTTATCGTGCGAAAAATCCAGAGCCGGTGAGAGAGGTTATGCCGGACTCGAACCGACTAAAACGCACGCCGTCTGAGGGTCGTAAGTTGCCGGAGGTGAGATTGCATAGGCATATACCTCGCACCCTGGCCGACCCAGAGCCATCTCTTTCTAGCTGGCCCTTTTCGGGTGTGGGGACCACGGACCACGGAGTCTTCATCCAATCTCCGGGCATGGGGGCACAACTCGCACTGACGCCGCTGTCTCTACGTATACTGCGTCATCCGTGTGGTGATGACGGAGAAAAAATACAAGTATCACCACTCCATCTCATCCGTGTGTCGTAAGAGGCGTCTAACGGCAAAATACGCAGACGATATCACTGCGAGAGAAGAAAAACTCGAAATAAAACCCTGCATCAACCCGTCTGGCCAGCGTAGACACAGTAGGCTAAAGCCTCCCAACATTGGAGGGAGACCTAGTCCAGTAGTGGATGGCGATAGGGTAAATAATTGATAAATACAATACAAGGATATTGATATGGTACATGGGGAAGTAGCTTTTTTCTCGGGAAACAGTCACATATGTGACGCAATATGTGGTATGTGCGTAAGCTTAATTTTTTTTTATCAAGTATGAGACAGATATTCTCGTAATCTCGATGATATCATTCACAGGCATCTAGACACTACTGTTTGTTTGTCTTCAGTATTCATTGTAAGCTTATCTTATCACAAATACTTTTAGGTCACAGTTCACTATCTGATCCTTGAATTCTCAGATACAATTTCTAATGGACCGAAAAGATAATTTTTATTTTCTTACAATGGAGAGTTTTTGTGCTAGGGGTCGTTCAAGTATTACGTAAGCACTAAAGGGGGGAGGGACGGTATATGTATTGCTTATTTTTGATGACATGGGGGTGGGGGGTTTTTATTTGGAAGAACTCATCAGAACATTCACCATGGCACAGACAGTAAAATACTGCTAAGGACGCAACATCTCTACGCATCTGCAAAGGCTCTAGGGTGTTCGTGACCTCGGGATTCCCAATGATTCGGACCGCACGTCGCTGCAACCTGTTGAGAGCATCTAGTAAGTACTTTGCTGAGTCATCCCAGAGATGTAAGCAGTATTCCAAGCAGGAGCGAATTTGTGTCTTGAATAGAGGACACCGCTGCTCTGTCGTGCAAAAATGTCTCACTCTGTTCAGGACTCTGAGTTTACGCGAGGCTGTTTTGATGATACTTTCGATGTAATTAAGTAAGTTAAGCAGTCGCTACGGGTAGTCAGAACCTTAAAAAGTGCGACTAGTTTAAGTACAAAGCTTCGATATTGCCAATTTTTTTTATAACAGGTAATAGACTTAGAAAGTGGTCCGACTGAGGAAGTACCTCCGCCCTATAGAATACTTCGGCCATAATAACCTCGTGTTATGTTCCTGGCGGTGAGTAGGGGAGCCAGAGCTCACTGGAGGGTTTTTGTGTAATCAGTGGAAAGACCAAAAGCTTGTCATACTTTGTCTTTTACACTGACGACACAGAAACATAAATAGTATAAAAAATAGACTTTTAAAAATAATGACGCCACAATAATTGTTTATTTCCTACAACTTAAAACTTACCGTTCTCGAGTTTAGTAACAATTAACTAATTGAACTAGACAGCCAAATGCCCAATTATAATTCTAAGCAGTCAGTCTAGTAGTCTTACATAAATGTCAATATTATTAGGTAAGTTATTTACTTCATTAGATAATAATATTTACCTACGTAATTGTTTGTATATCATAATTAGCAGCTAAGTAATTAATTTATCTTTGACAGATAACCTGTTGACAGTTAACTCTGTAAGCTATAACAGAATATCAGCGCTTCTTTGCAAGAGAAATAATTAATTATTAATACATATTATAAGAAAGATGTTTTACGACACTTTTAATACATTATTTTCATATAAAAAAATCAATGAAAAATTTTTTTTTAAAGTTAAAGAGTACCACTATTCTCAGAAATCCCTAACCTAGTATTCCTATTAGCCCCTCCATTTAGGTTAAATTAGCTAGTATTGGCAATTGCCAGGATCCGGACCCGGGGTCTATTGATCGTAAGATCGATTATTTCACCACTAAACGACGACCCTTAAATAAAAGACTAAAAGTCCAGCTTGCGTATTTGGCAGAGTAACTCCCCTAAAAAATGAATGTCATTTCTCTGCATCCCCTTCTTGATGTTGACTATTTTAAACCATAGTACCTAATTGCCCTATCTGTCGAACTGTCTACCTCAGTAACTGTCTAGTTGCGTACCTGTCGAGTTGTGTACTTGTGATGCGTATCTATCAACACGCGTTTTCTGCAAAACCGAATATTTGATCACTTGTGTTTCTGATGCTTGCAAATCCCGAAATTACTTATTTATATCTTAAAAATAATTACTAAATATTTGTGGACTTACCCGTCAGCACCCACTAAAGTCTCCTTAGCAGTTACACCATTAAAATGTATGCGGTTTTCAACTTCACCGTCCACCAAAAAATCCGTCATCACAAAATTTACAATTTGCTGTCTATTTAAATGTCTTTTCAAATATTTAATTTCACTCATTGTATGTCTATCAGTTTCATTTATATTATGTTTATGTCTAACGTGCCCGCCATTTTGGATTTTTAAACTGTCAATGTCATTATTTTCGTATTCCCGCTCACAGTTCGTAGTGCCCAATAAAAAAAGTATAAGCAAAGGCGTCTTGAACATTCTGCCCCACGATATTAGTTTGTCTTTGTTCGACTTTTTCTTTGTTTTCGGCGATTTTAACTCCATTTTTAACCTGTAACAAATTAAAAAAAAACGTTAACTTATTTACTCTTTATTTACTAGCTGATACCCGAGGCTCCGAACGTGTGGGTACCGATAATCGCGACTTATGGTTATTTCTCTTGCCTCAATCAACCAATTGCGATAAAACAAACGTAAGTTTTGAAGTCCTTTAAAATAAACTGCTTCAAAATCCCATCATGTTTAATAGCAGATTATGCGTTTATGCTGCCCTGGATCCAATGATGCCTGGAAAGAGAGAAAAATCTCTTTCTATCCTTTTCATTATCATCTCAGCGTTGAGCCCTGGTTTCATCCGATTCCATTATATCTCAGAGCGCTTCATTGACACAGTTTTCGAGATCCCTGGCAGAAATACCAATGGCACATAATACCATGGTTCCCGGCAGAGTAGCATTTGAGCCACCCCATCACTAACCCATGCGGTCACTAAGGAATAGGACTGTTTAACACCAGACAGAAATATACAGTCCAGGCTCAGCTTTAGATACATTGCTCGAGTCAACAATAGTGCCTGGTAGACGGCAATAGGCTCACCCCCTATTACGTGGGACTGAATTCGATGATTGGTGAAATGTGGGTGTTAATTGACCTCTGCCTTACCCTCCGGGGATAAAGGCGTGATTATATGTATGTACATAATACCATGGCCACAACGAAATTATCCATTTGTTCATGAGTTTGTCATCTTCCCCCGACTCCATTCCTTTCCTATTACGTGGTACTAAAATATATAGTAATGATAAAACAGATATCCTTCAGGACATGCAGCCTTGAGTATTATATACCTACGAAGTAGCTACATAGGTACCTACTTTACAATTTCCTAGAATTTAAAATAAACCGAATACTACAAAATTTACAGTTGTTTTTGTTTTTACGATAGACACAACTATAAAAACAATGGAATCACTAGAATTAATATCCACAGAGTGTTGTTTAAATGTCTGAGGTTCGTATTTTAGAACTTTTAAAATCTTTTTAAATCTTGAGATATCAGAGGACATAGTGGCAGATGGTCTATACAATAAATCAAGATACCAAACTAATTAAAAGAAAATTTGAAATAATAGTAACAAAAAAAAAACAACAAAAGCAGCGCCGACGATTGTTGAAAATTCATTTCAACACGTTAAAAATACACCACCAGAGGACCTTTAGTTACACTCTTGTGATCCTGCTTGTGAGTTTCGTAACAGTACCGAGGCGAGGCGGTGGCCCACGGTGTGAGATTCAGATTTCATACTATGTTCCTTTTTTTTTAAAAAAGAAATAAAATTGCTTGTGGGTATTAGGAGTGGGTTCACGTTGCGTAATTTTCAGGATTCACACCCTGAAGCTTTTAATTGTAAAGCCAACGCCTTAACCACTAACTTACTGATGCGACGCCTCTTTTATTAAATAAACGAAGCGTTGTGTCGTCGGTAACTTATTTGCCGGTATTTTATTGTATGCAAAACAAACTTTATTTACCATACAATAAGCCATATCTTACCTTAACAATAATAAATCAAACGATGGACTATTAATACTTTTCAAAATAAAACAAATTCTGTACTAATATTTTAAAGCTGAAGACTTTGTTTGTTTGTACGCGTTAATCTCAAGAACTACTGGTGCGAATTGTTTTTTTTTGTGTTGTATAGTTCGTTTATCGACGAAGGTTGGTTATCATCACGCCACTACTTAAGGAAGCGGATCAGTGATTATAAATGTCAATAAATCCGGCAATTCCTAAACATTATTTGAAAATTAAAGAAATACGGGCTCAAATAAGGTTTCAAAATATATCACAGGCGAAGCTGGGGTGGGTCAGCTAGTTAGGTACTTATAAAAGGGCAGAAAAATATTTAGTAAAAGTCCTAAGGATTTCATTAACATTTATTTTTTTGTACCACTTGGTTGGCAGACAAGCACACGCCCACCTGATGGAAAACGGTTACCGTGGCCTGTGGAGGTGTGCTACGCCAAGGGAGTCACACTCGCGCTGCCAACCCAGTAAACAAGAGTTTCTGTGCCGTCACTGTAAAAGATAAAGCAGGACAAGCTTTTGGTCATGCCACTAAATTAATTTTAAATAGAAGTGAAAAAAGCTTTAACGAATACAGGTTACTATAAAGTAGATGAGTACTTTGACGCTGTAAATGCGTGGTCAATATAAATCTCTTGCTTGCTCGCACAAAGTAAATTGTAAACTAAAGCAAATTTGAAAAAGAAAGATAATCTAGTTCTCTGAGTTTCTTGCTGGTATCTTCTCAGTAGAATTAACCTACCGAACCAGCGAAAGAATCTTTTTCCAAAACGTTATTTTTCCATTATTAAATATTTTTGTATTATTTCGTGACATAATTGTAAAATTTTGACGTTCATAAATGTGCTATTTGTGTGCCCAAACTGAATAAATGAAATTGATTCTTTAATTTTTTATTTTTTTATACCACTTAGTTGGCAGACAAGCACACGGCCCACCTGATGGAAAGTAGTTACCGTGGCCTATGGACGTCTGTAACACCAGAGGAGTCACAGTTGCGCTGCCAACCCTGTAAGTACAGAGTTTCTGTGCCATCAGTAGAAGACAAAGCAGGACAAGCCTTTAGTCTTCCCACTGACAGCACAAATCCTCCAGTGAGCTCTGGCTATCCTAATTCTTTGGATGACAATTTTTTCTAAATAAATCAACCTGTACATAAATAGTACTTACAAATACACCATCAAAATTAGTGTAAAACAAAATGGCTGACATGACAGCTAGCTGACGCCATATCATATTACAATAACAATGTGTCAAACGTAATGTGACACTTAGACAGCAGGTTTCGCGATAAATATGAAGACATAGGACCTCCTGGGATGTTCTTAGAAACATAAACCTAAATGGAGGACCTGGGAGGTATTATATCTGTCATTATTTCTATCTATTATAGTGTGGTCTGAAAGAGAATGTTGTAACGAGGAAAGAAAAGTCGAGTCAAATGGCGGGAAATTGTCGCTGCCTATCCCGGAGAGTATAATGTTAACGGGAAAGAACACGAACGCGTGGAACTGTCAGCCTGTGACCAGGGTCAATGTAACCTAGTCGAAGCGTCAGACAAACCAAAGGTGTCGATTAAGATATAGAAAAAATTTAATTGATTCCAGGCGGGATTAGTACCTACCCGCGATCCGACCGCGATTTTTTTTTTTTCGATAATATTTATCGATGTTGAATAGGTAGCATACTAAATGCTTTAAAATTTCATTCAATAGTTTGAGCGGGGTCATCAAAAATCAATGTTTATAAAATGACTAGCCGTGCCCCGCGGTTTCACCCGCGTTTTTCTCGTTTCCTTGGAAATGCCGAGATAAAATATTGCCTATATTATTATAGCCTCCCTCAATAAATGGACTATTGAATATTTAAACAGTTTTCATATCAGATCAGTATTTCCCGAGATTATCGCGTTCATAACAAACAACCAAACTTTTCAGCTTTATAATATTAAGAAAAATATAGATTAAGTTAAATTGTAAAAGTCGCGGGCAATAGCTGTCTATCTGTTCGACATTCAGCCAGACACATAAGAATTACGATTATAGGCGGGAGTGTCCGTCCACTTTAAACCGGGTTAAGAGTACTTCTGAGTAAATTATATTTTTCGTTTTATTTTCTTGTGGCAGAAGAATATATTGATTGTTTCCGCAACCTGATCTTGACAACGCGACATATAGTTGGCCGTGCGAAAAACAGTCTTGCCGTAAATCTAATCCTACATATTGAAATGTTTGCCCCTGTGATTTATTTATCGTTACGGCAAAAGATAATTTAATTGGGAATTGGACTCTTTTAAAATGAAAAGGCAAATCATTTGGAATCATTGGGATCCGAGGTATAAGTACTGTTAAGAACCGCGGAACCAGTCAAAACTGTTGCAACGATCACGTTATTGCAAAGAAATTTAACCTGAAGTCGAGTCCCGTTGCATAAATTTGGTGGCTTAAGATTTCTAAGTAAAATAATTGGGGCACCAATTTTTAACTTGAGAGAATGTGGGGGGAGGCCACTTCCTGTGGATAATGGACTGCATCTTCGTCTCGCCCGCCGCCGCGCCTCCAGCGTCTTGTCTTGCTTGCATCAAGCGCGCGTGGATTTCCTTAGCAGAGTTATTTTAGAAATGTATTTATTATACTCTTCACAGATCTTATACTTACAATCATCAACAAATATTTTTCAAAAAAGATTACATGATTTTATGTTGATAAAAAACTCTATGGCCCATAACTCATTAATAGGTACCAACTCTTAACATCTTACACACGTGATACAGACACACTTTTAAACGAAATATCCGATTCAGATGAAACAAAAAGTATTTTACTTCTACATCTACTCTTGATAATATAATACTTAATTTCAATAAAGATTAATATTACGATACATATTTAACGTAGTTTTTTTTCTTCAGACGATTTAATAATTATTTTGAACACAAAATCGGTTATTGTGATTAAACCATGATAGCTAAATATATGTTCTTGCGAACTTTTTTGTAGGTCTTAATGGGATCTACAAGCCCGTAGTACATCATTTTGTTATATTGTCAATAGTTTTTGCAGCGCACGCAAAAATAGGTTTTCGATTTTACACCTTGTGTTACAAAATAGCAATTTTATTACAGAGCCCTAATTTTGAAAAAAAAAACAAATAGCCTATAACCTTCCTCGATAAATGGACTACCCAACACTGAAAGAATCATTCAAATCGGACCAATAGTTCCAGAGATTAGCGCGTTCAAACAAACAAACAAACTCTGCAGCTTTATAATAAACACCTCAACAAAGTCTAGGGAACAAGATGACCACAATTATTTTTTTTCGTGTAAATCTTGTTTTGCAAATAACTGGCAGCAAATAAATAAAAATAGAATAAAGTAGAGTACAGAGTTGTTCGAAATTTAAAAATAAATTTAAATAAGTAATGATTTTCGAATATGGAGGGAAAACTTTTAAAAGTGTTTAATTGTGCAGTTTCTCTGAGGCAAAATAAAAATTATTTTTTTTGATTGTAAATAACGTTTATTATCAATAATACGTCTTTTACGTATGGTTTGTGCATTTTTGTGACTGTAGTCATCATGTCACGTCGTCATTTAAGTCGCGAAGAGATGTTAAGGGCTGTTGGTATGCTGCAAGCTGGACGAACTCAACGCGACGTAGCGGATGCTGTCAACACCCAACCAAGCGTAATTTGCAGATTATGGGCACGCTACAGGTCTACAGGGGATGTTGCCGAACGTCACAGGGGACGAAATAGGGTTACTACCCCGTGACAAGATCATTTCTTGCAAAATTCCGCAAGGCGGCAACCCACGATTACTGCTCGTCAGTTGGTCGCAGGCCTCCAGTCTCAGCATCAAGTGGTTATTAGCGATCAAACTGTCAGAAGAAGACTACACGAAGCCAATCTTTATGCTCGCAGACCGCTTAGGGTTCCAGCTCTTCGACGTGGAAATCGAGGTCGTCGCTTATTGTGGGCTAACGCACATTTACAGTGGACCGACCATCAATGGGCACGGGTTCTGTTTTCCGACGAATCTTGCTTCGGTTTTCATCCTGATTCGAGAAGAGTGCGTATATGGCGAGTTCCTGGACGTCGGAGTCGTCTCCAGAATCCGCAAGAAGTTCATCCTTACCAAGGTGGAACAATCATGGTATGGGCTGGAATTCGCCTTGGTGGAAGGACCGACCTCGTTTGGATACGGGGCAATTTGAATGCAAACCAATACATTCAGGAGGTTATACACCCCATGGTAATCCCTCATCGACAGCAGTTCGGTCAAGATTTTATGTTCATGCAAGATAATGCACGGTCACAGACCGCGAGGGTAGTGGTCAATGCGTTAAGCGAGCACAATATGACGACGTTGGAATGGCCTGCTCAGTCTGCCGACCTCAATCCCATAGAGCATGCCTGGGATTTGCTTGGGAGAAGAGCTTTCAGTGATTCTTTGGAAAATCTGAACACTGAAGAACAACTTTTTTTACACCTTCGCAGTGTATGGAGCCATATTCCACAGACGATGATTGACAATCTCATACTAAGTATGCCACGCCGTTGTCGAGCTGTTGCTAATGCTTTAGGAGGTCCTACAGATTATTAAAAACGTTTAAAGTACGGTTAATTACTGTATTTCTTACTACCTTGTTATTTTTGTGCCTAATCATAGAAGGTTGTAATACTCAATATTGGCACTATTCAATTCTTTCTTAAAAAAAAAAAAAATTTGGTATGAAAATGTTTTTATTAAAATTAAAATTAAAAACGGTATAAAAATACCCTTCTATTGATATAAAACACTCACTATTACAAGAAAGGGTTTTTAAATAAATACTAGAAATGTCCTTGTTCCCTAGACTTTGTTGATGTGTGTATTAGTATAGATTGCAACATCATTCATTGATTCCGAAAGTTCTTAAAAATATCGGTAGATTCTCCTACCGTCACCGTAAGACGGATATGTAAAGAAGAATTTGGATGGGTTCGGGCGTAGGTTCGGTGGCTTATTGGTCAGAGCGTAACCCCTATAAGGGAAAGAACGTGGGTTCGAATCCCACCTGGATCATTTAAAATTTTTCTATCTTATTCGAAGATATGGATTTGTTTATAGTCCGATATAAATTCTTTTCTTATACTTATTTATTTTATTATATTACTAGCTTTTGCCCGCGGCTCTGCCCGCGTAGATGTCGGTTATCGCGACAAAACATAGCCTATGTCCTTTCCCAAGATCTAATCTACCCCTGTACCAAATTTCAGCAAAATCGTTTCAGTGGTTTAGGCGTGAAAGCGTAACAGACAGACAGACAGACAGACAGACAGACAGAGTTACTTTCATATTTATAATATTAGTAAGGATGCTGCGTAATATGAATATCTATAATTATAAGGAATAACAGACGATTGCGTATTACAAATATATGAGCACGTCATCAACTTAAACGGAGCGAATGAATCTGCATACTTTAATCAAGATAAAAAAGAATGGTTTATGACTGGCCATAAAAAAGTTAGATCTTAATGACGTAGCATGACGTCATAATAGTTACGATTACATGACAGACAGTTAGAGCTTGTCTAAGCCCTAACGACGCGCTCCCCCCACCTCGCCTACGCATACAAGCAACTTGACAAGGATTATTTGCAGATTTGTTGGTCAACTAGTCTAATACGAAGAACACGCGAGCGAGCGGTCTTTTTACCCCACTACGGCGAAGCTAAAGGAGGGTTATGATTTTGACAGGCTATGTATGTAGGTTCATCTGTTCCCTCATAGCTCCTCAACCACTTATTAGAACTGGACAAATGAGGTATTGTTAGAAGCGTCTTAGTCGTCCGCTGGTTATAGGCTATATAATTTGTCACTGAGTCTATTGTGGCGCCCTCCAGTGGTCATAAAGTACTGTGTTAAAAAATAAATTTGAGATTAATATGTCGTGTTTGGTATCAACTCAAAGGGCTTAATTAGTACATTCCAAATATGTATAAAACATACCTATAGCTTGCCCCAAAATGATATGAATAAAAAAAAAAATATAGATATTTTATAATCTAAAAAAAAAAAACGCGTAATGCGCACGTGGAATGTAAGCGACGTGACTAAGAAATATGCCGGTAACTATACTAGGGCCTGGTTAATGACCGAGGTTACTGCCAAAGCTTATTTAGGGCCCAAAATATATAATTATAAAGACAATCTATAGACAATTTAACATATTTTAATACTACATAATACCTAAGTCATAATGACAGTTGACAAGAAAATCATTTTTTCCGTCAAACGTTAACGATATCATTTGAGATCATTTTTCTTTGAATTTTCAATGTCACTTACGCCCTTTTGTTTCAAAGTTAGTTGTTAAAGGCGTCGCGTAATTTACATGTTTATTTGCATTTATAGGTCGTACTTCGATACTTCGTTACACGCATTAGAATGGCCGATCTAAATTCTGTTTGAAACTAGCCAATACCGGTAGCAACTGCCATGACTTTGTCTGACCTGGTGGTCGAACCCGGGACCTTATGCAGCAATAACGCTCCATACAGCTGCTTTACTAAACCAACAATAAGTTAGTTTTGTCCTTGTACCGATTTGGTATACAAAGTTATTCAATTACGCCATTTTTGTGACAAAAACGTAAAAAGTAGAGCAGTTTTTTTATACCACTTAGGTGGCAGTCTAGCGCACGGCCCACCTGATGGAAAGTGGTTACCGTGGCCTATGGACGTGTGTAACACCAGAGAAGCCACATTCGCGCTGCCGACCCTGTAAGTACAGAGTTTCTGTGCCGTCAGTGTAGAGGACAAAGCAGGACAAGCCTTTAGTCATCCCACAGACAGCATAAATTCTCCAGTGAGCTCTGGCTACCGTACCTACTCACCGCTGAGAACACAACATGAAGTTATTATAACCGCGGTATTCTGTAGGGCGGAGGTACTTCCCCAGTCGGACTGCTCAATTGGGCGGAAATACCGCCGTGTCCTTCCTCCTCATAAAACAGTCCTCCGCATAAAGCAGTTTCTTAGTCGTATAGTTTGAAAGGAATTATTCCACTTCAGTGTCCAGGTTTCGCATGTCACATCTCACCATATTTCTTCTTCTTCATCCCAGCGTTAATCCCAGTCGCATCCGAAGCTCTCACCTCGGAGTATGGGGTCCGCTTTACCAGCCAAACTGCGGACTTGGCTAAACTTCGATATTTCCCGTGAAGCGACTGCCACCTGACCTCCACAAACCAGGGGAGTCCGTAGCTACTACGTAGGCCGGTGCTGACAGGGAACCGGTCAAAGTCCTTGTCATCAGATATGTTGAAGCGTAAGCAATCATATAATGGTAAAATATAATGTCAAATCTGACCTCAACAAACCAAAGGCGATATCTAAGCATTGTACCTTGACCAGTTATTGGACTTTTTTAAACCACTTGGTTGGCAGACAAGATCACGGCCCACCTGATGGAAAGTGGTTACCGTGGCCTATGAACGTGTGCAACGCAGAGGGAGTCACACTCGCGCTGTCAACCCTGTACACACAAGAGTTTCTATGCCGTCAGTGTAAAAGATAAAGCATGACAAGCTTTTGATCTTCCCACTGACAGTGCAAAATCTCTCTAGTGAGCTCTGGCTACCCTACTCACCGCCGGAAAGACTTTTAGAGCTTTTTTTTTTTTTTTATGTGCGCAAAATCCCCACGGATACCTCCCCACCGGAGCCGGTGGAGGAGGTTATGTCGGACTCGAACCGACTAAAACGCACGCCGCCTGTCGGTCGTTTTGGTTGCCGAAGGTGAGGTTGACAGGCATAACCCTCGCACCCCGGCCGACCCAGGGCCTTCTCTAACGATCTGGCCTTCTTCTCGGGTGTGGGGACTACAGAGTCCCCAACTCGACCCCGGAAACGGGGAGGCGCGCCAGGCGCGCCACCGCCGCGGCCTGCTTCTGCCAGGGTGACAGGCGGCTCCATCTGTCACCCCCAGGCCGGCGCTCATGGGGGGCGGAGGTCGTTCATCGACCTCCGACGTCCGAGTTGCCTTCGTACGCGGGCAGCTTGTCTTGCGATCCTTCGTCGCTCCCGCTGCCGCTCACCTGCGCCAGACCCTGGTCTATTAACCAGCTTTAGAAGTGGTTTACAAGTAAGGTTGATTGGCCCCTAATATCGTGGTGCTCTTATTCCTTTTTCTATTTAATCCGTCAATGGAGAACACCCCACTAGATGGTAAAAAGGGTAACCACGTATAATGTATACTACATAACATAAACACAAACACACGCCTATATAGTGTAGGCAAAGGTGCTAGCACCTACATTTCGCCAGTTTATGTTTGGGTCCCAATGTAACAGGTGGCGAGCCTATTGCCATTAACCGGGCACTTATAAACCTGCGATAAATACACACATAACATCGAAAAGTCATTGATGTGTGCCATGGTAAAACCTGGGAACGAACCCGAGACTTTGTCTCAGCAGTCTCAGCAGTCCATTACAGTGGTAACCTAGTGAGGCTACCTAGGTAATGTATACTAACTTCAAATAAATGCAGTGACTCATTAAAAAGCGGTACCCAGTATCAGAAAATCGGTCAGTTGTAATAGGAACGGGGGCACTTGCATATCAACATACGATTTGAATTAATTTATCAACTATTGTCTTAGAAGTCTATGTACACTTCCACACAGGTAACTACTACAAACTGTCGTAGACTCATCTAAGTAAGTAAGTAAATTCATTTATTACACGAAACATAGTCAGGTATAAAGGTGTTAACATATAATGGTGTACAGCAAGTCTCACAGAATACCGAATACCGAATAGACGCGACAGATCATACGCTCGACGGATGATCCGTCGCGTCGTCATGTATATATATTGTTTAGGGGCTAGCAATAAGTATAATCTATACATATTTGAAGCCCTTTCAGTTGATACCAAACATGATTTTGTGTTCTGCATTGAGGGCACATAAACTCTGTTCTTACAGGGTCGGCAGCACGGATGTAACTCCACTGGTGTTACACACGTTCATAGATCACAGTAACCACTTTCCATCAGGTGGGCAAACGGCCTTGTCTGCCACCTAAGTTGTATATAAAAAAAATGTTTATTTCAAATTTATTTTTTAACATAGTACTTTATGACAGCTAGAGGGCGCCACATTAGATTCAGTGACATATTATGTAACCTATAACCAGCGGACGATTAAGACGCTTCTAACGATACCACATTTGTCTAGTTCTAATAAGTGGTTGAGGAGCTATGAGAGAACAGATGAACCTACATACATAGCTTGTCAAAATCATAACCCTCATTTTACTTCTACGTAGTCGGGTAATAAATCAATAAATTATCAAATAACAACACATATCCAGGTATTTTAATCGCCATCCGAGCGTTGGTTTTGAGTAAAATTAATAAATTTTGTCGACCGGCCTCTCGCCGCCATTGTTCGAATGCCAAACGCGTGTAACCACTTCAGATCGCGTACCCTGATTACCGTCTGGTGAATAAAATCCAATGATTTTAGGATTAAATTATGAAATACAGGTCGTTGGTCAGCGTTTGGGTAAGATACATACATATATTTACGCCTGTAAACCCCAGAATGGGTACGCAGAACAAGTTGCGGTGCGGGCCCGACTTCTGATTGAGCGTATCTAGACGTACCAGGACATCACCCCTTCGCGGGAGGCTTTATAGCGGGTGCAGGGCTAACCCCCACCCATCCACCCGCAGCCACATTAGGGTGGCAAGAATTCGCGTGTACGTCGCCAGGTTGCCTGCCTGCGGCCTGCTCCGCCACCTCCTTCCGCAAGATGTTTCCTCGCAGAAGGATGCGACCGCGGTAAACCTACTCTCGCTACAAGCCATGAGGCACAGGATGGCCGCCACCGAGAGATTGATTCCTACTATTTATTGCCTCGAGGTCTCGTTACCTCCCAGACCGGACAAGCCCGGGGGTGACAGGTGTAGTCGCCTGTCACCCTGGCAGAAGCAGGCCGCGGCGGTGGCGCGTCTGGTCCCCCACATCCGAGAAGAAGGCCAGATCGTGAGAGATGGCCCTGGGTCGACCGGGGTGCGAGGGATATGCCTGTCGACCTCACCTTTGGCAACCAAAACGACCCACAGGCAACGTGCGTTTTAGTCGGTTCTAGTCCGACATAACCTCTCCCACCGGCTACGGTGGGAGGGTATATAATATAGGGGATTTTGTGCACATAAAAAAAAAGACCGGACAAGACTCAAACGTGTTCTGCGCCGAGTCCTCGCCGCAAGGACAGTGATGGCAAGCGGGTTGAAATAAAACCCTATACCAACCCGTATGGCCAACGTGGAAACAGTTAGGCCAAAGCCTCCCAATATTGGGAGAGGCCTAGTCCAGCAGTCACCAGTGATGGTTGACTTTTTGTTATGCCTAATAATATGCTTAGCAGTTTATTCATAAATGATGGTCATATATGCCAATAGATGTAAATGGAACGATACTATTGTAGTATTGTGTGACTGCCACAATTACCTTGCGATTGCACAAACCGAGATCGTGTAACTGTAACCGCATATGCAGCTAAATCTTATATTACTAACTGTTATATCGCGTTTTATGTTTCAAGCACTAAAATAATAATTATTACTAGCCCGCGGATGTCGGTAATTAGGACTTTTGGTCCTATCTCTGGTTGTTCACAACCAATTCATCTTTCTCAAGTCTGACCAACCACATCAAAATCAGTTTAATAGCTTTCGCGTCGATCTTTTGAAGGAGGTAGGACACGGCGGTATTTCCGCCCAATTGAGCAGTCCGACTAGACCGAAGTACCTCCGCCCTACTTCGTGTTGTGTTCCCAGCGGTGAGTAGGGTAGCCAGAGCTTACTGGAGAATTTGTGCTGTCAGTGGGAAGGCTTGTCCTGCTTTCTCTTCTACACTGACGGCACAGAAACTCTGTAGGTATTTACAGGGTTGGCAGCGCGACTGTGACTCCTCTGGTGTTACAAACGTCCATAGGCCACGGTAACCACTTTCCATCAGGTGGGCCGTGTGCTTGTCTGCCACCTAAGTGGTATAAAAAAAAACTTTACTCTCCTAAATTCAGAACTTCGCTGAACTGGACCTCAATTCTGCTAAAGCAAAAATATTGACACCCAGGACACGGCTACAAAAACCTATTCAATTTTAGATTTTAAATCAACAAGCTTAAAGTCTAAAATTAAAAAGTTTTTTTCTTTTTCGGGGATACAGGCGTGAGTTTATGTTATGTATTATTATTATTATTATTATTATTAACTAGGTGGTCACCTTTTACTATTATAATATTGTTTCCCAAGGATACCCTCACCACCGGAGCCGGTAGGAGAGGTTATGTCAGACTTGAACCGACTAAAACGCACGACGCCTGTGGATCGTTTTGACGAAGGTTTTTTTTTTAATTATTTTTTTTTATATAGGACACGTCAATTAGACTTCGCCTTGCCTGATGGTAAGCTGGAGGCAAAGTCCCAGAAAAGAGGGTCACCATTACTTACACATACCGTGTGACAATGGTGACACTCAGCTTGACGGCCTCATCATATGCTTTTTCACGCCCCGCTTAAAGGACCCGGGACTGTAGGAAGAAGGAAACACGTGAGCTGGTAATGAATTCCAGGCCTTAATGGTTGCGACAGAGGAAAGAGTCTCCGAACCGCTTGGTTCTTGGTGAGGTTTACAGGCATATCCCTCGCACTCCGGCCGACCCAGAGCCATCTCTCTCGATCTGGCCCTCTCCTCGTGTGTGGGGACAATCACTATTATATAAGGAAATTAGATTTTGACGTATTTATAGACACACCTAGATCGTGATAACGGTTCTGACGCAATTTATACGTTATCAGAAAGTCTTATTACGTTAACTCAATGACTAATATTATCAACGTTATGGGTAGGTATACAATCTAACGTGTATTTGTGAGATATGCGCAACGATAATTAATGTATTTTAGTATCTTAAGCCGCGTGGTTCCCGGCAGAGTAGAATTTGGGCCATCCCATCTCTTCCCATGTGGTGTCGCACAAGGCGACTAAGGCATTGTCCTACGTGAGCGACGAGTGCGACAACGCAACGCGTTTCGACGCGGCGCGTAAATATCAAATGGTCGTTGTTCTTTATTGTGTCCTACGTTGTGTCGCATGAATATGTCATGTGATGTATGTAAGAATATGTCACGCATCGCGTCGCGTTGCTGCTTTGACGCGCTTGTCGCTCACGTAGGACAACGGGTAAGGGATAGTTGCTGTTATCATCGGACAGATATATACAGCCCAGACTCAGCCTCAGATGCATGGCTCGAGTCAACAATAGTGCCCGAAATACGGCAATAGGCTCACCCTCTATTGATAGTGATAATTCACCTCTGCCTAACCCTCCGGTGATAAAGGCGTGATTATATGTATGTAGTATCTTTTCTATAATAAAAACAGTCGTACGAATGTCGGTAGATGGCTCTTAACCGTCTCTATTATCTCTATCTATATGTATAGAAGAATTTGGATGGTTTCGGGCGAAGGTTCGGTGGCTTAGTGGTCAGAGCGTTCCCCTTGTAAGGGAAAGATCGCGGGTTCGGATCCCGCTTGAACCGATCCGAATAGTTAGTATACTAAATGCTTTAAAATTTCATTCAAAAACAGTTGTGATAGGTTATAGAGTCCTATTTACTTGGAGATTGTGGTCTGGAACCTCCATGCAGTGACGCGCTCAACAGGGACGGCGCTATGGTCATCAAAGAATCAAAGAATCAATTTCATTTATTCAGTTTAGGCACATAAAGAGCACATATGAACGTCAAAATTTCACAATTATGTATGTCAAGAAATAATATAAAAATATTAAATAATGTAAAAATAAACCATTGGAAAATTTTCGCTGGTTCGGTAGAATAGTTCTACTGAGAAGATACCAGCAAGAAACTCAGCGAACTACATTAGAACTAGATTATTTTTCTTTTTTAAATTTGTTTTGGTTTACAATTTATTTTGTGCGAGCAAGCAAGAGACTTATGTAGACCACGCATTAACATCATTAAGGTACTCATCCACTTTATAGTAACCTTTACTCATTAAAGTATCTTCCATACAACGCCGCCTCTAAAATGGTTTTGGCGAATTTCGGTTTAATCAATAAGAATGTCAAAAATTTCGATAATAATAAATACATGCAAATCAATAAAAATGTAAAATGTCAACCGTTACTTATGTCATGTTAAAATTGATCAACAAAATAATAAAATAACAATATAATAATCAATTCCAAGTTATGTGATATTATCATTCAAAAACCAATAGAAAAAAAAAATTTTGCAAAATTTATAACAATGTCAATAGTATTATTAGATAAAAAGTAAATTGAAGTAGGTTCCCCCGAATTATTTTATCAAATAACTATACGCAACTCTCGGTGAGTACGTGCAGCCCCGAGTCCTCTCTCGCGTCGCAGTGATGGCACTCCGACGTTGGCTCTTTCTCCATCCGACGCAGATACCTCCCGAAGCACCCGTGCTCGGTGATCATCTGCGTCAGACGGTACGAGAGGCTGCCGTGTCGCCTCTCTAGCCACTCTCCCATGATGGGTCTTACCGCTGCTATTACGGCGTGCCCTGACTTGGGTTTTACAGGAGCGACTACCGTTTGACCTTCCAACCCCAACACTATACTACTCCTTCGATAAAGCATCGGCTTCGACTTGCACGTGAGATAACCTTACACTCTTTTTATCACAGTCGCGTAAAAATCTTACGATTTTTTAATCAATGTCAACATAGAAAAGCGTTTTAATTAAAAATTAATCTGATTAGATACTAGATTAAATGATAACTTCGTGAATGATTACTTTAATAATTGATAATAATAATGATTATTATTATTAGGAATGTGATAATAACATTGTATTGTATTATTATTTTTTTGACGACCTCCGTGGCGTAGCGGTAGAGCATTCGACTGCTATGCAGGGGGTGCGGGTTAGATTCCCGCTCAGTGCAAATATTTGTATGCATGAATATGTATATTTGCATTGGTCTGGGTGGTTCTATGTATAATATGTATGTATTTACAAAAAAAAAGTATCTACAGTCCGTCAAATCTAAGAAGTACCGTTTGACAGTTCTGACAATTGAATGATAGGGATGGGATGAAAAAATCGATTACTATAATATCCGAACTTTAAGAGATCGATTACTATAATATCCGAATTTTAAGAAATCAATTGTTATAATTAAATAAAAGAAATGTTTAGGATATTTTTTTATTCACTACTAGTACTAGTATCGTCGTCTTCGTCATCATCGTCATTTAAATTAATGACCAGTTGATTGTCCATTACATTATCAAAGTGTACGTCTCTTTCGAAGTCGTCCATTATTATTTTCTTTGTTTTTTGTACTACTTTACTCCAATCTTCCTGTGTAACTTGGGCACATGCTTCCTTTAATAAACCTTCCATTTTCTTGACACTGAAGGGTGGTTTTGTGTTGTGTCTTGCTGCATAACCTGTAAAACAATAATGTAACTATTTGATAGCAGACGAAAACCATTGTTTAAATTATAAATGTTAGAAGTACTCGTGTTATTATTATAATATTATAAAATATTACCTTTAACTTGGGCCCAAATCAGTTCAATGGCATTATATTGGCAATGGTACGGAGGAAGTCGTATGACTTTGTGCCCGTGCTCTTCGGCCAATTGGTCAATTACATATGTCGGTTTTGGTGGTTTATGCAATTTCACTAACTGTAATAATTCAGCTTTTAATAGTGACATGTCGGCATCCACTCCTTTTCTTTGCAGCCATGCCACCAAATCTGCTTTCTTATTGGCTGACGTAGGTGCTTTATCAATTTGCACAGAGTGGTATGGGGCATTATCCATTATAATTGTGCTGTTAGGAGGGATATTCTGTAATAAATTTAAGAACCACTCTCGGAACCTTACTGCGTCCATTTCTTCATGATACTCTTTAGTGCTTTTGGATTGGAAAGCTAATAAAGAGTTTTCCACGAAGCCTGTAGACGCTGACCCAGCATGGCATATTATGAGGCGTCCACCTTTTCCTATCGGCACCTTCGAGCACGAAGCTTCAGAATCATCAGTCCATGTTTTCGGCACAGAATGGTTGGAATTTTATCCAAGTTTCGTCCAAAAATATTACATTATCCCAGTTTATAATTTGTTTAACTTCGCGCAGGAATGTTAGTCGCTGCATAATTATGTCATGTCGCTCCATAACAATTTTTCGTTTGTCAACTTTTTTGTATCTGAAGCCAATTCCTGTTATTACCGTTCTCAACGACTCTATGCTTCCCTTATACAGCCCGGCATCTTTTAAAGTTGCACATAACTTTGCCAATGTTGGAAATTCGCCTCTTGTAAAATACCCGTATATATGGTTTCTAATAGCATGACTATCGAATTCATCGATGCCTGTCACAGGTTTATTTCTTTTTCGTTTTTTCGGTGTGTGAAGTACGTTACTGTCACTCCCCGAAGGCCCATATTTTTCACTTAATATTTTGCCAACGGTGCGGCTACCAATACCGAGAGCTTCACCGACGCGATCCCGAACTTGTGTAACTGGCAGTAGAAGTCCACCATTTTGAGATTCACGCTCAAAATACTCGTGTAATTTCACCACCAATTCACGAGCCTGGCTGTTCAAAGTACGTCCTCTTTTCGACATTATTAATAAACACTTGCTTAGTTCGGAGTCCAGTATAAATATTGCCAAGGTAAACGGATAAAGAATGATCAGTCCAGAAAAGTAATAGCCAAGTCACAAATTGTAAAACACAAACGAGAAAGCAAGTACGCGCACAGTCAGCTTCCAAGATGGCGAGAGACTGCTGACGCCGAACCGACCGAGCGGACCGCGTGCGCTTGTAGTTGGCAGTGTTGCCAGAAAAAAAAAATTGTAGAGACTTGGACACCTGCGATTTTGCCTATTGACCTAAAAATAATTAAATTAATTTATTTTAGGGTATCTGTGTATTCAGTGCATTATGCGGTCGCGCAGTAACGTCGTTAATTTATAACATCAGGCAACAACATTTTTGTGAATGGGTTCTACATACCTTATTTTTATTAGTTTTAGACGAAGAAATAAGACTTAGAAGAAAAAATTGTAATTGTAAAATCAATGGATGTGCTTGTTAAAAATTTGTTTATTTCTCTGTAATATGCAAACCCATACTATCATACACAAAAATAAATGTAAAAAACACTATCCCTGACTCCATTTACTATTTCGACAGCGTTAGCGCGAGAAACCCCGACTTATTTGGGCGCGAAAATCAAAAATCGACAAATCGCTTTCGACAACTTTTTAAAGAAGCAAATATATTTGATTTATAAATACGTATTTTTGGTGAATGGGTTTTATCTCATATTTTACGATTACATAACTATTTAGTTATGTAATCGTAATATGTGAGATAAATCCCATTCACATGAAAAAATATTTGTTTGGTTGTCAAGTGTAATTTGTAAATAATACATTCGATTTTTCGTATATGTAAACGATTTTTTTGCATACAAGTGTATCCGAAGAGTCGCAACACTACGTGCAGTGACCTAACTACGTAACTTTGTAATGCGGTCAAGAATATAACTATTAGAAATTATTTACTGTGTAAATATGTGTTATTTTGCTTTGTTTGAAAGTTTTCAATTACATTTAGATATTAAGAATTGTACATTTTTAGATACAATAATGAAATCTTTCTAAATTCATGGTTTTATGAA
Organism: Eilema griseolum; assembly: GCA_963662185.1. Taxonomy (NCBI): domain Eukaryota; kingdom Metazoa; phylum Arthropoda; class Insecta; order Lepidoptera; family Erebidae; genus Eilema; species Eilema griseolum. The sequence continues at coordinate 10,205,919 of OY759253.1, forward strand.
AAAGGTTATCGAAACTGAATAATGTACGTATGAACAAAGTTGTTTCGGTTTGAAAAATATGAAACGTCAAACGGTACCTCTTAGATTTGATGGACTGTAAGTATGTTTATCCGCATTCTAGATTCCATAACACAAGCTAGTTAAGCTATGCTTACCATGTGTCTAGATAGCGTTGTGTAGAATGTCGTGGAATATTTATTTATTATTTATAACATAAAATAACATAACATTAACTCACGCCTATATCCCCGAAGAGGTAGGCAGAAGTACCCATACCACTAGGCTTTTATGTGACCTGATTAATTTTTATTATTAAGTCGGTGTTATCCCATACCACTAGGCTTTTATGTGACCTGATTAATTTTTATTATTAAGTCGGTGTTATCCCATACCACTAGGCTTTTATGTGACCTGATTAATTTTTATTATTAAGTCAATGTTATCCCATACCACTAGGCTTTTATGTGCTCTGATTAATTTTTATTATTAAGTCGGTGTTATAATTACGGATTTGATACTACTAACGATGGATTCTACCAGTGATAAGCACCGTGAAGTCGAACTAATATCACTCTAAGATTGATAATTATGACTATCGCGATATGTAAATGAGAACGTGATTAAAACGTGACTTTAAAATAACTCGGAGAGGAAAACTTTTATAGTCTCGTAAGTCAGCAGGTGAATCCATACTTCAATATCCATTTTATAAAGACATACAATATTAGTTTACGAATCATATTTATTTATTTGTCTATTTACACTTAATGTATTTTAAATTTATGCTAATATTTACATTAATAAAAAATAATAATTAAATAAAACAAAAGTTAAAATGCGTCGTGCAATTCCTCCGCATCGCATGCCTCTTGTGATAGCATTCCCAGAAGACTGGCTGCATTGCCACGTTGTATGGCAATGCTTATTCTCTGACCTAAGAAGAGGCCAGCCCTCTGGTCACGAGAAGCGTCGACCATACGCTTCGCAATCTCCCTGAAGAGATTGCGGGCGCTCAGACCCCAAGGCCCAAACGTTTCTAGTTTATATTATAGTATTATTACAATGCAATTGAAAATTAAAACTAAAACTATTATTAGATAGCTACTAAAATACACTAAAATAAAATAAACATAAAAATTACATACATAATGCGTCATGAAATTCCTCCGCATCCTCACCGACCGGTAACGTACCCAGAAGGCTGGCTACGTTTATATTATTAGGTCTTTTCCTATGAAATAGACGAAATTTTTTTACAGATTCATGAGTTCGTTATTCCTGTAATTTAATAGCTATTTCCATTAATTATATTTTGTTTGAAAGTTGATTTCAAGATTTTTGATTTTATTGGCCGCTTGATAAATTAAATTTGATCTTCAAAAACGGTACTCCCTAAATGATATTCATTTTGATGATAAATTTCATATTACTTTTTTACAGCTGTCACTTTTCAAAAATGTTTTAAAAGTGTTTGTAAGCTTAATGTTGTCTCACATAAAAAAGCATAAAATTTGGATTTGTCATTCCAAAAAAATGCCTTAATGTTAATACTGTAAATTGGTTTTCTTTAAATTTCGACGACCTATAAACGACCTATAAACGAGAAAGTAACTCTGTCTGCCTATCTGTCTGTATGTTACGCTTTCACGCCTAAACCGCTGAACCGATTTTGATGAAATTTGACATAGGGGTAGATTAGACCTTGAGAAAGGGTAGGCTATTTTTGTCGCGAAAACCGACGCGAAACCGGTTCTCATACAAACATCTATAGCAGTCATGGATAGTTGAAGCCTTAAAAATTCCGACTAATTGAACTCCAGAACTTTGATTTCGTCAATTGGTCGTGGAGGTCAGATGACAGTCGCTTCCAAGTTCAGACGCATTACAGTTAGGCTGAAGAGCCGACACCAACCATTTCCGGGGACGAGTTTGGGACTCTGTGGTTCCCACACCCGAGGAGAGGGCCAGATCGAGAGAGATGTCTCTGGGTCACCCGGAGTGCGAGGGATATGTCTGCTAACCTCACCTTCCGCAACCAAAATCGACCCTAGGGCGTCGTGCGTTTAGGTCGATTTGAGTCCGACGATTTTTAAATTTAGTTGTCGGCAATTCTTTTATAGATGATGGCACCTTATGAAAAATTTTGATGCATATGGCGTAACAATTTTGGTAAAAAGGCTCAGAGACTGAATGACAATTGTGTACAAATAATGACAAGTGGGACCATTGAATCAAAAAAGACAACAGGCGATCTTTCTTTTCTCTCTAATTAGTCAGTGGGTACCCCGTGGTGCCAGCCCATTCACGCGAAAAGTGCCATTAAAGTACCAGTTAGTTGCTACTATATTGAATTGTCATTGAGAATACATTGTCAATGAGTTCTTCAGAACAATACTCAAGAGACATAGCAGACAGAGGTAAATAACGGTGCCGAAAGGTGTTTTTTCATCTGTATTACAAAAAAATCTTTAGATGAGGTAGGACCAATTGAGCAGTCCGACTGGGAAAGTCCTCCACCCTAGAGAATACCGCGGCTATAATAACTTCGTGTTGTGTTCCCTGCGGTGAGTAGGGTAGCCAGAGCTCACTGGAGGGTTTTTATGCTGTCAGTGGGAAGATCAAAAGCTTGTCCTGCTTTGTCTTTTACACTGACGGCACATAAGATCTGAACGCTAGCAGGGTTTATAGAGTGAGTGTGATTCTCTTGGTTTTGCACGCGTCCATAGGTGACCACTTTCCATCAGGTGGGCCGTGTGCTTGTCTGCCACCTAAGTGGTATAAAAAAAATATTATGCGTAAAAAAAAATTTTCTATATAATATATCCGTTCTACGGCTCGGTTCCCAGCGGTGAGTAGGGTAGTCAGAGTTCACTGGAGAATTTGTGCTGTCAGTGGGAAGACTAAAGGCTTGTCCTGCTTTATCTTCTACACTGACGGCAAAGAAACTGTGCACTTACAGGGTTGGCAGCGCGAGTGTGACTCCTCTGGTGTTACAAACGTCCATAGGCCACGGTAACCACTTTCCATCTGATCAATCAAATGTATAGTATGGACGGAACCATTACTACGTATCCGACTCGCGCTTGTCCAGTTTCTATATTTATTATTCAAACGCATGCTTAGTCTTACAGTAGCATTTACACAGGTCAACTATAATTTAAATTATAATAATGGTTAATAATTGACCAATTATTAATAATTATTAATATATTATATCATGTTCTATGACCATATAAGACCATAACCATCACCATAAAAACCACTTAAAATGACATTAAGTAAGTATTCAAGTAAAACATCTATTTGTTTTATTAATATTTATTTATGATTAAAAAATATAAAAATAAAATCATTTATGTATTGATTTTATAATTTATGTGTTATTTATGTTATGTTATGTATTTATGGTATGTTATATTTGTATTTATCATGCCATACATACATATTATTATTTCCATTTAATTATTTTATAATATTCGCATAACACGCGCGACGCCATGCAACAAGCATAAAAGAATCAATTTCATTTATTCAGTTTAGGCACATAAAGAAATTTTATTTTACCATTTATATCAAGAAAGAATTATAAAAATACTAAATAAGGAAGATAATTACCATTGGAAAAAGAGTCTTTCGCTGGTTCGGTAGGATAGTTCTACTGAAAAGATACCAACAAGAAAATCTGGGAACACATTACAATACACAGGTTTTTTTTTCTATGTTGATTTGGCGAAACCATCCCGCCAGAGTAGAATTAGGGCCACCCCATCTCTTCCCATGCGGTGTCGTACAAGGCGACTGAGGGATAGGGCTGTTTAACATCAGACAGAAATATACAGCCCAGACTCAGCCTCAGATGCATGGCTCGAGTCAACAATAGTGCCCGGAAGACGGTAATAAGCTCACACCCTATTACGTGGGACCGAATACAATTATTGGTGAAAAATGGGTGTTAATTCATCTCTGCCTAACCCTCCGGGGATAAAGGCGTGATTATATGTATGTATGTATGTATGTATCTTTTTTTTTAATTAACATCTATTTCTTTTTTTATAATACCAAAACCGTATTTAAAAAAAAGATAATGTAGTTCTACAATGTTCTACAATGGATGTTGATTAACGCGACTTCGGCTCATATCTCAGGCCCTGCTGAACCGATTGCGATCAAACAAACCTAAGACTTCACGTCTGAACAAGATCTTTCAAAAAAAAGGTGCTTTAATATTCGTTCAGTACTTTTTGCGTACATCGCGGTCAAACAGAGACAAAAAGGCAGACAAGAATTGAGAGAAGAAAAAAAGAATGTTTTCAGTATTGTTAATACAACATAATTCATTAAAATTATAACATGACTTCTAAAATACAATAAATAAATTTCAAATTGATACGAAATGTCAAAATTGTACAACAAGCAATGCAACCGCCTGTCAACCACCATCGGCAACTAAAAACGACCCACATGCGTCGTGCGTTTTAGTCGGTTCGAGTCCGACACAACCTCTCCCGGTGGAGGGGTACCCGTAGGGATTTTTCGCACGTAAAAAAAAATCCATGTACTAATCAAACAATAGGTACATCTCGACCATGATCGCTCCCAATTTCTAAAATTGACTCTTGCGACAAGAAATCTCCCACCCATACATACATACGTATAATCACGTCTTTAGCCTCGGAGCGTTAGGCAGAGGTGAATTAACACCCACATTTAACCCATCATTAAATTCGGTCCTAAGTAATAGAGGGTGAGCCTATTGCCGTCTTCCGGGCACTATTGATGACTCAAGCCATTAATTTGAAGCTGAGCCTGGGCTATATAATATCTGTCTAGTTTTAAACAGCCCTATCCTTTAGTCGCCTTGTACGACACCGCATGTGAAGAGATGAGGTGGTCCAATTTCTACTCTGCCGGAAACCATGCGGCTTAAAACCCACTCCCACCAATAATTAAAAAAAGCTCTTTGCAGTGGGTGGGGGAAGTGGATTTAATCAGATAAAAGGTTGGCTTTTTTCTAGAAAGTTTAACAGGGGTTCCTAGAGTCTATAGTTTGAGAATCTCTAGTATAAAAGACATCGACGCTTCCCATAACCATAGCGCTGACCATTACCTCGCTCAAAGAATTGGGATCGTTATTCAGCCTGGTATTGCACGACTTCTGGGCACGGTATCAGCTGTGCAATTCTTTTAATACACAGTGGTTGCGCCGATGTAGAAGCTGTATTTCTTGACGCGGAAACACACTCCTTTTATACCCAGCTCCCCTCCCGCACTAACCACTAGAGATAGTTTCCGTCCGCCATTTGTGAAATATAGACACTCACTCCCGCTTTGAACTAGCCAGCGTAAAGGCGGACCGCGCTCGCGTCTCTCAAAAATGATTAATATTTGTTACATTTTTACCGCTTCATAGACTTATACCGATCGGATTGTGCCTCTCGTGTGTTCCTCAAGTGATCTAGTGATGCTGACGGCAGCTCCTGAGCAAGGAAGAGAAGATCCGTGTACCGGCTGCGATGAAAACACGTGTGTCGTGAAGGTTAGTGCATCCTCTCCTAATTTCTCGGGTTGCACTCATTGCTTGGATCACGCCCGCGGCAACCCGATTACCTGTCTTTTGTGTGTGAAGCGTCAATGGAACAGTTAGCTGCATCCCCGCAATACAGTCCACTACCGCACGTGGCCACGCGCCACCATTTTTGGTCCTTCGAGCCGGATTTTAGCCGTAGTTCGTAGTTTTGTTATTATTCTAATGGGAATAAGCGCGCCGCACCTAAGTGCCTGGTTATTTTAGTAGAAAACCCCGCATCCAGACACTTAGGATTAGATTTGTTGTCCGTTCGCCGCTGGCTCGCATAGTACCTACCTGGTACATACATAGGTTAGGTATCATATCAACACTTAATCGTAGTTCGCAATTTTCGCACCGCGCCTAAATACCTAGTTATTTTAGTAGAAAACCCCGCATCTAGGCATTTAGGCTTAGATCTTAGGTATACTAGACACCCTAGTGCATAGGCACAGTGTAATACCTAACGCATTTGGCTTTGTTTTGTTTTTTTCAATTACGTTGTTCGCTCGCCGCTGGCTCGCGTCGTATTTGCCTGATACCTGCGTGGGTAGACACGTGGTTGTACCTACCTCGCTCGCATCTCATTCCAATTCATACGAAAGTATTTTAATTTGAATAGATATTACGCAATACTTAATCTCTGAAATAATAGTTGAACCTAGACAGCGACCATCGCGTAGGTACGACCTTGTTGCTATGCGCGTTTGTTCAAGCGTGCATTCACAGTTGTAAATACCTACCTACCTGCCGAGTATCGCTCGCGCCGCGTCGCTGCTCTGTACCGCTAAGATTAAGTCATTTCATATTTGTTGTTTGCCGCACTTTAGTTTGAGATTTAATTGTAAACATGTCCCCAAAGGTTGATAAGACCGGTAAGGTTCAATTGAAACTTTTATACGCTAAAAAAGAAATGATTTACTCTCGCGTACAATCGATTTATGATAATGCACTTAAAACCTCTGATTTGGCCATTAAAGATTCGTTCTTGTGTTCTATAGAAAACGTAGATAGTCTACGCGCGGATTTCGAAACCTTAGTACATGACATCAACGTTTTAGAGTTGAATTTGGATCCCGATTACTCAGTGAGTTATCAAGCCTTGTCGTCGTTTGACGATTTGTATTGTCGTATCAAACGCGTCGCTAGGAGTTTGGAGAAACCGGCTGACCTACCCAACCCCACTCGCGACCGACCTAAGTTGCCACCAATTCAAATACCCGAATTTGATGGTAACATTCGCAATTGGCGTCTATTTATAGATAGTTTTGAGAATACAATAGATAAGAACGTTTCGTTGACAGATCACGAAAAATTGCATTATCTCGTTGAAAAATTGACTGGTAAAGCTATAACCGTTTGCGCTGGAATTACGTTTAGTGCCGAGAATTATAATTTAATTTTAAATACTTTGAAAGCTAGGTATGAGGATAAAAGATCGGTAGCTAACGCCTATTTAGATCAGATGTTTGATTTGAAATCTATTACGGCATGTAACGATCAAAACTTAGAGAAATTTCTAGATACTTTCGCGTCAGCTGTTCGCGCCGTAAAGAACCTAAAGATCGATGACCTCTGCGACTTCGTATTTTTGTATATGGGTTTAAGGAAATTAGATTCCGAAACCATTCGTTTGTTTGAGTCGGATCATCGCGGCAATAAAATTCCTAAGTTCGAAGACTTAGAAAGTTTTGTTCGCGAGCATATAAAAGTATTGCAACGCTCTTCATCGAAACATGAAGGCGCGAAGATAGTTGTTGATTCTGCACGCAAAGTAGATGCGTCATCGAAGTCACTGAGGTCAACTCATACTTATGTTAGTACCGCACCAGCACATGTACAATCACCTGTTTGCTCTTTGTGTAGTACTCATCATTCGCAACTGTACAGGTGTCCTGGTTTTCTAAAATTGTCGCCTAGTGATCGTTATAAATTTGTTCGCGCTAATAATTTTTGTTTTAATTGTCTCGGTACTAAACACCGCGTTGTTTTATGTAATAGTAGAAATAGTTGTCGCAAATGTCAAGCGAGACACCACACTTTGCTTCATTTTGAGAATAGTAATGCCGCATCCAATGTGAGCACGGTTGGCTCGTCGAGCGGTGACACACGGCAGCCTGCGCCGCAGCCGCAGCCCGCGCTCGCGCGCGCTCCGGCCCGCCCGGTGACCGCCGCGGATGACGTCACCTTGTGTTCGTTCTCCGCTAGTGCTGCACTCACTACTGTGTGTCTTGCGACCGCTCGCGTTGTTATTGTTGATGCATTAGGTAAGCCGCGCATTGTTCGAGCGCTGTTAGATGGCGCTTCGCAAAGTAATTTCATTACTCAAGATTGTTGTCGGCGTCTTGGTTTCAATGTTGATAAGCGTTCAACCCGCTCAGTGGTGAAGGGTTTTGGAAGCTTACAGTCAGCTGTTCGTGGCACCGTTAAAACAAGGTTTAGATCTCGTTTTAATAATAATATTTGGTTTGACATGGATTCGCTCGTTATAGATAGAATAGCTGAACAGTTGCCTACCGTCCCGGTTGACACGTCTTTATTAACGAAATTTAAAGACTTGCCTTTAGCAGATGAGACTTACGCTGTTCCTGGAGTCGTCGATATATTGATCGGCGCTTCGATTCTCCCGCACCTCCAGTTATCACGTAAGGTTCAAGGGGGACCGACGTACCCCGCTCCGCACGCACTGGAAACAGTTCTTGGGTTTGTTATAATTGGTTCCGCACCCGCTTCTATAGATAGTTTTAGTCACTCGACTGCTTCGTTCTGTTGCACCGTCGAGCCGCCACTGGAGTCTACCATCCGCAAGTTTTCGCTCGGTGGCTCCCGTGTATCCGCTGAAAAACGCTTTCTTTGTTTGGAACGAAAGATGCAGGCGTCCCCAAAGTCGAAGCGGGCCTATGATGAGGTTGTTAACGAATATTTAGATAAAGGTTACATCTCACCTGCGCCTGCGGACACTGGCGGGACCCAGCCTTCGTACATTATCCCGCACCGCGGAGTTATTAGAGAAGATAAGCTTACTACTAAAACTCCGCGTAGTTTTGGATGGCAGTGCTAAGGCTAGCACTTCCGTGTCGCTTAATGACATTTTGTATTGTGGTCGGAATCTTTAAGGTAATTTATTTGACATAATTGTAAATTTTCGCATTAATATTAGTAGAATTTTAGCTTTTAGGACTCAACAGTCGCTTTGTGTTGGGCCCACTCTTCGCCCCATCGTTGGGACACATTCGTCGCTAATAGAGTGGCAAAAATTCAATCTGAATTGGCGCCACATAATCTCTTTCACGTTGCTGGCACCGACAACCCAGCCGATTGTCTCTCTCGTGGATTGCTTCCTTCGCAAATTTTGGATCACCCGTTGTGTTTTGGTGGACCGTCCTGGATTCATGCCGCGTTAGATGGGTGGCCAGTTAGTCAATTCAATCCCACTACGGTTTCCGAACCACCCGAGGAGAAGAAGCACTCGCTTGTTGTATCGGTCCCACGTGAAGAGACCCTTATTTTGTTGTTGGCTAATCGCGTCTCGTCTTGGTCGAGACTGTTGCGTTGTGTTGTTTGTTCGCCTCTGCCCTCTGCCTAGCCAGCGGTAGGCACGAGCTTCAATCTAGGTTTATATTTTAGTTGTTATTTCCCAAACCTAGATTTAGATTAGACTTTAGATTTGTTTCGCATTTGTCGTTTCGAAGGTAACCCTTCAAGCCGGGGGGAATGGTTGCGCCGATGTAGAAGCTGTATTTCTTGACGCGGAAACACACTCCTTTTATACCCAGCTCCCCTCCCGCACTAACCACTAGAGATAGTTTCCGTCCGCCATTTGTGAAATATAGACACTCACTCCCGCTTTGAACTAGCCAGCGTAAAGGCGGACCGCGCTCGCGTCTCTCAAAAATGATTAATATTTGTTACATTTTTACCGCTTCATAGACTTATACCGATCGGATTGTGCCTCTCGTGTGTTCCTCAAGTGATCTAGTGATGCTGACGGCAGCTCCTGAGCAAGGAAGAGAAGATCCGTGTACCGGCTGCGATGAAAACACGTGTGTCGTGAAGGTTAGTGCATCCTCTCCTAATTTCTCGGGTTGCACTCATTGCTTGGATCACGCCCGCGGCAACCCGATTACCTGTCTTTTGTGTGTGAAGCGTCAATGGAACAGTTAGCTGCATCCCCGCAATACAGTCCACTACCGCACGTGGCCACGCGCCACCACACAGCATTGAGAACAGCACTGCGACAGCCTTAATAGAGCTTGTCATTGGTTGATGTCCAGTGACGTCACCCAGTCCGACCAATAGCAATCTCAGCGTCGAGCACAGCGCTGCGACATCCTTGATAGAGATTGTCATTGGTCGATCTCCAGTGACGTCACCCAGTCCGACCAATAGCAATCTCAGCGTCGAGCACAGCGCTGCGACATCCTTGATAGAGATTGTCATTGGTCGATCTCCAGTGACGTCACCAAGTCCGACCAATAGCAATCTCAGCGTCGAGCACAGCGCTGCGACATCTTTGATAGAGCTTGTCATTGGTCGATCTCCAGTGACATCACCCAGTCCGACCAATAGCAATCTCAGCGTCGAGCACAGCGCTGCGACATCCTTGATAGAGTTTGTCATTGGTTGATGTCCAGTGACGTCACCCAGTCCGACCAATAGCAATCTCAGCGTCGAGCACAGCGCTGCGATATCCTTGATAGAGATTGTCATTGGTGCGCTGAGATCGACGCTGTAGGCTTAGCGAATTGCACAGCAATAGAGATTGAGGATAAGGAATTTTTTGAGGATCAAGCTATATCTCGAAACGCGTATCTTGGACCTTAGTCTCGAGACTAACCAGACCCTGGTGCGTGTATTGCTTTGTAATAATCTAAGCTTGCTGCATTTGACCTCTTCCACTGCAGTAGAGCACTCCGTGCTATCCACAAAAGACACCCAAGACACGTATTCTGCGTGCAAAGACCACGTTTCAAGTTTCCTTCTTCCTACAGTCCCGGGTCTTTTAAGCGGGACGTGAAAAAGCATCTGATGAGGCCGCCAAGCTGAGTGCCACCATTGTAACATTACTTAGTGTTTGTAATGGTGACCCTCTTTCCTGAGACTTTGCCTTTAGCTTACCATCAGGTGAAGTCAAGTTGGCGTGTCCTAGATTAAAAATAAAACATTTTGACTAATCTTAGGTCCAAGACAGTTGCATATAATCACGCTTTTATGTCCTCCGGTTAGGCAGAGGTGAATTAACACCCATTTACAGCAATTATTGTTTTGCGGTCCCACGTAATATGTGAGCGTATTGCCGTTTTCCAGGCACTATTGTTGACTCGAGACTTGTATATGTGCCTGAGTCCGAGGTGTATATACCTGTCTGATGTTAAACAGCTGTATCCCTTAGTCGCCTTGTACGACATCGCATGGGAAGAGATGGGGTGCCCAAAATTCTACTCTGCCGGAAACCACGTTACAAATATGAATAAAAAAATAAAATAGTAGTTACTGTGTTTTTACACTATTGTTGACTCGAGCCATGTATCTGAAGCTGAGTCTTGGCTGTATATATCTGTCTGATGTTAAACAGCCATATCCCTTAGTCGCCTTGTACGACACCGAAGAGATGGTGGGACAAATTCTACTCTATCCAGAACCATCCGGGAACAACCAAGATATACTACGTCGAGATAAAGTGTTAAGTATATTTTAGTGCTACAGTGAGAGGGACCTCTTGACAATAAGTGTCGGGTCGAGGAACCCAAGCTACCGAAATTATATTGGAATGATATACAAATTCGCTAGAAAACAATCGGCCATTAGATAAGATAACATCTTTAAGTAATTCCGATAAGTGTCTCCATAAACTAATATAGCTATTAAAATGGATAATGGAGGCACAATGCTGATAAACAAACAAATTAATTATATCATACTTTATTCGGTAAAGTACTTAACAGGTAAACAATCTTGTAACGACTTTAACCCGACTACGGCGGAACAAAAGGAGGGTTATAATTTTGATAGGCTTTTTTTACCGTGCGCAAAATCCTCACGGATACCCCACCGGAGCCGGTGGGAGAGGTTATGTCGGACTCAAACCAACCAAAACGCACGCCGCCTGTGGGTCGTTTTTGGTTGCCGAAGGTAATGTTGACAGGCATATCCCTCGCACCCCGGCCGACCCAGAGCCATCTCTCACGATCTGGCCATCTTCTAAGTTTTGGGGACTACAGAGTCCCCAACTCGTCTCCGGAAACGGGGAGGCGCGCGAGTCGCGACACCGCGGGCTGCTTCTGCCACGGTGGCAGGCGGCTCGACCTGTCACCCCCAGGCCTGCGCTCATGGGGGGCGGAGGTCGTTCATCGACCTCCGACGCCCGAGTTGCCTTCGTACGCGGGCAACTTGGCTTGCGATCCTTCGTCGCTCCCGCTGAATTTTGATAGGCTATGTATGTGTGCATGGAGGTTCATCTGTTCCCTCATAGCTCCTTAACCACTAATTAGAACTGGACAAATGCATGCATGAAGCATATTAGTCTTCCGCTGGTTAGTAGGCTATATAAAGTGTAACTGAATCTAAACCTCTAGCGGTCAGAAAGTACAGTGATAAAAAATAAATTTGAGATAAATATGTCGTGTTTGGTATCAACAGAAAGGTCTTAATTAGCACATTTCAAATATGTATAAATTATACCTATTTCTTGCCCCAAAATAATATAATTAAAAAAATAAGTTTGCCACTTAGTCTAACAAAACAATACCTACATTATAGGGAAAAGTGGCATAAAATTCTAAGATCACGGCTATCCTAGAATTTTAAACAAATAACTAACTTTAAAATTCAATCTTTAAAATGAGTTTCTAAATCGGCAAAATAAAAAAACGGACTTTTTAAATAAAGCATATTAAAAAGACACGTCTAGATTTTTTACATTTTGTTAAATACTTAATAGAATGCATAGTAATGGTGGCCTGGGGGTGACGAATGGAGCCGCCTGTCACCCTGGTAGAAGCAAGCCGCGACGGCCTCCATGTATCCGGGAACGAGTTGGGTACTCTTTGGTCCCTCACCTGAGGAAGGCCAGATCGAGAGAGATAGCACTGGGTCGGTTGGGGTGCGAAGAATATGCCTGTCATCCTCACCTTCGGCAACCAAAAACGACCCACAGACGCCGTGCATTTTAGCCGGTCCGACATAACCTCTCCCACCGGCTCGGGGAGTATTCGTGGGGATTTCTCGCACGTAAAAAGTACGGTAATGGTTCATCCTGCCTATTATAAGTTTAAATATGTTTGTAGACGTATATGTTAATAGACGAAAAATTGCGTAATAAGATTGATTTGAAATTTATAATAAGGAATCTAAAAAGTTGTAAATTTTGCTTTATTTCGATTGTTATTTTGACCTATTGTGGGAATTAAAAATATTGAAAAGTCATAGTTTCAGTTTAGTTAGACAATATTTTAGTTTACTATGCATATTTTTAGATAAAATACTTTAAGTGAGTCAATGTCTGCTCGACTGCTAGGTAGCACCAACAGCATCGTGAAGGTATTGTCCGAGAGGTGGGACCTTCCTGTCTGCAAAGGTGGACGCGCTTACATGCTAGCGCGTGCCCTCGTTTTCATTTGTAATTTTGTATTTTGTGTTTAATGTAGTACTAACATAGTTATAAGATCATTGTTACTAACACATATGGACTGATGTCTGAGATTAAATGATCATTATTATTATTGTTTCTCGGTTCCATGACTCTCGGGACTATGGAGTCCCGGGCCTTTGGAAGGCGTGCGTCGGTCCGAAGCCAAGACGTAGAGGCCCTTTTATAAGAATTTAATATGCTAAGAATACACACACATGGCGGATATCATCCCCGAGCGCACAATATGATACACCGGGAGATGGTCCCCGCCAGGTGCGGAGACTATTGCTGTGCGGTACTGTGGCCACGATGGAAACTAAATGGCTATGGGATTGAGAATTGGATGGACTATGGGGGGAGACCAACGGACGCCTGCCGTGATAATAAGTCTCAAAATTATGAAAAGTGGTGACTTGCCAACTCATGGGCCCCATTAAAATAGCCACATATAGTGCGACCATGGAGCAACATCCGTTGAGCGGCTTAGGTTGTCGAGAGGTGAGTTTGCGGGGCGCAAGTTCCCGGTTCCCAACCTGGAGCATAGGTTCTGCTCTTGCAACTCCACTCATGGCGGCCAATAAAGACAAGCACACAAGGTGAGGGGGAATAAATCCTAATCCTCTAGAGAATCGGGGTAAGTGGTGTCGCCACGCACCAGCAGCTCGCCACAAGCTGCCCCTGCGACTCAGGAAACTACCCTATTGTAAAATAGAATGACAAATGTATGAGGTTGAGACGTATATTGACGTTTAGGTCAGTCGTCAATGTAGAATCACCACTTGTCTCTGCCCCAGCTCGGGGCCATGTTTTAAACCGCTGTTCTCCATTATTTGCTAGACAAGTTTTTATTTTGACGTTTTGTAAGTACCGTTTTAATGGACCTACCGTTTTGTAATTACCGTTTTAACTCAATAAATGATTTTTTACTTTGATAGAACCGAGATTGGCGCTCAAATGTAAATGTAAGAAACTGGGTGCACGATAGTGCTCCCGCCAAGTACAAGAAAAATTACAGACATTCCATAGCCAATAGTGAGATAATATAGAACAGTGATGTGTGAACAAGGGCAAATTAAAAAATCATTTATTCAGAATAGACCATTAAAACGGAACTTACAAAACTTGAAACTATTTTTTTTTACTAACTTGTCTAGTTTAGCGAAATGGAAGAATTTATAATTAATGGATTATGCACGATATTGTTGTACTATGAACTACATTTATACATACATACATTCATATAATCACGCCTTTATCCTTGAAGGATTAGGCCGAGGGGAATTAACACCCACATTTCCCCAATCACTGAATTCGGTCCCATGTAATAGAGGGTGAGCCTATATTACTATATTTATATTGAAATAAATTTCAAAGCATTTTGTACGCTAACTATTCAAATCGATTAAGATATAGAAAAAAATGATACGGTTCAGGCGGGGTTCGAACCCGCGATCTTTCCCTTACAAGGGGAACGCTCTGACTACTAAGCCACAGAACCTTCGCCCGAAACCATCCAAATTCTTCTATTCATATATCCGTCTTATTATTGTATTATGGCAGAGTCTATGGCTACCTTTTTACGAAGCATTTCACTGTATTTTGCATCTTTATAGATTCGGTCTAGTTGCCTACAATTAAATATCAATTTAAATGAACTGAGGCGAGTTTACTACTACTTTCGATTCAAATTTGTTTTCACCGCGACGAGTTTACTCCAGCCCTAACTTAGCTTTACGTTTCTAGATTTAATAAATTAATTAATTGACAGGAAATTCGGAATCAATGACATCACTTTGATTAAAATATAAAAATAATAATTAGGTACCTGTGTTTAGAGTAATATTAGATTAAACTAGCCTCAATGATCAATTTTCAACGTCCAACGTCAAAATCAATATTGTCACAATCAAATTTCAAAGTAAAGTTAAGACATAAAATATCCTAAATACAACACTTCTTAGGATTGCCAAGTAGGTAACTAATTTAAAACTTGGCACTATTACAAAGATAAAATTTATAAGAGATCCATTATTTATCCATTAATTAATAATGCGTAAAAGTGCAAAATTTTATCGTTCATTTTTATACAAATAACTACTGTTCCGGCGAGTATCGGCCAGTTCTCAAAACCAGTATCGCTAATTGCAATGCAACCTCTGATTTCCGAACTCAATACCCTGTTCCATATTTAAAACATGTAAAATTACAAAAAAAAAAAAACAATGACACTCACCTGTCCACTGTTACACAATATCCATTCACAAACACTTTAAAACTTTTAAAACAATTAATTAGAACAAAATCACATTAATAAACCACTCTCACTGTTACATTTAATTTTTTAAATAATATAAATTAACTGTTAAACATACTTTTCATTCAAGAATAACTTTATTTATAATTTCGAAAGTTGATCGTAATTTTGGCGGGAGCAGAATACAGATTGATATCATCTGTGTTCACCGGCCGGCGACTGGTCGGGCACTGGCAGCAAAATTCTTTCGAGCCAAGCCAAGCATGTTCGCAACGTGGGATCATAGTATCGTACGATATCGCAGTCAAATCGAAAATTGATACGTCATTCGTTGCGCACTGTGCACATGGTTTTACAGGTTTTAAGAAAGAAAAAAAAAACGTACGTGTTTGCTCGTGTTGCGAATACCGTTTTCAATGCCAGCGATATAGTTTTCTTGCAAATTTTTGTTATTAAAAAGATATATTGAAGACTAGCTGTTGGCTACTTGAATTTCAGTTATAATTAAATAGCATATGTCCTTTCTCAAGGATTAATCTATTCCTATATAAAATTTTATCAAAATCGGTTTAGCGGTTTAGGCGTGAAAACATAACATACATACAAACTGACAGAGTTACTTTAGTATTTTTTTTTTACGTGCGCAAAATCCCCGTGGATCCCTCCCCACCGGAGCCGGTGGAGGAGGTTATGTCGGACTCGAACCGACTAAAACACACGCCGCCTGTGGGTCGTTTTGGTTGCCGAAGGTGAGGTTGACAGGCATATCCCTCGCACCCCGGCCGACACAGGGCCCTCTCTCACGATCTGGCCCTCTTCTAAGTAACTTTAGTATTTGTTATATTAGTATGGATAACGATTTTTGTAAGTGAATTTCTTTAATTAATTCTTATTATTAACGAAATCCGGGAGTAGATAATTGAAAAGGGTTACTAGCACGTTTTTTAAATTTAGAATAGAATGAAGTGAATTAAAGTAAGTAGTAGGTTCTAAGATATAATTAGCGAGAAGTCCCGATACCTAGTATAATTATGAATTAAAGTGATTAAGGAGTTGACCTTATGTTCGAGAGGCCCCTGGTTCGAATCTTGGCCCTTACACTACTGGCGTGAACCCAGTGCTAACACAAGCGATTTAGCTTAGCTGTAGGGGTTAGAGGGAATATTAATAATTACTAATTACGGTTAATAATATTTGTTTAAAAAAAATCACTGATAAAAGGTGACAATGCAGTTTATTTTTGATTTAAATTGATTCCGGTTTCAATTTATATTATTGGGAATCGTTCTGAAACGTGTTTGGTTTCAGCCTTAATCCCGAAGCATTTCGATCAGGGCTTAAATAGTTTTTGCCTAAAAGATACGCGGCATAACATCAGTCATCTACACTAAAAACACCTCATAATCGGTCCAGCCACTTCACAGATTACCTGAAACCAATGGACAGATACTAATTACTAAATTCTTTGAAATTTCAATCCAAATTCAATAACAAAATCATCCAACGGGGCAATGCCGCCAGCCTTTGGGCACATTACCAGTCGACATCGATGGGGAGGAATTTTTCGATGCTTAATTTGATCCTTTTGTATCCTATTTTATATTCTTGTAAATATTAGTTGATAATGAATTTAAAATAATAGTATACAAAATAGTACAATAAAAAAAAATGTAAGTATAACAAAATACTTAAAAAAATATTACTACAAAATTTTCAAAAATGTTACATACTTCAAATTTAAAAATACAATAATACACAAATTTAAAAAAGTACAATATATTACTTAATCAATCATTTAACAATCAATTAGCCTATCGCCTGGGATGACACCGCATGGGAAGAGATGGGTTGGGATAAAACCATTGTCATACCACTGACACTGCAAACAATGCCATATAACTTTAGATTTTACTGTTATGTTGTTAGAGTCTAAAATGAAATGGCACCTTGTTGAATGAATGATTTTTTTTTATTCCACTTAGTTGGTAGACAAGCACACGGTCCACCTTATGGAAAGTGGTTACCGTGGCCTATGGACGTTTGTAACACCATAGGAGTCACAGTCATGTTGCCGACCCTGTAAGTAGAGTCTCTGTGCCGTCAGTTTAGAAGACAAAGCAGGACAAGCCTTTAGTCTTCTCAATGACAGCACAAATTCTCCAGTGAGCTCTGGCTACACTACTCACCGCTGGGAACACAACACGAAGTTATTATAGCCGCGGTATTCTGTAGGGCGGAGGTACTTCCCCAGTCGGACTGCTCAATTGGGCGGATATACCGCCGTGTCCTACCTCCTAGTAAAAATAATGTAATGTAGTGTAATGAAGGTAGGGTAGCCAAAGCTCACTGGAGAATTTGTGCTGTCAGTGGGATGACTAAAGGTTTGTCCTGCTTTGTCCTCTATACTGACAGCACAGAAACTCTGTGCTTACAGGGTCGGCAGCACGAGGGTGGCTTCTCTGGTGTTACACACTTCCATAGGCCACGGTAACCACTTTCCATCAGGTGGGCCGTCAGGCTCTAAAAATTAAGTCTAAAATTTAATATCATTTTTGCAGAGTCGGTGGTATAATAGTGGCATAACAATGGTATAACAGTGATATGACAGTGGTTTTGCTATGACATAAAATTATCAGAATCTGGGACCTGGCTAGAGTACATCCCACTTTCCGTTTGTCTTCACGCTGTCTCCGCTAATAGGACTCGTTTGTACAACTTACACAAAAAAAAGTTGATTATAACTAGACTTGAGAATAGATTTTTATTTATTTTTATGGCCTATATTACGTTCACTCGACCTGATTACAATGTTTTTCATTAAATAGTGTAGTAGAACAAGCCATTTATTTCCAAGCTTGTTTGTAGAGTATCTCTTCATAGTTAGACCTACTTTTCTTAGCACAATGACGTCACAATAGTACAGGCGATTCTACTCAAGCAAAACAACTGTCACACCACAGACACTGTAAAAAAGGGCATTCGATTATAGACCTTATTACTATAAAATAAAGTTTTATAACACTTTTTGGTTCAAAATGCATAAAACCTTTTAATTTAGGACTTTAGTCACATTGCTTTAAAGTCTACAATTAAATGGATTTTACATCAGTGTCTATTGGTATGACAGTAGTTTTGCTTTAGCAGATTCAAGGCCCAGGCATGGGTTAAATTAGTAGACCTTACAGTGAGTACACACCGGCGATACAGGTCTTATAGGAAAGTAACCAAATATGGAATAGTATCCCTAATGTGGAATATCTGCATTTCTAATAAAATTCCCGGCGGGGTTTTTGTACTGTCAGTGGCAAGACCAAAAGCTTGTGACCTGCTTTGTCTTCTGCACTGGCGGCACAGAAACTCTTTGTACTTGCAGGTTGACAACGCGAGTGTGACTTCCCTGGTGTTGTGCACGTCCATAAGCCACGTTAATAACTTTTCATCAGGTAAGCCATGTGCTTGTCTGCTACCTAAGTTGTATATATACCTACATAGCACGATAAAAATATTTTTCCTTGTACAAAATTAATTACAATTCAATATTTGCGATAGGTAGTTGAAACTCAATTGACATAATGTGGAAATACCAAATTGACCTATTTCCGCAAATTCTAATCGTATTTAGGGTTCTGTATCTCTGTAGAAAAAGTAACCTTTTTATTTGAGAAAAATCGCCGGAATGCGGAGACTCCCTGGCATATGACCACAACAGCTATCCTTGATATTTTCTGGTTTAATATATTTTAGAGCGTATTTTTTCAGTAGTTTTAGTTTTAAACTTATTTTTTAATTTACATTATTTTGGGGCAAGCAATATATATAATTTGTATATATTTGAAACGTACTAATTAAGCCCTTTCAGTTGACACCAAACACGACATATTAATCTCAATATTATTTTTTAACATAATACTTTATGACCGCTAGAGGGCGCTATAATAGATTCAGTGACACGTTATATAGCCTATAACCAGCGGACGACTATGGCGCTTCTAACGATACCTCATCTGTTTAGTTCTAATAAGTGGATGAGGATGTACGAGGGAACAAATGAACCTACATACATACATGGCCTGTCAAAATCATAACCCTCCTTTTCCTTCGCCGTAGTACGGTAAAAATATGCCACGGCCGAAGCTGGGGCGGGTCAGCTAGTTTCATTGTAAAGATCAAAATTAAATATTGATCTTTTAATTTAATTATAAATGTTTATTTCGGACTTGGGTACTAAAGGTGTTAGTAACAATTTTCCTTACAATCTAAAGTACATACAATAGGTACATCCATTTAATAAATCATTATATTCGTCAAATTAATATAATTTAATTTGTACAGAACGATCTGTGTTTACGATGCCGTAGTAGTAAGTCACTTGGCTGGTTTTTTTTTTATTTAAACATACGCAAGATAACAGGTCAAGGTCACTAAAAACTAAACAATCAATTTATTTTCCTTACTAGCACCGCGCTGCGGTTTACCCGCGTAAATCCTGATCCCATTGGAATATCGGGATAAAAAGTAGCCTATGTTACTCACGAAGAATGTAGCTTTCTAATGAAAAAAGAATTATTAAAATCGGTTCAGTACTTTTTGAGTTTATTCGTTACATACAAAAATCCAAATCTTTCCTCTTTATAATATTAGGATAGATTAGTTGGAGAAATGTCGGTGTTAATATAACTCTGCCTACCCTTTTGACGGTTACAAATGTACACCTGATGTAACGTGGTTACCGTGGCCTATAGATGTGCGCAAGATTAGGGCAGTCACACTCGTGCTGCCGACCCTGTACAGTACAGAAGACAGCAGAACAATAGGGTCTTCCCACGCGGCGGTGGCGCACCTGGCGCGCCTCCCCGTTTCCGGGGTCGAGTTGGGGACTCTGTAGTCCCCACACCCGAGACGAGGGCCAGATCGCGAGAGATGGCCCTGGGTCGGCCGGGGTGCGAGGGATATGCCTGTCAACCTCACCTTCGGCAACCAAAACGACCCACAGGCGGCGTGCGTTTTAGTCGGTTCGAGTCCGACATAACCTCGTCCACCGGCTCCGGTGGGGAGGTATCCGTGGGGATTTTGCGCACGTAAAAAAAAACTATATTTTCTTCACACATCAAGCACAAAAACAACTAATATAAGTAAATAAAAAATAAAATTACATAACATAACATATAACATAAACTCACGCCTATATCTTTTTTTTTATACAGCTTAGGTGGCAGACAAGCACACGGCCAACCTGATGGAAAGTGGTTACCATGACCTATGAACGTGTGTAACACCAGTGGAGTCACATCCGTGCTGCCAACCCTGTAAGAACAGAGATTTTGTGCCGTCAGTGTAGAGGACAAAGCAGGACAAGCCTTTGGTCATCCCACTGACAGCACAAAATCTCTCCAGTGAGCTCTGGCTACCCTACTCACCGCCGGGAACACAACACGAAGTGGAAATACCGCCGTGTCCTACCTCCTTTAAAATAGATATCCTTTATATATATCCCCGAAGGGGTAGGCAGAGGTGCTAGCAACCACATTTCGCCAGTTTATGTTCAGGTCCCAATGTAATAGGTGGCGAGCCTATTGCCATTAACCGGGCACTTATAAACATGCGATAAATTAAATTAAAAATTAAAAAAAACCCCCGTCACGAAAAGCATTCTCCAAAAAGTTGAAAATAAATTGTTTGTTTTAGTTATCAGTGTGGTGACGGAGAAAGTATACAAGTATCACCACCCCATCTCATCCGAAGGGTGTCGTAAGAGGCGGCTAAAGGTAAAATACGCAGACGATATCACTGCGAGAGAAGGAAAACTCGAAATAAAACCCTGTACCAACCCGTCTGGCCAGCGTGGAGACAGTAGGCCAAAGCCTCCCAACATTGGGAGAGGCATATGTCTAGCAGTGCACTGCGATAGCCTTATTGATTAATTGAGTTAGCCCTTTAACTTCCCGTTTCCTACACAGGACAACACGTGCAGGTCTTAGATGTCACCCGCACACGGTGCAGAATATCCGATCAAGAACCAAGCGGTTCGGTGACTCTTTCCTCTGTCGCACCATTAAGGCCTGGAATTCATTACAAGCTCACGTGTTTCCTTTTTCCTACAGTCCCATGTTCTTAAGCGGGGCGTGAAAAAGTAAATGAAAGCATATGATGAGGCCGTCAAGCTGAGTGTCACCATTGTGACATGGAATGTGTAAGTAATGGTGATCCTCTTTTCTGAGACTTTGCCTTCAGCTTGCTACTTACAAGGCGGAGTCTAATTGACGTGTTCTATATAAATTATATAAAAAAATACCTGACAATATTTTGATTCAAGCGTTGTCATGTCGGGGGACCCTGACTGGTTAAGCAATTCGTTATAATATCGCTACATATTTTACACTTTTTAAATTGATTTACTAGTGAAGCCATTTCATTTGATACCCATATTGACGGAGCTGTGAAAACAAATGTACTCTGTTATTTAGTGGCGGCGGCCATCTTGGACCGAATTTTTTCTACATAGCTAAGTACTCTCCCTACTAATTCACATTTCAAACAAAAAAACTAAATATATATCGGTTCATCTGTTCAGGAGGTATGATGCCACAGACAATATAACACCCCGTCGTTTTTACGTCCGTCGGGGGTTAAAAATGACAATTTTTTTTTTTACGTGCGCAAAATCCCCACGGATAACCGGATACCGGATAACCGGATAACCGGAGGCGGTGGAAGAGGTTATGTCGGACTCGAACCAACCAAAACACACGCCGCCTGTCGGTCGTTTTTGGTTGCCGAAGGTGAGGTTGACAGGCATATCCCTCGCACCCCGGCCGACCCAGGGCCATCTCTCACGATCTGGCTCTCTCCTCGGGCGTGGGACTACAGATTCCCCAACTCGTCCCCGGGAACGGGGAGACACGCAAGGCGCCCGCGGCCTGCTTCTGCTGTCGTTCATCGACCTCCGACGCCCGAGTTGCCTTCGTACGCAGGCAGCTTGGCTTAAAATGTCAATCTTTATTAATAACGTTTATTAATTACATCTTCTCCTTAAAAACTTTCGAGTTGCAATCATGAAACAGTTAAGTTATTCGCACGCACGGGACCGTGGAAGATTTCACTCTCGGCTGTGCCTCATACGCTCCACTTAGAGCTGATCTATTATTTATAACTATTCGGTTATAAACATTAATGTTTTTAGAGCTAAACATAACATAAACTCACGCCTATATCCCCGAAGGGGCACCCACATTTCACTAGTTTATGTTTAGGTCCCAATGTAATTAGGTGGCGAGCCTATTGCCATTAACCGGGCACTTATAAACATGCAATAAATACACACATAACTTCAAAAAGCATCGAATAGTCATTGGTGTTTTTTTTTATACCACTTAGTTGGCAGACAAGCACACGGCCCACCTGATGGAAAGTGGTTACCGTGACCTATGGACGTCTGTAACACCAGAGGAGTCACAGTCGCGCTGCCAACCCTGTAAGTACAGAGTTTCTGTGCCGTCAGTAGAAGACAAAGCAGGACAAGCCTTTAGTCTTCCCACTGACAGCACAAATTCTCCAGTGAGCTCTGGCTACCCTACTCACCGCTGGGAACACAACACGAAGTTATTATAGCCGCGGTATTCTGTAGGGCGGAGGTACTACCCCAGTCGGACTGCTCAATCGGGCGGAAATACCGCCGTGTCCTACCTCGTCTCAGCAGTCCATTACCCTTACCACTAATAATTTATTAAATACATTTTTATATATAACAAAAATAACTCTCAGAATGTCAGCTGATTACTGCATCCCATGTGCTGTAGAAAGTTCATTTTGTTACACTCGACGTTTTAGCTGCGGAGGGGGTAAACCCCGCCTAACTATTCTTCACGCGACATGCAAGAAGAAGCATCTAAAAATACATAACCTCACAATAATTACTGGGGACAGGGACAGGGACTGGGGAAGTACCTCCGCCCTACAGAATACCGCGGTTATAATAACTTCGTGTTGTGTTACCGGCGGTGAGTAGGGTAGCCAGAGCTCACTGGAGAGTTTTTGTGCTGTCAGTGGGAAAAACTTGTCCTGCTTTGTCTTTTACACTGACGGCACAGAAACTCTAGTGCTTACAGGGTTGGCAGCACGAGTTCGACTCCCTTGATGTTGCACACGTCCATAGGCCACGGTAACCTCTTTCCATCAGGTGGGCCGTGTGCTTGTCTGATAATCAAGTGGTATAAAAAAAAAGTTGGGAAGCTTTGTCTTACTGTTTCCACGCTGGCCAGACGGGTTGGTACAGGGTTTTATTTCGGGGTTTCCTTCTCTCGCAGTGATATCGTCTGCGTATGTTTCCGTTAGTCGCCTCTTACGACACCCTTCGGATGAGATGGGGTGGTGATACTTGTATTCTTTCACCGTCACCATAGAAATTAATATAATTTTTTTAAATCTGTACATCCATACATATAAGCACGCCTCCATCCCCGGAGGGTTAGGCAGAGGTGAATTAACACCCACATTTCACTAATCATTGAATTCGGTCCCACGTAATAGGGGGTGAGCCTATTACCGTCCTCCGGGCACTATTGTTGACTCGAGTCATGCATCTGAGATTGAGTCTGGGCTGTATATATCTGTCTGATGTTAAACAGCTCGATCCCTTAGTCGCCTTGTACGACACCGCACGGGAAGAGATGGGTGGCCCAAAATCTACTCTGCCGGGAACCACGCGGAAAACGGCAATAGGCTCACCCCCTATTACGTGGGACCGAATACAATGATTGTGAAGTGTATGTGTTAATTCACCTCTGCCTAACAATCCGGGGATAAAAGCGTGATTATATGTATGTATGTATTTTATACTATCGACCCGCCCCGATTTCGCACTGGTGCAATACTGATAATAAATACACTGCAGAAACACTGTGAATGTTGTATATAAAATCTATAAAATATAATAAATAGCCTATATCACTCACTGAAAATATTATTAAAATCGATCTAGTAGTTTTGATTTATTGATTAGTGTCTGTAGCCCGTAAGCGTTAAATTATACAATATAACAATACACAATACACTGTGTAGAATATACGAGCTAGAACCAAGCGGTTCGGAGACTCTTTTCTTTGCCGCACGACCAAGACCTGGAATTAATTACCAGTACACGTGTTTCCTTCTTCCTACAGTCCCGGGGCATTTAAGCGGGGCGAGAAAAAGCATCTGATGAGGCCGCCAAGCTGAGTGCCACCATTGTAACATTACTTAGTGTCTGTAATGGTGACCCTCTTTCCCGAGACTTTGCCTTTAGCTTACCATCAGGCGAGATGAGGTCAAGTTGGCGTGTCCTTTATAAAAAATAAAAAATACAATACTTAGTACCTACTTTATATTGATAAATCTCGTAGTGTTCAGCGTGCGTTTGCTATGTTAGCGGAAAAAATGTGATTATTTACGACATCACATTAGAAACCTCAAAAATAACAGTATTTTTCCACTATTTAATGGATGTTATTATATATATAAACCTTCCTCATCAATCACTCTGTCTATTAAAATAAACCGCATCAAAAACCGTTGCGTAGTTTTAAAGATTTAAGCATAGATAGATAGATAGATAGATAGATAATTATTTATTGTACACCAATAGATAACAGAAAAACTTGTAGTTAGCATGCGTATAATGGGCGGCCTTATCGCTGGAAGCAATTTCTTCCAGGCAACCTTGGGATGGACAGTAGTGTAATAAAGCACAAGATTTGGAGTAGTTAGCAAATAAACTAGAAACAAGGTGTATTAAAAAAAGGACACGGCGGTATTTCTGCGCAATTGAGCAGTCCAACTGGGGAAGTACTTACCTCTGCTCTACAGAATACCGCAGCTATAATAACATCGTATTGTGTTCCCAGCGGTGAGTAGGGTAGCCAGAGCTCACTGGAGAATTTTTGCTGTCAGTGGGAAGACTACAGGCTTGTCCTGCTTTGTCTTTTACACTGAATGACGGTACAGAAATTCTGTACTTACTGGGTTGGCAGCGCGACTGTGACTCTTCTAGTGTTACAAACGTCCATAGGCCACGGTAACTACTTTCCATTAGGTGGGCCGTGTGCTTGTCTGCCACCTAAGTGGTATGAAAAAAAAAATTGGGATTGAGAAAGCGACTTCGTTTTATACTATGTAGTGACGACAGGTCGCAATATCACAGATATCCTAAAGCAATGTGCTAATTCTATCTCTGTAAATAGGTTTACAGAAGCGGCTACTACACGAAACATACGTTCAGAAACCACTCACGTTGTTTATATAAAATAAAAAAAACTAAACAAATTGAAATCTAGATATATATATTATGGTTTACGTCAGTATTGATATATTTTACGTGGGCTTTGTGGTATATTTATTTTGAAAACACGACTAGTAACACAGTTCGCAAATAACTATATACATATACTAGCTGTAGCCCGCGGCTCCGCCCGGGTGGATGTCAGTTATCGCTTAGTGTTGAGTTAACGCTATTGAGCATAAAAAATATTCTAAAATATAAGTAGCCTACGTTACTCCTTATTACATCAGCTACCCGCCAATAAAGTCTGTCTGTCTGTTTGTTCCGGCTAATCTCTAAAATGGCTGAACCGATTTTGACGGGACTTTTATTGGCAGTTAGCTGATGTAATAAGGAGTAAGCTATAGTAGTAGACTACTTTTATTTTAGATTTTTTTATGCTCAATAGCGTTGACTCAACACTAAGCGATAACCGATATCCACGCGGGCGGAGACGCGGGCTACAGCTAGTCTTTTATAGCCAGCATCTCAAAATCCTTTCTTAGGGGATGCCTACGTCATAATAGCTTTATATATGCAAAGTCTCAGCCCGATCGGTTTAAAATTGACAAAGTTTCATACAAACTTTCATCCCCTTTTTTATCCTCTTGGGGGAAGAATTAATCAAAATCCTTTCTTAGCGGATGCCTACGTCATAACATGTACCTGCATGCCAAATTTCAGCTCGATCCGTCCAGTGGTTTGGGCTGTGCGTTGATAGATCACAATGTCAGTCAGTCAGTCACCTTTGAGTTATATATATTTAGATATAAAAATAAATAAAATTATCTTTATCTCTTTATCTTTATCTTCATAAAACCTACTTGTACTTTTCCACAGTATAAACTGTCTAATCTGTGTAGTCTTTTTTTTAGTTATCTTTAGTTGTCTGTAATATCTGTTAGGGAAAGATCGCAGGTTCGATCTCGCCTGAATTGATTCCACAATTACATACATATAATCACGCCTTAATCCCTGGAGGGTTAGGCAGAGGTGAATCAATACCCACATTTCACCAATAATTGCATTCGGTCCTACGTAATAGGGTTTTTTTTTTAGGTGCCCAAAATTCCCACGAATACCTCCCCACCGGAGCCGGTGGAGGAGGTTATGTCGGACTCGAACCGACTAAAGCGCACGCCGCCTGTGGGTCGTTTTGGTTGCCGAAGGTGAGGTTGACAGGCATATCCCTCGCACCCCGGCCGACCCAGGGCCATCTCTCACGATCTGGCCCTCTTCTCGGGAGTGGGGACTACAGAGTCCCCAACTCGTCCCCGGAAACGGGGAGGCGCGCCAGGCGCGCCACCACCGCGGCCTGCTTATGCCAGGGTGACAGGCGGCTCCACCCGTCACCCCCGCTCCACCTGTCACCCCCTACGTAATAGGGGTATGCCTATTGCCGTATTTCGGGCACTATTGTAGACTCGAGTCAAGCATCTGTAATTCCATAATTGTCCTATGTTTATCGATTTGAACAGTTAACAGACTAAATACTTAATACTTCATTCGTTCAAATAATTACTTCTCGTAAAGCTTGAGTAATTTAAAAAAAAATCAAAACCAGCTCAAATTAGGAGGTAGGACACGGCGGTATTTCCACCCAATTGAGCAGTCCGACCTGGAGAAGTACCTCCGCCCTACAAAATACCGCAGCAATAATAACTTCGTGTTGTATTCCCAGCGGTGAGTAAAGAAGCCAGACTTCACTGGGGAATTTGTGCTGTCAGTTGCGAAGACTAAAGGCTTGTCCTGCTTTGTCTTCTACACTTACGGCACAGAAACTCTGTACTTACAGGGTTGGCAGCGCGGCTGTGACTCCACTGGTGTTACAAGCGTCGATAGGCCACGGTAACCACTTTCCATCAGGTGGGCCGTATGCTTGTCTGCCACCTAAGTGGTATAAAAAAAATAAGTTTCATAGAACATATACATCAAGAAAAGCTGTAACTAAATCGATACAATACATTTTATGTACTGTACAATAACGACAATTTTACATCGGTATGCGTCGCAAAAAGCTGCCGCGCGCCGATGTTGCAAGCACCTAAAAGTATTTACCCCTACACGAATTTATGAGGCGAGGGTAAACTGACAAGTCGGTAGGATAGAATGGTATTCCCGTCCGAATTGAGCAGTCCGACTGGGGTAGTACCTCCACCCTACAGAATGCCGCGGCTATAATAGCCTCGTGTTGTGATTCCGGTGGTGGAGTAGGGTAGCCAGAGCTCACTGAAGAGTTTTTGTGCTGTCAGTGAGAAGACCAAAGGCCATCAGGTGGGCCGTGTGCTTGTCTGCCACCTAAGTTGTATAAAAAAAAGGTAGACGTTTTGAGGTAAAGTCGATTGCTAATTGTTAACCACTGACTTATCACAATCACTGCAAAAATAATATAAAATTTTGGCCTTATGGACACATCTTTAAAGTTCAAAATTAAATGAAAAAGAATTCATTATATTTTATTTTATTTTAGTCATGAAGTCATACCATTTTCTAGACTTTAAAGGCATAGTAAAGTTTAAAATTAAATGATATTTTCGGCATGTCAGTGGTTGACAATTAGTAAAATCGGTAAAAGTATTTATTGTATCATTTTTAAATGAAACATTATCACAAATACCTACTGTCAAAATGACAGTAGCACTTCGGGAGTGCAGAGTGCAGACATAATTGAAAACTTGATAAGTATAACTTTGTATACTTCATTCGGCTAGGTACTTAACTAATAGTAAACCATCTTGTAGCGACTCTTTAAATAACAACTCAGTTTATTAATATTTTTCTGTTTAGAAACCCATTTTAAAGACTTAGAACCGAAATTGAATATATGGTTAGTCAATTAGTGTGACTAGTTTGCTTGTTTATTATGTGTTTTTTTATAAATGATAGCTACAAGATTGATTTTTTTTTTATACCACTTGGTTGGCAGACAAGCACACACCCCACCTGATGGAACCGGGAAGTGGTTACCGTGGCCTATGGACGTATGCAACACCACGGATGTTACACTCGCACTGCCGACTATGAAGAAACCTTCTAATACCCCTCCTGAAGAACCCTATATACATATAGTAGGTGTACCTCCTAGAAACTCCTCAAAACGGATTTTTCCCATTAAATTTCGGGAGAATCTCCCAGAGTGGGCAACACAGCGTGCACGCATTCCATACTGTTGTAATAATAGGACATGGTTCGCCGCCTGACCCCGCTCGAGCTTGTCTGAGCGCTTTACTCGCTGTAATTTGCTAAAATCGATGTATTTTTAACTAAATCATTTAAGCATACTGGCATATACATATCTTAAAGTCTTGACGAAGCTTCGACAGAGGTTGGACACAACGGTATTGCCCAATTGATCGACCAGTCCGACTGGGAAAGTAAGATAAGATAAGATATATTTTTTATACCACTTAGCTGGCAGACAAGTACACGGCCCACCTGATGGACAGTGGTTACCGTGGCCTATGGACGTGTGTAAAACCAAGGGAGTCACACTCGCGCTGTCAACCCTGCAAGCGCGGAGAGTTTCTGTGCCGTCAGTGTAAAAGACAAAGCAGGACGAGCCTTTGGTCTTCCCATTGACAGCACAAAAACTTTCCAGTGAGCTCTGGCTACCCTACTCACTGCCGGGAATATAACACGAGGTTAATATGGCCGCGGTATTCTGTAGGGCGGAGGTACTTCCCCAGTCGGACTGCTCAATTCGACGGAATTACCATAGTGTTCTACCTCCTCTCAAATTAGTGTTATTATTATTTTATTAAATAAACCAAACACCTGGAAACAATATACTTAAATAAAATCATTCAGCAACAAACTGTCCCCGGCATAATAAATAAAAGTTCGTTCATGCAAAAAGATTGGTATCTATAGCAAAGGCATCAATGGCATTCCGCTCCGCTGAGCGCCATATTGTTTGTTTTTTTCGCGCGAAAACATCTTTAACTGGCCGTCTACTGTCTCTGGTAGGGTTGACAGTTTAATTTGCGACAATTTCGTTTAGTTTTTTTTACATACATTTCTCTTACATGCAGTTCTCCATCTGACAGTAAACATACAGCCCATGACTAAGTGTCCGCATGACGGCAATAGGCTCATCCCCTATTACGTAGGACCGAATTCAATAATTAGTGAAATGTGGGTGTTAATTCATCTTTGGTTAACCCTCCGGGGATAAAGGCGTGATTATAAGTATTGATGTAAGAGTAACTCCAGGTTTCATAATGTGCAAGGTTTCACGGACGTGAAAGCAGACACGGACGCAATTCCTAAGAAAAACATTTCTGCAGTATCACGGACGACCTTCTTTCCACGATCGTAATGCGTAGTGAAATCGCGTACGCTCCTGTGAAATCGCGAATCGTGAACCCATCCCTAGAGAGTGAACTCTGGCTTCCAAAAATACATGTTTTTGATAACTCTACTAATCACGGTTTTCGGGGTCGAGTTGGGGACTCCTTGGTCTGAAGGTCAGATTGAGCGAGATTTTTTTTATTGTGGCACTTAGGTACAGAGAGAATTTTTCGCACGTAAAAAATGGAGATAAAAACCTATTGCAGTACAAACGGTAGGCCATGGACTGACATAGACTAGTTAATTGTATGGAATTTTCGGGCTTAGGAACTCGAAAACTGGTAAAGATGAGAGTGGATTTACGCCTTTCTGTTTCCAATCCCATCAATTGCCAATGCACATATAAAGTATATTTAGTGACGTGAGACGTGATTGACGTCAAGATAAATGCCGAGAATTATACGTGACAACCCTAGCGCGATGAATTAGAGCGTGGTTTTAATATTATACTATTAAATTAACACTTTCTCACGTGATATTTGGTAAGGGTTGACCACCCTATCGAGAATTGATTTCACGGGTTACCTACCTGTGATAAAAAATGGTGATGACACGATTTATATTAACTGTTATGAAATTATACGAGCACATACAGATCAGATTCTGAACAGATCAGCAGATCAGATTTGTATAAAAATCAAAAACATGTATGCATTGTCGCAGTCCAATGCAAATATTATAAATATCTCTGTTTTCTGTTCCAAAAAAAAATAGTTATCTAATTATGTTTATTCGCATTCTAGATCCCATAACTTAATTCCGGTCTAGATAGTGCTATGTTAAATGTCGTAGAAATTAATTAATTTATTAATAACCTCAATCAAATCAAATAAAAATAAAAATACATAGTTTATTTGCTAGAATATGGTAAGTACAAGATATATTACAAATTTACGTTTCCTCACATTCTGCCACATACGGCGTGCAAACTTTCAGGTTATAATTAATAATACTTAAATGCTAAAATTAATTACATTAAAATATATTGTTAAATGTTATTGTATCGTCCAAGAAATCATTAATATTGTAATAGGTACATTTTGTTTAATACTTAACATGTCAAATAATTGTTTCTTTAACAATGCATTTCAAATAAGTATAGGAAAAAAAAAACAGAATTTCAACTAAGTATAGGAAATAAAACACAAAAATGTGCATAAAATGAAAACCATTGAGTAAAACTATTTTAAAATTATATTTTTTTTAAGGGACATAATGGCAACTAATCTGCATTTAATATAAAAATATCACGTAAATCAGATCATTAATCTCAGAGTAATCGGTGTACATAAATTAAAGAAATACCGATCGAATTGAGGACCTCCTTCCTTTTTGTACCACTTAGTGGCATAAAAACTCACGGCTCACCTGATGGAAAGTATGTTACATGGCCTGTAGTCGTGTACAACACCAGAGGAGACACACTCGTACTGCCAAAACTTTAAGAACAGAGAGTTTATGTGCCATCAATGCAGAATACAAATCAGTACAAGCCTGTTTGAAGTCGATTTAATTAGTCAATTTTCGAGACAGTTCGTGACGGAATATTAATAAACACACTCTCTACTCTTCCACAAAAGCATACACTATTATATAACCGCAGTTCAAGGAGTACAACTGTCAACAGATTCTTCAAAGTCCTTCGAAGTCATCTATTTCGATAACTAATCAAATACAAAAGGCGAGTCAACTCGAGCACCATTTTGTCACGCGTGTATGCTTTGAGAATGGTCAAGTGTGATAGTTTACAACGTGAGGTTCCGTAGCAATTTAAAAATTAATCTAAGTTAGGATACGACTGACGAAACAAAAGGTAGGATGCGACGGTATTTCCGTCCAACCGTACCTCCGTCCTACAGAATACCGCGGCCATAATAACCTCGAGTTGTGTTCCCGGCGGTGAGTAGGGTAGCCAGAGCTCACTGGAGAGATTTTGTGCTGTCAGTGGGAAGACCAAAAGCTTGTCCTGCTTTGTTTTTTACACTGACGGCACAGAAACTCTGTGCTTACAGGGTTGGCATCGCGATTGCGACTCCCTTGGAGTTGCACACGTCCATAGGCCACGGTAACCACTTTATGTCAGGTGGGCCGTGAGCATGTCTGTCAATCAAGTGGTATAAAAAAAACTATTTTACGGATTCTATCGCAATTTATTTGGTCTATATCTAAGTACAGTTTTAATGGACAGCAGATTAAGGCGGCCCACCAGAAGGGAAGCGGTTACCGCCTCTGTAAGAACCTACTTATGCCGTCATAAAAGAATATCACATTGTATCGCAATCGATACATCATCGCAGTCGTTCTATTTCTTAATAGGAATAGAAAAAATTAGATCGGTTCAGGCCTGGTTCAGGTTCCCCCTGTTAGGGAAAGATCGCGGGTTCAAATCCCACCTGAACCGATCCAATGTTTTCTATTTCTTAATCGATTTGAATAGTAAACGTACTAAATGCTTTAAAATTTCATTAAATATCGGATATTGTAGTCGCTTAGAACATTAATTAGTGCTTTTTATACTTACAATAAGGTGTGGAATATAGTACACTGGTTTCCTTATACCTACATGAACTGTAATATGTTAAAAGCCCTAAGGAAGAAATCCCAAGAAGCGCTGTATGTCAACATAAGAGATGACATACCACTGATCTTACTGCTGTAGATGCACCCGTACGAAGTGGAGTAGTAAAATTCGACTAAATGAAACCCACAGCACAAAAAGAAATTGAGGATGAATCTTTTCACTGTCTTTTAGACATATTTATGTTAGATTTTTGGATATATTTATGGGTGAATGTATTTAATGTAAATTAGGAATTAATATATCTGTGTTTTATGTACTTTTTACATTTATTATATTACTAGCTGACCCACCCCAGCTTCGCCCGGGGTATATTTTGAAGCTTCATATCCCTTTGAGCCCGTATGTTTTAGTCTTCAAAATATGTATGAAAAATTACCGGATTTGTTAACATTTATTATCGATGCTCCGCTCCCTTAAGTAGTAGCGTGATGATATATAGCCTAAAACCTTTCTCGATAAATGGACTACCCAACACTGAAAGAATCATTCAAACCGGACCAGTAGTTCCAGCGCGTTCAAACAAACAAACAAACAAACAAACTCTGCAGCTTTATAATAATTTATTATAGATAAAAGTACGCCAAAACAACTACACTCAATCCTGCAGCTGTAGTCACCATCCAAAGGTTGCCGGGAAGAAATCGCTTTAGGCGATAAGGCCGCCCATTGTACTGTTTTTTTTTAAATCATTTTTTTTTTTTTATAGGACACGTCAATTGGACTTCGCCTTGCCTGATGGTAAGCTGAAGGCAAAGTCCCAGAAAAGAGGGTCACGATTACTCACACATACCGTGTGACAATGGTGACACTCAGCTTGACGGCCTCATCATATGCTTTTTCACGCCCCGCTTAAAGGACCCAGGACTGTAGGAAGAAGGAAACACGTGAGCTGGTGGTCTTTACTTACTCGGTGTACAATAAAGTGTAAAATAAATAAATAAACTCGAGGGCACGTTAGGCCGTTGCCGTCGGTCCTGGTTTCCATATTGACATCTATGGCAATCACTACGAGTAGTTGGATGCCTAAAAGGTCAAATGACAGTAACTTCATGGACCATATCGAAGTTCAGCGCAATTAGACTAGAAGGTCGTTCTCAAGTGAGTTGAGAAAAGACCCAGAGGGTGAATGGGTACATAGAAATCAATGGTTCTCTATTCTATTTGTTTACGGAACCCTAAAAGATGAGAAGCAAATATAGTGCGGCTACCTGGGCGGCCCTTTGTGAGGTGCGTCCTTAGTCCAACGATATTGCAGGCACCTATGGCGGGAAAAAAATAACCGCCATTGTGACTTCGGATCTTTTGTTGATATTAATTGATAGCTATAATAGTTTTATTTCTTTATAACAAGTGCGTTGTTATTTAAGAACTAGGAGACGATTCTGTGAATTTGTGTTTTTGTAACGTATGATTTTTAAACTTAGGTTAGGTTAGGTTTAGAGGTTTTAGGTGGATTACGGTTGCCATACGAACATTTATGGTTGTTGTTACGGGTGATTGGAGCCTTAATCGTCTTTGGGTTGTGGAGGTTAGATGACAGTCACTTCACGGAAAATATCGAAGTACAGCTAACTAAACCCGCAGTTGTGTTCCTGATGGTGAGTAGGGTAGCCAGAGCTCACTGGAGAGTTTTTGTGCTGTCAGTGGGAAGACCAAAGGCTTGACCTGATTTTTTGTTCTGCACTGAGGGCACATAACATCTCTGTTCTTGCAGGGTCGGCAGCACGGATGTGACTCCACTGGTGTTACACACGTTCAAAGGTCACGGTAACCATATTCCATCAGGTGGGCCGTGTGGTTGTCTGCCACCTAAGTTGTATAAAAAAAGTTGTTAGACCGGTAAAGCGGACCCCAGACTCCGACGTGAAAGCTTTGAATGCGACTGCAATTAACGCTGGGATGAAGAAGGTGGAGTAGGTTAGGGCTACCCCATCTCTTCCCGTGGGTGTCATAGAAGGCGACTAAGGGATAGGGCTGTTCTCCATCCGACAGTTAACATACAGTCCGTTACTAAGTGCCCGCTTGACGGCAATAGCCACGCTATGAATATTGGTTCCAAGTACCTATTAGGTACTTGGAACCAATATTCATACTTGGCGAAATACTACTTTTTTATACCTATTAGGTGACTGATCTGTGTGGTGACGGAGAAAGAATACAAGTATCACCACCCCATCTCATCCGAAGGGTGTCGTAAGAGGCCACTGATGGAAAAATAAGCAGACGATAACACTGCAAGAGAAGGAAAACTCGAAATACAACCCTGTACTAACTCGTCTGGCCAGGGTGGAAACAGTAGGCCAAGCCTCCCAACATTAGAAGAGACCTATGTCCAGCAGTGGACTATGATGGGCTAATTGATTTATTGATTGAGGTGGCTGATAAGCACACGGACCACATGAAGGAAAGTGATTACTGTAGCCTATGGACGTATGCAACACTAGAGGAGTCACACTCGCGCTGTCGACCCTTTAAGCTTAGGGTGTTTCTGTGCCGTCAGTGTAGAAGACAAAGAAGGACAAGCCTTTGGTCTTCCCACTGACAGCATAAAAACTTTTCAGTGAGCTACCGTACTCACTGCCGAGAACACCATACGAAGTTATTATGGCCGCGGTATTCTTAGGTAGGTACTACTTCCCCAGTCGGACTGCTCAAATGGACGGAAATACCGTCCTACCTCCTCCAAAACACCTTGCGTACCCATTAGAAGATTTACAGGCAAGAATATATATAATACATACATACATATAATCACGCCTTTATCCCCGGAGGGTCAGGCAGAGTTGAATTACCACCCACATTTCACCAATAATTGTTTTCGTTCCCACGCAATAGGGGGTGAGTCTATTGCCGTATTCCCGGCACTATTGTCGACTCGAGCCATACATCTGAGGCTGAGTCTGGGCTGTATATATCTGTCTGATGTTAAACAGCCCTATCCCCTAGTCGACATGTACGACACCGCATGGGAAGAGATGGGGTAGCCCAAATTCTACTCTGCCGGGAACCACGCGGTGTATTATTTCTAGAAAATGTACAATCACATTGATTTCTGTAAATAATCGTTTTTATATTGATTTCAACAACTAGATATCAGTTAGGAATTCCAAGATGGCTACTAAATTGAACATCAATGCCGAATTGGCACTGCAATTGGAGACCATTATTGACAACAATTTAGGAAAAGTTTTCAAGTACAGTGAGCATCAGATGGACATTGACGAAAAAGTATTCAAAATGATCTTAATACCTTCATATTCCCCCCCTTTCTGTTGAGTGATTGTTCTGATATTTAGTACACACCTTTAGTTCAAACAATAATATAATTTAAATCAATATAAATGAAAAATTAAAAAAACTCCCGTGACAAAAACCAAGCTCAAAAAGTTGAAAATAAGTGTGTTAGTTAGCCCTATAACTTTGATATACTTGGTAATACATATTTTGATTCAAGCATTGTCTTTATCGGGGGGGCCTTGGATCGTTCTGATAATATGATATGACTTAGTGCTCTACCAGTTATGGTCAAACTCCCGAATAATATACCTTTCAAACAAAAAAAACTAAATTCAAATCGGTTTATCCGTTCAAGAGCTACGATGCCACAGACAAACACACACATACGCACACACAGAGACACATCAAACTTATAACACCCCGTCGATTTGCGTCAGGGGTTAAAGAAACCCCCGTCACAAAAAACAACCTCCAAAAACTTAAAAATAAATTATGTTGGTGAGCCCTTCTTGATACATACATATAATCACGATTTTATCCCCGTAGGGTTATGTAGAGGTAAATTAACACCCACATTTCACCTATCATTGTATTCGGTTCCAAGTAATAGGGGGTGAGCCTATTGCCGCATTTCAGGCATTATTGTTGACTCGAGCCATACATCTGAGGCTGAGCCAGAATCAATTGGCGGTAGCGGAAGTTAATAATAATAATAATTTATTTCATTAATTCAATAGTATATGTTACATAGTTTCATAATCTATTGCTATCTTTTATACTTATTGCATACTTTATACATAAACTCTACAATAATTGTCAAATCAATCTTACGCTATAGTTATTAAGCTGTACTACATAGATTGTGCCTGAACTAGGTAATCCTGTCATTCAGTCTTAATGGTGCGGCAAAGGAAAAAGAATTGATGAATGATGGAATATTCTGC
Organism: Eilema griseolum; assembly: GCA_963662185.1. Lineage (NCBI taxonomy): Eukaryota > Metazoa > Arthropoda > Insecta > Lepidoptera > Erebidae > Eilema > Eilema griseolum. The sequence goes on from OY759253.1 coordinate 10,242,772, forward strand.
ACAGTATGTATGCGGGTGACATCTAAGCCTTGTTATCCTGTATAAGAAAGGAAAGGGTGGCCCAAATTCTACTCTGATATACCTAGTAATATGATGATTCAAGCGTTGTGTAGCACTTCGTCATATTATTGACACGATCCAAGGTCCCCCCGACAAGACAACGCTTGAATCAACATAATATATTAATGAGGCTGCGTGGTTCCTGGCAGAGTAGAATTTGGACCACCCCATCTCTTCCCATGCGGCGTCGTACAAGGTGACTAAGGGATAGGGCTGTTTAACATCATATTTACAGCTCAGACTCAGCGTCAGATGCATGTCTTGAGTCACTTCCTATTACGTGGTACCGAATTCAATAATTGGTGAAATATGGGTGTTAATTCACGTCTGCCTAACCCTCCGGGGATAAATGCGTGATTGTATGTATGTAAGTAATATATTTTTAAGTGTATCAAAGTTAAAAGGCTGAAACACAATTTATTATCAAGTTTTTGGAGATTGTTCTTTGTGAGGGAGCTTATTATTTTATTAATTTAAGTTTTATTTTACTCTTCTTAAATTGATCTGCTAGTTCTTTGATTTGATAGACTTATGAAAATAAAATATTATTCGCCATTTCGTGGTAGCGGCCATCTTGAATTAGATAATTTACATAGTGTATGGTTTTTAATTTTTATTTATTGAAACTTCATGCACACATGTACACAGACGGACTTAATGCGACAGGCATTCTCCACCAGTCAAGCTTATAGGTGGTGCAGAGAATAACAAGGTAGGTGCGTTATGAAAGGTAACTAGATAAAAATATATTTTACTGGTTAACGCCTTGCATTTGTTAGGTACCCATATTAAGGGAGTTGTGACAAAATATATGCTCCATCTTTTTGTGGAGGCGGCCATCTTAGACCGTTTTTTTCTAATCATAGCTAAGAACAAACTCCCGACTAATAAACTTTTCGAACAAAAAAACTATTTCCAAATCGGTTCACCCGTTCAGGAGCTACGATGCCACAGACAGACTCTCTCTCACACACATCAAACTTATATCACCTCGTCGTTTTTGCGTCAGGGGTTAAAAACAGTTTGGTTTGCTTTTAAGACTTTGGTATTAAGATCATTTTGAGACAGTTGTCAAGAACGTTCTGACGCTGACTGTATACACACACAAGAGACAAAGACACACACGCGTTTCTATACATAAATTTATGTATTATACCGCCGGACAGATATTTTGGACCTTTTTTACGTGCGAAAAGTCCCCACGGATACCCTCCCGCCGGAGGCGGTGGGAGAGGTTATGTCGGACTCGAACCGACTAAAACACACGGCGCCAGTGGGTCGTTTTTGTATGCTGAAGGTTAGGTTGACAGACCGACCCAGGCCCGTCTCTCTCGATCTGACCCTCCTCGGGTGTGGGGACCACAGAGTCCCCAATCGTCCGACGGGTCGATATCTTGGACCGATTTTCCGTGAAGCTACTGCCACCTGACCTCCACAATCATTTGGCGATATCAAAACTCTGTCTTAATGGTGCGGCAAAGGAAAGAGTCACCGAAGTGATGAATGATAGAATATTTTGCACCGTGACATCTAGGCCTTGCACCTGTTATCCTGTATAAGAAATTTCCTTCTTCCTACAGTCCCGGGTCCTTTAAGCGGGGCGTGAAAAAGCATATGATGAGACCGTCAAGCTGAGTGTCACCATTGTCAAACGGTATGTGTATGTAATGGTGACCCTCTTTTCTGAGACTTTGCCTTCAGCTTACCATCAGGCAAGGCGAAGTCTAATTGACGTGTTCTATATATTATAAAAAAAAGAAGAAAGGAAAGAATGGCCCAAATTCTACTCTTTTTTTTATAGCACTTAGTTGGCAGACAAGCACACGGCCCACCTGATGGAAAGTCGTTACCGTGACCTATGGACGTCTGTAACTCCAGAGGAGTCACAGTCGCGCTGCCAACCCTGTAAGTACATAGTTTCTGTGCCGTCAGTAGAAGACAAAGCAGCCTTTAGTCTTCCCACTGACAGCACAAATTCTCCAGTGAGCTCTGGCTATCCTACTCACCGCTGGGAACACAACACGAACCTGCCAGGAACCAGTATGATTCCCCTGTTGTTGCACACGTCCATAGGCCCCGATAACCACTTCCCATCAGGTGGGCCACATGCTTATTTTCTAACTAACTTGTATTAAAAAAACACGCGGCTCTTATTTTGAATAAGTAGTTGCGTTAAAATCGCTTTAAAATTTCATTAAAAACCTACGGAACTATAACTCCCAAATATCTCTCACACTTGACAATTTTTTCATACACAGTGTACACAGAAAAATATAAACGTCCCCTTTATTATAAAAGAGATAATTATTACTTAAATTTGCTTGCCGATAACAAGATGGCGGCCATGGGTCATTGACAAATCGATCAGAGACAAGCATGTGTTGTTTATAGAGTATTCATTCGATTTATTTGGACTATAATAAAAGTTGAATTGTTAATTTATTCGTTCTGTCATAAGAAACCACTTAATCAGTATTGGCGAATCTCTTTTTAGAGTTCCTTACACAAAGGGTATTAGAAGGCCCTGGCAGAAGCAGGCCGCGGCGGCGGCGGCGCGCCTCCCCGTTTTCCGGGGACGAGTTGGGGACTCTGTAGTCCCCACACACCCGAGGAGAGGGTGATGATGGTGATAGATGGCCCTAGGTCGGCCGGGGTGCGAGGGATATGCCTGTCAACCTCACCTTCGGCAACCAAAACGACCGACAGGCGGCGTGCGTTTTAGTCGGTTCGAGTCCGACATAACCTCTACCACCGGCTCCGGTGGGGAGGTATCCGAAGGGGATTTTGCGCACGTAATAAAAAAAAGAAAAAGAAGTAGGTATCAAATATATATACATATTTTGTCATAGGTACGATAGCTAAAAAATTTAATAAAATAAATTATTAAAAAATTTATATACATTAAATTATATACAAAGAAATAGCAAAACGACTGGTCGATGCTTCGTATGACCAAACGGCTAGCCTCTATTTCGCTCAACGGATTGGCATTGCCATCCAACGGGACAATGCCGTCAGCCTTTTGGGCACATTACCAGTCGACATCGATGGGGAGGAATTTTTCGATGCTTAATTTGATCCTTTTGTATCCTATCTTATATTCTTGTAAATATTAGTTTATATCTTATTAAATTTTAATAAAAGTAAATAACACAAAAATAAACACAAAAAAAAATATATATAGGTATATAAATGGTGTATTTTTAGATAAAATATCTTTGACAACGCACACAAATGTGGAAAGTGGCAAATTACTGTGAATTGTGGCTTTTCGTGTTGGTTCTAGTAAATTCCCCACAACTTTACTGAGGACCGTAACTTGAAAAACTTGACCTTGACGTCTCGCCATTAATAATTCTACAGACATTTACTTGATATTGGCATACATTTATTACTTGCCAAAAGAAAGGAAAAAAAAAACTATACTTCGAAATGTGTACCCTGCTATCAATCTTGTTTGGATCTCTTAGACAGCAGTCGGATTTTTATATTTAAATAATCCGTTTTTACATATCTACAAGATGTTTTCGAAAGTTTAAACCAATATTTTACCCTTTAACCTTACCAATAGGGCTCCGTTATTGCCCGAGTTGTGTCATAAACTACCTAAACCCATACCTGCAGATCCCAGTTGCCGTATATGGGCACGAAACGTGACTCAGCCGCTGGACGCAGTAACCAGCTACATTCTGAAATTACTTTTGGAGTTTTTAAACTTACGAAATGCTCAAAAGAATAGTAGAAAGAACAAATTTTGATAGATAGATTATTCTTTATTGTACACCAATAGATTACAGTAAAACTTGTAGTTAGCATGCATACAGTTTAATGTACTCAATGGGCGGCCTTATCGCTGGAAGCGATTTCTTCCATGCAACCTTGGGATGGACAGTAATGTAATAAAGCAAAAGATTTGGTGTAGTTAGCAAATAAACTAGAAACAAGGTGTATTAAAGACAAAAAATAACAAAAAGAAAGAAAGATAGGAGAGAAGTTCAAATAAAGTAAAATAAATATACAACTTTAGCACATAAATATATATACGAAGTAAATAGTACATACTAATAAGAAGAGAAGGAGGAATAAATTTTATCTCTATATCTTGCGTCTGTTCATTGACGCACCCTGCTGGATGGTAATTGGTAACAAACATTATGACGTACATGAATATTTAAATGACAAATTTATAGAATGACACTTGAACATAAATAATAATAATAAATACATAATGGTAATGATTATAGATTTAATGTAGATTTAAGAAATTGACAAATGTACTAAATTTGCACGCCATCACATGGCAGAATATGAGCGAACTACACTATGTTATTATAACACCTCTAAACACCATGTTCTAGCAAATAAATGAATTTTTGAATTTGAACACTGATAGAAAACAAAACAATTTCTTTTTTTTTATAATTTGATTCTGTGGTTACTTATAACAGTTTATAACATTACATAACATAAACTAAGGCCTATATCCCCGAAGGGGTAGGCAGAAGAGGCTAACACCCACATTTCGCCAGTTAATGTTTAGGTCCCAATGTAATAGGTGGCGAGTCTATTGCCATTAACCGGGCACTTATTAACCTGCGACAAATACACACATAACTTCGAAAAGCATAGAAAAGTCATTGGTGTGTGCCATGGTAAAACCTGGGATCGAACCCGAGACCTCGTCTCAGCAGTATATTACCCATATGATGAGGCCGTCAAGCTGAGTGCCACCATTGTCACATGGTATGTGTAAGTAATGGTGACTCTCTTTTCTGAGACTTTGCCTTCAGCTTACCATCAGGCAAGGCGAAGTCTAATTGACGTGTTCTATATAAAAACAAAAATACCACTAGGCTACCGCGAATACCTACTTTGTGTTGCTTATAAGAATTATATTATTTTATAGGCCGCCGCGGCCTGCTTCTGCCAGGTTGACAGGCGGCTCCACCTGTCACCCCCAGGCCTACGCTCATGGGGGGCGGAGGTCGTTCATCGACCTCTGACGCCCGAGTTGCCTTCGTACGCGGGCAGCTTGGCTTGCGATCCTTCGTCGCTCCCGCTGCCGCTCCCGCCTATCTTCCTCCTTCACGAGCATTACTTGCTCGCAGAAGGAGGCGCCGGCCGCCCACGCATCCGCGCTGCGGATCCATAGGCAACAGTAACCACTTATCATAATGTGGACCGTGTGCTTACCTGCCACCTAAGAGGAATAACAAACAAAAAGCTCGAATTGCAGAATGAACTCCTAATATTCATTTACTATTCGATTAGGTAGTAAAATCTAAGTTAGGCATAGCGGAAATTTGCATTCAACGCTTTGTCTCAAATGGGTGAGTTACCTAACTTACGCCCTTTGCTGTGTGCGGTTAGGTAGTTCAATTCTGTAAACAGAAATGAAGTAGTATTCGTTTTACGTTCCTAATATTTGTAACAATTTAGAATTGAATTACCTAAATATCAGTCAATTAGCTCACCGCAGTCCACTACTGGATCTCCCAATGTGCGCCATTTTATCCGATCCTTTTTTAAATACCACCTAGGTGGCAGACAAGCACACGCTCCACCTGATGGAAAGTGGTTACCGTGGCCTATGGACGTGTATAACACCAGAGGAACCACACTCGCGCCGCCGACCCTGCAAGCACAGACCCTCCAAGCTGTCAGTTTAGAAGACAAAGCAGGACAAGCCCCCAGTTGTCCCACTGACATTACGAACTCTCCAGTGAGCTCATCTCCTCTGGCTTTCGCATCCAGTCTGAACCAGCCACCTTTTTCAGGTCATCCATCCATCTGGCTAGATTTTGTCCTACCTTCCGTTTACCTTCTCGCGGTCTCCACTCTAGAACTCGTTTGCTCCAACGGCCATCGGTCCTTCGACAAACGTGGCCAGCCAACTGCCACTTCAGCTTGCTTATTCTGCGACCTATGTCGGTAACTTTAATTTTCTGTCGGATAACCTCGTTCCGAATTCTAATCTTCAGAGAAACTCTAAGCATAGCTCGCTCCATAGCCCGCTGCGCGACTTTTAAGCTATGTACCAGCCCCACTGTAAGTATCCACGTTTCGGCACCGTAAGTCATAACAGTCACAACCTAAATATATACAAGATTTATTTATGTACACACAAGAACAAACCGAGATACATAGGTGGAAATAGTAGTACAAGGGATCTGCTTATTTCTATTAGAAATCTCTTCCAGCAGACCTGGTAGATTTCTGGTAAATCGTCGTATTTTTTATATATGACACATCAATATGACTTCAAAATTAGTTTGGGAATATATCTGTCTGGTGTTAAACAGCCCTAACCCTTAGTCGCCTTGTACGACACCGCATGGGAAGAGATGGGGTGGTCCAAATTCTACTTTGCCGGGAACCACGCGGCTATGCGTGACACGCATCTCCTATTAAGTATATATATCCATACTTCTTTACCGCAGCACTTTATTGTGCGGGAATCCCCTTGAAGGAACCCTCACCCCCTCATCCCGGTGGATATAATTATATTTCACTCAAACCGACTAAAACCACATACCATCTTGGGTCTTTAGATAATGCCGAGGTCTAAGATTGTCTAAGACCTATCCCTCGCAACGCTGTTGGCCCAAGGAACTCCCGTTTCGAGATGGCCCTCCTCGGTAGTAGAAGCATCGCAGTGGGTACTGGACTAGTATTTTTCTAGAAAATCACGCCGATGATCTCACCTACATTCTTGAAGATAAAACAAATAATAAAGTTCAACGCGTAGGTATTCTATAGCGCCCATATCTTATGAACTGCAAACGATCGCAAGACACCGGCGGAGTGTGGTACAAGTCATAAACTTGTACGTTTTCATACATCTTTACTAATAAGATGTTTATTTATTTATTTATTTTTTTATACCACTTAGTTGGCAGACAAGCACACGGCCCACCTGATGGAAAGTAGTTACCGTGGCCTATGGACGTCTGTAACACCAGAGGATTCACAGTTGCGCTGCCAACCCTGTAAGTACAGAGTTTCTGTGCCGTCAGTAGAAGACAAATCAGCACAAGCCTTTAGTCTTCCCACTGACGGCACAAATTCTCCAGTGAGCTCTGGCTACCCTACTCACCGCTGGGAACACAACACGAAGTTATTATAACCGCGGTATTCTGTAGGGCGGAGGTACTTTTCCAGTCGGACTGCTCAATCGGGCGGATATACCGCCGTGTCCTACCTCCTACTTTTTATTTACTGTACACTATTTAATGTACAGAAGCAGATGGCTGGTAGCCTATTCCGAAGGGTAAATGACTTGGATATGTGTGTACGTATAGTAGAGCACACTCAAGCTGTGTAATCAACTCTCTGCTGCGGTTTTCCTAAGTGCTTATACACCCTTTTTTACGAGTGCAAAATCCCCACAAACACCCCCACCACTGGAGCCGGTGGGGGAGGTTATGTCGGACTTGTACCGATTAAAACGCACGCTGACTGTGTTGGCCGCAGGTTGTCGAAGGCGAGTTATCTGAGACATAAACCTCGCACCACGGCCGGCCTAAAACCGTCTGTTATGAGATTGCCCTCTTCGGGTGTGGGACCATGGAGTCCTCAAGTATGGCCTGCTGACAGGCGGCTCCACCCGTCACCCCCAGGCCCGCGCTCATGGGGAATGGAGGCCATTTTGCGACCTCCGACGCTCGAGCCACCTACACTCGCGGGCTATGTGGTTTGCTAGTCTTCTTCGCTCCCACTCTGCCGTCTTTTTCATGAGCATTACTTGCTCGCAGAAAGAAGTGCCTGTAGCCACTTCTACATCCTACTATAAATTTGTTATATCAACCATTTAGATTGAATAGATCTGGTTCGGTTCGCCTATGGAACGCACTTCCTCTAGAGATCAGGAAGAGCACGAGCCGCAATGTGTTTAAGTCTAGGGTACGACAATTGATCACCACAGAATTGGCATAATCATCGTCTCAACGATAATGATATTTCTACTCATATTGATATGGGTATCTATATTTATGTATTATGTTTATGTTATATATGTGTATATATTTTATGTATATGTATAACTATTCTGATTTATTTTAAGTATGATAAGTAGGTATAAGTACTGTTTATGTTTAAGAACCTATATATAATTAATCTATAGTCCTTATAGACAGAGGCGGCGTTAAGCGTGGGCGACGTGGGCCCCCGCCTACGGCCTCGCGGTACAAGGGGCCTCGCGACTCAAAAATGTTTAAAGCGAGAATAAAACAAAAAAAATATAAATCAATTTTGTTGTGAAACATGTTTTCTTAGTCTGGCAACATTTGCCGCCGACCAGAGTGCGGGGAATCCCCGGTTTATTTGTTTACTTTCTTTACTAGGAAGTCAACCAATCAAATCAAAGTACGCAACGCAGTCGCTAGGCGCATAACAATAGAAACGTATAATTGTGTTATTCAATATTGTTTATTTTTATGACTGTAGATACGTACCTATTTTGATAAGAATAGTGTGTTCAATGTTTTAATAATATTTAGTGAATAAATAGATAGTGTTTAGGTATATTGATTGCTCCTGTAAACTGACCCAAAATTTTAAAACAGTGACTTTTTTAATTGTTTTTTTGTTTTCTTTGTGATTTGTAACACACCGGTACCTGTACTCGTCTATTTTACATAAGGTAAGAAATATTTAATTGGTAATAAGTATATAACGCAGTAATTACTTGTATATAAAATACGCTTTATAATATCTCTTGAAGGAAACCAAAAAAGCTTTAAGGTAAAAAAAGTATCGACTTTTTAAGTTTTTAAAACTAGCAGGTAGTAAAAGCTATCTTAAAGATTTTTATTTGAAAACTAATTTAAATTTAGGTTTTACAATATTATGTACTTAGATAAAACTGCAAAAAAATGTTAACTATTGCTTTCGTTTACAGTGTATAGATACGACGTTATCGACATGTCCGGCCGAGATAGAGATATTGGAAGAAAATGGGAGTCTGGATCAGCAAAAAGAAAAAGAAAAGCTGAAAGAACTGCAACCAACCAAGTTTTGAGTTTAAATTTGATGAAGTTCCTCAACCAAACTGCATCTGGTAGTACAGAACCTTCTGAATCGATAGCTTCGACTTCTACACAACAAACGTCCGAGATACTGTTGGAAAATGCTCTAGATGCACTGAATACCGAGAGCAAACGTCAGTTAGACGTAGAGCTTGGATCATCTTCTAGCCAATCAAAAATTGACGCTGAAACTCTTGTGCTGTCATCAAGCAATCAAGAAGAACAGATTGACATAGATTCTCCAATTCGCAGCGACGACGCCAGCGCCATAGTTCAGCAAGTACTTGTTAATTCGGATCCGGGATTGTGGACGTTTCCCATAACGGATACACAGCGTCGTGACATAGTTCGAAGCGGCCCCACACAGCAATTAAATAGCGGTGATGAATATTATCCCAAAGGTGATGATAACAGACACTTTTCCAATTTCTATTTCTCGAGAAAACTAAATAATGGTGAAACTCAACATCGTCGCTGGTTAGTGTATTCCAATTCCCAAAATAAAGTTTACTGTTTTCCATGCAGACTATTTAGCAATTCACAAACTCAGGTGGTGCAAGGAGGGTGTTGTGACTGGAAACATTTAAGTAGCATTTTACATAGACATGAGAATACCAAAGAACATATGGCACATATGTTCCAATGGTTAAATTTAGAGAAAGGAATAAATCAAGGCAAAACAATAGACCAAGAAAACGAAAGGCTAATACGTGAATCACAAAAACATTGGCACAACTTGTTAGAGAGAATAATTGACATAATAAACTTTTTGGCCTCTCATAATCTTGCATTTAGAGGTCACAGAGAATCTCTCAAGACAGGTGACGGTATTAAGAATTCCGGTAATTTCATAGATTTATTTAAACTGATATCAAAATTTGATCCTACTTTACGTGAACACATGAAACGCATTAGTGACAAACAACTTTCACACCATTATTTAAGTCACGATATTCAAAATGAATTGATCATATTGATGTCAAAAACAGTTGTCAATGAAATTATTCGTAAGGTTAAAGAAGCAAAGTATTATTCTTTTTTGCTCGATTGCAGTAGAGATTGTAATAGAGTTGAACAAATGTCGGTTATCTTAAGATTTTGTGATACGTCAACTGGTACAATAGTCGAACATTTTATGGGATTTCTAGCTGTTACTCAGACAACTGGAGAATATTTAGCCAATGCTATACTGGAACACCTAGAAAAATATGACTTAAATATTCAAGACTGCCGTGGCCAGGGATACGACAATGGTGCAAATATGGTAGGTGTAAATAGTGGAGTTAAAACTCGAATATTGAATATTAACCCTAGGGCATTTTTCACACCTTGTGGCTGTCATAGTTGGAATCTACTATTGGTAGATGCAGCGAACTCATCTATGGTAGCAAAAACTTTTTTTGGTTTCATACAAAAAAATTATTTGCTATTTTCAAGATCAAGCAAGCGCTGGGATTTTATAAAAGGAAAATTAAAACTTACTATAAAACCTTTATCAGACACAAGATGGGAAAGTAGAGTCGAAGCAGTAAAGGCCGTATTATTGTAATTTAATGAAGTGATTGAATGCATAAAAAACTTAAAAAATCAAACGGAGGAATCAGACACTCTCAGTGATTGCGATTCAATACTAAATGAAATGTTAAGTTTAGAATTTATCGTATCTTTACATGTGTGGTATGAGATATTATTGCGTGTTAATATAATAAGTAAATTATGGCAATCAGTACAAATTCATTTAAGCATTGCTCTTGAACATTTACACACATTTTGTGAATGGATAAAAGAGTATCGGGAAACTGGATTTGAGAAATCCCTGTCTGATGTTCGGAAATTTACTGAGAAAAGCTGTTATGACCTGCCAAAAGAGTTTAAGAATAAAAGAGTAGCCAAAAAGAAAAGGATGTTCGATTATGAAAGCAGCGATGAACCTATACAGTCTCCCAAAATCCGGTATCAAACAGATTTTTTTTACGCCATGATTGATTCTATAATAACCAATATGGAATTAAGATTTACGTCTTTAAATCAACATTTTGAAGACTTTGGTTTTCTCTATGATTTAGCGCGCTAAAAAATATGCCACAGGAGCAAATATTAAAACACTGTAACGATTTACATAACGTCCTGCGTGTGGGTGAGAGCAGTGACTTCCAACCATTTGAATTATATGAAGAATTAAATACAATGATCCCGAATTTACCCAACTTCATTAAAGACGTGAAACAGCTGCTGTCATACATAACAGAAAATAGCTTGAAAGAAATTTACCCAAATATTTACATTGTCATCCGAATTTTATTAACAATTCCGGTAAGTACAGCCTCTGCTGAAAGAAGTTTTTCAAAATTAAAATTAATAAAAAATTATTTGAGGACACAATGAGCCAAGAAAGACTTTCAGCTTTGGCTGTTTTATCAATTGAATCAGATTTGGCATCTAGGCTGAATTACGATACCATAATTAAGGAATTTAGTAACGTTAAAAGCAGGAAATTTCTGTTCCTTTAATAAAGAAATCTAATGTTTTTTAAGATACACTTTAAGAAATGTATATCTCCACCTTTATATTAACGATTTGTAATTTTTCATTTAAAACTTATTAATCTAATTTGTATTTTTATGAATAAAAACTTGGCATTGTTAATTGTTTTGTTTGTTTTTATTATTTTATAAAATCCGTCTTCAGGTCGCCATAGAACAGGGCCTCGCGAAATCTGTCTTGCCCACATCAAATTTAGTTGTTGCCCCGCCACTGCTTATAGAACCAAACGCATTTCTTGTTAATATGCGCCTACCTCGTACTAACACTGCACCACCCAATGGTAGACTGGCAGAGAATGTCAACGGCATTAAGTCCGCCAATGTACATCGTGCATAAAGTATAAATAAATATGATCAAAGTTTGTTATAAGATATATTTAGACATTTTACCTCTGTGGTATGGCGGTTGTTGACGCGGCATTTTCTCATTTGGGATGTTGAGATCGAGAGATAGAGATTAAATTTTCCTCTGTGACCTGGTGGTAATGAATAGGGCCGCTACGCAAGAGGGGCGGTTTTAATCCCCGCTCAATGCAAATTTATTTGTATGCATGACTACGGGTATTTGCATTAGTCTGGTCGAGCCTCGGAGAGCAAGTTTAAACCGTCGTTCCCTGTTGCCATAGGACCATGTATGACAGTCGTCATAAAGGGTGAAAAGTGTAAGAAATAGCCGACTCAGAAGGAACTCGAGTAGTAAGTAACTTTTATCCCTTGCTTAGCTTCTTATAGGCTGTAGAAGAATTATATTATATTATCTGTGATTGTAGGCACAGGATCAGAATTCAACATGGACGGACCCGTGGGCCTCAGCTTGTATAAAATGTTATACAACTCTCGGAATTCTTACATTATTTCCGCCTGCTTTATTGATTTTTCTAGAAGAAATAAAGCGTTTAACATTTTTAATCGCTATAAGCTTATAACTTGTGCATCGTAAAACGGTGCAAGTGCCAAATTGTGAAAAAAATTACCACCACTATGCTAGGGCTGTCTCACTTTATAAAAGGAAAATAAATGGAATTAATAAATATTCTGAGTGTATGGGGATCCAATTAGAACTTTAGGCTCCAGGTAACCTGACATGTGGATGCAGTTCATCTGGGGTTGGGAGGTCAATCAGCAATCGGCTCCCATATAAGACAGATCAAAAGTGGAGCAGCAAAGAAAGCAGAAGGAAAACTTGCTGATTGAATTCCCAAAAAATATTTTGTTGGTACCTAAATTCCTACTTTCATTTTTCAGGGTTCCGTACCTCTAGAGGATATAACGGAACCCTAATAGAATAATTTCGTTGTCCGCCTGTCTGTCTGCCTGTCTGTCTGTCAAGACCTTTTACTCAGTTAATGCGTGAGGGTATCAAGTTAAAATTATAAACGGCTGTTTAACATCAGACAGAAATATACAGCCCAGACTCAGCCTCAGATGCATGGCTCGAGGAATACGGCGAAACGCTCACCCCCTATTACGTGGGACCGAATTCAATGATTGGTGAAATGTGAGTGTTGATACACGTCTACCTAACCCTCCGGGGATAAAGGCTCCTTATATGTAGTATGTATGTATGTATAAAAGTCAGTAATCTTGCAAAAAACTTACAAAAATCAATTTAATATTTTTATAAAAGAATATTAGAACCGAAATTAATAATACTTTGAATCTAACAAGGGTTCACGTCGGTAGTGTTATAGCCAGAAATCGAACCTGAGACCTCTCGATCGTTAGGCCGACTTCTTAACCACTGAGTTACCGACGCTTGGTTAGTGACAACCCTGGCGTCTTAGCAGTCTGACGTAATCAATTGTGCATCCTGCGTTTGACAGCCGAGCGCCGACTGCAGCGTGAAGTGCCTCCGACAACCACAATGTATGTCCTGTGAAATTTTACGTGTTGAAGTGAAAGAAATTTGTATTAATCTTATTATTATGTATTAATGTGTATGTGAATACGATAAGTGCGTGGCGTCAGCGTCATCTAGCGGCTCCATCCGAAAACCAGCGCTGCACTTACTGAATTTTTTTTTAGTGTGTGTAGCATTCAATGCTGAGATAGGGCCATAATTGGGTTCGCGCAATGTGTTACCAATGTAACCTATTGTCACATTTAATTTTTAATAAATAATAAATATTCCACGACATTTTACAACAACGCTATCTAGACCCATGGTAAGCATAGCTTAACTAGCTTGTGTTATGGAATCTAGAATGCGGATAAGCATACATAGATCTTTTTTTTTTGTAAATACATACATATTATACATAGAAACACCCAGACCAATGCAAATATACATATTCATGCATACAAATATTTGCACTGAGCGGGAATCGAACCCGCGCCCCCTGCATAGCAGTCGAATGCTCTACTACTACGCCACAGAGGTCGTCAATTGTATTTATTGCATACACATTGTGGTTACCCTAAATAAAGTATCGACACCAGAAGTATCAATTAACGTAAGGGACATTTTGGCCAAAATGAGTTTTTAATACCATTCGATTCAGAATTTCGCGCTCTATCGTTTGGTATATTTAAAATTTCGCTATCGTTAAAAATATGTCCCTTACAGTACACATTTTTGAAGGTCTAAACAGACTTTTTTATTAATAAAATAATTTAACGGCCGTAAAAATTTTTTACCTGTTAGAAAAATAAGGTAAATAGTTCTGAAATTCAATTTGGTCTCTTACGTTAAACTGCTGTGTAGTACAATTCTCACAAAAGTCCTTTACGTTGAGACACAGTTATAGCTTTGCTATAATTTGTCCCTTACCGTAATATGCAACACCACTTTTCAAGTAACGTGTTTCTTACGTTAATATTTCAACTACACGTCTCAGTCAAGATTTTCACTTAAACTAAACGAAACGCTCCCAAGAAACGCCAAAAGAGGTCCAAATTTATACAATCCTGCATGGATTTCTTAACAGATGAAGAAGACTTCTCTGCAGGCAGTTCCGACTGTTAGTCGGCCAAAGAAATTACTTCGGATAATTCCGATATCGATATAACTAACAGAAAACGAAAAAAAAACAAAAAGAATGATACTGACACACATAGGGGGAAGCAATACCAAAGAAGAAAAAGAAGACGGAAAATAAGCGGAGAAGACGTAAAGATCTAAAAGACAAAGGTTTGTCCTATGAAACAGCAACGGGTACTATAAAACCAGAAAGAAAATTATAGGAAAATCCATGTAAAGAGGGAAAATGTAGCCGAAAGTGTTATGAAATCACAGAAGAGAGAAGAAAATCAATATTTAAATTTTATTGGGGACTCAGTGATGACAAAAGAAAAGACTGGATAGTACAATGCTCTAGAGCAAACAACATAAAGCGAAAGAAGACAAAAAATATTAGCAGACGTTCCTTAACTTGAGTATTATATAAACGAAGACGAAGGGAGAAGGCAAGTGTGTCAACAGTTCATTATGAAGACATTGGATGTAACCCAAACATACATATTGTACACTATAAATAACGCAAAAGAAGGAGTATCCCAGGATGATTTACGAACACGTATAGCTGAGAATAAATACGACGAAACTAGAAAAACAAACGCAAGAACATTCATAGAATTACTACCAGCCTTACCATCCCACTACAGCAGAAAAAACTCTACAAAAAAATTATTCACAAATATATTTAAAGAGTATAATTACGCATTTTATACTCCAAAAAAAGACAAATGTCTGCTGTGTACTAAACAAGAAAATAATCCTGATATGAGCATAGTGGCTGGTCAATTAGAGACCCATTTAATAGAAAAGGAGGCCACTTACAAATGCTTCCATTTTCATCAAAATCAAGTATCCGATCATACGTTACTTGTAGCTAGTTTCGACCTCCAAAAGGTACTAGCAACGCCTTATGGCGAAAGCATGCAATTGTACTATGCTAGAAAATATGATGTGTATAATTTTACTGTATATGAGAGCAGAACCCAGAGAGGATATTGTTATACATGTGGTGAGGCTGATGGTAAAAGAGGAAGCTGCGAAATAGCGACATGTTTGTACAAATATTTGCAAGAAGTAGATAGTAGAGGAGTAAAAAAGTTGCTATTATACTGTGACAATTGCTCAGGGCAAAATAAAAATAAAGTCATCATTTCAATGTTTAAAAGCTTCTTAGAGAACTCTGAAAATCTAAATGTAATACAAATAAATTATCTTTTGGCGGGACATACTTATATGCCAGTCGACAGCATGCATGCTGTCATTGAAAGGGAAGTTAAGAAGATAATTGTTTGGGCACCTTCTCAATGGCCAAATTTTATGCAGAGTACTAGAAAACGACCAATGCCATATAATGTTAACGTTTTAGAACATACAGATTTTATAAACTTCAACAATCTCGAGAATTCTGTGTTCACCAAACCCACTTTGAAAAATAAAGATCTGCATTTCAAAAATATAAGAATTTGCACTATGAAGAAAGCAAACTTGAACAACATTGAGATAAAGTATACTATGCAAGAAAATTGTACGTCCTATGAAATAGAATTATATAGACAGTGCGAAGAAACAGGAAAAGGAAAAGGGAAAAAGAGTGGTTTGAGAACTAAGACAATTAGAAAAGACGGGCATTTCGATCAGGATAAAACTGGTACACCCAAATTGAAAATAAAACGATGGAAAATAGATGATTTGCCGCATCTATACAAAGAAAAACTGCCGATTTCCGTAGCAAAATTTAACGATCTAAAAAAGTTGTGTGACAATGGAATAATTCCTAGAAGATTCCATTGGAAATATTTGAGTCTTCCCAACAAATCGACAGTAAAAAATACGCTCAACGTGACTGATGATGAAGAATCAACTCACGAACAGGAGGAGGATTAAAGGTTTAATGACACACTTTACATAATTATGAGGATTCTTGATTTGTTTTGGATTTTTTTATTATAATTTTAAGAGTAATGACTAATAATGACTGAAAACGATTTTTTTTTTTTACGAATTTGATTTTGATTTGATTTTGATCTCCGTGAACAATTTGCATAATTATAAAGATTTTTGATTCGTTTTGAATATTTTGTTAATTTTTTCTGATTTCCATGAAGAAATGTTATTTTTTTATCGCCTACTGAAAAGGGAATAATTATTTGTACTGATTGAAATAATAAGACTGAAATAAACATTTAGTTTTGATCTATGTCTTTATCTTTATCTTATACTATTAAGACCCTTCCTTAGACTCAGGTAAGTTTTTAAGAGAAGTCTGTCATAATTGACTAAATTATGACTTAAATTATTCAACTAGCCAAAATTTTCTTCAAAATAGCCGAAATAAATCAGAACGTAAGGTAAGAATAAGTATATTTATCACTCATGGACTTAATATTAAGGGTATAAGGTCCAAAATTAAATTATTATTTGTTTTCAATAGTTTATCATACATCATAATTTAGTCCAATTCATAATTGTTTATGTCCTTTTCCTTTACAGTGCATTTGTGTTGTAGTTTCCTTTTAAACTTGGTACTTACTTTAATATGGACTAGTTTACATTAAAAAATGCAATACCATAAAGGACAACTAAGCAACTTTTTTTAAAGTAAGGGACATGCTATTTTCTAAACGCGTAGGTTTACTTAAATCTTTTGTTTATAGTTACCAAGAAGAGGAAAATCTAAGAAACTTTGCCTTAGACACCTTAGAGATAAAGGTAAATGACAAAAAGTTACAGACAATTTTGCGAAAAAAAAATGGTTTTTTGGCTCTCCTGAAAAGTCGGGTTTTGTCCCTTACATTAATTGATACTTCTGGTGTCGGTATATTTCTTTCTTTCTTTCTTTCAAAATAAAAACAAAGTATTTTATTTTTTTCAACTTGGCTTAAACAAATATTTGTTTAAGCCAAGTTGACTTATTGCTGTACTGTCTATATAGACAGTACAGCAATAAGTGAGAATAGGTAAGTAGAATAATGACCGCCTCTCAGCTTAATGCTGTCCGCGTTGTGTGCAGGCGGACAGCGCTGGTTTTCGGAGACGGCCAGACAGTGAATTTGACAACTAACTTAACCGCGGTAGCCTAGTGGTATGGGTAATGGACTGCTGAGACGAGGTCTCGGGTTCGATCATAGGTTTTACCATGGCACACACCAATGACTTTTCGATGCTTTTCGAAGTTATGTGTGTATTTATCGCAGGTCTATAAGTGGCCGGTTAATGGCAATAGGCTCGCCACCTACGGCCGGAGACACCGGTGCGGTCAAGGCCGCCGGTGCGACCGGTGCGGCCGGAGACACCGGTGCGGTCAAGGCCGCCGGTGCGACCGGTGCGGCCGGAGACACCGGTGCGGCCGGAGACACCGGTGCGGCCGGTGTCACTGGCGCAACCCGCTCGGCTGGAGTCGCCGGTGCTGCAGCCGGCTAGGCCCGCGGATCCACTGGCGGCATGCATGGCGGCAATGGCCGCCACGGAAAAGCGGCAGGAGGCGGCGCTGGCTGAGCAGCGGAGGTGGCAGGTGACGCAGGAGGAGCGCACCCGGAGGTTCATGGAGGCGGTCATGGACTCCAGCCGCCGCCCGCCCTTGGCGCCGCAGATGGGGTATGCCGGAGCGGTTAGAAGAGGTCCCACCAGTCCGGCGGTCGCAGGGGCCCTGCAGGAGTCGGCCCGCAGCCCATCCGCTGCGCCTGCCGCTCCTGCCACTCCGGTCACTCGAGCCACTGTCGCTCTCGACGTGGGAGCTGGGAGCTCCCAGGGTGCCCGGGCCAAGGGCAAGGGGAAGGGGAAAGGCAAGGGGAAGAAGTCCCCGGCCCTAGCCTCAGCCCCAGCGCCGGCCCGGACCCCGGTGGGGATTGCCTCCACAAGTTCCCCGCCGGAGGGAGGCTGGGAGGTGGCCGGAGCCTCCAAGAAGCGGCGCAAGGCCAAGAGGAAGGCAGCCAAAATTGCCAAGAAGGCTGAGGCTGCTGCGAGGGGAGTGCCGGGGAGGCTGCGCGTCCCCCGCTCAACCGCCGTCGTGCTAACGATGACGGCGGAAGCAGCGGAGAGGGGCGTGCAGTACGCCCAGATTGTCACGCAGGCGAGAGCCTGCGTTGACATGAGGGCTCTCGACATGTCGGGCCCCATCCGGGTGAAACCCACTCGGACGGGTGCTCGGCTACTGGAGATCCCCGGCGCTTCAAGCGGTCCCCAGGCCGATGCCCTAGCGGCTAGGCTTCGGGACACGCTAGACGCAGCCGACGTCCGGGTGTCCAGGCCCAACAAATGCGCAGAAATGCGCATTTCGGACCTGGACGACTCCATCACGGCGGAGCAAATCCGCCTCACCGTGGCGGAGGCCGGGGGCTGCCCCCTAGAGGCGGTGAAGGTCGGAGCAATCCGCTTCGGCCGCCGTGGACTGGGGGCGGCAGTTGTCGGCTGCCCCATCGCAGCAGCCAAAAAGGCTGCCGACCGGGGGTTCCTCGCCGTTGGAGGCGTGGTGCGGGTGCAGGTCCGGCTCCTGCAGGCTCGACCGACCAGGTGCTTTAGGTGCCTGTCGGTCGGCCACGTGGGGGTGCAGTGCACGGCGGCGGTGACGGTCGGTGACCGCTGCTTACGCTGTGGCCAACCCGGCCATACGGCCGGTGGATGCGAAGCTCCGCTGCACTGTTTCAGGTGTGCAGCGGGGGGCAAACCGGCCGACCATAGGGTTGGCAGCAAGGCCTGCACCGGGGGGGAGCCGAAGCCGCAAGGCGGGAGCTCCACCCAAAGTTCGCGGCGGGATGCGGAGATGGTTCCATAATGGATCCTCAGCTCCGCATCCTGCAGGCGAACGTGGGCCACGGTGCCGATGCTCAGGGTCTTCTGCTCCAGAGCATGGCACAGTGGTCCATACACGTCGCCGCTGTCGCCGATCCGTACACTCACCGGCCCCTTGGGCCTGCCTGGGTGGTCGACCTGGACGGGTCGGCGGCACTGGTGTACAACGCCGCTATGGGTGCCCCCCCCCCTGTTGTCGTGGCAAGGGAGCATGGCATCGTAGCGGCGCGTGTGGGAGAGATTGCGGTCGTGGCTGTCTACTTCACGCCGAGCTTACACCGACGCATAGGGGAGTACCGGCGGTCGCTGGAGCGACTGACCGACGTCGTCAACGCCTGTCACCCTCATCCGGTTCTTGTGCTCGGGGACTTCAACGCCTGGTCAGTGACCTGGGGGTCCCGGCACACGAACCCACGAGGTAGGGCTCTGGAGAGCTGGGCCGCTAATCACGGTCTAGTTCTCCAGAATCGCGGGGCCGAAGCCACGTTTGTGGCCGCGGAGCGCAGTTCGATTATTGACCTTTCGTTCGCAGGCGCTTCGCTGTCGCACCGTGTGCGGGACTGGCGTGTTGTTGTGGGGGTGGAGACACTGGCGGATCACCGATACGTTCGGTTTGATGTCTCCCCTCCCGCGGGTGATGCGCCGGTCATACCGGCCCCACGCGAGCCACGCTGGGTGCTTGGGAGACTGAATCGGGAGGTCCTCCTGGAGGCCGCCATCGTACAGGCCTGGGCCATTGCGCCGGACGGGCCTGTCGATATTGACGATGAGGCGGTGTGGTTCCGGGAGGCCATGACTCGTGTCTGCGATGCGGGTATGCCTAGGGCTCCACCCTATAGTCCGAGGCGTCGGGTCTACTGGTGGTCTGCGGAGATCGCGAGGCTACGGCAAGCCTGCGTGATCGCGCACCGCCGGTGGACCAGACTCCGTAGGAGGCGTAGCCGAACCGCAGATACGGAGCCCCGAGTGACGGAGCTTCATGTGGGATACAGGGAGGCCAGAGATGCCCTCCGAGCGGAGATTAAGCGGGCGAAAGCCGCGGCTTATAAGGAGCTCATGGAGACGCTGGAGCGGGACCCATGGGGGCGGCCTTACCTTATGGTAAGAGGAAAGCTGCGCCCCCGGGCCCCGCCGTTGACCCGGGTTCTCCAGCCAGCTCTGCTCGGTGGAGTGGTCGAGTCCCTGTTCCCGGCGCGAGCGGAACACGTTCCGCCGCAGATGACTCCGCCACCTCGGTCGCCTATGGCGCCCAGTGTGGTAGTTGACGACGAAGTCCCCGAGGTTACTTGGGTAGAACTGGAGCTGGCGGTGCGAAGGCTTAGAGCCAAGAAGAGCACCGCCCCGGGACCCGACGGCATTCCAGGCCGCGCGTGGGTCCTAGCTCTGGGAGAAGACGGTCTCGAACCCCGACTGAGAGGGTTCCTCAGCGCATGCTTGGAGCGGGGCCAGTTTCCGAAGATGTGTAAGACGGGGAAACTGGTCCTCATCAGAAAGGAGGGTCGCCCGGCGGACGAACCGTCCGGCTACCGGCCCATTGTGTTGCTCGACGAGGTGGGCAAGCTCTTTGAAAGAGTTATTGCGAAGCGCCTCGTCGAGCACCTCTCTGGTAGGGGGCCTGACCTGGCGGATGCCCAATATGGCTTCCGCCGGTGGCGGTCCACCGTGGATGCCATCATGCGCGTGAGGACTTTGGCGGAGGAGGCAGTCGCTCGGGGCGAGGTGACGTTGGCGGTGTCCTTGGACATCTCCAACGCGTTCAACACCTTGCCCTGGAGTTGCATCAGGGAGGCACTCGTGTACCACGGTGTGCCTCTCTACCTCCGCCGCATAGTCGGGGCGTACCTGACGGAGAGAGCCGTCATCTACCCAAGTGCGACCGGCGTCGGTCGGCGTGAGATGTCGTGCGGTGTTCCGCAGGGATCGGTTCTTGGGCCGCTCCTGTGGAACATCGGATACGACTGGGTGCTTCGCGGTGAGCTCGCGGACGGCGCCGCCGTCACGTGCTATGCGGACTACGCGGGTGTCGTGCGGTCCATGGCCCTGTACGGGTGTCCCGTGTGGGCGGACACCCTGAATGATCGGCACATGCCCCTGCTGCAGCGTCCGCAGCAGAAGTTGGCGTGCCGCATCATAAGGGGGTACCGCACGATATCCTTCAACGCGGCGAGTCTCCTCGCCGGATCGCCACCATGGATCCTGGAAGCGAGATCCCTTTCGGCGCTATACCGGTTCCGAAAGGCGGCGCGGGAGCGGGGTCACGATCCCGAGCCCGAAGAAATTCGGGCCGTGAGATCCCGGCTCCACAGGGAAATGGTGGCGGAATGGGAGCTACGACTTGGGCGACCAGGCGCAGGGCGCGCCGTAGTAGCGGCGGTAAGACCCATCATGGGGGAGTGGCTAGAGAGGCCACACGGCAGCCTCTCGTACCGTCTGACGCAGATGATCACCGAGCACGGATGCTTCGGCAAGTATCTGCGTCGGATGGAGAAAGAGCCAACGTCCGAGTGCCATCACTGCGACGCGAGCGAGGACTCAGGTCCGCACACGCTCACCGAGTGTCCGGCGTGGGAGACGCCGAGGCGGGAGCTTGTGGCGGCCCTGGGAGTGAGAGTTCTCACGCTCTCCACCTTGCTCGCGGCGATGGTCCGCTGCGCGGATGCGTGGGCGGCCGGCGCCTCCTTCTGCGAGCAAGTAATGCTCGTGAAGGAGGAGGCGGGGCGGGAGCGGCAGCGGGAGCGACGAAGGATCGCAAGCCAAGCTGCCCGCGTACGAAGGCAACTCGGGCGTCGGAGGTCGATGAACGACCTCCGCCCCCCATGAGCGCCGGCCTGGGGGTGACAGGTGGAGCCGCCTCTTACCCTGGCAGAAGCAGGCCGCGGCGATGGCGCGCCTAGCGCGCCTCCCCGTTTCCGGGGTCGAGTTGGGGACTCTGTAGTCCCCACACCCGAGACGAGGGCCAGATCGTGAGAGATGGCCCTGGGTCGGCCGGGGTGCGAGGGATATGCCTGTCAACCTCACCTTCGGCAACCAAAACGACCCACAGGTGGCGTGCGTTTTAGTCGGTTCGAGTCCGACATAACCTCCTCCACCGGCTCCGGTGGGGAGGTATCCGTGGGGATTTTGCGCACGTAAAAAAAAAAAAAAAAATAGGCTCGCCACCTCGCCACATTGGGACCTAAACATACATACATACATACATAAAATCACGCCTGTCTCCCATAGGGGTAGGCAGAGATCACGGATCTCCTAAACACCTAAACATAAA
The DNA here is from genome assembly GCA_963662185.1 of Eilema griseolum. NCBI lineage: Eukaryota > Metazoa > Arthropoda > Insecta > Lepidoptera > Erebidae > Eilema > Eilema griseolum. The sequence continues at coordinate 10,265,410 of OY759253.1, forward strand.
CTGGCGAAATGTGGGTGCTAGCACATCTGCCTACCCGTTCAGGGATATAGGCGTGAGTTTATGTTATGTTATGTTAATTTAAACTAAAGGTTATAAAAAAAACTACAAACCATCATGATACACAATGGCAACAAAAAAATACAAAATTAAAATAAAATAATAAGTGGAAAAAAAAATAACTGGCAACAACACGTGTTAAGCTCACACTCCATTGAAGTGCAGTAGGACACGGCGGTATTTCCGCCCAATTGAGCAGTCCGACTGGGGAAGTACCTCCGCCCTACAGAATACCGCGGCTATAATAACTTCGTGTTGTGTTCCCAGCGGTGAGTAGGGTAGCCAGAGCTCACTGGAGAATTTGTGCAGTCAGTAGGATGACTAAAGGCTTGTCTTGCTTTGTCCTCTACACTGACGGCATAGAGACTCTGTGCTTACAGGGTCGACAGCGCGAGTGTGGCTTCTCTGGTGTTACACACGCCCATAGGCCACGGTAACCACTTTCCATCAGGTGGCCCATGTGCTTGTCTGCCACCTAAGTGGTATAAAAAAAAAGTGTTGGAGTTGGTTGTAATTTGCACGTGTAGGATTAGTTTTATATATAACATAACCTTTTTTATTTTATATTTTATACCACTTAGGTCCTAGAGGGGAGACCGCGAAGGTAAACGCAAGGTAGGATGCCCCCTAGCCAGATGGACGGACGACCTGAAAAAGGTGGCTGGAACAGACTGGATGCGGAAGGCGGAGGATCGGAGAAAATGGCGCACATTGGGAGAGGCCTATGTCCAGCAGTGAACTGAGGTGGGCTAATTGATTGATTGAGGTGGCAGACAAGCACACGGCCCACCTGAAGTGGGTACTGTGTCCTATGGACGTGTACAACACCAGAGGCGTTACACTCGCGCTGCCGACCCTGAAGAAACCTTCTAATACCCCTCTTGAAGTACCCCATATTGTAGGCGCTTGGAAAAAACACAGCAGGGAGGTCATTCCACAGCTGGAATGTGCGTGAGATGAAGTTTCTTTCATACCGCACAGTGCGCACCGTCTCAGGTCGCAATGTGTGAGGATGAACTCCCTGCCTATGGCGGGAGGTGCGATGATAGAATGTTGCTGTGGGCATCATGTCAAACAATTCGTCTGAGCACAAACCATTGTATAGGCGGTAGAACACACACAGCGAGGCAAAGTCCCTCTTAAGGCTGAACCCTACCTACATGCACACATTCACACCTGTAAATCCCCAAAAGGATAGGCAAACTTGTATTAACACCCACATATCGTCAACTATGATTTTCTGTCCAACGTTACAGGAAACGAGCCTATTGCTGTCAAGCAGGTAAGATTTGCGCTTATTCCTCACAAAATTCAAGGCAAATATTAATAATTTGCTGTCAATTTATCAAGTACATCCCTCTCATTAAAATTATAAGTTACGTTATACACATATATATCATAATATATTAATATAAATTTTTTATACATTACAAATAGACAAAATAATTAGAACATAAATACACGACACAAACTCGCGATCATGTCGCGTCAAACAACCCACTCCGCATCGTTCCCGGCACAAAGGTGCCCATGATGCTGGCCGCGTTGCCCCGCTGAATCGCAATAGCCAATCTTTGCCCCAGGAACGAGCCGGATCGAAAGTCACCGCCATGGTCGTGGATGCGGCGGCCAATTTCCGCGATCAACATCTTCGTGTCCGACCCCCAACTGCCCATAGTCTCCACCGCAATGGGCACAAAATAATATTGTGGCTCCATTGCGGCGTATTTCGCCCTTTTTTTGCTCGCGGCGTCCTCAGCCGCCGCCGCCGGGGCACCGATGGTGCGACCAAGATGCGTGGCCGCAACTGTGCTGACGCATGTAGCGACCCACACCAAGCACCTGCCGTTTTTCCACGGCACCAAAGTGAGACCATCAGGTCGCTTACCGTCTAATCTGCAGAGACCCGGGGGCTCCAGCACGCATGGTACATTCGCCGATATTAGAGCCCATCGGATTATGTCGTTGAGGGCATGGTGACGTGGGAACCTGCCTGTGCAGCGACGACAGCTCAGTGCATGATGGCCGTCCTCCTCCACTGTGGAGCCGCAGATGCATCTGTGTGATTCACACACCTTGCAGCCCAGGCGGAGCGCCACTGCCACCCGCAGAGAGTCGTCGTCTAATAAGGTGCCCAGGTGCGGTGACGGCAGTGCGTGCAACCATGCCCCCGATTCAGGCTGCGTCACAGCCCTGAGCCTCGCCAAATCAACGCCCGCTGCGCTATCCAGCATATTCCTCACTGTCTCATCAGCACCGATCTCATCCCATGCTCGCTGCACGCGCGGAGTTACTGGACTCTGTTTGCCCGGATTGAGAACTGACCATGCTGACTGCGCCTCGCACGCATGAGGTATGTCCACTCGATCGCCACTTGGTGAGAGCATGATAGCGACCAAGTCTGCCACCCCATGAGCTGACGCTAGGAAGGCCGGCAGGCCAACGTCCATAACGCGCCGTAGTCCAAGACCCCCACGTCTTATCGGCAATGAAGCCTGAAGCCACTGCCCGTCATCGAGTGAGACGTTGAGAATCGACTCCGCAGTATCTCTCAAAGCGCCGTCGAAGGAAGAGACCGCATCCGGACAGAGCCAAGTCGGTGCCGTCCTCAGCAGGTACGTGATTTTTGGAACCGCAAAACACATTCGCAACAACAGTACGGCAACGTGAGCCGAAAGGTTCCGCAACTGTTCCCGAGCAGCAAGGAGAAGAAGCTGGCGTGAAGTAATAGCCTCAGGAACCGCCTCCAGGAAAATGGGAGAACCCAGTAAGCTGAAGGTGCTGGGTGTAAGTTCCCTGAGGCCAGGAACGAGGGTGTTGAAATGTGCGAAGTGGCTCCGAGCTTCGGTGCTACAGGGGAAAAACTCGCACTTGGCCGGATTTACCTCCAGACCCAACCCCCCGAGACGCGGGATCAAAACCTCAAGGTCACGGGTGACGGTCTCAGGCTTCCCGCCAATGGTACCGTCATCTAGGTACCAAAGATTAAGAGGCGATTTCAGCTCTGAGATGATCCCGTGGATGGCTAGGCTAAAAACCAATGGGCCAAGTGGGTCGCCCTGTTGAGCTCCCACTTGCGAAAGAATGAGGTCTTGATTCAGGAAGAGGTTTGAGGGAGAGTGATAAATTTGGAAAAGGAAGGGGTAAAGGGAGGGAGATTTCTCCTTGACTACTCTTAATAAAACATCTCTTTCTAAGGTGTTGAAAGCGTTCCGAATGTCTATTTTTACAACAACGCAATGGGCGTTTTGCGGTTCCATCACGTAGGCCCGAGTGGCATGGATAGCTGCCTCACAGCCCCTGGGCGTGCCAAATCCCACCTGGTGCGGCCGCAAGTACTCAGACATTTCCTTCCTGACTGAGTGACAGGCCAGCTTAGCAGTCAGACGACGGTAAGTGCTACCAACTGCAATGGGCCTGATTCCCCCATCCTTTTTATTAAGGGCACAAAGTGAAGCTCCGTACATGAACGGGCACACTTCGGGGTTTAGCTGACCGCTGAGTAAAAAGTTAGCCAGCTTACTCAGACTCCCCATCAGGCGTCGCCCGTTATCACCAGCTGCCCTTGAAGTGAGCTCCTTAAGGTGTCCCGGACGAATGCCGTCCAAGCCCGCCGCGGACCCACTATAGAAGGAGTTCAGTGCCCTGGCCATGTCGTCAGGAGTAGCTGTGACAGGCGCGCATGACGCGTCAGGCAGCGGCGAGAGATCGAGGGGGCGCGACGGCCCGGGGTGTTTCTGTTTCAATGCAGCCAGCGTCTCCGGACCGCTCTGAGCGAACTTGTCGTCCGACATCAACAGGCGAACGGCTCCTCTCAGGTCACCCTCGAATACCTTTGATTCGATTTTTTTTCTAACACAGTACGACCCCCGATTCACAACCGAGCCTTCGCAGTCATTACCAAATTGGTGAGTGCCCGAAGAATCAATATTCACCTTCACCTTCGATGTCATATTGCCCGGTAGGGACCTAGACGGCACCCTCAAAGCGCTGTAAGCGAAAGACAGTAGTGCGCACCAGTCTTCCAACCCGTTACTATCTACGCACCTGTCTATAGCATCACTTAACTTACCTGCCGCCTGGCCACGCGCGCCCTTCGGCACGTGACGCATCACTGGTATCCCCGCCCTCAGAGTAGCCAACTTTTCTAAGGAAAACCGAGATGAGGGGACTCCGACCCCGCATATTGGAGGGCTGACGCGGGCGGAGGACGCCTCGCCGGCCGGCCTAGCGCGTGATAGCCCACCATGCATACGAGTAACATGTATTTTAAGGCCGCGCGAGCTGAAGGTACGTGACGACCCCGGGCAGTGTGGGCATGTCGTTTGAGATTGGTCACTCATACTAATGGCCGGCAAAACACGCGTGCGAGAGGTAAAACAACGCAATTGGAAAAAATAAAATAAAACAGGATACCACGAAAGCAGCCGCCGCTATGACCACCCCGAGACAAATGACGCAATGATAAACATATTATACAATACAATGTAATACCTCTATGCAATTTTGATAAACAAAGTGAAAATGTTAACATATAGATGTCAAAAGAGGGCAATAAAATAGTATGAATTTGATCGTGAAATAAGAATTGTAAGTCAAACTGTTACAAACTTCATTAATAAATAATTGTTTACTAAGTAATAAATATAAAATATAAAACAATGATACTAATTATTATTTGTGTAATAATTTATGATTATATTTGAATAAATACCTACAACACAGGAAGATACAGGTTTGACAGGCCTTTCAGACACCGGCCGAATTTTTGGGAGAATTGATTGCTTCTTGTGCTGTAAGGGTAGATTTCAAAAAAGTTAAGTTGACTGGAGTCACTTTTTTGATTGGACAACTTTGCTTTTTTGACATCCACTCACAACAATTAAAATTTTATTGAAAACTTGTTCAGTCGGTTTTATTATCAAAATATAAAACCCTATCAAGCAGGCAATTCTAACCTTTTTGTGCGATGCGATGTTCACAACGCAAATTTCAATAGATAGATCTAATCGTCCCCTTTTTTCGAGATTTGACAATTGGTAGTAAATGTAGCTCTGCAGGGGGTCTACCGGATTCAGTAAAATTTTGAAAGTGGTCTATGAAAGAAAAGAGTTTGAGAACCTCTGCTCTAGACCAAAGGAGTGCAAACTTCTGTACGTAGTATAATTACATATTCTGTACCTGTTCCGTTTTCTTACACAGAAAGTTCTCTTTTTGATTTCTTCCATTAGTATCTATTCTAGAATTAAAGTCAAGATTTAATTAGTCAGGTTGTTGACAGTAAATCAGACAGTAATATTTTTGTTCACGCCTACCGCGTTTCCCTGAGCAATTCGCAAGGAGGTGTTTAGTTCATTAATTATTTTATTATATTATATTAACCGCGGTAGCCTAGTGGTATGGGTAATGGACTGCTGAGACGAGTTCCCGGGTTCGATCCCAGGTTTTACCAGGGCACACACCAATAACTTTTCGATGCTTTTCGAGGTTATGTGTGTATTTATCGCAGGTTTATAAGTGCCCGGTTAATGGCAATAGGCTCGCCACCTATAACATTGGAACCTAAACATAAATATAAACTGGCGAAATGTGGGTGCTAGCACCTCTGCCTACCCCTTCGGGGATTCGGGGTTATGTTATTATAAGTACCTACTCACAAGAGCGAAAATGACATGCGAAATCAATCACTTTTCACTATTGTACCAGAGCGAATAAACGTCTCATTACTATTTTAAATTCACAAAGTCTGTCCTAAACGAATACCCGCTCTAAACACATTTCTTGAAGAGAACCTATGCCAGAGCCTCCTCCATCAATTAGTAAATGTGCAGGAAAATTAGAAGTAAGATTACTATAATCTCTAAGGGTCCGTTAGTAGTAAAAAGGAATTACTTTCATTGAAATTATATTATACGTGACAATAATGAGTAAAGTGACATCTACTGTCGAATAGCTGAAACAAAAATCAAGTGGTTGGTTTTTGCATCAGAAACTAGAGGGCGTTAGTTACACGTTAAATGTATTTCGTAGTTTGCTTAAATATCCTTTTACATTATCTGTGATTACTACTTATATAAACCTACACACTTTAAATGATCAAAGGTTATTTATTGACTTTTGGTTGCTGTTTTCGTTGTATAATAGGTACCTACCTTCTTAATGTTAGGCACATTAAGTCAATGTTCTCAGCAGTTTGTTCTTAGAATTATAATAATAGATGAATAATATGAACATTAATTTCTAAATAAAGGCAATTAATTATTCTGCTCTTCGTAAAAATATATTTTATTAATTATTATTTTTTATTAATTAAGGGCGAAATAGGCTGCAATGGAGACTAAGAATATTATTTTGTGCCCATTGCGGTGGAGACTGGGCAGTTGGGGCAGTTGGGGGTCAGAGAAGAAGAGGTTGATTGCGGAAATTGGCCGCCGCGTGCCGTATCCACGACCAAGACGGTGACTCCCGCTCCGGCTCGTTCCTGGGGCAAAGGATGGCCTGGCATGGGTGATTCAGCGAGGCAACGCAGCCAGCTTCATGGGCACCTTTGCGCCGGGAACGATACGGATTGGAATGTTCGACGCGACATAATCTTGAATCTATTTTGTGTGTTTATATTTTATATTACGATAACTTAATATAATTTTTGTTTCTTTTCTGTCTTCCGGCTCCAGCCGCAAAGCAGCCTGCAGCAAAGTCTGAGAATGAATCTGATGATGAGGAGAATCACTGTAATGGCAGCTAACAGCACCAGGATGAGATCCAACATCCATAATTGGTACCAGGAGTACTGACTTGAGGGGGAGCGGAGATGGTAGGCACCTGAAAGGAGATTTTTTTTTACATGTAAGCTGAATTAAAATTAGGATAAGTAAAACGCCCAGACGGGACTATCGGTAGATTACTCCACCGTTGCGCCAGGATACTTCAATAGGTGGGTATTCCCCCTGTTGTTGATGCATCCGAGGGTTATACATGGGAGTCAGTGATCTGCTTGCATTTTGGCGTTAAATTTTAAATGAATTTTAAAAAAAAGAATTTTATTATACCACTTCAGTGGCAAACATACGGCCCACCTGATGGAAAGTGGTCACCGTGGCCTATGGACGTGTGCATAACCAAGAGAGTCACACTCGCGCTGCCAACCCTGCAAGCATTGTTTTCTGTGCCGTCAGTGTAAAAGACAAAGCAGGACAAGCTTTTCACAGCTCCACTGACACAAAAAGCTTCCAGTGAGCTCTGGCTACCCTACTCACCGCCGGCAACACAACACGAAGTTATTATAACCGCGGTATTCTGTAGGGAGGAGGTACTTCCCCAGTCGGACTGCTCAATTGGGCGGAAATACCGCCGTGTCCTACCTCCTCAACCTACTCGTAACCCGAACGGCCCACAACGAGTGGAGGTAACTCGGGCGTCGGAGGTCGTAGAACGTCCTCCATGAGATCTAGGCTTTTTTTTATCGAGGTTATTATGGGCTCGGTATTCTGTAAGGTACTGTACTTCCCCAGTCGGACTGCTCAATTGGACGGAAATACCGTCGTGTCAGATGCCGTGCATCATTATTGTCTATCATACCTTTCGTCTCTATCGCCAGCTCCACGTAGTGTGAGATGAGTTTGGACGGAGGTTCAGGGCGTGCGTTGAACATGAGAGACAGGTACTTCGCTCGGTTGTAATATCTGAAATATGCAGAAGAATACATTATTTATCTTTATTGACAGCATATAAAAAATATAAACGGAAATAAATAAGTTTAAAACTAAAACCAGACTACTGAATAAGTATTAAACAAGAAAATATCAAAGATAGTCGTGGTCGTATGCCACTTTTCCCTAGAATGTTTTGTTTTGTCACCCATGAGCGCAGGCCTGGGGGTGACTGGTGGAGCCGCCTGTCACACTGGCAGAAGCAGGCCGCGGCGGCGGCGATGCGACGAGTTGGGGACGCCTTTATCCCCGGAGGGTTAGGCAGAGGTGAGTTATCACTCACATTTCACCAACAATTGTATTCGGTCCCACGTAATAGGGGGTGAGCCTATTGCCGTATTTCGGGTACTATTGTTGACTCGAGCCATGCATCTGAGGCTGGGTCTGGGCTGTATATATCTGTCTGATGTCATACAGCTCTATCCCTTATTCGCCTTGTACGAAACCGCATGGGAAGAGATGGGATGGTCCAAATTCTACTCTGCCGGGAACCACGCGGCATATATTTATATTTTTTCAATAATAATAATATAATAATGTACGCATGCAAATGTAGCAAAATCTGTTGTTGTTCCCACAGTCAAACCGTGGAAACGGTTTTGTGGGGCATTGTTTATATGTAAGTTACTATTTGTTTATCAAGATAGGTACATTAATAATAATAAAATAATAAAATATTTTGGGAAGAGAGATCTAGATACTATTTTACCAACAATTCAAACTTTTTTTTTTATACCACTTAGTTGGCAGACAAGCACACGGCCCACCTGATGGAAAGTAGTTACCGTGGCCTATGGACGTCTGTAACGCCAGAGGAATCACAGTCACGCTGCCAACCTTGTAAGTACAGAGTTTCTGTGCCGTCAGTAGAAGACAAATCAGAACAAGCCTTTAGTCTTCCCACTGACAGCACATATTCTCCAGTGAGCTCTGGCTACCCTACTCACCGCTGGGAACACAACACGAAGTTATTATAACCGCGGTATTCTGTAGGGCGGAGGTACTTCCCCAGTCGGACTGCTCAATCGGGCGGAAATACCGCCGTGTCCTACCTCCCGCGAAACTTTTTTAAGACGTATTAAATCAAACACTTTATTAAATTTATATTTAAGAAATATATATAGTGGAGACATTGAGAAGGCAAACGGAATGCAGGACGTCCCCTAGCCAGATTGACTGACAACCTGAAAAAGGTGGCTGGGACCGACTGGATGCGGCGGACTGAGGATCGGGAGCAATAGCGCACATTGGGAGAGACCTATGTCCAGCAGTGGACAGCGATAAACTAATTGATTGATTGAAGTATGTAGAAAGATAAAAACACTCACGTCTGATTGGTCAGCAGTATCTCCAGTTTCTGAGTCACTTCTTCAACCATACCAGGACCTAGGTCCACTTTTAACGCGTACCCCAGCCGCCTGGCCCGCTCTGCGTTGCCTGGCTGGTCAGCGAACACTGGGATAGCTAGCAGTGGAACTCCAGCGCTTACTGCCTCCAGGGTACTCAGTTGACCACCGTGGGTGATGAAGACTCGAGTGTTGGGGTGAGCTGGAATGGTCAGACGTCATCATTAAAGTGGTTTTTGATAGCACTGAGTATATGAGGCCCCCTTAAGATAGTCGGGACACAATCAAACTTTTTTAATGTTGAGTAATTATGTCGGACACGAACTGGCTAAACGCCGCCTTGGGTCTTCAGATGCTGGAGTATAAGATAGTCTAAAGCCATCTTCCCTATCACCAAGGAACGCGGTCACGGAAGGTGGACATCGTGGAGCGACCTTCAACTCATCTCGTGGGTTTTGCGGAACGGGAGACCTGAGTGTATTTCGTGACCGTGAGTCGCCTCCTTCTCACGCGAAAGAAACTTTGAAGTTCTGTTGGCTTATAAGCCTAATCGTATTTTCCTGTAGCGCGACCGCGGTTCAGAGAGTGTGTTGAATTGTTCATAGATCATTACTTTTGATTTTGATGAACAGGAGTTACATTATAATGAGACTAGACCCATAAAAAGCATATATTGTATCGTGTAGATGTTCTTACCAAGTATACTCTGCTGCGGCATCCACGGCCTCACGTGGATATTTTTAGGCAATTCCATATCCAGTGCCTCTTCAAACTTCCAGAGAACGGTCTGCTTTAGAGCAGCGAAGGTACGCAGCAGCTCCGGTAAAGTTTCTCCCTGCATGATGTTAGCGGAGCGTAGGATAGACCCCATGCTGAAGTATATCACGCCTTGGGGCGAGTTGTCCATGATTTCTTGTAGATCCTGGAATATTATTAATTCAATCAATTAGTCAATTGCAGTCTACTGCTGAACAATAACCCTCTTCCAATGTGCGCCATTCACTCTTCCGCCTTCAAAACCACGAAACTACGAAGCGGCCGAAGTTTGATATGTTCCATGAAGAGACTACCATCAGTCTCTTCACAGTCACTTCCCCGTGGCGATATCGAAGTTATATATTTAGACAAATTGTCGGCCAATTTGGCATGCCAAACATCTTCGTTTATCAATTGGGATCGATGGCTTAGCATGCTTTCATAGTCCTTTTTTTCTTTTTTTTATATCACTTAGGTGGCAGGCAAGCGCACGGCCCACGTAATGGAAAGTGGTTACCGTGGCCTATGGACGTGTGTAACACCAGAAAAGTCACACTCGCGCTGCCGACCCTATAAGTACAGAGTTTCTGTGCTGTCAGTGTAGAGGACGGAGCAGTACAAACCTTTAGTCATCCCACTGACAACACTAATTCTCCAGTGAGCTCTGGCTACCCTACTCACCGCTGGGAACACAACACGAAGTTATTATAACCGCGGTATTCTGTAGGGCGGAGGTACTTCCCCAGTCGGACTGCTTGCAGCCTCCCATCTTAAACAGCACTGGCGAGTATAGAGTGACACTGTAATGTGCTAACCTACTCCAGTATTACCCACTCAAAAGTAGGTAACTAATCTAAAGGATTAACCTTTGTTTTTTTTTATACCACTTAGTTGACAGACAAGCACACGGCCCACCTGATGGAAAGTGGTTATCGTGGCCTATGGACGTTTGTAACACCAGAGGAGTCACAGTCGCGCTGCCAACCCTGTAAGTACAGAGTTTCTGTGCCGTCAGTAGAAGACAAAGCAGGACAAGCCTATAGTCTTCCACTGACAGCACAAATTCTCCAGTGAGCTCTGGCTACCCTACTCACCGCTGGGAACACAACACGAAGTTATTATTACCGTGGTATTCTGTAGGGCGGAGGTACTTCCCCAGTCGGACTGCTCAATTGGGAGGAAATACCGCCATGTCCTACCTCCTAGGAACCTCCCAATAAGGAAGTAACGCCTCCCAATATTGGGTGAGGTATATGTCCAGCATTGGACTGCGATTGAAGGAAGTAAATGTCAACATGGAATTTATGTTGATACTTATTAAACATTATTTATTAATCGAAATGGTTCAACAAACCATGCTTAGTCCATGTACTATTCAAATAACCGGCCCCTGATCGCTCCTGGTGCAAAAGTGCCAATAACACTTGCTGCGTTGCCACGTTGGATGGCGATGGACAGCCTTTGGACCAGGAACGACCCGGAACGAGTGTCACCGGTTGCCTCGATGAGCCTCTGTCCGATTTCTTTAATTAGGCTTTTAGCTTCCTTGCCCCAACTCCCCAGAGTCTCCACCGCTATTGGCACGAACTGGTACAGCGGTTCCAAGTCGGCGTACTTAAGCCTCTTCCTTGAGCCGGCGTCTTCTGCAGCGGCTGACGGACGAAGAACATTATTATATCTTTACGTGTACCTTTGGCAATGGAGGAGGAACCTCATCGATATGGTAGCCAGCTATATTAATCACGTTGGGAGGTTTGACAGCAGCTGTAGCAATGGACTCGTGTGAATTTAACAGCAAAATGGAGACGTTCCTCTGGACTTCGTGAAAGGGGGGTAAGGGGACCCCGCGAGCAGCTGCCAGGTCCGCGAACATGGACTGATAGAGCGCATCTAAACGGTACTGATCGAACCTGGAATATTGAGAAGTAAAATGTAAACTTAGGTTAAGTAGAATTGGCATCAATAAGAAATGTAAAAGTGTTACATACTGTGTTGTCATAACATAACATAAATAATATTTGGAAACAGGCACAAGTTGGGACCGTTTCTGATCGCGGGGGAACTCCCTCAAACGTGGAAGCCCCTTCTTCTTTTTCTTCTTTATCGTATCAATGGGAACAATTAAAAATAGCTAAATGCCTAAAAAATTCGGCGACATTGACCGCACCTTCCATCGCTTCATTCAAGTTGGCAATTGACCGTGAAATCAAGGACAAAATTTAGGTCAGGCCTTGCTTCGGCCATAAGACTACTGGTAACATATGTCAGTCGACACAGTCCTTGAAGAAGGGGTGAATCCAAGAAGAGCTGGTATTTTTTTACGTGCAAAAAAATCCTCGGAGCCGGTGGGAGAGGTTATGTCGGACTCGAACCGGCACGGCACCTGTGGGTCATTGTTGGTTGCTGAAGTTGAGGCTGATAGGCATATCCCTCGCACCCCGGCTGACCTAGGGCCATCTCTCTCAATTTGGCCCTACTCGGGTGCGGGGACTACAGGGTCCCAGTAGCGCTGGCTTGACATCGTAGAAGATAACATACGTGTCAGACTGTTAACGGTCGCACTGCCATGGATGCCCAATGTTGTGGGTTCCTGAACGAGCTGTCAGTGTGACAACTCGGCCGCTCCGGACCATTAAGTATTATTCCCAATCCCATCTTGCCCTGCTGGGCGCATCCTCTGGGCTACATCCTGAGGATGATCACGGAACCTGGGATGGTCCTGGGTGCGAGAGAAATGCCTTATAGGCTACCTTACACAATGGGAGTTGAATTTCAAGACGACGGCGACGTGTGGTTTCAATCGATTCGAAACCAACAATTCGACATAACCGCTCCCGCCGGCCGTCAGGATGGTATCCTTGGGAATTACCGCAAGAAATAGAAGTGACTACTTTATATAAATACGTACAAACATAGTTAGAAGGAAGAATAGTCAGGTAGATACAAAAATGTCTTACCACCAGTCCACGCTCAAAACAACATGTGCTACTAAATTGATCATCCTCTTCAAGAACGGCATGGGAACGTCAGCGTCATTGAACAACTGTGGCGTGGTGGGAACAGACCTCACTTCATCCACCAACCACTCCAAATGGGTATGGTACCCAATCGTACTGAGCAGAATCCAGGGTACTCTCTGGATAGCTGCATATCTACAACATGTATGAAAATTTCTGTAGAAGTATTTTCTATATCATTATGAATGGAGTAGCCGGGGTGTGATAGGCATGTCAGTGGTATTCTCACCACCGGCAATTAATAACCTATGACGGTGTGTGGCTTCAGTCAGTTGGAATCCGGAATTTCCGCACTATAAACAATTTCACTTCATCCACCAACATCAACATCATTATGAAAATATTCCATCATCATCTTGTCGATCTTCCGGTTCTATTTGAGATTTTCACCTCGGATCTCGGTCTCAGGAGATACAGAGATCAGTTCTCCTATAAACACCAGTCGCTCCCTTAAAAGCCGCATGAGGAAAGCCGCTTCAAGGTGGAAATTTCGATTTCGAAATTTGCTTTCATGCGATAAGCTCAACCGATGACTCCCGCCAGCTGCAGGATTTAGCCGTTAGCGACAGATTTTCACTCTGAGGTGAGGAGCGCTGCCATCTCCCCTGCCCAGAATCCACCGCATAGAGGTTCTGGACCACGCACCCCTCCATCAATCAGCTTAGCGTCCAGGATTGCGACATCTTCATTGTTGCATTTATCTCTGTCATATCAGAAACTTTCACCTTGGGGTCTGGACTACAGATTTAACTGTACTTCGATATTTCCCGTGATGCGACTGCCATCTAACCTCCACAAACCAATGGCGATATGGAAGCAAAAAGACGTCTTCACTTAAAATGACTCACCCGGCTTCATTGTCGCTCATAGCCCACACAGTGATAACAGCATCGAACTGCTCCTTTACCAGAACAGTTCTCAACTCCTGGTTCTGACCCGCAAGCGTAGTTAAGTTCCTGGCGAAATTTCTCACCCCCGACAAAGATTTTTGTGAAGATTTTGACGGGTCCATGGCTGAAAATGAAATATACACTTATAAATGCAATGGAACTACGGGAGATAAAAAGAACCATGGTAGCCTAGTGGTATGGGTAATGGACTGTTGAGACAAGGTCTCGGGTTCGATACCAGGTTTTACCATGGCACACACCAATGACTTTTCGATGCTTTTCGAAGTTATGAGTGTATTTTTCGCAGGTTTATTAGCGCCCGGTCGCCACCTATCACATTAGGACCTGAACATAAACTGGCGAAATGTGGGTGCTAGCACCTCTGCCCTACCCCTGCGGGGATGTAGGCGTGAGTTTATGTTATGAGTTACTACGGGAGATAAAATACTTCTACTCAAAGGTCCATGAGATAATTAGAGACGGGGGTGATTTATCTGTCGTCAAAAGAATAAGGTCTGTCAGTAAAACAGTAGATTTGCCGCCAAATTATAACCTTGAACGACATCCACTGGGCCTCAGAAAGCATGGCTCCTAATTATCACAAAAACAACCTTACATGGAGAGATTGGCGGAGGTCAATACGAGACTGCAGGAGACACAGTTTTATATTCTACAGACAATAATCAATACGACGCAGGACATGAAGATATTTTAATCCAATTGAGCAGTCCGACTGGGGCAGTACCTTCGCTTTACAGAATACCGCGGCGATAATAACCTTGTGTTGTGTTCCTGGCGGTAAGTAGTGTAGCCAGAGCTCAATGGAGAGTTTTTGTGCTGTCAATAGGAAGATCAAAGGCTTACCGTGCTTTGTTTTCCGCACTGACGGTACAGAAACTCTCTATTCTTATAGGGTCGGCAGCACGGATGTGACTCCACTGTTATTACCCACGTTCATAGGTTACGGTAACCACTTCCCATCAGGTGGGCCGTGTGCTTGTCTGCCACCTAAGTTGTATAAAAAAACCCTGGTGCTGTGTTCCTGACGGTGAGTAGGGTAGCAAGAGCTCACTGGAAAGTTTTTGTGCTGTCAGTGGGAAGACCAAAGGCTTGCCATGCTTTGTCTTCTGCACTGACAGCACAGAAACTCTCCGTTCTTACAGGGTCGGCAGCAATAGTGTGACTCCCCTAATGTTGCATGCGCCCATAGGCCACGGTAACCACTTTCTATTAGATGGGCCGTGTGCTTGGTTGCCACTTAAGTTGTATAACCACTGATACTGCTCACGTCCATATAGATCACTATACCGTTTCCCGTTAGATGGGTCCCGTGATTTTCTGCCATCTTAGTGGTTAGGGCAGTGTTTTACACACCCACGTGTCGACGGATCTATGGACGACCTCCAGTTTTGCTCAAATATTATTAGGTTATCTGTGGTTTTGCAGTAAGCAGAAGATGAACCTGCGAACTCTAACCTCAATCAATCAATTAGCTTTTCACAATCCACTGCTGTACTGTGTGCATAGGCTTCTTTCTCACAATGTGCAGTTGCTACTGATCCTCCACATGTAATCTTTATCAACTCACTATAAACAAACAAATGGATAATAGGTTTCCGGCAGTAGTTTCCGCATGCCCGGCAGAGTAGAATTTGGACCACCCGATCTCTTCCCATGCGGTGTCGTCCAAGGCGAGTAAGGGATAAGGCTGTTTAACGTCAGACAGATTAATACAGCCCAGATGCATGGCTCGAGTCAACAACATTGCCCGGCAAACGGCAATATGCTCATCTCCTATAACGTGGGACCGAATACAATGTTTGGTGAAACATTGGTATTAATTCACCTCAGCGTAACCCTCTGGGGATAAAGCCGTGATTATATGTTTTATATTTATGTCAATCAATCAATTAATTAGCCCACCGCAATTCACTGCTGGACATAGGCCTCTCCCAATGTGCGCCATTTTTTCCGATCCTCTGCCTTCCGCATTCAGTCTGTCCCAGCCACCTTTTTCAGGTCGTCCGTCTGTGTATGTATGTATGTACCAAAACTTACTATCAAGAATAGCTCGAGTTTCAACCAGATTTATGATTTTCAACTTGTCAGGAACATCCTTTTGCTCGAATGGCGTTGCCCATGTTACCTGCAAAGAATTTTCAATTTAAAATACATTAATCTACATTTATACATACATATACCTAGCCTCATTTCCCTCCAGCCTCTAAGGGTGGGAAGATACAACAGCACGCCAACTGGTTCCTCTAATTTAAGATTTTTTTACTCTTTACCTGGGATTTTTGGTCCTACGCAATGCGGGAAAACATTTGCCGCCAAGCGACACTTTCGGATGGAAAAGTGGTGAGGTGGACTGACCCTATTCTGTTCCACCAAGAAGGTAAAGTAAATGCTTCTGACCTGTATGAGGATCAGAACATTTTAACAAAGTCGGCAGCGCCAGGGTGCCGCCCCTGATGTTCCAAACATCCATAGACCACGGTAACCTTTTTTCACGAGAGCCGTGTGTTCGCTTGTCACCGAAATTATATATAAAAAAAATAGGTACAGAAATCTACAAACCTGATGTCCAGCCTTTAACAATGCCTTCACAACCCCTTTGGCAAGATTATCATGACTCCTCGCCGGTGCAGGAAAAATACACAAGATATTATATCCCAAACTACTCGTTACCATGCACAATAATATTAAAAACCACTTCATTTTTAAACGATTTAAAAAACGAAGATATTATATATTCGTTTGTACCTATTTTATTTAAAATATCCACAGATTATGTAGTCGTGTATGAATAGAATTTTTTTTACAAACACTTTTAAAGATGGCTGTTGAATTATACACGTTATAATATATAATTTAATAGTGATATCAGCTGTTTATTATGTGAAAGATATTCGTGATAACATCTAGGTTACTATTACTATCAGCAATATATCAACACGTATACGATATAATACTCCATTTTTGTAATCTTAAGTAGGTATAGTAATAAATCTCAACTATAAAATTATTAAACTTTGCACCGGCTTCAAGAATCTTGCTTCATTTAAAACATATGACTTGCACTTACGGCACGAGGAAATGACGTCAATATTTTTCTTTTTTACACTTTTTAGGCTACAAGGGCGTTACATGTTATTATCAAGGACTTCCGCGTTGTCCCCCCTCAAGGGCAAGATAGGGACACTGTGGTTCCCATATCCGACACCCGATAGGGCCCATCACAAAACCAGAATTGGCTTATGAGCGACCCGTGTGCGAGGAATACACCCCAGCAGAAGGCAACTAAGGGATAAGGCATAGGCGGTGAGTAGGGTAACCAGAACTCACTGGAGAAATTGTGCTGTCAGTGGGAAGACTAAAGGCTTGTTCTGCTTTGTCTTCTACTGACGGCACAGAAACTCTGTACTGACAGGGTTGGCAGCGCGACCGTGACCCCTCTGGTGTTACAAACGTCCATAGGCCACGATAACTACTTTCTATCAGGTGGGCCGTGTGCTTGTCTACAACCTAAGTGGTATAAAAAAAATAAGGCTCTTCTCCATTCGACTATAAACACACAGCCCATAACAAAGTGCCCATATTGCAGCAATAGGCGCGCCCCTATTAGGTACGTTGCGAAATGTGGGTGTTAATACACCTCTGCCTACCCCTTCGGCGGTTTACAGGCGTGAATATATTATTTATGTATGTAACAACCAGTTGCAAAGAAAAAAAATTTTAACCACAAAACCGACACTTAAAAATAGATTATCCTCATATATTATAAACACTATTCTTTGTTCAATCAAAGTTCAAGGTCGAAACCACTACGGCAACTATAATTACCAGCACATATCTTGACCCCGAGTGTTTAGAGAAACAAGGTTTTGTCACGCGGGGACTGGTTTTGAACCTATCATTGATAAATTTGAGCTCCTCCTCCGCCGTTTATTGAAGGAAGTAGGACATGACAGTATTTCCTTCCAATTGAGTAGTCCGACTGGGAAAGTACCTCCGCCCTACAGAATATTGCGGCCATAATAACCTCGTATTGTGTTCCCGGCGGTGAGTAGGGTAGCCAGAGCTCACTGGAGAGTTTTTGTATCATCAGTGAGAAGACCAAAAGCTGGTCCTGCTTTGTCTTTTACACTGACGGCACAGAAACTCTTGTGATTACAGGGTTGGCAACACGAGTGCGACTCCCTTGGTGTTGCACACATCCATAGGTCACGGTAACCACTATCCATCAGGTGGGCCGTGTACTTGTCTGCCAACCAAGTGGTATAAAAAGAAAAACAAATCACTCCGTGCTATTTTTTTATTATTTGCCCGCCTCAGATGCATGACTCGAGTCAATAATATTGCCCGGCAAACGGCAATATGCTCACCCCTTATTACGTGGGACCGAATACAATGATTGGTGTAATGAGGGTGTTAATTCACCTCTGCCTAACACTGAGATGACAAAGGTGTGATTATATGTATATATTAAGCTAGTTGGCTGTGATATTTTTTTTATACCACTTAGGATGCAGACAAGCACACGCCCCACCTGACGGGGAGTGGTTACCGTGGCCTATGCACGTGGACAACAACAGAAGCGTTACACTCGCGCTGCCGACCCTGTAAAAATCTTCTAATGTCCCTCTTAAACAAGCCCATATTGTAGGAGCTTGCGACATTTTTTTTTTTTTTTTACATGCGCAAAATCCCCACGGATACCTCCCCACCGGAGCCGGTGGAGGAGGTTATATCGGACTCGAACCGACTAAAACGCACGCCGCCTGTGGGTCGCTTTGGTTGCCGAAGGTGAGGTTGACAGGCATATCCCTCTCACCCCGGCCGACCCAGGGCCATCTCTCACGATCTGGCCCTCTTCTCGGGTGTGGGGACTACAGAGTCCCCAACTCATCCCCGGAAACGGGGAGGCGCGCCAGGCGCGCCACCGCCGCGATCTGCTTCTGCCAGGGTGACAGGCGGCTCCACCTGTGCGACATATATATTAGCAGTTATTGTGCCTAAGTGACACGAAAATACCCGCGTGGTTCCCGGCAGAGTAAAATTTGGACCACCCCATCTCTTCCCATGCGGTGTCGTACAAGGCGACTGAGGGATAGGGCTGTTTAACATCAGACAGATATATACAACCCAGACTCAGTCTCAAATGCGTGGCTCGAGTCAACAATAGTGCCCGGAATACGGCAATAGGCTCACTCCCTATTGCGTGGGGCTGAATACAATTATTGGTGAAATATCATAACATAAACTCACGCCCATATCCCCGAAGCGGTAGGCAGAGATGACCCTGAGATGAAGAATGAGAGCACCCACATTTCGCCAGTTTATGTTTAGGTATGCGATAAATACACACATAACTTCGAAAAGTCATTGGTGTGTGCCATGGTTAAACCTGGGATCGAACCCAAGAGTCTCGTCTCAGCAGTCCATTACCTATACCACTCGGCTACCGCGATTCATTCATTCATTCATATTGGTGAACAGTGGGTGTTAATTCACCTCTGCCAAACCCTCCGGGGATGAAGGCGTGATTATATGTATGTATGTTTGACACGAAAGTTCATGCCGACATTGTTGTTATCTCGTTAATTCAATGCCACTGCACCACAGAGACAGCCAGCAACATTTATCGCTAATATTATATGTGGTGAATTACGAGTAGGTAGGTACAAAAATAAACCGAACTCGTGATGATTCAAAGTTCAGTCAAAGATTAAGTTAAAATTGCTAACGTTTCTATCATACAAAAATCGGATATTTGACAGGATATTATACCTATTTCTACTGGCTTGACTGTTTATGTCGCGCGCTGATAGTGCATTCGACTGCTGTTGCGCAATTTCCGCTTAGTGCAAATATTTGTAAGTAGTTATGAATATATATATTATTTTTTATACAAATTAGGTGGCAGACCAGCACACAGCACCTGATGGAAAGTGGTTACCGTGACCAATGAACGTGTGTAACACCAGGGGATTCATATCCGAGCTACCGACCATGTAAGAACAGAGTTTCAATGCCGTCAGTGCAGAAGACATAATCAAGACAAGCCTGTGATCTTCCCACTGATAGCACAAAATCTCTCCAGTGAGCTCTGGCTACCCTACTCACCGCCGGAAACACAACACGAGGTTATTATGGCCGCGGTATTCTGTAGGGCAGAGGTACTTCCCCAGTCGGACTGCTCAATTGGACGGAAATACCGCCGTGTCCTACCTCCGTGTAAGTGTTAGCATTTGGCATTGTGTTGCTTACTATAGGGTTTACTAGCTATATTCCCTGAGAGCCTAAGCCCTAGGAACTATCTCTACGTAAAAATGAAAAAGTGTTACCGTCTGAAGAGGTAATTACTTAATAATTAGGGACCCCTTTTCACAGTAATAATAATAAAATGTTCACTATGTCAAAAATATTTAGATACCCAAAATTAAGTTTACTTCTATCACGTTACATGGGTAGTATGTACTAAAGAATGCTACTACTGGGACATAACCAGTTTCATGTCACTACTGGAAGAAAAACCCAGTAGTAATAACTTTCAAACTGTCGCGTTTCATGATCCTGTGACCACGGCTGGTGTAACATAGGTATATGTATGTACCTGGACCATGATCGCAGTAAATTCACTTTAACATTATTGTAAAAGCCAGTAGTAGCCTAGTAGAATGGGTAATGGACTGCTGAGATGAGGTCTCGGGTTTGCCATGGCACACACCAATGACTTTTCGATGCTTTTCGAAGTTATGTGTGTATTTATCGCAGGTTTATAAGTGCCCGGTTAATGGCAATAGGCTTCGCCACCTATTATATTACATTGGGACCTAAACGTAAACTTTAAAAAAGTAATACATTTATTATAATACAATATGTCAAAACTACTAATCAAATAACCCGCCCCTGATCGCTCCCGGTACAAAAGTGCCCATAACACTTGCTGCGTTGCCACGTTGGATGGCAATGGACAGCCTTTGGACCAGGAACGACCCGGAACGAGTGTCACCGGTCGCCTCGATGAGCCTCTGTCGATTTCTTTTATAAGGCTTTTAGCTTCCTTGCCTCAACTCCCCAGAGTCTCCACCGCTATTGGCACGAACTGGTACAGCGGTTCCAAGTCGGCGTACACATAAACAAACATAAACTGGCAAAATGTGGGTGTTAACACATCTGCTTATCCTTTCGGGGATATAGGCGTGAGTTTATGTTTGTGTTATGTTAAAAGGCAGTAGTTCCATAACATAAATGGAACTAAACAATGGTAGGTACTACTGGGTTATGAGACAAAGAGTCACGGCTCGATGGTAAAAACAGAACTGTCTACAGGCGGAATACCCGTCGTAGGTACAAAACGTAGGATTTTCTACTGACTGAACTGGTCATAGATCACACAGCAACACGGCAGACGAAATAACACCGGCCTATATGTTTAGTTAGTGCATTTACACCAAGCAAAGGCCTTCAATAGCTTGTATATCAGCGTTCACAGATAAGATATTGTTTGCGATAATTTATTTTGTATTTTGGTATCTGTGTTACAGTTAGTGATTAAGATTAGGCATAATATTGTTGCATAACTTTTTTTTTTGTAATGAACTTAATTGTGTTTTAGTACTCTGTGATAGTGGTGGTAATTAAAAAAAAAAGGTTTATTTGATTTGGGTAGGTAAGTTTTTTTTGGAGGTTAATAAAATTTTGTTATTTTTTGTATTAACCCTACAATCAACTTAGATACTAACAAAATTGTTATTTTATAAATAGCCAGAATACCTACTTATGATTCAATTTTCTTTTATTTCTTTTTTTCAAGACTACCCAAAAATAAATTATTATCAATCTCACAGCGAGGGGCTCGTGAGTACTCGTGACTAAGAACTGTGTATGTTAACACATTACAAGGCTAAACAACACTAACCAAAGTTAACTTAGATGGTGATCATTGACCATTCTTAAGATATTAAGACAAGGTGTACCTATTAGAGGAGCACGCTAGCTAGTCCCGGTTGCCATGCCAACAATAGCGTTAAAAAGCTGGGTCGGCCGGGGTGCGAGGGATATGCCTGTTAACCTCACCTTCGGCAACCAAAAACGACCCACAGGCGTCGTGCGTTTTGGTCGGTTCGAGTCCGGCCTCTCCCATCGGCTCCGGTAGGGGGTTATCCGTGGGGATTTTGCACACGAAAAAAAAATTGCGTTAAAAAGTTCGTTTGAGCCCTCATAAATTCAACAGCTGGTCTATTACTACTGCAATACATCAATGTGGTGACATTTAGACCAATGGGATGGTCATATGTCAGTCGCTTCAGGAAATTATCGAAGTTCACAACCGTCAAAAGTCGAAATCAAAGCATTGTAGTTAGATCAGTTCTTGAACTTTTTTGGACTCCAACTGCCCGTGACGACTGCCATAAATGTTCGTATGACAACCGGGAGCGATGGCTTAACGTAATCTCCGAGACACGACCAGACCAATGCAAATACTCATATTCATGAATACAAAGATTTGCAATGAGCGGGGATCGAACCTGCGTCTCTTGCGTAGCGGTCGTGTTCTCTACCGCCACACCACGGATGCTGACGCTACCCATCTATCCCCCTTTTTCTTTACGTGCGCCAAATCCCCACGGATATCTCCCCACCGGAGCCTGTGGAAGAGGTTATGTTGGACTCGAACCGACTAAAACGCACGGCGCCTGTGGGTCGTTTTGGTTGCCGAAGGTGAGGTTGACAGGCATATCCCTCGCACCCCGGCCGACCCAGGGCCATCTCTCGCGATCTGGCCCTCTCCTCGGGACCTATCTATCCCCTAGCCTACAACTGATAAATATATTATTAGATAAATGATAATATCACTGCGATGCGAGTGAGGACTCGGGGCTGCACACGCTAGACGGGAGCTGTAGGCGGCCCTGGGAGTGAGAGTTCTCACGCTCGCCACCTTGCTCACGGCCGGCGCCTCCTTCTGCGAGCAAGTTATGCTCGTTAAGGAGGAGGCGGGGCGCAAGCTACCCGCGTTCTGAGGCAATTCGAGAGTCAGAGGTCGATGAATGACGGTGGCGGGTGGAGCCGCCTGTCACCCTGGCAGAAGCAGGCCGTGGCGGTGGCTCGCGTTCGGTGACGAGTTGGGGACTCTGTGGTTCCCACACTAGAGGAGGGTCAGATCAAGGATTTGTTGCTCGTAAAAAAATCTACTAATTATTTTATGTTTGTTATTCAATCACACTTTAACGGCTGAACGGAGCTGGCTGAAATTTGGTAAAGAGATAGCTTAAAGTCTGGAAAAACAACACTATTTACCCCGGGAACAGGTGCCCATAAGTTGCGGGAACGGGACTAAAATTCCACCCGGGCGAAGCTGTGGCCAACAGCTAATATTTTATAAACCTGACCTTTGTCCCTCTGTCATTACGTCTACACCACAGATTATAAATTATAATAGAATTCTATTACGTAATACTACCATAAAGTAATTATTTTTTGTTATTATTTTTGTAATTGCTTTGTTACGAAGGTTGTTTAAGATTTTTTATTAAAATAACTATACATTAATCAAATCGTTAGTACCTAATATTTTAATCTGGTTATGCCATTTTTCATGCCGGATGTCATACGAATATCAATGATAGTCGTTATGCAAAAGAAATATTTTAAGAGATTTTATGTGCCCTCAGTGCAGTACACAAAATCATGACAAGCTTTTGGTCTTACCACTGACAGCACAAAACCCTCCAGTGAGCTCTGGCTTACCCTAATCACCGCCGGGAACACAACATGAGGTTATTATGGCTGCGGTATTCTGTAGGGCGGAGGTGCTTACCCAGTCGGACTGCTCAATTGGACAGAAATACCGTCGTGTCCTACCTCCTATAAAACGCCCTTGGTGTTGCATACGTCCATAGGCCACGGTAACCACTTTCCATCAAGTGGGCCGTGTGCTTGTCAGCCAACCAAGTGGTATAATAAAGTCAATTCGTAAACGTAACGAGGGAACGAAGCAACCATTGGCCGTCTGCCTGCTGTGATTACTGTGAACATGTGTATGTGTGTGTGTGAGTGTGTGTGTGTGTGTGTGTGTGTGTGAAGCCTGCCAATCGCAATGCTCCGTTCTCTCGATACTATAGCTTTTCTTGCTCGGGACACACAAGAATTTTCACATAATATTGCAGTTTTTTTTGCAGACATAATGAAACTCAGCCTTCTACTGCTGCTGGCAGTTCTCTCCAGCACATATGGCTACCACATACTGGTCTGCTTCATCATACCTTCGCACAGCCACAACCAGCTCGGGAAAGGCGTTGTAGATGCTCTACTAAAAGGTGGACACACGGTACGTAATACATAATATAATTCTTATTATTACGTTGAGTCTCCTGAGACTCTGAGGTAGAGTACTTGTACTCTGAGGGTAGCTGATGTAATAAGGAGTACCGTAGGCTACTTTTATTTTAGATAATTTTTATGCTCAATAGCGTTGACTCAACACTAAGCGATAACCGACATCCACGCGGGCGGAACCGCGGGCAACAGCTAGTCTTTATACCTGCATCTCAAAATTCTTTCTTAGGGGACGCATACGTCATAGTAGCTTTATGCTTGCAAAGTCTCAGCCCGATCGGTTTAAAATTGACAAAGTTTCATACAAACTATCATCCCCTATTTTATCCCCTTGGGGGTAGAATTAATCAAAATCCTTTCTTAGCGATGCCTACGTCATAACATCTACCTGCATGCGAAATTTCAGCTCGATCCGTCCGGTGGTTTGGGCTGTGCGTTGATAGATCTCTATGTCAGTCAGTCAGTCACCTTTGAGTTATATATATTTAGATTAAATTATTTATTTAGGTCACGAACACCCTAGAACCATTGCAGATGCGTAGAGATGTTGCGTCCTTGCCAGTATTTAACCGTCTGTACCATGTTGAATGTTCTGATGAGCTCTTCCAATTAGTCCCTCTCTGTTGCTACACAAGACAACACGTGCAGGGCTTTTTTTTAACGTGCGAAAAGTCCCTTGGATACCCCCACCATCGGAGCCGGTGGAAGAGGTTACGTCGGACTCGAACCGACTAAAACGCACGACGCCTATGGGTCGTATTTGGTTGCCGAAGGTGAGGTTAACAGGTATATCCTTCGCACCCCAGCCGACCCAGCGGCGGCTCCTCGGGTGTGGGGACCACAGAGTCGCCAACTCGTCCCCGGAAAAGGGGAGGCGCGTAAGGCGCGACACGTGCAGGGTTTAGATATCACCAGCATACGGTGCAGAATATCCGTTCAAGACTCTAGCGGACCCTACTAGATCCTTCTGGACTTCGAGGTGAAAGATTCGAATGGAACCGGGACTAACACAAGGTCCATGATGATGTTCAGTAATAATATAACTAACCAGTATTTGCGATTTCAGGTGACATGGGTTACACCATATCCAGACAAAGTGCCAAAGAATCCTCCACCAACGTTACACATCCTCGATGTGAGTTACGTCCGGCACTATGCAGACTGTAAGTTTAAGAATAGACTTTCTTATAGATTAGGAGGTAGGACACGGCGGTATATCCGTCCAATTGAGTAGTCCGACTGGGGAAGTACCTCCGCCCTATAGAATACCGCGGCTATAATAACTTCGTGTTGAGCCAGCGGTGAGTAGGGTAGCCAGAGCTCACTGGAGAATTTGTGCTGTAAATGGGAAGACTAAAGGCTTGTCCTGCTTTGTCTTCTACTCTGACGGTACAGAAACCCTGTACTTACAGGGTTGGCAGCGCGGCTGTGACTCCTCTTGTGTTACAAACGTCCATAGGCCACGGTAATCACTTTTCATCAGGTGGGCCGTGTGATTGTCTGCCACCTAAGTGGTATAAAAAAAATAGATCGAAAAAAATATTATCCAGAATCCCAATTCAGTAATTTGTCATAGTCATACCACAGACACGGCAAAAAATGCCGTTTAATTTTAGTAAGTAGTAAGTGACATCTTGTAGAGTGCCGAGGTTCCCATCAGATTAAAATTTGGACCACCCTATCTCTTACCATGCGGTATCGTACAAGGGGACTAAGGGATAGGGCTGTTTAACATCAGACAGATAAACACCTCAACAAAGTCTAGGGAACAAGATGACCCCAATTATTTTTTTCGTGTAAATCTTGTTTTGCAAATAACTGGCAGCAAATAAATAAAAATAGAATAAAGTAGATTATAGAGTTGTTCGAAATTTAGAAATAAATTTAAATAAGTAATGATTTTCGAATATGGAGGGAAAACTTTTAAAAGTGTTTGATTGTGCAGTTTCTCTGAGGCAAAATAAAATTTTTTTTTTTTATTGTAAATAACGTTTATTATCAATAATACGTCTTTTACGTATGGTTTGTGCATTTTTGTGACTGTAGTCATCATGTCACGTCGTCATTTAAGTCGCGAAGAGATGTTAAGGGCTGTTGGTATGCTGCAAGCTGGACGAACTCAACGTGACGTAGCGGATGCTGTCAACACCCAACCAAGCGTAATTTGCAGATTATGGGCACGCTACAGGTCTACAGGGGATGTTGCCGAACGTCACAGGGGACGATTTCTTGCAAAATTCCGCAAGGCGGCAACCCACGATTACTGCTCGTCAGTTGGTCGCAGGCCTCCAGTCTCAGCATCAAGTGGTTATTAGCGATCAAACTGTCAGAAGAAGACTACGCGAAGCCAATCTTTATGCTCGCAGACCGCTTAGGGTTCCAGCTCTTCGACGTGGAAATCGAGGTCGTCGCTTATTGTGGGCTAACGCACATTTACAGTGGACCGACCATCAATGGGCACGGGTTCTGTTTTCCGACGAATCTTGCTTCGGTTTTCATCCTGATTCAAGAAGAGTGCGTATATGGCGAGTTCCTGGACGTCGGAGTCATCTCCAGAATCCGCAAGAAGTTCATCCTTACCAAGGTGGAACAATCATGGTATGGGCTGGAATTCGCCTTGGTGGAAGGACCGACCTCGTTTGGATACGGGGCAATTTGAATGCAAACCAATACATTCAGGAGGTTATACACCCCATGGTAATCCCTCATCGACAGCAGTTCGGTCAAGATTTTATGTTCATGCAAGATAATGCACGGTCACACACCGCGAGGGTAGTGGTCAATGCGTTAAGCGAGCACAATATGACGACGTTGGAATGGCCTGCTCAGTCTGCCGACCTCAATCCCATAGAGCATGCCTGGGATTTGCTTGGGAGAAGAGCTTTCAGTGATTCTTTGGAAAATCTGAACACTGAAGAACAACTTTTTTTACACCTTCGCAGTGTATGGAGCCATATTCCACAGACGATGATTGACAATCTCATACTAAATATGCCACGCCATTGTCGAGCTGTTGCTAATGCTTTAGGAGGTCCTACAGATTATTAAAAACGTTTAAAGTACGGTTAATTACTGTATTTCTTACTACCTCGTTATTTTTGTGCCTAATCATAGAAGGTTGTAATACTCAATATTGGCACTATTCAATTCTTTCTTAAAAAAAAAAAATTGGTACGAAAATGTTTTTATTAAAATTAAAATTAAAAACGGTATAAAAATACCCTTCTATTGATATAAAACACTTACTATTACAAGAAAGGGTTTTTAAATAAAAACTAGAAATGTCCTTGTTCCCTAGACTTTGTTGATGTGTGTATATACAGACCAGACTCAGCCTCAAATGAATGGATTGAGTCAAAAATAGCGTCTACCACTATTACGTGGGACCGCATTGGTGAAATATGTTTGTTTATTCTCGTCTGCCTAACCATCCGTGGATGAAGGCGTGATTATATGTATGTATGTAGAGGGTATTAATATAATGAACTCTTTTTACCCGGCTGTGCCAGCGAGTAGTACGCGCGTATTTGTACAACGGGAACAAAGAAAACCACACACATGGTTTTCTTTGTTCCCCTCTTCAGACTTAACGGCTGAACGGATTTCATCTCCCGTGTGTAAATAAAACAACAAAAACTATATGGTGGATTTTCGGTGATAAAATGCGTGTTGTCATAAAAAATATATTTTTCAAATTTGTTGAGTGGGGTATCAAAATGAAAGGAATTAGAAGGAGATTACAAATGTCATAAAAAAAGGCTAATTCGTTCATTCGTTCAATCTTTTATTGGTGGCTTTGAGCTCTTCCGCTGCCGTAGCACCCAGTGCTATCCTCGAAGAAACCCAAAAACGCGTACTACACATATAGAATAACTTACTTTTTACCAGACTGCGGCTAAACAAAAGGAGGGTTATTATTTTGATAGGCTATGCAAGTATGTATGTTTATAGGTTCATATGTTCCCTCATAACTCCTCAGCCACTTATTAGAACTGGACAAATGAGATACGATTAGAAGCGTCTTAGTCGTCCGTTATTTATAGTTTATATGACATGTCACTGAATCTAATGTGGCGCCCTCTAGCGGTCATGTAGTACTGTGTTAAAAAATAGATAAATATGTAATTTTTAGTATTAATTATTTTGGCTTAATTAGCAAATTTCAAATAGGTTCAAATTATACCTATTGCTTGCCCCAAAATAATATAAATAAAAAAATAAGTTTAAAACGAAAACCCGACTACTGAAAAATCACGCTCTAAAAAGTGTTAAACAAAAAAAATTTAAGGGATAGCCGTGGTCGTATGCCACTTAGTCTAACAAACCAATACAGTCTAGAAAAAAAAGTGGCATACGACCACGGCTATCCTTGATATTTTCTTGTTTAACACTATTTAGAGCGTTATATTGTCAGTAGCAGGGTTTAATTTTGTGTGATATACTGGTACCTATAACATAGCAAGAAGACGGTTCTCTAATGTTGCCAAATATTTTCAGTTGACATGATGGATACAAAGAAAGACCGTGGAATGGCATTTGTGAAGGAATTCTCAGAGAATGTCACCAGGGACGTGTTTACAAATAAGGTTGTGATAGACACCCTTGTGAACAACCAGTACGATGCTGTGGTGACGGAAGTGTTCTTCAGCGACGTCTTGGCTGGGTAAGGTGCACAGGAAATAGGAAGTTTTAGGCCCGTATTCCAGATATGATACTCAGTCCTGGATCTCGATAAAATATGCTTGCGTGGAGATATCTTCAATCGCCAGAATTATGTCTTATTCCAGAATATCGCTCACTATGCCCTCACAATGACAGAACTTTCACCTGACCTTTTCATCGAAGACTCGATTCATATATTTATTCTGCCGAATAGTCTTTTTAACTACCCAATACAGTTCTAGAATAAGATAAATTTAGTTATATCCTAGGGGACAATTCAAGAATAAGACCAAATTGGTGTTATGCCTGAATTAGGCAGAATATAGATAAGAATCTATATTCTGCCGTCTTGGATGGACAGAGCAGGTGACAGTTCTAATGTCGTTATGAGGGCAAGACACAATTCAAGTGATTGACGATGCCTGCCCATTGGTCTGACCAATGCGTAAGTAATGACTGACGATGCCTACCCATTAGTTTGACCCATGCGTAAGTAACGATTAACAATGCCTGCCCATTCGTCTGACCAATGAGTAAGTAACGATTGAAAGATGCCTACCCATTGGTCTGACCAATGCGTAAGTAATGACTGACGATGCCTACCCATTAGTTTGACCCATGCGTAAGTAACGATTGACAATGCCTGCCCATTCGTCTGACCAATGCGTAAGTAACGATTTAAAGATGCCTACCCATTGGTCTGACCAATGCATAAGTAACGATTGACGATGCCTGTCCATTGGTCTGATCAATGCATTAGTAACGATTGACAATGCCTGCCCATTGGTCTGACCAATGCGCAAGTAACGATTTTCTGATCATGACATGACTAGAATACCGGCCTTATACTTTCGCGTTACACGAAATAAAATAATGTTGACGGGAATTAGTGCATACATGGTGTAGATAGACGACGATCATGGTATATGGAATTGACAATGGATGTGCACCGCTGAGCCAGTCAGCCTGTGACCACGCCCGGTGTAATCTGGGTAAAATATCAGGCAAGGCAAGTGTATGTATGTACCTACACCATGATAGTGTTAATTCTCTAACATTATTATTTTGAGCTAAATTCTTCGTTTTAATCCATAAGTTAGGTAATACTGAAAGAATTTTAAAAATATTTTTCTGGTCTTCCAGTCTAGCAGCTGTCCAGCAGGTACCCTGGATACAGCTGACGGCCGTGCCAATGATGCCACCTTTGGAAGCCCAGGTCGACGAAGTCAGATCCGCAAACACCATCCCTCTCATATTCAATGAAGGAGCCACCATACCCATGACCCTTAAGGAGCGTATCCTTAATATCGGCCTAAGTACCCTCATGACTGTTGGTAACAGGTAAGCATAACAGGCAAATATTTTGCCACAAATAGTTTACCACAAACAGTTTGCCACATATGGTTTGTCAAATATAGTATGATTTGCATCAAAAAGTTAGCAGCAAATTCTTGTGATATTTTTTATATTGGTAATTTTTGGTTATCTAGCATATCATTAGGAGAAGTTCCTATACATCATCTAGTGATTCATAGTGGATTTGTGAAACCCAAGGGACCCAAGATCATCATTACAGGCACAGGAACTAAGTTTCCAATACATAGGGCTACGATTACAGTTTGCAGTCTTAACTTGGCGACCTATTTCGTTTTCGTCGAATTATAACCGACTAAAACGCTCGCAGTCTATGGATCTTAGCTTGCCAGAGGTGAGATTGCCAGAGACATATCTCCCGAACCCCAGCTGACCTAGGACCATCTCTTTCGAGTTGTCCAACTTCAGTATCAATATGCTGATTAACCTCAGCCCCTTGAAGTAGCTGCTGAACCAGACACTCTTAAGATGTTGGCCAAGGCTCTTAGAAATCAATCTGTGAACTAACACGCCTATCAAACGTCGAAGACGAGGATCCCTATTGCATTGCATATAGCCCATTGGCATTGGTGGATTCAGTAATACAATATCTGCAACCTCGTCCAAATCCAACTATTTGATATCTCAGCTATTTTCCACTTCCACATGCCCATTATGAAGAACTTCAACAATAATTTATCGCTAATTTATCATTAACCTTATCCAGGATATCACACTTCGCCACAGCAAATTTCTACGAGCAACTCTTTGCCCCCATAGCTGCAAGACGCAACGTCAAATTACCTCCTTTTAGGGACGCCTTCTACAACGTATCCATCCAGTTCACGAACACTCACGAATCCCTCTACACAGCCTACATTACCCCACCTAATGTGATTGGTATTGCTGGGTATCATATCGATGAGAACCCTCCACCATTGCCAAAGGTAAGCACCTTTTTCAGATTACTCATCAACATCTACATGGGTTCGGCGCAACAAGTCTTTCTACATACCTTCCTATTAGATGTCATTGCCTCAATCACTCCCTTCTTTGCCATATCCTTTTTCACGTGATCCATTCATCTTTTCTTGGGCCTATCCCTGCGCTTAAAGCCATCTCAATTCATGCAAGCATATATGAATTTGTCCATTTTCCAGGATCTACAAGACCTCTTAGACAAGTCTAAAAAAGGTGTGGTCTACTTTAGCATGGGATCAGTCCTGAAGTCAGCAGCCTTCCCAGCTTCTACGAGAAAAGCTATACTGGCCAAGTTTGCTGCTCTTCCGTACACTGTACTTTGGAAGTTCGAGGAGAAAATGGAGGAGGAACTGCCTCCCAACGTCCATGTGAGGAAATGGTTCCCACAGCCTAGTCTACTAAGTAAGTCCAGCAATTGTGTTGAATTTAGAACAATATCCTTTCGTTATTTTTTTTATTTATTTTTTTTTTTTTTTTTATTACCTTGATCATGCATCAAATACTATAAAACCACACAAACACTTGAAACAAACAAAAGTAACAAAAAATGGATATGTTTTATATTACTCAACTTAAAACAGGCTTCAAAATAAGGCTTAATAATTATAAGATTTTAATAGTTTTAATAGAAGACTTCCACATGGATCTTTTATTGGCCCGGCGTAAAAAAAATTTTGTAACCTTATAATTTATTTTTCCTCAGTCCATCCGAACGTAAAAGTCTTCATAACCCATGGAGGGCAACTCAGCAGTCTAGAGGCTATTCGAGCTGGTGTTCCCTTACTGGCAGTCCCCGTTTTCGGTGATCAGCCCTCCAACGCTGACCGGGCTAGGCGAGCTGGTTTCGCACTCAAAGTCAATTTCTCCCCTGATATGGCTGATGAGCTTGATGAGAAACTGAGAGAGTTGTTAAGCAATCCTTCGTGAGTATTTTTACAAATATTTTATGTAAGGGCTCATGGTAACCGAGAAGGTAATACATTGCAAGGTCAAGTAACAGTAACCAAGACAATTTTAGGCTTTATGAACATTCCTAAGACATTGATGCCTCGGATAGCATGTTAAGCCATCGGCCACACGCACATCTATAGCAGTTGTGACGAGCAGTTGGAGACCTGAAAAAGTCCGACGACTGACCTGATTTTTCGATTTAGCAATGGGAAATCTGATGTCAGTCGCTTCACGGAAAATATCTTAGTTCAGCAACTTCGCAGTGAGACTAGAAAAGCGGACCCCAGACTCCCAGGTGAAGTAATCGGATACGATCGGGCCCATAGCAATGATAATAATCATTTTATGTAAAAACAAGAAATACTAAAGCATCCTACACCAGTAGTCTTTAAAAAATCTTTGATCTTTTTCCAGGTATACAAAACGAATGAAGTACTTATCAGATCTGTTCCGCGATCGACCAGCTTCGCCTTCCCAGCTGGTTAACCATTATGTGGAGTTAGCTATTAAAACTAAAGGTAAATGAACAATAATTAAATGGAGCAATTAGCCTGTCGCAATCCACTGCTGGACTTAGGTCCTCCTGCCTACTCCTGCCTGCTGTTTCGTCTCTGACCAGACAGGTTGATAAAGGAGATTATCTCGATTTTTCCTTATCTCGCAGCGTTAACGTCTATGTTTTTTTTTCCGAAATTGCCTAATACAACCTCCTCTTCCCTTCGGTTGGGATGAAGTGATGATACTT
The DNA here is from genome assembly GCA_963662185.1 of Eilema griseolum. NCBI lineage: Eukaryota > Metazoa > Arthropoda > Insecta > Lepidoptera > Erebidae > Eilema > Eilema griseolum. The sequence continues at coordinate 10,298,224 of OY759253.1, forward strand.
ATATTCTCCTTCTGTCACAATAACCCAAATAAACTGGAAACTAACGGGAAACAGTAGTTTTATTATTAAGGAATTTAGCGATTGAGAGAAATTTTGAATCCTGGCCATGCAATATCAACATCGGATTATCTAAACCATGGATGGCGTGAATGGGGTGAACTTAGTATGGTAGTTCGTAATTTTTGATTATTTTGTCATTAACGGCAACCAGATCCAGAACGACCCTCTGGTTTGAATCGACTCTCACAATGACATTAGAACTGCCATCTAGAATACAATCTATCCTTAGATCCTGATATAAATCGAGATTCAAGACGAGGTATCGTTTTGGAAGCCTTAGAACTAAAGATGAAACCAAAATTCCTAGACCCTAGCAGAAGCAGGCGGCGGCAGCGCGCCTCCCCAATTCCGGGAACGAGTTGGGGAACTCTGTAGTCCCCACACTCGCGGAGAGCCAGATCGAGAGAGATGACCCTGGGTCAGCCGGGGTGCGAGGGATATGCCTGTCAACCTCATATTCAGCAACCATCAACGACCCACAGGCAGCGTGCGTTTTAGTCGGTTCGAGTCCGACATAGCCTCTCCCACCGGCTCCAATGGGGGTATCCGTGGGATTTCTTCGTACATAAAAAAAGAAGTAAGCTAGTAGTTTATATTCATATAATGGTTTCGTCTGTTCCAGGTGCCTACCATCTCCGTTCTCCATCTCAGCAATACTCCTGGTATGAACTCTGGATGTTGGACATACTGCTGGTAGCTCTATCAGTTCTAGCTGTCATCGCTGCACTCCTCTCTGTAACTGTCAGATTCATCTACAGAAGAATCTGTGGTAAGAGCTGCCAAGCGCAGAAGGTGACAAATAAGAAGAAGAAGAATTAACTGTTAATAGTTTTATCAAAAATATATTTTGTACAATATTTTATATTTGTTTCTTTGTCTTTTGATCCCTTTTTTTACATGCGAAAAGTCCCAACGGATGCGATACGGAGCCGGTGGGAGAGGTTATGTTGGACTCGAACCGAATAAAATGCACCTGTGGGTCGCTTTTGGTTGCCGAAAGTGAGGTTAACAGGCATATCTCTCGCATCCCAGCTGACCCAGGGCCATCTTTCTCGATCTGGCCCTCTCCTCGAGTGTAGGGACCACAGAGTCCCCAACTCGTCCCCGGAAAAGGGGAGGCGCTAGAGGCGCGATGCCGCCGCGGCCTGCTTCTGCCAGGGTGACAGTCGGCTCCACCCGTCACCCCCAGACCTGTCTTTTGATCCCTGTATCGTCCCAGCAAGTCCTTCTTTATCATCACGGCGTTGGTGCAGATTGTATCCACTTATAACTTGAAAGATAATCTGTTCCTATATTGACCCTGGACTGGACTGTCACCCCAGACAACTGGCAATTGGTACACCCGTCACCCTGACTCTTACTTTATCTTATAGGTGCGTCCATACTCTCACCATAAGCACAGAATAAAATAATAATAGTACCAGAAATTGCACTCCTGCCGTTTTAATAACCTACTACTAAATTTCGTAGGGATCATCCTTTATTTCGAAAATATAATGGGCTATCACTCACAAAATTGTTGGACAACTAAACGTTTAGTATTATTTTTAGGCTACAGTATTTATGTTTAGTTGTTTAACTTTTATATAATTTTTGATAAATTTTCACCTTCACTAAAGTTCCTGTTACAAAATTGTAATCTTGCAATATTATTTTAAAGCTAGAGTTTTTTTTTTTGTTTGTTTGATCGCGCTAATCTCAGGAACTTTTTTTTTTTTTTATACCACTTAGTTGGCAGACAAGCACACGGCCCACCTGATGGAAAGTGGTTACCGTGACCTATGGACGTCTGTAACACCAGAGGAGTCACAGTCGCGCTGCCAACCCTGTAAGTACAGAGTTTCTGTGCCGTCAGCAGAAGACAAAGCAGGACAAGCCTTTAGTCTTCCCACTGACAGCACAAATTCTCCAGTGAGCTCTGGCTACCCTACTCACCGCTGGGAACACAACAACTAATGGTACGAATTGAAAAAATATTTTTGTGTTGAATAGTTCGTTTATCGACGAAGGTTATAAGCTACATTTCATCACGCTACTACTTAGGGGAGTGAAGCCTCGGCATCAAGCCCCAGATGAAATATCTGGGGCTTGTGCTCGACGGCCGGTGGGACTTCGGGAAGCACTTCCGAAGTCTGGGCCCCAAATTGGTGGGCACAGCTAGATAGATCCCGGCTCCACAGGGAAATGGTGGCGGAATGGGAGCTACGAATTGAGTGACCAGGCGCAGGGCACGCCGTAGTAGCGGCGGTAAGACCCATCATGGGGGAGTGGCTAGAGAGGCCACACGGCAGCCTCTCGTACCGTCTGACGCAGATGATCACCGAGCACGGGTGCTTCGGAAATTATCTGCGTCGGATGGAGAAAGAGCCAACGTCCGAGTGCCATCACTGCGACGCGAGAGAGGACTCGGGGCCGCACACGCTCACCGAGTGTCCGGCGTGGGAGATGCCGAGGCGGGAGCTTGTGGCGGCCCTGGGAGTGAGGGTTCTCACGCTCTCCACCTTGCTCGCGGCGATGGTCCGCGATGGTTACGTGGGACCAAATACAAATATTGGTGAAATGTGGGTGTTATTTCACCTCTGCCTAACGTATGTATGTATGTATGTATGTATATTATCAGAACATGAAACTCACTTGATTGTTTAGGCTCGTGATTTCAATAAATTAACCGAGTTGTATTAAACACATAGAGGATAAAAACAGCACTAAACAATAAACATAATTCATACTTATTAATTAACAATAATGAAGTATAATTCCTTTACGCGAGTTAAGTAGTTTTCTGGAGGAGGTAGGACACGACGGTGTTCCCGGCCCAATTGAGCAGCCTGACTGGGGAAGTACCTGCACCCTGCAGAATAACACGGCTATAATCACCTCGTGTTGTGATCCCAGCGATGAGTAGGGTAGCCAGAGCTCACTGGAGAGTTTTTATGCTGTCATTGTGAAGCCATAAGGCTTATCCTGATTGTGTCTTCTGCACTGAAGGCACAAAACTCTCCGTTCTTACAGGGTTGGTAGTACGGGTGTGACTGCTCTGGTGTTGCACACGTTCGTGGGTCAAGGTAATCACTTTGTGCTTATTTGCCACCTAAGTTGTATAAAATTAGCGACTTTTTCAACGCCGTGTATGTCTGCATGCCAGGGTTTACATAATAATACATTATTGTATACTATAATACTTTGTATACCTTTACTTCTGTATACTGCAATTTTATATTCTTGCGAACAAGATGGGGGCTGTCCATTGATCACGTGAGGCAGAGCGGGAGGGGGGTTCGTAAAGAATCACAAAATATCACCAGAGGGGAGGTAAGGTTATAGTGAAATATCATGCTTAGGTACATACTAATTTATTTTTTCTACATTACGCGGGCAAAAAGTGAATATTCAAATCGAGATATTTACCATGTTGCATTGTTTCGAGTTTCCGATATTTCGGGGCTGTTGCAAGCACCATGATCACGGAGGAACTTGAGGAATGAATTATTTTGATACTGATGTAAATGACCATGATAGTTTAAATACCTATACTTATTTTTGAAGTGAAAACTTCTTTAGCGGCGCTGTGTACTTTTTTTGGAATGGTTAAAAATTTCTAAACTCGCGTCAGGTCACGTGACCTGATCGAATATTCGTAAGACGGATGGAGAGAGGACAGGCGGCGCAGGGCGCTTGCGCGAATGTCACACGACTGTCACATGTGTGATGGCGGTGATAAACTTTTTAATGTAAAATAATTGTAATAGTTCTGAAGTGTTAAATTTTTAATTTAATATAAATTGTAATGTTTGTGTACGATAGCGCAATAAATGAATATTGTATTCCACCACATAAATAATAGTACTTTTATACTGATAATGAAAGCAATTCGTACAAAATTATTCTCTAACCATTCCAAAATATCAAAAATGCACAACGTTAGGTAATATTCAAGTTTTCACTTCTGCCGGCACTCCCGGAGTGCAACCCGTCGTTTTTTTGTTATACCATTTAAGTGGCAGACAAGCGCACGGCCCACCTGATGGGAAGTGGTTACACTGGCCTATGGACGTATGCAACACCAGGGGTGTTACACTCGCGCTGCCGACCATGAAGAAACCTTCTGATACCCCTCTTGAAGAACCCCATATTGTAGGCGCTTGGGAAACCGCAGTAGGGAGGTTATTCCACAGCTTGAGTGTGCGTGGGATGAAGTTTCTTTCGTACCGCACAGTGCGTACCTACTCAGGTCGCAATACTTGGTGAATATTCCGTTTATTTTTCTAATAACTTGTAGCCAATAAATACACGTGATTTTTGGTAAGGGAGGAGTCTGAAACCACATCACGTAAGCCCCATGGATACTTTTCCTGACCATGGAACAGCAGCCATCTTGTTCGCCGGCTGAGCTAGCAACAGCTGCTCTAGTCTAGTAAATAATCAGTATAATAAAATAAAAACGTACCTGCTTATCTGAAAACTGTCTGTATATCAGTAGGTCTACGTACCGTATTTGTGTGATGATTCAATCCGGCCACAGATTAAATAATAGTGCTTACAAAACCAGACATGTCAATTCGTACAAAAGCTGTCATCTAAAGTATTATACCTACGAACATGATAGATTAGTCTTTATTGTACACAGAGTTGAGCTTATTAAGAGACCCTTTTGGGTTGAGAGATCAGACGGCAGTAGGTTTCATAATACATTATCATTGCCAAAAGTAGTCTCTAAATATTGGGACCCCGGGTCCAGAAGTGAAAGCCTCGGATACCACTGGGAGCAACGCTAAGATGATGATGGTGAAACTTACATACCGGTAATTGAACCCGAATTGGCGTGTGATTTTAGTCGTACAAAGTCCGGTGGCCAATAGGAGTGATATCCGTGGGAATTTCTGAACAAAAAAACGGTACATACAAACATTATACTGCATTATTAATATTGTTATACATTGAAACACCCCAGTTCAATGCAAATACACATTATTTATACCAACAAATATTCGCACTAAGCAGTAATCGAAGTCGTGACCTCTGGCGTAGCATTTGACGCTATACCACAGAGGTCGTCAAAACGTGCGGGGCAGTCTATGAGGACTGTCGATAGCAGTGAAAACTAAGTAACTTGTGAAAATAACAAAAGTATTTATGTACGACAAACTGAACTCTCACCAACTTGGGTTGGGGGGCCCACGCGTGCCTGTATACGTAGCCGAACACCTCACTCCAAGTAATAAAGCCCTGCATGCGGCCGCTCGAAGAAAGGCCAAGGAAATGAACTATAAGTTCAATTGGGTTCGTAACGGGCGTATCTATGTACGCAAGGACGAATCGAGCCAGGCACTGCTTATTCGAAGTACTGATAGCCTGAAACTTGTAGTTTAAATTGTCGTCTCAATCTCGGTATTCTATACTATGGAGTATTGTCACAACATTCAATAATTCAGAACTTCAAATATATTATCAGAATGTAGGCGGGCTCCGCACCAAAACTGTAAGCGTCCTGGAAAATATCCTCAAAACTAATTACAGCGTCATTGTGCTGACGGAAACGTGGCTTAAATCAAAAATTCACGACGGTGAGATTATAGATTCTAGATACACAATATATCGTAGAGACCGTTCATTTGCCGAGAGTTCTAAGAAGGATGGCGGGGGTGTAATCATAGCTGTGTCTCGCAATATCCCTTCAAACCGCATGGTTAACTGGGAGTGTAATTGCGAAAACATATGGATCACTATTGACATAAACTTAAACGGCACTTTAAAAAAAGTAGCTATTTGCGTCGCCTATCTACCACCACCAAACAACTTAGTAACTCTCAATAGGTTGCTCGACAATGTCGATGGTGTGATGGACACGGTAGACGATATAATCCTTCTTGGAGACTTTAACTTGCCTTCCATAAAATGGGCTAAGTGTAACGACCATTCGTATGCAGTTCCCGTAATTCACAGCGATTCGTTAGGCCATTCACTCATCGATTTTATGTCCATTAATAACCTTCACCAATATAATCACTACCATAATATCGAGGGGAGAATCCTGGACCTTGTCCTAACCAATCTACCGCACGCGACAGTAGAAGAACCGTTAGGCCTTTTGAGTAAGTTGGACAAAAGACATCCCGGACTGGTGCTTGTCGTATCATGCCAGGTCCCTTTAAGTCCGCAGTTTCTGGGGTCGGCGAAAGCTAAAAAAATTAATTATTTCAAAGCAAAATATGATGTTCTGTCTGCGGATTTGAAATGTATTGACTGGCACAAAACCTTTGAAGCATGTGAAGGTGTAAATGCCATGGTTTCGGTCTTTTACGAAGTACTTATGAAGTTGGTCGAAAAGTACGTTCCCAAACGAAACTCTGCCAAATCAAAATACCCTTCGTGGTTCAGCTATGCATTAATCAGGAGGCTAGGAGAAAAGGAAAAAGCTAGACTAAGATATCGTCGGTATAAGAATCCCTTGGACTTAATAACTTTTCACACATTGCGAGAACATTGTAACAAACTATATCGTACCTGTCACTCACAATACATTTACAATACGGAACAAAACATCTCAAATAATCCAAAAGCTTTTTGGCAATTTATAAAAGAAAAAAAAAGTAACTCGTCGTCAATTCCATCTCGTATGCATAGGGAGGATAACACAGCCGACACTGGGCCAGCAATTGCTGATTTACTTTCATCCCAATTCTCCTCTGTTTATACGCTCGAAGACAATAACCCACTCCTTGCATCTAATATTAAATTCAATTCAGTTTCTTACGACAGTTGTATAGCCATGGTCGAGGTGTCAGAAAAGGAAGTAATTAACAAAATAAAAAAATTAAATGTTTTCAAGGGTGCAGGTCCTGACGATATACCTCCTATTTTCATCAAACGCTGCGGCAGGACACTGGGTCTACCACTGGCTCTATTATTTAACCGTTCACTAAAAGAAGGATGCTTTCCAGACGAATGGAAAAAAGCTAGAATACTACCGCTATTTAAAAAGGGTGACCCCAGCGATGCTAAGAACTATCGGCCCATAGCAATCTTATCATGTTTCTCCAAGCTCTTCGAGTCAATAGTCTGTCCTGTCTTGACTGCTCATGTGGATGCGTTGCTATCACCTAACCAACACGGCTTTCGTGCTGGTCGTTCGACTGCGACAAATTTGTGCTCTTTCATGTCCGATTTAAGTGATAACTTGGATAAGGGATTGGAGGTCGACGCAATATACACGGACCTTGCCAGCGCGTTTGACAAGGTAAATCACAAAATTCTCATTGAAAAATTAAACCATTTCGGTATAACAGGGTCTCTTTTACATTGGTTTCAGTCATACTTAGCAAAAAGACTTCAAATAGTTACTGTCAATGGGTATAATTCACAACCTTACTACGCGGTCTCTGGAGTGCCTCAGGGCTCCCATCTGGCCCCAGTTCTGTTCTCAATTTTCATAAACGACATTACATCTGTCATAAAAAATTGTAATTGCCTTCTTTTCGCCGATGACTTGAAACTTTACAGGGTTGTAAAGTCTCAGAATTACCGGAAAAGCTGCCCAAATGCTGGGGTTCTTGAAGCGGAATACCAGAGGCTTCAGACATGCTAAAACCAGAATCACACTTTTCAATGCATTGGTTCGCAGTCAGTTAGAATATGGTTCCGTGATTTGGAATCCCTTTTATGCCGCACACGCGCAGCGAATAGAATCCATACAACGCGCATTTACACGACATCTAGCATTCATCTCACGGGGCATTTCACACAGAGCTAGCTATGATCAGCGTCTAAAACACTTCAAAATGACATCGCTAACGAATCGTCGTAGGCTGCACGATATGACCTTCTTATATAAAACCATAAACAGTAATACTGACCTCAGTAACCTATCAAACCGCCTTCTGTACAACGTGCCTCGAAATCCACCGCGTCACCCTTTGATCAGAACGTTCTGCCAACCATTAGTGAGAACCAACATAGGACTTAATTCACCTCTGACACGTGCGTCTCGTGAGTACAATGCGTTAAACAGTAAACTCGACCAGCTGGATATTTTCCACGACTCGTTTGGTGCTTTTAGGGCAAAGGTATTGAGATCACTTTTATAGACTTTGCGAATTTTTTTTTTGTCCAATGACTCTTCAATTTTTGAATCATAATTTGTTAACTAGCACTTAACCGTACGCTATCTTATGGTGTGAACTGTACATGCCTCTAATTGGTGTACATATCAGAACTTATACTCTGTATTCTACGATGTCAACGATTTATATGTATACTGTTGGTGTGTCTATTAATAAATAAATAAATAAATAAATAAATACTTTATAACAAGTAGATATGTAGAGTATTGAACTAGAATCCTATAAAAACTTCATGTTGTGTTCTCAGCGGTGAGTAGGGTAGCCAGAGCTCACTGGAGAATTTGTGCTGTCAGTGGGATGACTAAATGCTTGTCCTGCTTTGTCCTCTACACTGACGGCACAGAAACTCTGTGCATACAGGGTCGGCAGAGCGAGTGTTGCTTCTCTGGTGTTACACACGTCCATACCCCACGGTAACCACTTCCCATCAGGTGGGCCGTGCGCTTGTCTGCCACCTAAGTGGTAAATAAAAAAAAACTTCAACAGAAACTGTTGAAAAACCAGTTGGATTCTTTAAGCAGATACGCCGTAGGCATAAATCGGGCGACAAATTTAAGAAGACGGACATAATTATTATTTATACAATAATCTACTCTGCTCCACGTGACGTTCCTACTAGTTTGTTGTTTAAGTACCAGTCAAGGTCTCGCGTATTTCGGAACGGTCGCGTTCGAATAGGTACTCCGATTGTTTGTGACTGACAGATTAAATTAAAATCATAGTTAAATTTAAACATTACGTAAGTATTTTTAATATTATGTAATTAATTTTAACTTTAATATAACATAACATAAACTCACGCCTATATCCCCGAAGACCCCTTCGGGGATATAGGCAGAGGTGCTAGCACATTTCGCCAGTTTATGTTTAGGTTCCAATGTAATAGGTGGCGAGCCTATTGCCATTAACCTGGCACTTATAAACCTGCGATAAATACACACATAACTTCGAAAAGCATCGAAAAGTCATAACATTTATAAGTATAACTTGGACGTAGTTATGCAGAAACGTTCCAATCCACAGGTCGGCCAAAAAAGGAGATATTACGATCAATCTACGTTTTTTGACATCCTGCATCGTCCTAAAAGACAAAAATCCTTGTTTATGGCATATTTCCGGAGATAATTTTGACACAAACGTTCCAACCCACACCTCGAGCTCTTTTAAAATTTAACAAAACGTTATATGCTAATTGAAACATTTCAAATTTTAAAGATTTATAAATATTTACCAATACAAAATGTTACAAAAATCTTGGAATGTTTAACTTAAGTATCTTTCGGGAGATATTTTTTGTATAAATGTTTCACACATAGTTGGAACGTTTCTACTTTTATAAATTTTCAAATTAAAAATGTTTCAGAATGTATGGAACCTTTTGTTACTAGCTAAAATGAACGTAGTGAAGAAGAAACGTTTCAATCCACAGAATCACTAAAATTAAGTTAATGTGGCCAGTCTACCTTTTTAATACCCTGAGTATTATAACAAATAAAATTCAATGTGTATGCCTTAATATCCGGAAATAATTATGAAAAAAAAATGTTGAATCTACACTTCGCGCTTTTTTAAATCTATCAAAACATCATAGGCCAACTGAAACATTTTAAATTTTTAGGATTCGGTAACATTTCCTAATATAAAGTGTCACAAAAATCTTGAAATGTTTTATTCAAGTCTATTTGAACACTGTCATTTGTAATAAATGTTTCACATATTATAGTTGGAACGTTTCTACTTTTATAAATTTTCGAATTATAAATGTTTCAAAACTTATGGTACCTTTAGTTTCTGACAAAAATAGAATTCACATAGTATTAATAATGTTTCAAGACGTTTTATTGCAAGGTACATAGCTAAAATTTTACTGTAATCAGATCTAAAGAGTAGTTATAAACACTAAATCTGAAATAATAATATTTTTTTTAAATCTTTTGTCTCCATAAAAATTCTTAATTCAAAAGTCCTTCGAAACTAATTACTATGACAAACATAAAAACGAAAAACGTATTGTAAATGAGCACGAAATTAATTAAATTGATCTAATTCAATTAAACGGATCTGGCAACACTTACGTACGTGTGCGAGCGAGACAGATTTACTTTTTCAAATGAAGACGTCCGTTATTTTATTACTGTCAAACGGTCTGTACTTCGTCAAAGGTGCTACAGTTTTGATAACGTTTGAGCGTGTTTTGTTTGTGTTAACCACGTTATTTTGTTTAAAACACACGTTTGTGAACAGTGATAATAAGAACTACGAGCAGCAGCAATGGAATTCAATGAAAATGTAAGTAACTTTTGTTTCAACAAAATTTGTATGCAATTATACTTATTTGATTATTTCTTACAAAAATAGCGTAAGTTTTGTTATGTTAGATAACTAGGGTATCGATGAATGTATTGATGTACTCCTATTCTATTCTATGTTAGGTCTCCCCTAACATGCGCCACATTTGTGGCACCGTTTTAGGAGGTTTTTGATCTACCATACCACGCTGGCTAGACGGGTTTGTATAGGATTAGTGGTCAACCATATACACGGCAAATCGCATGGGGTGTTTTATCTCGACTCTGGCTCACGATCCCAACTCACCTTATTATACCTTAGCCATTAAAATTAGACTACTTCAAACTATTGAAAATCGCTAATTTAATATTCATTTTATTTATTGCAGACATTAGAAGAGTTATTGGCTAAAAGACATAAATTAGTAGATCTCAGAAACAAATTGACCTCTCAAGGGCTTATGATGCAAGCAGCGGACTCCAGAGGTACCTAAGTTTTATAATATATAATAAATACATTTACGTTTTCTAAAAACATACGAGTAGAAAACATTTTTAACTTTAATTAATTTCATTGTATCACAATAATTTTATAGGTCAACCCAAATCTGTTACACGTTCAAGAGGAGCGAATAACTACGGAAGGGTAAAAGCGTGACGTATCGAATTTTAGTTATGGTTGTTACAAAATGCGAATAATTTCTTCTGCATGTATTGTGTTGTTATGTTGTCCATGTACTTGGTTAGGGTGCTTTGTTATGAACTGCTTTGATACAAGTTTGTTTCAAGTCTCGGAAGATTACTAACTTAAATATGTGCACAATTTATAATATTCATTTCCTTAATAAGTACATTAACCTTCTCAATATTTTAAATGAGTTAGTAACTCTGCCTGTCTGCACGTTCTCACTCAATGAAGCCTAAACCACTTCATAAATTTGTTTGAGATTTGGTATAGAGATAGCTTAGAGTCTGAGAAGGACACAGCAAAATTCATGCATGTTTTTATTTTCAGGTGAATCCAATCCAGTTACACCATATTCAATCGCACAACCTTCAATATCTCCACCCCCCTTTTCTCCGCTTACTCCATTAATTGCAACTAATAGAGAAAACGATGATGTTCAATTACAAGGTAAAATTATTATTCTGATTAGGTATTAGGTATATGTTAAGACATTCATCGCTAAATGCATCTTGCTCACCTGTGTGTGTGTCGTACGAGGCAACTAATCATTGTATAACTACCTAGGTACCTACTTTCTTCAGCATAACGACTCTTAATAACTCAGCCACGTCATAAAAATACCTCAAAGTGGTAAACTTTTATTAATAGCTTATTGCACAGGGATTTAACTACATACCAACAAGGGTTTTACTGGTTTACTATTTATTTTCATCTTCCCAAATCATAGATGGTGACGGTACTTCTCTTGTTGTTTTAGATGAGCGGAATTCTGGCATTTTATTGTCAGAAATACCTAATAATTTTTCACCATCTTTATTGTCAACAACGATAAACAATGGTACTCCATCATCACCTCTTCGAGTAATGACCCCGGAGACGCAACAGATTTTTAATATTTTGACAGAGTGTGGAACATTGAATGACAATATCGTAGATGAACCTGCTGATTGCGATAGCGATGATAGTGTTGTGGATCCAAATTATATTTTACCTAGCCTGCCAACCCATATAGATGAGTCAAATACTTCGTGTTCGTCTGTTGATGGTAATGATAATAATGAGATGACTGAGAATATTAATAATTTAGCAACTAATGAAAACCTCATAAATAACGAAAATCCAACACTTGTTAGTGAAGACATAATAGAATATACCGGTAGACCAAAAAGAGGCCGTAAGCGAGTTAATCCTCAGCTCAGAGCCGAAAGAAAATATAATAAATACAACAACTTGGAGTATACCACATATAAAAACAAAAAGATACCACCGAAAGCTTTTAAGGATTACCAATGTACATGTATCAAGAATTGCGCTAGTTTGGTTCCAATAGAGAAAAGGAAAGAAGAGTTTATAAAATTTGTTCAACTGGGCTCCTTCAATGCACAGTGTTTATATATAGGATCGTGTGTTAAGGAAGAAAATAAAAAACGCAGTTACACCATGACTAATGTTCCTATAGAAAGAAAAAAACCAAGACAATTTGCCCGTGTGTATTCATTGAGCGGTATAAAGGTATGCCGTGGTATGTTTTTAAATACTTTGCAAATCACCACTCAAAAAGTAACCATTGCATTAAAAAAAATTAGGGGTGGTGGACCGATATTGGATGCTAGAGGATTGAACTGCAACAGGCGCAAGTTGTCTGATGAGGATTTTAACTTCATTGTAGAGACTATTTCAAAACTACCTAAATACGAGTCACACTATAGACGTGACAGGAACAGCGACGCGTTATATTTACAGTCCGGAATGACTTTAGCAAAAATATATCAAATATACCAGCATGAGTTTACAGAAAGATATGGCGCAGAGCGTCAATGCGCTTCCTTCGCATCCTTGAAACACATTTTCTACTCAAAATTTAATTTGAAGTGTAAACCACTAAAAAAAGATACATGCAACAAATGCGATGCCTTTACTGTAAATATACAAAATGCCAGGAACCTAGAAGAAAAAGAAAGAGCACAGAAGGAGAAGACAGAACATATAGAAAAAGCTGAAAACATGAGAAACCGAATGAACGCAGATTTTCAAGAAGCACGTAACTCAACTACCGTCGAATGCTTGACCTTTGATTTGGAGAAGACTCTGCCGCTGCCCCGAATTCCAACAAACATTGTTTTCTATAAAAGGCAACTATGGGTCTACAATAGTGGAATCCATAGTGCCTCCGATGACATCGGTCATTGTTACGTGTGGGTAGAGGGAGAAGCGGGAAGAGGTGCGCAGGAAGTAGGATCGTGCCTTATAAATTTTATTAAAAATAAACTACGTCCCACCGTAGAACACCTGATCCTATGGAGTGACTGCTGCGGTGGGCAAAACAGAAATATTAAATTAGTTTTGATGCTGAAAGCTATATTGTCATCCCATCCAACTTTGCAGGACATTTCAATGCGTTTTCTAGAGTCGGGGCATACCTTTCTACCCAACGACACAGATTTTTCAAAAATTGAAACGGCACTCAAACATCAGCAACGTATTTATACAGCCGAGGAATACATTGACATAATGGAAAAATGTAAAAAACAGAAACCTTTGAAAGTCCAAAGAATGCTGAAGACAGATTTTTATAGCTGCGCAAAGGTAGAAAAAAATATAACTAATCGGAAGAAGTTTACTGATAAAAGCAAGGTAAATTGGCTGATGACCAAGGAAATAAAAATTCAAAAAGATGATATATATTCTATTTACATGAGGACCTCGTTTGATGAAGACTTTAAAGCACTTAATATACAAAAAAAATTCAAGGGAGAAGTACAAAAAATTACAGATTCTGATTTAATCCTGCTGTGGCCTGATGGAAAGCCAATTGCCCCAGCGAAACTTATAGACCTGCAGTCAATGTATCAATACATTCCCGAGTACTGTCTCAACTTTTATAGAAGTTTGAAGAGTTCGGACGATATTTTAGATGATGTAGATGGATTTGGGGGAGAGCCCGATTTTGAGATAGAAGAGGATGAATAAAGAGCTAGAAGCAATTACCTTTAGGGTATTAGAATGGTGAAGTACTTTTTATTTTGGGATTTTTTAATAAACTTTTAGCTATTTTGGTATTTTTATTTAAAATAAGAGACGGATTTTAATCCTAATATGTTTTGAAACGTTTTATAACGCAAATTTTTAATTTAGCAAAAATGTTCCTATCCCAATAATCCATTTTTTTTCTTGTTTTAATAGTAAGGAGCCAAAAATTAGGTAACTAATCAACTAATATTTATATTTTCTAAAATAAAACTCACAGTATTCGTTGTTACCACCTTTAATAAAAAACTGTACAACGAAAACACGAAATTTAGTTTTTCTCAAATTCGACATGCTGTGGGTTGGAACGTATCTGCATAACTAGGTCCACTTTATTATAGAATATTGCCGCGTGGTTCCCGGCAGAGTAAAATTTGTGTTACCTTCTCATGCGGTGTCGTACAAGGGGACTAAGGGATAGGGCTGTTTAAAATCAGACATATATAATACAGAACAGACTCCGCCTCAGATGCGTGTCTCGAGTCAAATATAGTGCCCGGAATATGGCAATAGCTCAACCCCTATTATATACGTGGGACCGTGATTGGTGAAATATGGGTGTGAATTCACCTCTGCCCAACCCTCCCTGGTGATAAAAGCGTGATTATATGTATGTATGTAAAGGATGTATGTCCAAATTATACATAGTATTTACTTTTTTGTACACTTACAAGGCATATTAATTTTACAATCATGTCAAGAAATAATATATAAATATTAAATACAATAAAACTAAAATAACTATTAAACAACTTATAGCTAAGAACAATAAAGGATGTTTTATGTAAATAATTGAATTTTTAGTTTATTATTTATTTTATTCGAGTAGATTTTGGTTTTTTTAGTAGCCGTCTAGCCGGCGATGTATTGCGGTCGTTGATTGTAATTTTATTTTATTACTTTTTAAATGATCTGACAAGGACGTCTGTTTTAAGTGTTCAATAATTAAATAACTACTTAAGTAAGGTAAAAGCACCAATAGTGGACACTATTTTTTTTACGTGCGCAAAATCCCCGCGGATACCTCCCCACCGGAGCAATAGGTTATGTCGGACTCGAACCGATTAAAACGCACGCCGCCTGTGGGTCGTTTTGGTTGCCAAAGGTGAGGTTGACAGGCATATCCCTCGCAGTAATAGTGGACACTAACCCAATAGTGTGTAATAAAAATCCCTATTTTAAGAAAAGTAATGATTTTGTTTACATGACTATTGACTTGTAAGACGCCTAATGGCATCTATAAAACATTTTTATGAATTCACAATACTGCCGTAAGTAAATTTTGAATTGGCGACGGTATTTTCTCAAGAGTTTTGTTAACGATGCTAATTTTTAATAGGTGTGTTTAATTTATTAATAATGATTATTACCAATTATAGTATGGAGTATGATATATTAATGGCAATAGGCTCGCCGCCTATTACATTGGGAGACCTAAACTGGCGAAATGTGTGTGTTAGCACCTCTGCCTACCCCTTCTAGGATATAGGCGTGCGTTTATTAAATGTATGTTATAAATATGTTAGTTGTTGAACTAATTAAACCATTACCTATGTTTTTGTTTAGATTTTTTAAATGATTATCCACTATTGGTTCTTACGACAAAGTGTATAATAAAATACATACATACACATAATCACGCCATTTACAATTCTAAAATCGCAATAAAATACGAATAAAATAACTTCCCAAAAATTACATAACATAACATAAACTCACGCCTATATGCCCGAAGGGGTAGGCAGAGGTGCTAGCACCCACATTTCGCCAGTTTATGTATAGGTCCCAATGTAACAGGTGGCGAGCCTATTGCCATTTACCGGGCACTTATAAACCTGCGATAAATACACACATAACTTCGAAAAGCATCGAAAAGTCATTGGTGTGTGCCATGGTAAAACCTGGGATCGAACCCGAGACCTCGTCTCAGCAGTCTACCTATACCACTAGGCTACCGCGGTAGCTTATTTTTATTTATTTTTTTAAATTAAAAAAAAATATTTTTTGGGTGAGGCTTGTAACTAATGAATTTAAAAAATTGATACAACCGACTCTCAGACCGAAACAAGTATTCACAATAATTATTATCGGTCAAACAGTTCCCACCGGAGCCGGTGGAAGAGGTTATGTCGGACTCGAACCGACTAAAACGCACGCTGACTGTGGTTCGCTTTGGTTGCCTAAGATGAGGTTGACAGGCATATCCCTCGCACCCCGGCCGACCCAGGGCCATCTCTCACGATCTGGCCCTCTCCTCGGATGTGGGGACTACAGAGTCCCCAACTCATCCCCGGATACGGGGAGGCGAACGAGGAATTTGATGCGTTATTTATCAAAGTTAAATTCAATAATTATTTATTCGTTATAGACCATTACAAACGCACTTGTAAAATGTTAAAGTTAAAAAATATTTAAGTCTTGTTTACTAGATGGACTACCGCCTCGATACATAGTCCCGACCTGAGTTGTCACTGTCAATCAATCAATTAGGACACTGCAGTACAATGCTGGACATAGGCCTCTCCCAACGTGCGCCATTTTACCCGATCTTCTGCCTTACGCATCCAGTCTGTCCCAGCACTCCCAGCCACCATTTTCAGGTTATCCGTCCATCTGGCTAGGGAGCGTCCTACCTTCCGTTTCCATACATACATACATAATTATATGTATGTATGTGTACGCCTTTATCCCCGAAGGGTTAGGCAGAGGTGAATTATCACCCACGTTTCACCAATAATTGTATTCGGTCCCACGTAATAGTGGTATACATAGGCAGAGTAGAATTAGGGCCACCCCATCTCTTCCCATGCGATGTCGTTGTCAGATGCATGGTTCGCGTCACCAAGACTGCCCGGAAGACGGCAACAGGCTCACCCCCTATCACGTGGGACCGAATTCAATGATTGATGAAATGTGGGTGTTAATTCACATTTGCCTAACCCTCCGGGGTTAAAGGCGTGATTAAAATATGTTTGTATGTAAATATTATACATAGAAACACCCAGACCAATGCAAATATACATATTCGTGCATACATATTATATTTGCACTGAGCAGGAATCGAAGCTGCGCCTCCTGCGGAGCATTCGAACGATCTACCGCCACGCCACAGAGGCCGTCAATAGGCGCCCACGTAAAACTAACAGACAGACATTTAAATATTCATTATTATTCAAATTGATGCATGTCTATTGTTACATCACGTCAGAACGGCTGAGCGCGTCTGATTAAAATTTGTGAGGTATAATGGTCTGGAATAGCATTTAAGCAGAGATGACCTCCGTGGCGTAGCGGTAGAGCATTCGACTGCTATGTAGAGGGCGTGGGTTCGATTCCCGCTCAGTGCAAATATTTGCATACATGAATAAGTACATTTGCACTGGTGTTTCTATGTATAATATATTGTATGTATTTACAAAAATAATATCTAAGTATTCGCATTCTAGATTCTATTGAGGCGGAGAATGAAGAAACCATTTTATATTATTTTACAGTATCACTATTGTACCCATTTTCACAATAAATAGATTTGATTTTATTTGATTTGATTCATAACACAAGCTAGTTAAGCTATGCTTGCCATGGATCTAGATAGCGTTCTGTGGAATTGGTTGCGCCGATGGTAGAATTTGTATTTTTTTTGCTCAATAGTAGTAATTCAAATCATTGACACTGAAACACACGCTTCCTGTACCCATCTCCCTCCCGCGCTACCTTTAAAGTGAGATAGCAATAGTTTTCGCCCCGCTCAATTGTCAAAATAGCCGCATCTTGACTTCCGCTTTGAACTAGCAAGCAACAATGGCAGCGGCGCGCGCGACTCTCAGAAATTAATAATGTTTGTTGGATTTTGACCGCTTTCATAGACCTTTACCGATCGGATTGTGCCTCTCGTGTGTCCCTCAAGTGATTTAGTGATGTGGGCAGCAGCTCCTGAGCCAGGAAGAGAAGACCGGTGCACCGGCCCAGCCAGCACGTGGCGTAGTAAAGGTTAGTGCATCCTCTCCTAATTTCTCGGGTTGCATTCAATGCCTAAACCACCTCCGCGGCAACCCGATCACCTATCTTGTTTGTTGTGTAAAGTGTCATATGAAACAGATAGCTTCATCCCCCCGCAAAATACAGTCCACTAGCTCACGTGGCGTAGAATCGCGCCACCATTCTTTTGGTCCTTCGAGCCGGATCCTTAGTCGTAGTTCGCAATTTGTTATTTATTCCATAGGGAATAAACGCACCGCACCTAAATACCTAGTTATTTTAGTAGAAAACCCCGCATCTAGGCATTTAGGTTTGGATCTTAGGTATTCTAGACACCCTAGTGCATAGGCACAGTGTAATACCTAACGCATTTGGCTATTTCAATTTCTGAGTTGTCCGTTCGCCGCTAGTTTCGCATCGTATTTACCTAATACATACATAGGTAGGTACGCGGTTATACCTCGCTCGCATTTCTCTTATCGTATCGATCCTTAGTCGTAGTTTAGCATTTTGTTATTATTCTATTGGGAATAAACGCACCGCACCTAAATACCTAGTTATTTTAGTAGAAAACCCCGCATCTAGGCATTTAGGTTTAGATCTTAGGTATACTAGACACCCTAGTGCATAGGCACAGTGTAATACCTAACGCATTTGGCTTTTGTTTTTATTTGTTTCAATTTCTAAGTTATCCGTTCGCCGCTAGCTCGCATCGTATTTACCTAATACCTACGTGGGTAGGTACGTGGTTATACCTCGCTCGCATTTCATTCAAATTCATACGAAAGTATTTTAATTTGAATAGATATTACGCAATACTTAATCCCTGAAATAATAGTTGAACCTAGACAGCGATCTAGCTCGCGTAGGTACGATCTTGTTGCTATGCGCGTTTTGTTCAAGCTTGCACTCGCAGTTATAAGTACCTACCTACCTACGGATATCGTTCGCGCCGCGTCGCTGTACTGTAGGTACCGCTAAGATTAAGTCATTTCATTTGTTGTTTACCGCACTTTAGTTTGATATTAGTTGTAAAAATGCCCCCAAAGGTTGGTAGCACCGATAGTAAAGTTCAATTGAAACTTTTATACGCTAAAAGAGAAATGATTTACTCTCGTGTACAATCGATTTGTGATAATGCACTTAAAACCTCTGATTTGGCTATTAGAGATTCGTTCTTGTGTTCTATAGAAAACTTGGATAGTTTACGCGCGGATTTCGAATCCTTAGTACATGACATCAACGTTTTAGAGTTAAATTTAAATCCCGATTACTCAGTGAGTTATCAGGCCTTGTCGTCGTTTGACGATTTGTATTGTCGTATCAAACGCGTCGCTAGGAGTTTGGAGAAACCGTCTGACCGACCCAATCCCACTCGCGACCGACCTAAGTTGCCACCAATTCAAATACCCGAATTTGATGGTAACATTCGCAATTGGTGTTTATTTATAGATAGTTTTGAGAATACAATAGTTAAGAACGATTCGTTGACAGATCACGAAAAATTGCATTATCTCGTTGAAAAATTAACTGGTAAAGCTATAACCGTTTGCGCTGGAATTACGTTTAGTGCCGAAAATTATAATTTAATTTTAAATACTTTGAAAGCTAAGTATGAGGATAAAAGATCGGTAGCTAACGCATATTTGGATCAGATATTTGACTTGAAATCCATTACGGCATGTAACGATCAAAACTTAGAGAAGTTTCTGGATACTTTCGCATCATCTGTTCGCGCCGTAAAGAACCTAAAGATCGATGACCTCTGCGACTTCTTATTTTTGTATATGGGTTTAAAGAAATTAGATTCCGAAACCATTCGTTTATTTGAGTCGGATCATCGCGGCAATAAAATTCCTAAGTTACGTGATGCGAAGACTTAGAAAGTTTTGTTCGCGAGCATATAAAAATATTGCAACGCTCTTCATCGAAACATGAAGGCGCGAAGAAAGTTGTTAGTTCGGAACGTAGAATAGATGCGTCATCGAAGTCACTGAAGTCAACTCATACTTATGTTAATACCGCACCAGCACATGTACAATCACCTGTTTGCTCTTTGTGTAATGCTCATCATTCGCAATTGTACAAGTGTCCGGGTTTCCTAAAATTATCGCCTAGTGATCGTTATAAATTTGTTCGCGCTAATAATTTTTGTTTTAATTGTCTCGGTACTAAACACCGCGTTGTTTTATGTAATAGTAGCAATAGTTGTCGCAAATGTCCAGCGAGACACCACACCTTACTTCATTTTGAAAATAGTAATGCCGCATCCAATGTGAGCACAGTTGGTTCGTCGAGCGGTGGCACACGGCGGCCTGCGCCACAGCCGCAGCCCGCGCTCGCGCGCGCTCCGGCCCGCCCGGAGACCGCTGCGAATGACGTCACCTTGTGTTCGTTGTCCGCTAGTTCTGCGCTCACTACTGTTGTCCTCGCGACTGCTCGCGTTATCATTGTTGATGCGTTAGGTAAACCCCACATTGTTCGAGCGCTATTAGATGGCGCTTCGCAAAGTAATTTTATTACTCAAGATTGTTGTCAACGTCTTGGTTTCAATGTTAATAAGCGTTCAACCCGCTCAGTGGTGAAGGGTTTTGGAGGCTTACAGTCAGCTGTTGGCACCGTTAGAACAAGGTTTGGATCTCGTTTTAATAATAATATTTGGTTTGACATGGATTCGCTCGTTATAGATAAAATAACTGAACAGTTGCCTACCGTCCCGGTTGACACGTCTTTATTAACGAAATTTAAAGACTTGCCTTTAGCAGATGAGACTTACGCTGTTCCTGGAGTCGTCGATATATTGATCGGCGCTTCGATTCTCCCGCACCTCCAGTTATCACGTAAGGTTCAAGGGGGACCGACGTACCCCGCTCCGCACGCACTGGAAACAGTTCTTGGTTTTGTTATAATTGGTTCCGCACCCGCTTCTATAGATAGTTTTAGTTACTCGACTGCCTCGTTCTGTTGCACCGTCGAGCCGCCACTGGAGTCTACCATCCGCAAGTTTTGGGAAATTGAAGAGGTCAATGTCCCACCAATCCTAAGCCCTGATGACAAGATGGCTGAGGAGATTTATTGTCGCACGACTACTCGTGATGAGCAGGGTCGTTATGTTGTCGCGCTCCCTTTCAAGGGAGATATTTTTTCGCTCGGTGACTCCCGTGTATCCGCTGATAGACGCTTTCTTTGTTTAGAACGAAAGATGCAGGCGTCTCCAAAGTTAAAGCAAGCCTATGATGAGGTTGTTAACGAATATTTAGATAAAGGTTACATCTCACCTGCGCCTGCGGACACTGACGAGACCCAGCCTTCGTACATTATCCCGCACCACGGAGTTATTAGAGAAGATAAGCTTACTACTAAGCTCCGCGTAGTTTTGGATGGCAGTGCTAAGACTAGCACTTCCGTGTCGCTTAATGACATTTTGTATTGTGGTCAAAATCTTCAAGGTAATTTATTTAACATAATTGTAAATTTTCGCTTATTCGCTGTTGCACTCTCTGCAGATATTCGACAAATGTTTTTGTGCCTTGAAGTGCGCAAATCCGATCGTAGGTTTCAACGATTTTTGTATAGATTTTCACCGCAAGAACCTTTAATGGTTTACGAATTTAATCGTGTTTGCTTCGGGCTTAAATCTAGCCCTTTTCACGCACTTCGCACCGTCAAGCAGTTGGCCGCTGACGAGGGCGATGCATTTCCGAAAGCGAGAGCCACCATTGAGACGGGCTTATACATGGATGACTTCGTGTATAGTGTAGATAGCGAGGCAGAGGCTGTCGAGACGGCCGCTCAAGTTATAAGTCTCATGAAGGCTGGTCAATTTGATCTCGTGAAATGGACGAGCAACTCGCAAACTGCGTTAGAGTCGATTCCACCGTCGCACCGATTGTCTTCGGTTAAGGAATTCGATGAAAGTGATACGCACAAGGTGCTCGGTTTAAGCTGGTCGCCCGCATCTGATACGTTTAGTTTGAAAATTAGTTCGACCCCGCAAACTTGTACTAAACGCATTATCCTGTCGTGTGTGGCACGGATATGGGACGTAATGGGATTCGTAGCTCCTGTCGTTTTGTACGCCAAGCTACTTATAAAAGAGCTTTGGCTTTCCAATTGTGATTGGGACGACACCGCGCCCGACAACATTGCTAAGTTGTGGGCTCGCTTTAGAAAAGAACTTTCTGTGCTTGACCAAACACAAATTCCGCGTCATGTAGGTATATCGCAACATAGTGTTGTTACGGTAGTAGGCTTCGCGGACGCTAGTGAGAAGGCGTATGGAGGAGTAGTTTATTTTCATGTCTCGAATGTAGGTAAGGTTTCAATTAGCCTTATGAGCGCGAAATCAAAGGTCTCTCCCCGTAAGGTCGTCTCTCTGGCACGCCTCGAGCTATGCGCTTTACTATTGTTAGTTAGATTGATCACCTCTATCGTCAATGCTTGTAGTAGTCGCATTAATATTAGTAGAATTTTAGCTTTTTCGGACTCAACAGTCGCTTTGTGTTGGGCCCACTCTTCGCCCCATCGTTGGGACACATTCGTCGCTAATAGAGTGGCAAAAATTCAATCGGAATTAGCGCCACAAAATCTCTTTCACGTTGCTGGCACCGACATCCCAGCCGATTGTCTCTCTCGTGGATTGCTTCCTTCGCAAATTTTAGATCACCCGTTATGGTTTAGTGGACCGTCCTGGATTCATGCCGCGTTAGATAAGTGGCCAGTTAGTCAATTCAATCCCACTACGGTTTCCGAACCACCCGAGGAGAAGAAGCACTCGCTTGTTGTATCGGTCCCACGTGAAGAGTCCCTTATTTTGTTGTTGGCTAATCGCGTCTCGTCTTGGTCGAGACTGTTGCGTTGTGTTGTTTATGTAGGCCGATTTTTGAGAATTTTATCTACGCGCGGTCATATAACCGCCGCTGATTTAGATAAAGCTGAATTGGTCATACTTCGCGAGTTGCAGAAAATATGTTATTTTGCTTCTGAATTTAAAAATTTAGAATTTAACAAACCTTGTAGTCGTTCTTTCCGACACTTGAAACCATTTTTGGAAGATGGACTCATTCGAGTAGGTGGTCGTTTGTGAAATTCAAGTTTAGGATTTGAACAAAGGCACCCAGTAGTTCTCCCGCGTAAGGACCACGTATTAGATTTGTTAGTAGATTATCATCATAAGGTGAATTGTCACGCTGGTCCCGATTTGTTAATGTCTATTTTGAGACAGAAATATTGGATAATTTCCGCTCGTAATTTGATTCGCGCTAGAGTACACAGATGTGTACCTTGTTTTAAACTCCGCCCGCGTTTTATCGCGCCTGAGATGGCCGATCATCGCTCTTGTCGTGTTGTTCAATCCGCAAAACCTTTCGTACACACCGGCACAGACTTTGCTGGGCCTTTCAAAGTCACCATTGCTCGTGGTCGTGGCATTCGCTCCACGAAAGCTTATGTTTGTTTGTTCATTTGTATGACAACTCGCGCGGTTCATATAGAGTTGACCGGTGATTTAAGTACGCAAAATTTTATGTCCGCTTTTAAACGTTTTTTGTCGCGTCGTGGTCCGGTTAAGCGCATGTATTCGGACAACGGTACAAACTATGTAGGGGCCCGACGTAGTATTTCGGAATTGCACACATTCTTACGGTCTAAGTACTACCAAAGTGAATTCGCTCACATCTTAGCCGAAAATCGCATTGAATGGTACTTTAACACGCCTGCAGCTAGTCATTTTGGTGGTAATTGGGAAGCGAATATTAAAAGCCTTAAGTCGCATCTGTTTCGCATCATAGGCGAACAGATTCTCTCGTTCGAGGAGTTGAGTACCGTACTCGCTCAAGTAGAGGCGGTGATGAACACGCGTCCGCTGTGTTGGACTCTATCTAGCGATCCGTCAGAGCCATTAGCGTTGACGCCAGCTCACTTCTTAAATACGACTCCTCTAAAATATTTGCCCGCAATAGATGTTGATGACGATAGAATGCACCTTCTAACTCGTCACGCTCTTTTAGATAAATTAGTCCAATCGTTTTGGAATCGTTGGAGAACCGATTATTTGCACACGCTGCAGTCGCGTCAAAAATGGAATACTCCATCCAACCCAATTACTGTAGGTACGGTGGTAGTCCTTATGACTGGGAATGCGCCTCCTTTACATTGGCCTCTAGGAGTAGTAGAGGAAGTTTTTCCCGATTCCCGCGGGATAACTCGTGTTGTACGGGTTAAAACCGCAACCGGATCGTATCTGCGCCCGGTTGTTCGCCTCTGCCCTCTGCCTAACCAGCAGTAGGCACGAGTTCAAACCTAGGTTTATATTTTAGTTGTTATTTCCCAAACCTAGATTTAGATTAGACTTTAGATTTGTTCCGCATTTTTCGTTTGAAGGTAACCCTTCAAGCCGGGGGGAATGGTTGCGCCGATGGTAGAATTTGTATTTTTTTTGCTCAATAGTAGTAATTCAAATCATTGACACTGAAACACACGCTTCCTGTACCCATCTCCCTCCCGCGCTACCTTTAAAGTGAGATAGCAATAGTTTTCGCCCCGCTCAATTGTCAAAATAGCCGCATCTTGACTTCCGCTTTGAACTAGCAAGCAACAATGGCAGCGGCGCGCGCGACTCTCAGAAATTAATAATGTTTGTTGGATTTTGACCGCTTTCATAGACCTTTACCGATCGGATTGTGCCTCTCGTGTGTCCCTCAAGTGATTTAGTGATGTGGGCAGCAGCTCCTGAGCCAGGAAGAGAAGACCGGTGCACCGGCCCAGCCAGCACGTGGCGTAGTAAAGGTTAGTGCGTCCTCTCCTAATTTCTCGGGTTGCATTCAATGCCTAAACCACCTCCGCGGCATCCCGATCACCTATCTTGTTTGTTGTGTAAAGTGTCATATGAAACAGATAGCTTCATCCCCCCGCAAAATACAGTCCACTAGCTCACGTGGCGTAGAATCGCGCCACCATTCTTTTGGTCCTTCGAGCCGGATCCTTAGTCGTAGTTCGCAATTTGTTATTTATTCCATAGGGAATAAACGCACCGCACCTAAATACCTAGTTATTTTAGTAGAAAACCCCGCATCTAGGCATTTAGGTTTGGATCTTAGGTATTCTAGACACCCTAGTGCATAGGCACAGTGTAATACCTAACGCATTTGACTATTTCAATTTCTGAGTTGTCCGTTCGCCGCTAGTTTCGCATCGTATTTACCTAATACATACATAGGTAGGTACGCGGTTATACCTCGCTCGCATTTCTCTTATCATATCGATCCTTAGTCGTAGTTTCGCATTTTGTTATTATTCTATTGGGAATAAACGCACCGCACCTAAATACCTAGTTATTTTAGTAGAAAACCCCGCATCTAGGCATTTAGGTTTAGATCTTAGGTATACTAGACACCCTAGTGCATAGGCACAGTGTAATACCTAACGCATTTGGCTTTTGTTTTTATTTGTTTCAATTTCTAAGTTATCCGTTCGCCGCTAGCTCGCATCGTATTTACCTAATACCTACGTGGGTAGGTACGTGGTTATACCTCGCTCGCATTTCATTCAAATTCATACGAAAGTATTTTAATTTGAATAGATATTACGCAATACTTAATCCCTGAAATAATAGTTGAACCTAGACAGCGATCTAGCTCGCGTAGGTACGATCTTGTTGCTATGCGCGTTTTGTTCAAGCTTGCACTCGCAGTTATAAGTACCTACCTACCTACGGATATCGTTCGCGCCGCGTCGCTGTACTGTAGGTACCGCTAAGATTAAGTCATTTCATTTGTTGTTTACCGCACTTTAGTTTGATATTAGTTGTAAAAATGCCCCCAAAGGTTGGTAGCACCGATAGTAAAGTTCAATTGAAACTTTTATACGCTAAAAGAGAAATGATTTACTCTCGTGTACAATCGATTTGTGATAATGCACTTAAAACCTCTGATTTGGCTATTAGAGATTCGTTCTTGTGTTCTATAGAAAACTTGGATAGTTTACGCGCGGATTTCGAATCCTTAGTACATGACATCAACGTTTTAGAGTTAAATTTAAATCCCGATTACTCAGTGAGTTATCAGGCCTTGTCGTCGTTTGACGATTTGTATTGTCGTATCAAACGCGTCGCTAGGAGTTTGGAGAAACCGTCTGACCGACCCAATCCCACTCGCGACCGACCTAAGTTGCCACCAATTCAAATACCCGAATTTGATGGTAACATTCGCAATTGGTGTTTATTTATAGATAGTTTTGAGAATACAATAGATAAGAACGATTCGTTGACAGATCACGAAAAATTGCATTATCTCGTTGAAAAATTAACTGGTAAAGCTATAACCGTTTGCGCTGGAATTACGTTTAGTGCCGAAAATTATAATTTAATTTTAAATACTTTGAAAGCTAAGTATGAGGATAAAAGATCGGTAGCTAACGCATATTTGGATCAGATATTTGACTTGAAATCCATTACGGCATGTAACGATCAAAACTTAGAGAAGTTTCTGGATACTTTCGCATCATCTGTTCGCGCCGTAAAGAACCTAAAGATCGATGACCTCTGCGACTTCTTATTTTTGTATATGGGTTTAAAGAAATTAGATTCCGAAACCATTCGTTTATTTGAGTCGGATCATCGCGGCAATAAAATTCCTAAGTTACGTGATGCGAAGACTTAGAAAGTTTTGTTCGCGAGCATATAAAAATATTGCAACGCTCTTCATCGAAACATGAAGGCGCGAAGAAAGTTGTTAGTTCGGAACGTAGAATAGATGCGTCATCGAAGTCACTGAAGTCAACTCATACTTATGTTAATACCGCACCAGCACATGTACAATCACCTGTTTGCTCTTTGTGTAATGCTCATCATTCGCAATTGTACAAGTGTCCGGGTTTCCTAAAATTATCGCCTAGTGATCGTTATAAATTTGTTCGCGCTAATAATTTTTGTTTTAATTGTCTCGGTACTAAACACCGCGTTGTTTTATGTAATAGTAGCAATAGTTGTCGCAAATGTCCAGCGAGACACCACACCTTACTTCATTTTGAAAATAGTAATGCCGCATCCAATGTGAGCACAGTTGGTTCGTCGAGCGGTGGCACACGGCGGCCTGCGCCACAGCCGCAGCCCGCGCTCGCGCGCGCTCCGGCCCGCCCGGAGACCGCTGCGAATGACGTCACCTTGTGTTCGTTGTCCGCTAGTTCTGCGCTCACTACTGTTGTCCTCGCGACTGCTCGCGTTATCATTGTTGATGCGTTAGGTAAACCCCACATTGTTCGAGCGCTATTAGATGGCGCTTCGCAAAGTAATTTTATTACTCAAGATTGTTGTCAACGTCTTGGTTTCAATGTTAATAAGCGTTCAACCCGCTCAGTGGTGAAGGGTTTTGGAGGCTTACAGTCAGCTGTTCATGGCACCGTTAGAACAAGGTTTGGATCTCGTTTTAATAATAATATTTGGTTTGACATGGATTCGCTCGTTATAGATAAAATAACTGAACAGTTGCCTACCGTCCCGGTTGACACGTCTTTATTAACGAAATTTAAAGACTTGCCTTTAGCAGATGAGACTTACGCTGTTCCTGGAGTCGTCGATATATTGATCGGCGCTTCGATTCTCCCGCACCTCCAGTTATCACGTAAGGTTCAAGGGGGACCGACGTACCCCGCTCCGCACGCACTGGAAACAGTTCTTGGTTTTGTTATAATTGGTTCCGCACCCGCTTCTATAGATAGTTTTAGTTACTCGACTGCCTCGTTCTGTTGCACCGTCGAGCCGCCACTGGAGTCTACCATCCGCAAGTTTTGGGAAATTGAAGAGGTCAATGTCCCACCAATCCTAAGCCCTGATGACAAGATGGCTGAGGAGATTTATTGTCGCACGACTACTCGTGATGAGCAGGGTCGTTATGTTGTCGCGCTCCCTTTCAAGGGAGATATTTTTTCGCTCGGTGACTCCCGTGTATCCGCTGATAGACGCTTTCTTTGTTTAGAACGAAAGATGCAGGCGTCTCCAAAGTTAAAGCAAGCCTATGATGAGGTTGTTAACGAATATTTAGATAAAGGTTACATCTCACCTGCGCCTGCGGACACTGACGAGACCCAGCCTTCGTACATTATCCCGCACCACGGAGTTATTAGAGAAGATAAGCTTACTACTAAGCTCCGCGTAGTTTTGGATGGCAGTGCTAAGACTAGCACTTCCGTGTCGCTTAATGACATTTTGTATTGTGGTCAAAATCTTCAAGGTAATTTATTTAACATAATTGTAAATTTTCGCTTATTCGCTGTTGCACTCTCTGCAGATATTCGACAAATGTTTTTGTGCCTTGAAGTGCGCAAATCCGATCGTAGGTTTCAACGATTTTTGTATAGATTTTCACCGCAAGAACCTTTAATGGTTTACGAATTTAATCGTGTTTGCTTCGGGCTTAAATCTAGCCCTTTTCACGCACTTCGCACCGTCAAGCAGATGGCCGCTGACGAGGGCGATGCATTTCCGAAAGCGAGAGCCACCATTGAGACGGGCTTATACATGGATGACTTCGTGTATAGTGTAGATAGCGAGGCAGAGGCTGTCGAGACGGCCGCTCAAGTTATAAGTCTCATGAAGGCTGGTCAATTTGATCTCGTGAAATGGACGAGCAACTCGCAAACTGCGTTAGAGTCGATTCCACCGTCGCACCGATTGTCTTCGGTTAAGGAATTCGATGAAAGTGATACGCACAAGGTGCTCGGTTTAAGCTGGTCGCCCGCATCTGATACGTTTAGTTTGAAAATTAGTTCGACCCCGCAAACTTGTACTAAACGCATTATCCTGTCGTGTGTGGCACGGATATGGGACGTAATGGGATTCGTAGCTCCTGTCGTTTTGTACGCCAAGCTACTTATAAAAGAGCTTTGGCTTTCCAATTGTGATTGGGACGACACCGCGCCCGACAACATTGCTAAGTTGTGGGCTCGCTTTAGAAAAGAACTTTCTGTGCTTGACCAAACACAAATTCCGCGTCATGTAGGTATATCGCAACATAGTGTTGTTACGGTAGTAGGCTTCGCGGACGCTAGTGAGAAGGCGTATGGAGGAGTAGTTTATTTTCATGTCTCGAATGTAGGTAAGGTTTCAATTAGCCTTATGAGCGCGAAATCAAAGGTCTCTCCCCGTAAGGTCGTCTCTCTGGCACGCCTCGAGCTATGCGCTTTACTATTGTTAGTTAGATTGATCACCTCTATCGTCAATGCTTGTAGTAGTCGCATTAATATTAGTAGAATTTTAGCTTTTTCGGACTCAACAGTCGCTTTGTGTTGGGCCCACTCTTCGCCCCATCGTTGGGACACATTCGTCGCTAATAGAGTGGCAAAAATTCAATCGGAATTAGCGCCACAAAATCTCTTTCACGTTGCTGGCACCGACATCCCAGCCGATTGTCTCTCTCGTGGATTGCTTCCTTCGCAAATTTTAGATCACCCGTTATGGTTTAGTGGACCGTCCTGGATTCATGCCGCGTTAGATAAGTGGCCAGTTAGTCAATTCAATCCCACTACGGTTTCCGAACCACCCGAGGAGAAGAAGCACTCGCTTGTTGTATCGGTCCCACGTGAAGAGTCCCTTATTTTGTTGTTGGCTAATCGCGTCTCGTCTTGGTCGAGACTGTTGCGTTGTGTTGTTTATGTAGGCCGATTTTTGAGAATTTTATCTACGCGCGGTCATATAACCGCCGCTGATTTAGATAAAGCTGAATTGGTCATACTTCGCGAGTTGCAGAAAATATGTTATTTTGCTTCTGAATTTAAAAATTTAGAATTTAACAAACCTTGTAGTCGTTCTTTCCGACACTTGAAACCATTTTTGGAAGATGGACTCATTCGAGTAGGTGGTCGTTTGTGAAATTCAAGTTTAGGATTTGAACAAAGGCACCCAGTAGTTCTCCCGCGTAAGGACCACGTATTAGATTTGTTAGTAGATTATCATCATAAGGTGAATTGTCACGCTGGTCCCGATTTGTTAATGTCTATTTTGAGACAGAAATATTGGATAATTTCCGCTCGTAATTTGATTCGCGCTAGAGTACACAGATGTGTACCTTGTTTTAAACTCCGCCCGCGTTTTATCGCGCCTGAGATGGCCGATCATCGCTCTTGTCGTGTTGTTCAATCCGCAAAACCTTTCGTACACACCGGCACAGACTTTGCTGGGCCTTTCAAAGTCACCATTGCTCGTGGTCGTGGCATTCGCTCCACGAAAGCTTATGTTTGTTTGTTCATTTGTATGACAACTCGCGCGGTTCATATAGAGTTGACCGGTGATTTAAGTACGCAAAATTTTATGTCCGCTTTTAAACGTTTTTTGTCGCGTCGTGGTCCGGTTAAGCGCATGTATTCGGACAACGGTACAAACTATGTAGGGGCCCGACGTAGTATTTCGGAATTGCACACATTCTTACGGTCTAAGTACTACCAAAGTGAATTCGCTCACATCTTAGCCGAAAATCGCATTGAATGGTACTTTAACACGCCTGCAGCTAGTCATTTTGGTGGTAATTGGGAAGCGAATATTAAAAGCCTTAAGTCGCATCTGTTTCGCATCATAGGCGAACAGATTCTCTCGTTCGAGGAGTTGAGTACCGTACTCGCTCAAGTAGAGGCGGTGATGAACACGCGTCCGCTGTGTTGGACTCTATCTAGCGATCCGTCAGAGCCATTAGCGTTGACGCCAGCTCACTTCTTAAATACGACTCCTCTAAAATATTTGCCCGCAATAGATGTTGATGACGATAGAATGCACCTTCTAACTCGTCACGCTCTTTTAGATAAATTAGTCCAATCGTTTTGGAATCGTTGGAGAACCGATTATTTGCACACGCTGCAGTCGCGTCAAAAATGGAATACTCCATCCAACCCAATTACTGTAGGTACGGTGGTAGTCCTTATGACTGGGAATGCGCCTCCTTTACATTGGCCTCTAGGAGTAGTAGAGGAAGTTTTTCCCGATTCCCGCGGGATAACTCGTGTTGTACGGGTTAAAACCGCAACCGGATCGTATCTGCGCCCGGTTGTTCGCCTCTGCCCTCTGCCTAACCAGCAGTAGGCACGAGTTCAAACCTAGGTTTATATTTTAGTTGTTATTTCCCAAACCTAGATTTAGATTAGACTTTAGATTTGTTCCGCATTTTTCGTTTGAAGGTAACCCTTCAAGCCGGGGGGAATGGTTGCGCCGATGGTAGAATTTGTATTTTTTTTGCTCAATAGTAGTAATTCAAATCATTGACACTGAAACACACGCTTCCTGTACCCATCTCCCTCCCGCGCTACCTTTAAAGTGAGATAGCAATAGTTTTCGCCCCGCTCAATTGTCAAAATAGCCGCATCTTGACTTCCGCTTTGAACTAGCAAGCAACAATGGCAGCGGCGCGCGCGACTCTCAGAAATTAATAATGTTTGTTGGATTTTGACCGCTTTCATAGACCTTTACCGATCGGATTGTGCCTCTCGTGTGTCCCTCAAGTGATTTAGTGATGTGGGCAGCAGCTCCTGAGCCAGGAAGAGAAGACCGGTGCACCGGCCCAGCCAGCACGTGGCGTAGTAAAGGTTAGTGCATCCTCTCCTAATTTCTCGGGTTGCATTCAATGCCTAAACCACCTCCGCGGCAACCCGATCACCTATCTTGTTTGTTGTGTAAAGTGTCATATGAAACAGATAGCTTCATCCCCCCGCAAAATACAGTCCACTAGCTCACGTGGCGTAGAATCGCGCCACCAGGAATATTTATTTATTTATATAAGGTTGCTTAGGTACAGTCAGCGTCAGAATGATCTGGAATACAAGGCCTCAAATCTATTTAGATTTAGAGAAGCCACACTCGACAAGCCCACGACCCACCTGATGGCAAGCCATCCAACCAAGGCAGGTGGGTTGTGGGCTTGTCGAGTGTGGCTTCTCTGGTGTTACACACGTCCATAGGCCACGGTAGTGGTTACCGTGGCCTATGGACGTGTGTAACACCAGAGGAGTCACACTCGCGCTGCCGACCCTGTAAGCACAGAGATTTTGTGCCGTCAGTGTAGAGGACAAAGCAGGACAAGCCTTTAGTCATCCTACTAACAGCACAAATTCTCCAGTGAGCTCTGGCTACCCTACTCACCGCTGGGAACACAACATGAAGTTATTATAACCGCGGTATACTGTAGGACGGAGGTACTTCCCAGTCGAACTGTTCAATTGGGCGGAAATACCGCCGTGTCCTAAATTTTGTTACACCTTATATAGCGACTTTTCACAACTATTTCAATGACGTTTTGTTTTTTTTTAAATAGAAATGGTCTCCTTTATGTAAAATTAGCCAACTAAAGAATTTAAGGCAGTTTCCCTCCCTTATTTTTACAATGTATATTGTCATGTTATACCGAAGTAGTGGCGATTTTTGACGTCGTCTAGAAATGACACTGAGTCTAGATACAGAGTTCTTATATAGTCTAACTTTATGGGGGTGATGGGAGGAGCCACCTGTCACCGCGCCTCCCCGTTTCCGGGGACGAGTTAGGGACTCTGTATCCGAGGAGAGGACCAGATTGAGAGAAATGGCCCTAGGTCGGCCGGGGTGCGAGGAATATGCCTATTAACCTCACCTTCGGCAACCAAAAACGACCCACAGGCATCGTGCGTTTTAGTCGACTCGAGTCCGACATAACCTGTCCCACCGGCTCCGATGGTGGAGGTACCCGTGGGGATTTTTCAGGCATTCTCTACCAGTCAACTTTATAATTATCTGTTCGAGATAATAATAAACTTTTATTAGGCACACAAGATCTCTTTTACTTACTTACGTAACTAGGTGCTTATCAATTATTTATTGTGGTATGTTTTTTTTATCTGTGTATCAACGAATGCAACCGGGGTTCAACACTAAGAGGTATATAATCTCAAAATAAATATGCTAAAAACAAATATTGTTGAATTCCAAACATATACGACAACCTTACCCCCACTCGATATTCAGTATAAAGGAAACAACATAAAATGCGTCAGTGATTGCATGTTTTTGGGTATCACAGTGGACAGGTATTGTAAATGGAGACCCCACATCGAAAGGATTCTAAACAAAGTTGATCGTTTTGTATATGCCATAAAAAAAAACAAACAATTAATATAAAAACAGCTCTGTTTAACCTATCATGGTTATGTCTCATCCGTATTGAGATATG
Organism: Eilema griseolum; assembly: GCA_963662185.1. NCBI lineage: Eukaryota > Metazoa > Arthropoda > Insecta > Lepidoptera > Erebidae > Eilema > Eilema griseolum. Next base: position 10,331,561 of record OY759253.1, read on the forward strand.
GCATTATCACTTGGGGCAACTCTGTAGCGGTGGATGAAGCATTTAGGGCACATAATAGTGCATCCGAGCAATAAGCGGAGCTGATCCCCTTGACAGTTGTAAACCACTTTTTGATAGATACAACATCCTACCCTTGCCTTGTTTATATATATTAGAGATTCGGAATGGGAGAGACGACTTGGGCAACCAAGCGCAGGGCACGCCGTAGTAACGGCGGTAAGACCCATCATGGGGGAGTGGCTAGAGAGGCCACACGGCAGCCTCTCGTACCGTCTGACGCAGATGATCACCGAGCACGGATGCTTCGGAAAGTATCTGCGTCGGATGGAAAAAGAGCCAACGTCCGAGTGCCATCACTGCGACGCGAGCGAGGACTCAGGTCCGCACACGCTCACCGAGTGTCCGGCGTGGGAGACGCCGAGGCGGGAGCTTGTGGCGGCCCTGGGAGTGAGGGTTCTCACGCTCTCCACCTTGCTCGCGGCGATGGTTCGCTGCGCGGATGCGTGGGCGGCCGGCGCCTCCTTCTGCGAGCAAGTAATGCTCGTGAAGGAGGAGGCGGGGCGGGTGCGGCAGCGGGAGCGACGAAGGATCGCAAGACAAGCTGCCCGCGCACGAAGGCAACTCGGGCGTCGGAGGTCGATGAACGACCTCCGCCCCCCATGAGCGCCGGCCTGGGGGTGACAGGTGAAGCCGCCTGTCACCCTGGCAGAAGCAGGCCGCGGCGGTGGCGCGCGTGGCGCGCCTCCCCGTTTCCGGGGACGAGTTGGGGACTCTGTAGTCCCCACACCCGAGAAGAGGGCCATATCGTGAGAGATGGCCCTGGGTCGGCAGGGGTGCGATGATATGCCTGTCAACCTCACCTTCGGCAACCAAAACGACCCACAGGCGGCGTGCGTTTTAGTCGGTTCGAGTCCGACATAACCTCATCCACCGGCTTCGGTGGGGAGGTATCCGTGGGGATTTTGCGCACGTAAAAAAAAAAAAAAAAAAAAATATATATATATTAGAGATAAGTATTTTTCTAAAAAAGCATTCTGATATCTTTACTTCCTTTAATGTGATATCTAGAAATAAACATAGATTTAAGCTTCCCTCGATCAGATTGCAGTTGTTCAAGGGTAATGCCTATTGTATGGCACTCTCAATTTTTAATCATCTCTTAACTCTCAACTTTATGAATTTCCAGTAAATCTCAATAGATTCCTATAAAATTCTTAAAATGATCACTCATAGGAGCAGAATCACAATAATTTATTTACTAAGCATATTCTAATTACGTGTAAATATCGCCGGAAAACAAAATGTTTTTTTATACCACTTAGTTGGCAGACAAGCACACGGCCCACCTGCTGGGAAGCGGTTACCGTGGCCTATGGACGTATGCAACACCAGGGGTATCACACTCGCGCTGCCGACCATGAAGAAACCTTCTGATGCCCCTTTTGAAGAACCCCATATTGTAAGCACTCGGGAAAACCGCAGCAGGGGAGGTCATTCCACAGCTTGAGTGTGCATGGGATGAAGTTTCTTTCATACCGCACAGTGCGCACCGTCTCAGGTCGCAATGTGTGGGGATGAATTCCCTGCCTATGGTGAGAGGTGCGATGATAGAATGTAGCTACGCGCATCATGTCAAACAATTCATCTGAGTACAAACCATTGAATAGGCGGTAGAACACACACAGTGAGGCAAAATCCCTCGTAAGGCTAAGAGGTTCCACTCTACCTGTGAGTATGGGATTGTCAACCAGCCTCATCTCACCAGTCTTTGCAACGAGTCGAAGGGGTCAAGCTGGTATGCAGGTAGCAGTACTCCATGTGAGGCCGGACCTGTGCTTTATAAAGAAGGAGTTGCTGCCCCGCAGGGAAGTACTGCTTCGCCCTGTTGAGCACTCCGAGTTTTCTTGATGCCAACTTAACCTTGTCTTGCAAATGACTTCGGTATTGGACGTCACTGAAGATGTCGACACAAAGGATCCCGATACTAGAAGAGATGGTAAGCGGTGTGTCCAGGAATTGCGGCGCTACAATGAATGGGTTTTCTTAGCGGTGAACACACATACTTGTGTCTTAGTGGGATTGAATTGGACTAGGTTTAGTCGTCCCCAATCGGATACTCCAGAGATAGTAGTCTCGATTTCAGACACAAGTTGTTCGCGACTCTTCTCCACGTCGGACTGAGGGATATTTGCACGGCCCGTGTAACACGTGTCCCCGGTACTGTCGTCCGCATAACAATGAATGGAGTCATCAGACAGCATGTCATTGATATGCAGCAGAAACAGCCTATTATCCTAAAGCGGCCTCCCTAGGTCAGCCAGGGTGCGAGGGATATGCTTGTCAACCTCACATTCGACAACTAACAACGACCGACAGACGCTGTGCGTTTTATTCGGTGTCAGTCTGACATAAACTCTCCCACTGGTTCCGGCAGTATCCGTGAGGATGTTTCCCTTTTATCTATATGGCATTATGCTACGTGAGCGTCAAGCTGTATTTCGATGTGGCGCGTGAAATTCAAATGTTTGTGGTTCTTTAAGTGACAGGTGGAGCCGACTGTCACCCTGGCAGGAGCAGGCCGCGTTTCCCCGTTCCCGGGGACGAGTTGGGGACTTTGTAGTCCCCACGCCCGAAAAGAGGGTCAGATCGTAAGAGATGGCCCTAGGTCGGCCGAGGTGCGAGAGATATGCCTGTCAACCTCACATTCGTCAACCAAAAACGACCCACAGGTGGCGTGCGTTTTATTCGGTTCGAGTCCGACATAACTTCTTCCACCGGCTCCGGCGGGGATTTCGCGAACGTAAAAAAAATGTATCCTACGTTATCACTTTTATCTATCATTTTACAGTTAAGGTAAAAAATAAAATTCTTGTTACAATTTGCCCATAAGAAGTACACGAGGTGATTGATTCTTACCCGTCACTTTCCCGATATAGCCACTGATTTTAGACCTGCTGGAGTGAAATTTTAAGAATGTGATTTATAATTTTATAAGGTATCGGGACTTCTCGCGAATTATATCTTGGAACTTACTATTTCTGCCGACGTTTCGGATACGTTGCAGCACCCGTGGTCACGACTTGACTAGTCTTCGAGCGTCGAGATGTATGCGGGGAACATTTTTTTTGGAGCGTTGGACCCACCATTACACTTATTATGAACGGTTAGGCTGGCGACACACCACACTCACTATGTCAGTTTTTAACGGCACTGTGTTTCTTGGTTTTAGTATCTTAATCACTGGATTCCACGTTCCGAATAGTTTGAATCCATCTTCCCTATTGAAATTTTTATATTTTTTTATTTCAATGGCTTCACGCACAATCCGTGAATAGTAGTGGCGATCAGTGGAGAGGACTTTAGGTTGATGAACAACAATGACATCAGCCTGTCGATTCTACTAAAGCAAAACCACTGTCGTACCACCACAGTCACTGCAAAAAATTGAATTAAATTTTATACTTTATATCTTAAAGTTAAAATGCACAATTAAATGAAAAGAGTTTTATTACACTTTTTTATTCACTCTGCATAAAGGCTTTTAATTTTGGACTCTACACATTGGTTTAAAGTTTAAAATGAAATGGATTTTAAGCACTATCCGTGGTTTGACAGTGGTTTTGCTTGAATTGAGGGCCAGCTCTAGATCCCATAACATTGTTAATCCATACTAACGCCAGAATCGAGGATGTTCCTACCAACCTGAAAACATTTTGACAACTCGTAGTGAAGACTTTTCGGTTACAAATCCATCTGAAATACGAAATCAACAACCAGGTTTGGGACTTAGGGGTTGCAAGGACATGGCGACATTGGTAGATTGTCCGAATGATGCAGATTTGCAACATCAATCATCACCCATTGACGGCGGTGTGTGTTCCACTGAAGAGCCGCCTCAAGGAGGTGCTACAGTCACGGGTGAGGTGAAGACTCCGATGAGCGACGACAAAGGCAATCGAAAACAGTTGCAATGTAAAACAAAGTCTAGGGTCACAATCTTTGCAGACGAAAGTGGGTCCAATGTAAGGAAACTTTTACAGGCCCATCTCGGGGATGACTTTATTGTTACTGCTATTATAAAGCCGGGGGCACCGATCTCTGAGATAATAAGTTCTTGTGTACTTATATGTAAGAATTATACCAAAACAGATTATGTTATCATTTTGGGTGGAGCACACGATAGTAACGCGATGGCGTTTCAGTCGTATTTGTATTATGTGCTTAGTAAAATATATCACACAAATGTTTTAATTACAGAAATTAGTAGAAATAGATATTTGAATGTAAATAAATTAAATAATCTTCTAAATCATATATGTTATTGCTGTAGTAATGCACATTTCTTAAAAAATTGTGAATACTTCAATAAATTTTACATAAGTAGTATATTCCATAGGGAAATATTGCGACTAAAATATAAGTACAGTTATTTTAATTACAGGCATGAGTTGAATAATATTGCTTGTACATGCCGGAGTATAATAAAGAATTATCGTAGTACACATACTCAGACTCAGATGGAACTTAACTCATGTTGTGAATTGAATTTTGCTGATGCTATCACACAGACTGAACCTGACGATGTCAGCACAGGGAGAGCCGACGATTTTTTTCGTGAATAATAATTGTACTTCGCAGGATGTGCACGATGTTACAATACGAGAAAATGGGTTCTCTACGGGTAATATTTCATTCATAAAACCAATCGTTCATAAAACCAGACTATATTTGTATAACTGAACATTTTCTAGACCAGGTGTCGGCTCCCTTGTTTTGTTTGAGCGGATACAATAATGTTGCGTACAACACCAGAGTTGGGAAGACTCGAGGTGGTAGTCTTATTCTAGGAAAGGCAAATAGAGAGTGCAATGTGTGTTCACATATAAATGATCTGTATGCTCGGGATTCTTTCGAGATATGCTGTGTAAAGGATGTGGATAGTGGATTATATATATGTAATCTTTATCGAACGCCTGAGGACAGGAACTTCGATATATTTGTGCAGCGTCTGGAGAAGGTTCTAGAATATTTTTTCAACAGGAAGGCTTTAATTTGTGGAGATTTTAATGTGAATTTACTCAAGGAACATGAACATCGCACTGAATTTTTGGGATTGTTACGATGTTTTGATTTTAAGGTTCTTGTGCAAAATGTTACTTTTATCCGAAACAGTAGAACATCCTGTGTTGATAATTTCTTGACCAATGTGAACGATCAGAGTATACATGAAATAAATGTGGATCACAACGGTTTATCGGACGGGCATGCTGGTATTATGTGTGAGTTATCGTTAGCAAAATTAACAGATAGAAAATCTGCACGGAATGCAACAATTAGGGTAGAAAAAAGAGTATTTAATAAACGAAGTCATGAAACATTTGAAAAATTCATATTGAACGCTGAATGGTCATCAATGGCAATAAACACCTTTCTTTATAAATTTAATAATATATTTAAAAGTAGCTTCAGGAAAAAAATCAGAAAAATAAATAATGGTGGGAAACATACTTGCATTCCATGGGCAACAAAAGGCATAAGAGTTTTTAGCATAATGAAACGATTTCTCTGCATGCATAATGGAAATTGTATTAATGATAGTGTTCTAACTTATAGAAAAAACTATGTTAGGTTATTCAGAAGAGTTATTAAGGCGGCAAAAAGAAATGCTGTAGTTAGGCAATTGGAAAACGCTAAAAATGTTCGTAGGGAAATCTGGCAAGTTGTTAATCGCCATAGAAACAAAACTAGTGAAAAAGCGTTCAAGAACTTTAGTATTAATAATAATAATATGGAAAAGGTCGAGGACCCCAGAGAGGTTGCACGTATATTTGCTGAACAGTTTAATAGTAATAATAAACATTCTACAAATGACAGACAAAACAATGATTCAAATACTTTTCTTCACGATAGTGGTCGCGGGATCATTAAGGACATGGTCTTTTCTTCTATTACACCGGAGGAAGTTGGAAAGTTAGTGCGAGGAATGGTTAACAAGACTTCAACTGGTTATGACGAAATACCCATTACAGTAATTAAACATCATATAAAGGTATTAGCTTTCCCACTATCATGTTTTTTCAATCAATGTTGCGAAGCTGGAATTTTTCCTGAACAGTTGAAATTGGCCAAAGTGGTGCCGATTCACAAAAAGAGCGATGCGATGGATCCAAAGAATTACAGACCCATCTCTGTCTTGCCAACCCTATCTAAAAATTTTGAAAAATTAATAAAAACCCGTCTTGTGTCCCATCTCAATACAAATCAAATTATAAACAGGCAACAGTTCGGGTATCAGAGGTTTGTAGGCACTTCAGATGCTATAAATAGTTTAACCAATGAAGTAATAGGAAGAATTAATGAAAAACAGAAGGTTGCTGCAATATTTTTGGACCTAAGTTCCGCATTTGATACTGTTCATCATGCATTGCTGCTTAAAAAACTGGAATATTATGGCGTGAGAGGCAGGGCCCTGCAGCTGTTTGAATCATATTTGGGCAATAGGACGATGTATGTGGAAATTAAATCAATTGATAAAAATGGTTGTCAACGGGTTTATAGATCCAAGGTACATAACGTGATGACTGGTGTCCCACAAGGATCGATCCTTGGACCTGTGCTTTTCCTTATTTTTATGAACGATATGATAGATTACACGAAGCGGTTGAACGCGGATGCTCAATTGGTAGTTTTTGCAGATGATACAAATGCAGTAGTCAGTGCCGGTAGTATGGAATTGTTGAGCTGTAAAATAAATACGTTGCTGACTGATTTTCAGAATTGGTTTGCAGCTAATAGCTTAATAATAAATAGAAAGAAAACAAGCGTTATGGTATTTAAAACTACATCACGTAATTGCAACACTATCAATATTATGCTAAACGGCGATAGGGTAGATTCTGTAGATACTGTTAAATTTCTGGGCGTTCACATTGATTCGTTACTAAATTGGAAAGATGAACTGGATGCCATTGATGGATCAATTTCATCAGCTTGCTTTGCTCTAAGAAGCTTAAGAGATGAAGTCAGTGTTGACCACCTAAAGATGGTATATTTTGCATTAGTGGAGTCCAGATTAAGGTACAGCATTCAGCTTTGGGGTAATAGCTTTAAATATAACTGTACTAAGGCATTTATATTGCAGAAAAGGGCTATAAGAACAATAGTCCGTATTCCACAGTGGGAATCTTGTAGGGAGCATTTTAAAAACCTGTCTATACTAACCGTGCCTTGCCTCTATATATTAATGGTTTTAAGTGATTTTGCAAAACACATAAGGGATTATGAAACGGAAGATGAAAGAGTAACACGTGAAAGCACTCGAAGGAACCATTTCAAAGCTACATTGAATCCGAGAATTAACGTCGTGATACATAGTGCGAAACATCAAGCAATAAAACTATTTAATAGTCAGCCTAATGACTTAAAGCTTGATGTCTATAAAACCTATTCCTTTAAGAAAAAGTTAAAGTCCTTGCTGTTGGAAAAGTGTTACTACACAGTGGAAGAATTTGTGAATGATGACTAAAATGTTTTTGTGACTAAATGTAAAGTTGTAGTTAATTGTACCTAATATTTTATTTTATTTTATTTCATTTTGTCGTTATAGTGTATTTTCATTGATTGTATGTATTTATTAGTTAAAATTGACATTTCAATACAAGCTATGTTTGTTTAGAAATAAATAAATTGAATTGAATTGAATTGAAGGAATAGGCCCTATTTAGCATCAGACAGATATATACAGCCCAAACTCAGCCTCAGATCCATGGTCCATCTCATTGGTGAAATGTGGGTTTTAATTCACCTCTGACTATATGTATTTATCTATGATATTATTTGTTACAGCACCATGAAGCTCAGCATACTAGTGCTGCTGGCGGCTGTCTCCAGCACATATGGCTACCACATTCTGGTCACCTTCATTATGCCGTCACACAGCCACAACCAGCTCGGGAAAGGCGTCGTGGATGTTCTGCTTAAAAACGGACACACAGTAAGTGTTTGAGGCGATTCTGGTTGCGGTATCAAGCGATTCGGAAGCTCTTTCCTTTGTCGCACCATTAAGGCCTGGAATTCATTACCAGATTTAATCCTCTTTGTCGGCCGCTGGTAATCTAATGTTGCGCCCTTTAGCGGTCATAAAGTACTGTGTTAAAAAATAAACTTAAAATAAATATGCCGTGTTTAATATCATAACAACAAAAAATACATAATATACATAAAATCAGGTCTTTATCCCCGGAAGGTTAGGCAGAGATGAATTAACACCCACATTTCACCAATAACTGTATTCGGTCGCACGTAATAGGTGGTGAGCCTATTGCCGTATATCGGCACTATTGTTGACTCGAGCCCCGCATCTGAGGCTGAGTCTGGGCTGTATATATCTGTCTGATGTTAAACAGCCGCGTGGTTCCCGGCAGAGTAGAATTTGGGCCACCCTATCTCTTCCCATGTGGTGTCGTACAAGGCGACTAAGGGATAGGGCTGTTTAACAAATAATATCAACATAAAATAATTCTTTGGGCATCTAGGGCAGTTGTAGAGGGTGCGATGGATATGCCTTTCAACCTCACCTCCTAGGCGGCGTGCGTTTTGGTCGGTTCGAGTCCGACATAACCTCTTCCACCGGCTCCGGATCCGCACGTAAAAAAAAAAGTCAGTTCTCTCCCACCGGCTAGGGAAAAAAAACCTCAAAAGAAAATAATCTATTTCATCGCCTATCGTTATTCTAGAATGTTAACTAATTCTAATACAATAATTCTAAGCACATAATACTATAATCACTATTATGTCCAAATCTATGATATCTAAACATGGCTATTATTATCTGAAAAACCTACCGTGAATATAATAATGACATTTAATAATAAGTAGTTTGATTGGTTGCCTGGAAGAAATCGCTTCAGCGATAAGTCCGCCCATTGTACATTGAACTGTGTACAATGCTACCTACTTGTCCTACTGTAAATCTGTTGGTGTACAATAAAGAATTATCTATCTATCTATCTATCTATCTATCTAAAAAGAAAAACAAGTAAAGTATTTGAACTTGGCACACGAGATTGTCTCAGCAATGTTGACTCAGCAATAGTTATCTGATTGTGGTATCAGTCAGTGGACTAGTGACGAACAGGGTCTCGATTCTGCTAAAGTAAAAACCACTGTCATACCACGGACACGGCACTTTAAGGGGGAGGTAGGACACAGTGATATTGCCGTCTAATTGAGCAATCCGACTGGGGAAGTACCTCCGCCCTACAGAATACCGCGGTTACAATAACTTCGTGTTGTGTTCCCAGCGGTGAGTAGGGTAGCCAGAGCTCACTGGAGAATATGTGCTGTCAGTGGGAAGAATGATATGGTCTGTCCTGCTTTGTCTTCTACCGTGACGGCACAGAAACTCTGTGTTTGGCAGCGCGAGTTTGGGTCCTCTGGTGTTTCAAACGTCCATAGGCCACAGTAACCACTTTCCATCAGGTGGGTCGTGTGCTTTTTGCAACCTACATGGATAAAAAATTTACATAAAACTCCAAACTATATGTAGGTATGTGCGCGCAAAACTACCGAATGACTGCACTAAATTGGATAATTAGTTTTATTTTGTGTTCGTTTTTGCGTGATCAAGGTTTGCATAAAATTAGATTTGAATAGAAGGTGCAGAGAGGATCAGAAATACACGCGAAAAAAAAACTTGTTTACTTTTTTACACATTACGCTTAGATATCGATTTTCAGAGGAGGTAGGTAGGACACGACGTTATTTCCTTCCAATTGAGCATTCCGACTGCGGAAGTACCTCCTCCACCCTACAGAATACCGCGGCCATAATAACCTCGTGTTGTGTTTCCGGCGGTGAGTAAGGTAGCCAGAGCTCACTGGAGAGTATTTGTACTGTCAGTGGGAAGACCAAAAGCTTGTCCTGCTTTGTCTTTAACACTGACGGCACAGAAACTCTTGTGCTTACAGGGTTGGCAGCGCGAGTGTGATTCCCATGGTGTTGCGCACGTCTATAGGCCACGGTAACCACTTTCCATCAGGTGTGCTTGTCTGCCAACCAAGTGGTATAAAAAAGAAATTGCCATTGGGTTGTGGAGGTCAGATAGCAGTCGCTTTACGGAAAATGTCGAAGTTCAGTCAAATCCGTAGTTAGACAAATAAAGCGGATATCACATTCCGAGGTGAAACCATAGTTATATTACGTTGTATGACCTTGGCCTTGGTAGCGAAAGTGTATGTTTCTGTGGTTTGTTGGAAGATGAAGACCTACACCATGTGCTGTGGGTCTGCCCCCTGTATGATGAGATCCGTGACAACATGATGGGAGGTGTGGTAAGATCGGAGGCTGGGCCTATGTATTACTCGGACCTTGTAGGTACACCCCAAAACTTCGGACGGCTGCGGAGCTTTGCGCGCGTTTGGCACGAGAGGCGCAAAGCTCGTGAGGTCTCTAACGGCGACGAAGCCTGTTAGTGTGGCGTGCTGCCACAGAAAGGGGAGAGAACGAAAATGGTGGGGCACATAAAATAATTTGTAGGGAGTCAAGAAATGCGCGCCTGAAAGAGAGCAGACGCCAGTAGGGTGCGCATCTCCCAAGATTCGGCCCGTTATAACCAAGATGGTGGGTAGGGCCATGGGAAGAAGGTGGGAATAGTTATATTACGTTTCCGGACTTCTCGTGATTAAATCATGGAATTTACTATTTCGAGGTGAAAGTATCTGATACGTCTGGGATTAACGATACCATGAAGAAGAACACACATTACACTGATTTCAAATAATAGATCGTTACATATAAAATTGCCATTTTTTTTTTAAACAATTGGTGGGAACCCAATTTTCAGTAGGTACTAACATATTTGCACTTTATTTAGTGATTTTTTTTTGTGTATGGCTGAGACAACATTAAACTAACAAACACTTTTATTACATTTTGAAAAGTGACAGCTGTAAAAATGTTCAATGTTCAATGTTCTTTTATTAATGGCCTCTTCAGCAATGCGCTGTAATTTTGCCAATGTCAAGTAGGTACATTTTAAATGTTTATAAAATTATTAATGGCGAGACGCCAATGTCAAGTTTTTCAAGAAATTTTACCAGAGCCACGTTAGCCACGCCAGTAAATTTGTTTCCGTGTGTCCACCCCCCACGAGATTCAGGTGGTCGATCAGGACGTGTGGTTGGATTTTAGGGGGCCAGCTGTAAAAAAGTAATACGGAATTTATCATCAAAATGGATAGCATTTGGGAAATACTAAGTTTTTGAAGGTCGAATTTCATTTATCAAGCGGTCAATAAAAACAAAATTTAAGTAATACAGAGTTGTAAAATCTTCAAATCAACTTTAAAAAAATATATAAATAATGGAAATAGCTATTAAATTACAGGAATAACGAACTCATGAATTTGTAAGAAAATTTCGGCAATTCCTGTCACGTAGATTAATACCATCTCGCTAACTAAGGAAAAATTGAACATAACAAGTATGTGTGAATAAATATTTGAACTAAAGAACTACGAGAGTTGCATCACCAGAACACACAATACTTAAGATACAGATAAAAAATCTTAAGAGTTTGTTTGATCGCGTATCAATCAACTAGCCCATCACAGCCCACTGCTGGACTAGGCCTCTCCCAATGTTGGGAGGCTTTGGCCTACTGTTTCCACGCTGGCCAGACGGGTTGGTACAGGGTTTTATTTCGAGTTTTCCTTCTCTCGCAGTGATATGGTTTGCGTATGTTTCCATTAGTCGCCTCTTACGACACCCTTCGGATGAGATTGATCGCGTATATCTCTGAAACTAACTATACGATTTGAAAATTGTTTTTAAGCATTGGATAGCCATGTTCTTGGGGAATGTTGTTTTTATACAACTTAGGTGGCAGACAAGCGCACTGCCCACCTGATGAAAAGTGGTTACCGTGACCTATGGACGTCTGTAACACCAGAGGAGTCACAGTCGCGCTGCCAGCCCTATAAGTACAGAGTTTCTGTGCCGTCAATAGAAGACAAAGCAGGACAAGCCTTTAGTCATCCCACTGACAGCACAAATTCTCCAGTGAGCTCTGGCTACCCTACTCACCGCTGGGAACACAACACAAAGTTATTATAACCGCGGTATTCTGTAGGGCAGAGGTACTTCACCAGTCGGACTGCTCAATTGGGCGGAGGTACTTCCCCAGTCGGACTGCTCAATTGAGCGGAAATACCGCCGTGTCCAACGTCCTATACGTTTATGTTTACGGCTGTATAACATCTCGCTACGATATTTTAGAGCCGAGCAGTTAGAAAAACATAGATGAGCAAAGCGCTAGCGAGTAGGCGATGGTGTTGCGACACAGTTGAATAGATTCAAATATGGCGAGTGAAACCGTGGGACTCAGCTAATACATAGATACAGTAGATGTTAGTTGGCCTTGAAGATAAAATAATCTACCTATATCTAAACATAAATTATTTGTCTAGTCTGATTATTTAATGCAAAGATAGGCTTGTGCTATAAACTTAAAATTTTGTGTAAAAGACAAAGCAGGACAAGCTTTTGATCTTTCCACTGACAGCGCAAAAACTCTCCAGTGAGCTCTGGCTACCCTACTCACCGCTGGGAACACAACACGAGGTTATTATGGCCGCGGTATTCTGTAGGATGGAGGTACTTCCCCAGTCGAACTGCTTAATTGGACGGAAATACCGTCGTGTCCTACCTCCTCTTATAATAAATATGCGCAAAATGCGTTCAACACGCGTAAGTAGTACCTACATGTTTTAGGGTTTCTTGTGAGAATAGCACGCAATGGTATCGTGGTGGTCAAGTTCAGAAAAACATAAACATACATAAACATAAACTCACGCCTATATCCCCAAAGGGGTAGGCAAAGGTGCTAGCACCCACATTTCGCCAGTAATAGGTGGCGAGCCTATTGCCATTAACCGGGCACTTATAAACCTGCGATAAATACACACATAACTTCGAAAAGCATCGAAGAGTCATTGGTGTATGCCATGGTGAAACCTGGGATCGAACCCGAGACCTCGTCTCAGCAGTCCACTAATTCCACAAATTTATAGATCTCCTATATATAGAGAGGTACCTCCGCCCTATAGAATACCGCGGTTATAATAACTTTGTGTTATGTTCCCAGCGGTGAGTAGGGTAGCCAGAGCTCACTGGAGAATTTGTGCTGTCAGTGGGATGACTAAAGGCTTGTCCTGCTTTGTCCTCTACACTGACGGCACAGAAACTCTATGCTTACAGGGTCGGCAGCGCGAGTGTGGCTTCTCTGGTGTTATACACGTTCATAGGCCACGGTAACTACTTTCCATCAGGTGGGCCGTGCGCTTGTCTGCCAACTAAGTGGTATAAAAAAAATGTATATGAAAACAATCACCGCGCGTCAGGGCTGTCTTTCGCGACTGGGGTCCAAGATATGTGCCCTCCGGTATGCCAACTATATGCTTTTATTCTCTTACGATTCCAGGTAACATGGATCACCCCCTTTCCAGAGAAAGTGGCTAAGAATCCGCCGAAAACCTTACGTATCGTCGACGTCAGCCATGTTCAACATTATGCGCACAGTAAGTTGATTTATTATCTCTCTAGCTCTACTCAAACTGTACGGGACGTTATCCTGTACATCGACTCCTGTTGTGGAGTATGTGGTTGTTGTAGTTGTTGTGTGGAGACGAAGAAAAGATAGCCGACGGTAAACGAGTAAACGTATATTGTAGTGTTAAAGTTAACAGAGTAACTAAGTGGCCGATCTTTCCTTGAGAGTATTCACTTGTAGTCGTGATGATAGTCTCTATAATTGTCTCACCGTTTAATTGTTTGTAGTGGATATAAATAGCATATGTTACGAAATAAGTAATGACGCGCGGTACCAGTGCGGCCTGAGTGCAGCGTCAGCAACGCATGTAGCTACAGTCAAGACACAAAACATGCGATGTACAGTCATGAGACTGTACACAAACAATTGCGATCAAACGTACAGGGGATTATAAATCTAATACAGACCTTTCTATGAAAAAAATTGCATCTAATTCCTTTGAGTAATTGTTTGGACGCAAAAATTACGAACACTGTTTTGTTCATGGTGTCTGTAGCCGTAAGCATGTTCTAAATTTGGTGACGTCACATGATCGACCACGAGTGATATTTTGTTAGCAATTTTTTTTATACCACTTACGTGGTACCACTTACGAAGCGGTTACCGTGGCCTATGGACGTATGCAACACCAGGGGTGTCACACTCGCGCTGCCGACCATGAAGAAACCTTAACTTAACTTCTTTCCAATATTGCTTGTAATAAACGTGTTCTTCACATTCCAGTCGATATGACGGACCCAAAGTTCGTGAGCCGAGGGATAGCATTCGTGAAGGAATTCGCTAAGAATGTGACAGTTGATGTATTCACTGACAAGAAAGTGCTGGACACCATAGTGAATACGCAGTTTGATGCTGTTGTCACAGAGATATTCTTCAGCGACGTCTTGGCTGGGTAAGAACGCAGAACCCTTCCATTTCCATATTTCCATACTAATATTATAAATGCGAAAATAAATCTGTCCGTCTTTTTAACCCCCGTCACAAAAAACAAAGCCCAAAAAGGCCTTGCATCGTCCTATAATATGACGTAGTGCTCTACCAGTTAGGGTCCCCCGACATGACAACGCTTGAATCAAAATATGTATTACTAGGTAAATGAAAGTTATAATAGGGCTAACTAACACAACTTATTTTCGACTTTTTGGGGGTTGTTTTTTGTGACAGGGGTTTTTATATACTTTCAATTGAATTGATCTTGATGAAATTTGGTGCAAAGATATACTAGGGTTTGGGAAAGGGCATATTTTATCGCCAAATGGGTTAAAAGTGTTCAAAAAGGGGTTGTAAATATTGCCATTACCTACAGTAAGAAGTAGGACCGTTTGTCGAAAAATTAAATTTCAAATGGAGTTTAGTTTTTCCGTACAAAATGTATGGCCGTTTTCGAGCTTTTGCTGTCATTTTCTTAGGAAGCCCACGGCCCACTTGATGGAGAGTGATTACCATGGCCTATGAACGTGTGCAACACCAGAGGAGTCACACTTGTGCCGCCGACCCTGTAAGAACAGAGAGCTTCTGTGCCGCCAGTGCAGAAGAGAAAGCAGGACAAGCCTTTGGTATTTCCACTGACAGCACAAAAACTCTCCAGTGAGCTCTGGCAACCCAACTCATCACCGGAAACACAACACGAGATTATTATGGCCGTAACATTATGTTATGGAGGAGATATTCGAGTCAATTAAACAGTGCAACTGGGGAAATACCGCCAGTTAACAAGTTTCAAAATTCTTCTGACTTTTCAGCCTCTCAGCAGTTTTGCAGGCGCCCTGGATACAACTGAGCGCCATGCAAATGATGCCTCTTATGGAAGCCCAAGTCGACGAGGTGCGGTCTCCAAACACGATACCAGTCATGTTCAACGAAGCTCAACGACCCATGACGCTAAAAGACCGCATCGTCAATATTGCTATATCTGTTGCCATGTGTGTTGGCAACTGGTAAGTTTGAATCATCCTTGTCTTATGCTGCCTTTGCACCAAAGATGTGCTATGCAGCTATACGTAGTCCTGGTGACGGGTGGAGCCGCGTGGCGAGGCTGCGAGGCGTGCCTTGCGCACCTCCCCGTTTTTGATGACGAGTTGGGGACTCTGTGGTCGCCAAACCCGAGGAGAGGGACAGATCGAGAGAAATGGCCCTGGGTCGGCCGGGGTGCGAGCGATATCCCTGTAAACCTCACCTTCGGCATCCAAAACCGACCCACAGGCATCGTCTGTTTTAGTCGGTTCGAGTCAGCTAATCGTTAGTTCTACTGCACTGCATATTTTGCACCATCTTACGCATGAATAGCACGCATCCACAGCACACATCCATAGCACGCATATATCTATATAAAAAACATAGCTTCGCTGCATTCGTACCCGCCAGCGCTATGCTATGTGGACCAATGAATATGATTGGTGCAATAGCAATAACATCTCTGGTGGAAAGGCAGCCTTAATCCCGGTCGCATCCGAGGCCTTGACATCGAAGTCCGGGGCCCAGTGTAAGGCTATTCCAGAACGTTAGGTACTCAGACATGAATCTCAATTTATAACTATAATGCCCCTCTATACAAGTGGCCATTCGTTGGCCGTCATATAGTAGAATAGAATGACATACGTATGGAATTTGACGTTTATGACAGTCGTTAACGCATGTTCATTGACAGATTTGACAGATCTGTCAAATCTGACAAATTATCAAAGACAATCTTTTCTCTTCTTCAATTTTGTAATATTTTTCTGTTACAATTTTATTCATGTATCTCAAATGCCACTGTATTCATATTTTTCTTTCTGTCTTTATATGGTTCCGTAACCCTAAAGGAAAAATACTGAACCCTTATAGGATCACTTCTTTGTCCGTCTATGCGTCTGTCTGTCAAGACCTTTTTCTCAGTAATCCGTGGAGGTATGACTTGAAATTCATACCACATACTCAAGTCCATCTTGAAACTTTTTTTTTATACCACTTGGTTGGCAGACAAGCACACGACCCACCTGATGGAAAGTGGTTACCGTGGCCTATGAGTCGCGCTGACAATCCTGTAAGCACAAGAGTTGCCTGTGCCGCCAGTGTAAAAGACAAAGTAGGACAAGCTTTTTGGTATTCCCACTGACAGTACAAAAACTCATCAGTGAGCTCTGGCTACCCTACTCACCGCCGGGAATACAACACGAGGTTATTATGGACGCGGTATTCTGTAGAGTGGAGATACTTCCCCAGTCGGACTGCTCAATTGGTCGGAAATACCGTCGTGTCCTAACTGTGCAAAAATCAAACTCAAAATCAATCCTACTTACAAATATATTACGGTTTATGTAGCTGATGTCATGGAACCTTCAGTGTGCGAGTCCAACACGCACTTAACCGGCTTTTTATCTAATGATTGAATTCTTTCCCAGGTTCGAACGCCCAGCTACCATAGAACTCTATGAGCGTCTCTTCGCACCCGTGGCCAGCAGACGCAACGTCCAACTACCACCATTCAACGATGCCTTCTACAACGTTTCCATCCTATTCGTGAATACACACGAGTCCCTATACCCAGCTTTTACCACCCCGCCCAATGTCTTCGGCGTTGCTGGGTATCATATTGATGAGAATCCACCACCATTGCCTAAGGTAAGATATGGGCCTCGATTCTGCAAAAGTAAAACCACTGCCATACCAGGATTTAATAGGAGGTAGGACACGGCGGTATTTCCACCCAATTGAGCTGTCCGACTGGGGAAGTACCTCCACCCTACAGAATACCGCGGCCAGAGCTCACTGGAGAATTCGTACTGCCAGTGGGAAGACTAAAGACTTATCTTGCTTTGTCTTCCACACTGACGGCACAGAAACTCTGTGCTTACAGGGTCAGCAGCGCGAGTATGACTCCCCTGGTGTTCCTCACGTCCATAGGCTACGGTAACCACTTTCCATTAGGTGGGCCGTGTGCTTGTCAGCCACTTAAGTGGTATATAAAAAAACTGCAAAAATCCATTTAATAGTATACAGTTAAAAAAATCACTGAACAACTACTACCTTCTTTGTGAATTTTCCAGGATTTACAAGATCTCCTAGACAACTCAAAGGATGGTGTGATCTACTTCAGCATGGGTTCAGTCCTCAAGTCAGCAGCCTTGCCAGCTTCCACGCGAAAGGCACTGCTGGCCAAGTTTGCTGCTTTGCCGTACCCTGTGCTCTGGAAGTTCGAAGAGGACATGAAAGAAGAACTGCCTCCTAACGTCCACGTAAGGAAATGGTTCCCGCAGCCTAGTCTACTAAGTAAGTGTTAGAGATTCTTCTAGTGTTTCTATTATTATTGTATATCCAATTAATTCTTATGAAACATGTTTTATGCATTCTTCACTCCAAACCTGATGAATGAATTTGCATGAAACTTCATGCACAAAGATAAATTATAATCTTTAATAGGCTACTTTTATCCCAAGAATAAGGTGCCCGGCAGAGTAGAATTTGGGCCACCTCATCTCTTCCCATGCGGTGTCGTTCAAGGCGACTAAGGGATTGGGCTTAATATCAGACAGATACGAGCATATACAGCCCAGACTCAGCCTCAGATGAATGGCTTCAACAATAGTGCCCGAAAGACGGCAATAGGCTCGCCTCCTATTACGTGGGACGGAATTCAGTGATTGGTGAAATGTAGGTGTCAATTTACCTCTGTCTAACCCTCCGGGAATGCAGGTGTGATTATATGTATGTATGTGTGTAAGTTTCTGTGAATCGCGGGAATGAGATCAGAAAATAATATCAGATTCAAGATAAGAAGAGCAATAGTTAAACTTTTAAGAAAACATACGACATATCAATAAAGGAGTACCACAAGGTACTTTCCTTGGCCCTACTTAACATATCATTTACAAGTCCTTACATTTCAAAGGTTTTTATAAAATTAACAATTTTTTTTTATAATTGCAGTCCATCCAAACGTAAAAGTCTTCATAACACATGGAGGTCAGCTCAGCAGTCTGGAGGCTATCCGAGCCGGTGTTCCCTTACTGGCGGTCCCTGTGTTCGGAGACCAGCCAGCCAATGCTGAGCGCGCTAGGAGAGCTGGGTTCGCGCTCAAGGTCACTTTCTCCCCTGACATGGCTGATGAGCTTGATGAGAAGCTGCGGGAGTTGTTGAACAATCCATCGTGAGTACACACTGTATTACGAAAAATAAAAGACTTGATTTATTTCTTTAATCTAGCCCGGTACTAGTAGTAATTTGTTGCCGGCATGTTGTATGTACAATAGTACCTATGATGAATGTATAGGATTGACACATATTTTGACGTTTATAACAGTCGTCTACGTTTGTCACACGTTGATCAATCTATTCTATTGTATTTTACAAAAGTATTGCCACTTTTTTTATCGTGCCAAAATTCCTCACGGATATCCCCCTCGTTGGAGCCGGTGGGGGAGGTTGTGTTGGACTTGAACCGACTAAAACGCTCGCCGTCTGAGGGTCATAGGCTGCCGGAGGTGTTATGCCAGAGGCATATCGCTCACACCCCAGACTACCCAGGGCTATCTCTTTCTAGCTGGCCCTCTTCGTGTATGGGTACCACAAAGGCCCTATAAAGTACCGTCCCGGGTATGAGGAAGCGTGCAGCGTGCGCCGCCGTCGCGGCCTACTTATGCTAGGCTGACAGGCGGCTCCACCCATCACCCACAGGCCCGCACTCATGGGGGACGTCTGTCTTGTCTGGAGAGACTGACCAGTACTGCTTAACCTTGCAATGTGCTATGAGCCCCTTGAATTTGACGTTCATCTATATTTTCTCAGCTACAACAAACGTATGAAGCAATTGTCGCAGCTGTTCCGCGACCGGCCTGTATCTCCCTCCGCGCTGATCAACCATTACATAGAAGTAGCCATTAAGACTAAGGGTGAGTTACAAAACTAAGAAATTCTAGCAGCCAACAGACTTTACAAACCGTAGAATTATCATACTTCCTTCTTGCGTTCGTCTCGAGTTCGTCGTTCGCTTAAATATGATGTGGTTTGGTTTTAATGGCTGTATTAGCAGCAACTGTCCCTGACCTCCCAACCTGAGTTACGGTTAGTGGCCAACCACTCAACGAGTTGTACAGGGCGCCCATATAGGCCTCCATCTTAACTATTACAGCCGTGATATACCATAGATGTTTGTTTGACAAACGGGACCGACAGCTTAATCTGCTCTCCACACACTTGCATTGGCAAATAGCCACATTCGTGCATTAAAATACTTGTACTGAACTGGTATCGAACCTGCACCTCCTGCGTAACAGTCGCATTCAGGACCGCCGCCACGCCATAGAAGCTGTCAGTACTATCCGAGCATAAAATGACTTGTTATAACTGTTCCAGGTGCTTACCATCTCCGTTCTCCGTCCCTACAGTACTCCTGGTATCAACTCTGGATGTTAGATCTGCTTCTGGTAGCACTAGCAGCTCTGGCCGTCGTCATCGCAGTCCTCAGGGTAACTGTCAGGTTCATTTACAGAAAGATCTTCGGTAACAGCACTAAAGCAGCACAGAAGGATATTATTAAGAAGAAGAAGAAATAGAATTTGAAGAGGAATGTTGACTTTTACTTCTTGAAATACCTTTAAGCCACGTAGTCTTCTATAGTTCTGATGATTCGGTAGATTGGTTTTAAAAGACTAATTCTATAATAAATAGATCGACCGCGACTGCTCTACCGCATCTTGATACGTACGGCGTGCGGGGGACGAGGTAAGGAAAGAGATAGAAAGTGAGATAGGGGATTCCTACAGTCCCGGGTCCTTTAAGCGTGGTGTAACATTACTTAGTGTCTGTAATGGTGACCCTCTTTCCTGAGACTTTGCCTTTAGCTTACCATCAGACGAAGTGAAGTCAAGTTGGTGTGTCCTAGATATAAAAAGATATATATGTAAAAAAGCGGCTGTTCAAGTATTACGTAAACATATTTACGTAATACTTGAACAACCCCCTACCGCCGTGAGCGCTGGCAGCGTACTGGCCTAAATCTGTTGGTCGAAACCTGGTAGGAAGGTATTTCAAAAATTCTAAGTCAGTCTGTATATTTTGTATAGTGTATAGTTAGTTTTTTTTTTATTAATGTTGGCGCGTGGACCAACGTGCGCGAGTGGACTGTATTGCGGAGAAGCAGATAACTGTTCTATTGACACTTTACACACAAAACAAGACAGGTGGCCGGGCTGCTGCGGATTCGATCCAGGCAGTGAATGCAGCCCGAGAAATTAGGAGAGGATGCACTAACCTTCACGACCCACGTGTTTTTCATCGCAGCCGGTACACGGATCTTCTCTTCCTTGCTCAGGAGCTGCCGTCAGCGTCACTAGATCCCTTGAGGAACACACGAGAGGCACCATCCGATCGGTAAAGGTCTATTAGGCGGTTAAAATACAACAAATATTATTCATTTCTGAGAGACGCGCTCGCGATCCGTCCCTACGCTGGCTAGTTCAAAGCGGGAGTGACCGTCCACATCTCACACAATGGCGGACGGAAGCTACAGCTAGCCCTACTCTATGGTTAGTGCGGAGGGGGAGACGGATCTAAAAGGAGTGTGTTTCCATGTCAAAAAATACAGTTTCCACATCGGCGCAACCATTCCCCCCGGCTTGAAGGGTTACCTTCGAAACGAAAAATGTGGAACAAAACTAATGTCTAATCTAAATCTAGGTTTGCGAAATAACAACTAAAATATAAACATAGATTGGAACTCGTGCCTACTGCTGGCTAGGCAGAGGGCAGAGGCGAACAACCGGGCGCAGATACGATCCGGTTGCAGTTTTAACCCGTACAACACGAGTTATCCCGCGGGCATCGGGAAAAATTTCCTCTACTACTCCTAGAGGCCAATGTAAAGGAGGCGCATTCTCAGTCATAAGGACTACCACCGTACCTACAGTAATTGGGTTGGATGGAGTATTCCATTTTTGACGTGACTGCAGCGTGTGCAAATAATCGGTTCTCCAACGATTCCAAAACGATTGGACCATCTTATCTAAAAGAGCGTGACGAGTTAGGAGGTGTATTCTATCGTCATCAACATCTATTGCGGGCAAATATTTTAAAGGAGTCATATTTAAGAAGTGAGCTGGCGTCAGCGCTAACGGCTCTGACGGATCGCTAGATAGAGTCCGACACAGCGGACGCGTGTTCATCACCGCCTCTACTTGCGCGAGTACGGTACTCAACTCCTCGAACGAGAGAATCTGTTCGCCTATGACGCGAAACAGATGCGACTTAAGGCTTTTAATATTCGCTTCCCAATTACCACCAAAATGACTAGCTGCAGGCGTGTTGAAGTACCATTCAATGCGATTTTCGGCTAAGATGTGAGCGAATTCACTTTGGTAGTACTTAGACCGTAAGAATGTGTGCAATTCCGAAATACTACGTCGGGCCCCTACATAGTTTGTACCGTTGTCCGAATACATGCGCTTAACCGGACCCCGACGCGACAAAAAACGTTTAAAAGCGGACATAAAATTTGGCGTACTTAAATCACCGGTCAACTCTATATGAACCGCGCGAGTTGTCATACAAATGAACAAACAAACATAAGCTTTCGTGGAGCGAATGCCACGACCACGAGCAATGGTGACCTTGAAAGGCCCAGCAAAGTCTGTGCCGGTGTGTACGAAAGGTTTTGCGGATTGAACAACACGACAAGAGCGATGATCGGCCATTTCAGGCGCGATAAAACGCGGGCGGAGTTTAAAACAAGGTACACATCTGTGTACTCTAGCGCGAATCAAATTACGAGCGGAAATTATCCAGTATTTCTGTCTCAAAATAGACATTAACAAATCGGGACCAGCGTGACAATTCACCTTGTGATGATAATCTACTAACAAATCTAATACGTGGTCCTTACGCGGGAGAATTACTGGGTGCCTTTGTTCAAATCCTAAACCTGAATTTCTCAAACGACCACCTACTCGAATGAGTCCATCTTCCAAAAATGGTTTCAAGTGTCGGAAAGAACGACTACAAGGTTTGTTAAATTCTAAATTTTTAAATTCAGAAGCAAAATAACACTTCTGCAATTCGCGAAGTATGATCAATTCAGCCTTATCTAAATCAGCGGCGGTTATATGACCGCGTGTAGATAAAATTCTCAAAAATCGGCCTACATAAACAACACAACGCAACAGTCTCGACCAAGACGAGACGCGATTAGCCAACAACAAAACCAGGGACTCTTCACGCGGGACCGACACCACAAGCGAGTGCTTCTTTTCCTCGGGTGGTTCGGAAACCGTAGTGGGATTGAATTGACTAACTGGCCACTTATCTAACGCGGCATGAATCCAGGACGGTCCACTAAACCATAACGGGTGATCTAATATTTGCGAAGGAAGCAGTCCACGAGAGAGACAATCGGCTGGGTTGTCGGTGCCAGCAACGTGAAAGAGATTTTTTGGCGCTAATTCCGATTGAATTTTTGCCACTCTATTAGCGACGAAGGTGTCCCAACGATGGGGCGAAGAGTGGGCCCAACACAAAGCGACTGTTGAGTCCGAAAAGGCTAAAATTCTATTAATATTAATGCGACTACTACAAGCATTGGCGATAGAGGTGATCAATCTAACCAACAATAGTAAAGCGCATAGCTCGAGGCGTGCCAGAGAGACGACCTTACGGGGAGAGACCTTCGATTTCGCGCTTATAAGGCTAATTGAAACCTTACCTACATTCGAGACATGAAAATAGACTACTCCTCCATACGCCCTCTCACTAGCGTCCGCGAAGCCTACTACCGTAACAACACTATGTTGCGATATACCTACATGACGCGGAATTTGTACTTGGTCAAGCACAGAGAGTTCTTTTCTAAAGCGAGCCCACAACTTAGCAATGTTGTCGGGCGCGGTGTCGTCCCAATCACAATTCGAAAGCCAAAGCTCTTTTATAAGTAGTTTGGCGTACAGAACGACAGGAGCTACGAATCCCATTACGTCCCATATCCGTGCCACACACGACAGGATAATGCGTTTAGTACAAGTTTGCGGGGTCGAACTACTTTTCAAACTAAACGTATCAGATGCGGGCGACCAGCTTAAACCAAGCACCTTGTGCGTATCACTTTCATCGAACTCCTTAACCGAAGACAATCGGTGCGACGGTGGAATCGACTCTAACGCTGTTTGCGAGTTGCTCGTCCATTTCACGAGATCAAATTGACCCGCCTTCATGAGACTTATAACTTGAGCGGCCGTCTCGACAGCCTCGGCCTCGCTATCTACACTATACACGAAGTCGTCCATGTATAAGCCAGTCTCAATGGTGGCTCTCGCTTTAGGAAATGCATCGCCCTCGTCAGCGGCCAACTGCTTGACGGTGCGAAGTGCGTGAAAAGGGCTAGATTTAAGCCCGAAGCAAACACGATTAAACTCGTAAACCATTAAAGGTTCTTGCGGTGAAAATCTATACAAAAATCGTTGAAACCTACGATCGGGTTCGCGCACTTCAAGGCACAAAAACATTTGTCGAATATCTGCAGAGAGTGCCACAGCGAATAAACGAAAATTTACAATTATGTCAAATAAATTACCTTGAAGATTTTGACCACAATACAAAATGTCATTAAGCGACACGGAAGTGCTAGTCTTAGCACTGCCATCTAGAACTACGCGGAGTTTAGTAGTAAGCTTATCTTCTCTAATAACTCCGTGGTGCGGGATAACGTACGAAGGCTGGGTCTCGTCAGTGTCCGCAGGCGCAGGTGAGATGTAACCTTTATCTAAATATTCGTTGACAACCTCATCATAGGCTTGCTTTAACTTTGGAGACGCCTGCATCTTTCGTTCTAAACAAAGAAAGCGTCTTTCAGCGGATGCACGGGAGTCGCCGAGCGAAAAAATATCTCCCTTGAAAGGGAGCGCGACAACATAACGACCCTGCTCATCGCGAGTAGTCGTGCGACAATAAATCTCCTCAGCCATCTTGTCATCGGGGCTTAGGATTGGTGGGACATTGACCTCTTCAATCTCCCAAAACTTGCGGATGGTAGACTCCAGTGGCGGCTCGACGGTGCAACAGAACGAGGCAGTCGAGTGACTAAAACTATCTATAGAAGCGGGTGCGGAACCAATTATAACAAAACCCAGAACTGTTTCCAGGGCGTGCGGAGCGGGGTACGTCGGTCCCCCTTTGACCTTACGTGATAACTGGAGGTGCGGGAGAATCGAAGCGCCGATCAATATATCGACGACTCCAGGAACAGCGTAAGTCTCATCAGCTAAAGGCAAGTCTTTAAATTTCGTTAATAAAGACGTGTCAACTGGGACGGTAGGCAACTGTTCAGTTATTTTATCTGTAACGAACGAATCCATGTCAAACCAAATTTTATTATTAAAACGAGATCCAAACCTCGTTTTAACTGTGCCATGAACAGCTGACCGTAAACCTCCAAAACCCGTTACCACTGAGTAGGTTGAACGCCTATCAACATTGAAACCAAGACGTTGACAACAATCTTGAGTAATAAAATTACTTTGCGAAGCGCCATCTAATAGCGCTCGAACAATGTGCGGTTTACCTAATGCATCAACAATAACCACGCGAGCGGTCGCAAGACAAACCGTAGTGAGGGCAGCACTAGCGGAGAACGAACACAAGGTGACGTCATTCGTAGCGGTCCCCGGGCAGGCCGGAGCGCGTGCGAGCTCGGGCTGCGGCTGCGGCGCAGGCTGCCGCGCGTCACCGCTCGACGAACCAACTGTGCTCACCTTGGATGCGGCATTACTATTTTCAAAATGAAGCAAAGTGTGGTGTCTCGCTTGACATTTGCGACAACCATTTCCACTATTACATAAACCCACGCGGTGTTTAGTACCGAGACAATTAAAACAAAGATTATTAGCGCGAACAAATTTATAACGATCACTAGGCGACAATTTTAGGAAACCAGGACACTTGTACAGTTGCGAGTGATGAGTACTACACAAAGAGCAAACAGGTGATTGTACACGTGCTGGTGCGGTATTAACATAAGTATGGGTTGACCTCAGTGACCTCGATGACGCATCTATTTTGCGCGCGGGACTAACAACTGTCTTCGCGCCTTCATGTTTCGATGAAGAGCGTTGTAATATTTTTATATGCTCGCGAACAAAACCTTCTAAGTCTTCGAACTTAGGAATTTTATTGCCGCGATGATCCGACTCAAACAAACGAATGGTTTCGGAATCTAATTTCCTTAAACCCATATACAAAAATACGAAGTCGCAGAGGTCATCAATCTTTAGGTTCTTTACAGCGCGAACAGCTGACGCGAAAGTGTCTAGAAATTTCTCTAAGTTTTGATCGTTACATGCCGTAATAGATTTCAAATCAAACATCTGATCCAAATAGGCGTTAGCTACCGATCTTTTATCCTCATACTTAGCTTTCAAAGTATTTAAAATTAAATTATAATTCCCGGCACTAAACGTAATTCCAGCGCAAACGGTTATAGCTTTACCAGTCAATTTTTCAACAAGATAATGCAATTTTTCGTGATCTGTCAACGAATCGTTCTTATCTATTGTATTCTCAAAACTATCTATAAATCGACACCAATTGCGAATGTTACCATCAAATTCGGGTATTTGAATTGGTGGCAACTTAGGTCGGTCGCGAGTGGGGTTGGGTCGGTCAGACGGCTTCTCCAAACTCCTCGCGACGCGCTTGATACGACAATACAAATCGTCAAACGACGACAAGGCTTGATAACTCACTGAGTAATCGGGATCCAAATTCAACTCTAAAACGTTGATGTCATGCACTAAGGTTTCGAAATCCGCGCGTAGACTATCTAAGTTTTCTATAGAACACAAGAACGAATCTCTGATGACCAAATCAGAGGTTTTAAGTGCACTATCATAAATCGATTGTACGCGAGAGTAAATCATTTCTTTTTTAGCGTATAAAAGTTTCAATTGAACCTTACCGGTCTTATCAACCTTTGGAGACATGTTTACAATTAAATCTCAAACTAAAGTGCGGTAAACAATAAATATGAAATGACTTAATCCTAGCGGTACAGAGCAGCGAGGCGGCGCGAGCGTTAACTATGTAGGTAGGTAGGTGCTTACAACTGTGAATGCACGCTTGAACAAACGCGCATAGCAACAAGGTCGTACCTACGCGATGGTCGCTGTCTAGATTCAACTATTATTTCCGAGATTAAGTATTGCGTAATATCTATTCAAATTAAAATACTTTCGTATGAATTGGGATGAGATGCGAGCGAGGTAGGCACAGCCACGTGTCTACCCACGCAGGTACTAGGCAAATACGACGTGAGCCGAGAACAACGTAATTGAAAAAAACAAAACAAAGCCAAATGCGTTAGGTATTACACTGTGCCTATGCACTAGGGTGTCTGAGTATACCTAAGATCTTAGCCTAAATGTCTGGATGCGGGGTTTTCTACTAAAATAACCAGGCACTTAGGTGCGATGCGAAAATTGCGAACTACGATTAAGTGTTGATATGATACCTAACCTATTTATGTATTAGGTAGGTACAATGCGAGCCAGCGGCGAACGGACTACAAATTCTAAGCCTAAGTGTCTGGATGCGGGGTTTTCTACTAAAATAACCAGGCACTTAGGTGCGGTGCGCTCATTCCCATTAGAATAATAACAAAATACGAACTACGGCTAAGAATCCGGCTCGATCCGGACCAAAAATGGTGGCGCATGGGCCAGCGTGCGCGAGTGGACTGTATTGCGGAGAAGCAGATAACTGTTCTATTGACACTTTACACACAAAACAAGACAGGTGGCCGGGCTGCTGCGGATTCGATCCAGGCAGTGAATGCAGCCCGAGAAATTAGGAGAGGATGCACTAACCTTCACGACCCACGTGTTTTTCATCGCAGCCGGTACACGGATCTTCTCTTCCTTGCTCAGGAGCTGCCGTCAGCGTCACTAGATCCCTTGAGGAACACACGAGAGGCACCATCCGATCGGTAAAGGTCTATTAGGCGGTTAAAATACAACAAATATTATTCATTTCTGAGAGACGCGCTCGCGATCCGTCCCTACGCTGGCTAGTTCAAAGCGGGAGTGACCGTCCACATCTCACACAATGGCGGACGGAAGCTACAGCTAGCCCTACTCTATGGTTAGTGCGGAGGGGGAGACGGATCTAAAAGGAGTGTGTTTCCATGTCAAAAAATACAGTTTCCACATCGGCGCAACCAATTAAAAACCCACAAACAGTGAGAAAAAACCCAATCGTACTGACTCTCGATTCTATCACAGATAATGTAATATAATTATTATAATAAAATTCTACCATAGATAATATATTTATTATAATTCTGCTAAAGCAAAACTACTATCATATCAGTCACTGCTAAAAATGGAATAAAATTTTAAACTTTATTTCTAAACACTTGAAGCTCATTTTCTCTGTAAAGTTTTTTTTAAGTTTGGCTTTTAACCGCATAGCTTTTAAATCTAAAATTAAATGGTTTTTTTTAGCAGTGTCTGTGGTATGACGGTGGTTTTGCTTTAGCAGAATCGAGACCCAGACTTTATTTTGATATATTTTGGTTTTCTATACAATAAAATAAAACCTAACCTTTTCTACTTCACCCATCTCATAATATTAGGTCTTTATCTATGAAATTGCCAAAATTTTCTAACAGATTCATGAGTTCGTTATTCCTGTAATTTAATAGCTATTTCCATTATTTATATCTTGTGTAAAAGTTGATTTCAAGATTTTACAACTCTGTTTAAATTTTGTTTTTATTGGCCGCTTAATATATTAAATTCGATCTTAACAGTACTTCCTAAATGGGTTTTAAATTTTGATGATAAATTTCGTATTACTTTTTTACAGCTGTCACTTTTAAAAAATGTAATAAAAATGTTTGTTAGCTTAATGTTGTCTCATTCATACACAAAATAAATAATAAAATTTAGATTTGTCATTTCTAAAAAAATGCAATAATGTTAGTACTGAAAATTGGGTTTCCTCAAATTTCTTCAAAAAAACGGCAATTTCACATGTAACGACCTATTATAAACAAGTGTTGCCATATCAAATAAAAAATATTTTAAGTAATAAAACTGTAGTTTATTTTCAAACGGTTGTTTATAACAAATTAGACTAATAGTGTACTTATCATCTTTACAATAATGCTACATATTTCTCAAATAGTTGTAAATATTCCGCCATTTTGTGTTCGTTTGTCAGTTTATGAATGTGAACTTCTCCTTCAGGAGTAAGAAGGGCCTGAAACAAGTATATTAATATTATAAACGTGAACGCTTGTTTGGAGGTATATATGGTTGCTGCTCCCATAAAGGCCCAAGGACCCCATAAAGTTGTTTTACGTGCAGGGCTTAGATGTTACCCGCACACGGTGCAGAATATCCGATCAAGAACTAAGCGGTTCGGAGACTTTTTCTTCTGTCACACCATTAAGACCTGGAACTCATTACCATCTCACGTGTTTCCTTATTCCTACAGTCCCGAGTCCTTTAAGCGGGACGTGAAAAAGCATATGATGAGGCCGCCAAGCTAAGTGTCACCATTGTAACATGGTATATGTATGTAATGGTGGCCCTCTTGCCTGAGAATTTGTCTTCAGCTTACCATCAGGTACAGGGTAATCCTATTTTTTTTTATGCCACTTAGGTGGCAGACAAGCACACGGCCCACCTGATGGAAAGTGGTTGCCGTGACCTATGGACGTTTGTAACACCAGAGGAGTCACAGTCGCGCTGCCAACCCTGTAAGTACAGAGTTTCCGTGCCGTCAGTGTAGAAGACAAAGCAGGAAAAGCCTTTAGTCTTCCCACTGACAGCACAAAATCTCCAGTTAGCTCTGGCTACCCTACTCACCTAATTGACGTGTCCCATATACAAATAGTTGTGTGAGACCCCATTATCGACTCCCAGACTTTACGTTTGATAAAATATACAAGCTCTGGTGCAGACTTTACGCTCGATGGTAGGAGGTGCTGGGTAAGCGTAGGGTAAAGTCTCTTCCCCTAACTAAAGTTAGGGGAGAGACTCCCCTAACTAAACCCGCCTCAATTGAGCAGTCCGACTGGGGAAGTACCTCCACCCTACAGAATGCCACGACTATAATAACCTCGTGTGGTGTTTCCAGCGGTGAGGAGGGTAGCCAGAGCTCATAGGAAAGTTTTTGTGCTGTCAGTTGGAAGACTAAAGGCTCGTCTTGATTGTGTCTTCTGCACCGACGGCACAGAAACTCTGTTTTTACATGGTCGGTAGCACGGGTGTGACTACCCTGGTGTTGCAGCATTTTTCACAGCATTTTCACATTATCATAAAAATAGTTCAGAGATAATATTGTTAAGTGAAACATTGGCGCCTGTACTAATGTATTAAAACATTGTATCACAGATACCAGCCTTCCAACATTATATAGGTTCATTTTCCAATTAATAGTGGGAATTAATGTAAATTGGGTTACAAAGTTAAATTAAATTAAATTCGCAATAGTCACAATACAATTAATTGATATAAAAATTACAAAATTACAAATTACCAAATCACAACGTGTGTGTGTGTGTGTGTGTGTGTGTGTGTGTGTGTGTGTGTGTGTGTGTGTGTGTGTGTGTGTGTGTGTGTGTGCGTGTGTGTGTGTGCGTGTGTGTGTGTGTGTGTGTGTGTGTGTGTGTGTTTGTGTGTGTGTCTGTCTGTATGTATGTGGCAGAGTAGTACTCAATGTGTACATTAAACTGAGACTTCCAAAAGATTTTCAGTTTCCCGGTAGTCCAAAGTCAGGAGCCATCGTTTAAGGGAAAATTTACATTCCTTAGCAGGTAGAGGATAAATGTAGATGAGTTTGTTGATGCGATTATAAAGGCGACAACTGCTTACAAAAAAGCTCTTACTCGCCACCGCACTTCTGTGTGGCTGAATTTCGCAGACGCGATCCTTTCTACGCTTGGCAGATTGTACATAGGGAAGCAGGGCATGCCTACGTAGTGTAGACTGAAACACAAAAAGCTGTCTAACAGTCAGTACAGAGCACTCGTTATATAGCAAACTTGTCGAGTATCTTCGAGGTTTTCCTGCAAGGACCTTAAGAACAGCTCTTTGCGCTCTTTCAATCCTAAGCATAATGGTAGAACCAGCACCACCCCACACTAGAATGCAGTAGGATATTATGGATTGACATAATGTGTAGTACACTAATTTCAGAGTACCTCCATCAGCAGAGGATCTCAGTTTTTGCACACGTTCATAGGTGACAGTAAGCACTTTCCATCAGGTGGACCGTGTGCCTGCCTGTCACCTAAGTTGTATACAAAAACTAATAAGGTAAGCAGAACTAGAAGACCGAACCTGGACTCCAAATTGCAAATTTTCAATGCAACCAGGCTTGACAATTGATGATGATTATGAAGGTAATAAATGACAAAAAGGTGATCATACCAGGTAATTATCACCAGCTGCACAGCTCACAGACGAGTCCGGGCATGCGCTCTTGGCGTATATGTCGCTATGAGACAGCTCCCAGGAGACGATGCTGCCTTCCAATGATGTGAAGATACAGCAGGGGTTGATGCGAGACCAGGCTAGCGATGATATTGGTAGCTGAGAAGAGTGAGAGAGGGTTAGTTTAGTAGGCGCGACCGATACGCAGGAGGCGCGGGTTCGAACCCCGCTCAGTGTAAATATTTGTATGCATGAATATGGGTATTTGCATTAGTCTGGATGTTTTTATGTAAAACTAGCTGTACCCTGCCACGCTTCGCTGTGGCACATTGTGATTGAATGGTTGCGAAATGAGAAACAAAGCAAAGAATACATATCATAAGTTTCATTTTGCAAACTGTTTTTTCGCGGTCGTGGATTTGTGACTGATGCAAAAATTAGAGGAATACCGGGAACCAATACGGCAATTTATGTTTGAAAATCCTTTAATAAATAAAGCCAGAATAAATTTACGACCACTGGCGATGGTAAATTTTAATCCATCGAGAGCATACCTACCTCGGTAACTGGCTTGGGTGCGCTAGCCTGGGGACAGAACACGCTTTTCTCTGTTGTGAAAGCTCCAAGAAAACCACCTCCGGAGGCCTAGTAATGCAGTAGTTATGGCTCCAAGTCACTTCTGCTGGGGCGACGGCTAATTCAATTCTTACCTTGTTCCCAAAATGCGACTCATTCCCGCCAAATTTCCGCGTTGAAACCGTACTGATGTACCTCCCTTTATGGTCTGAATGACACTTCGCCACCTCCTGCGCGGGAACGTTACTGTAACACACATGTCATGTAGTTAGGGGACATCCATAAATTACGTAAATTGTTAGAAAAATGTCAATTAAGTGTGTCATTAATTCATTATGTAACAAAACGCGGTTGGACTTGAAGACAAAGTTATGTGACGTCACATGTCAAAACTTAATTGGACCTCGGTTCTGCTATTTTGTGTTAAAGCAAAGCCACTTTTAAAAATGCCAATGCCACTTAATTTTGGACCTAATGGCTAAGTTATTAAAGTTTAAAATTAAACTACATTTTGTAGAGTAAATGGAAAGTAATGAACCATTTTTAATTTTGAACTTTACTTATATAGTCTAAAGATTTTTTTTATATCACTTGATTGGCAGACAAGCACACGGCCCACCCGATAGAAAGTGGTTACCGTGGCCTATGGACGTGTGCAACACCAAGGGAGTCACAATTGCGCTGCCAACCCCGTAAGCACAAAAGTTTTTGTGCCGTCGGTGTAAAATACAAAGCAGGTCATAGTGGTAAAAATATAGAAACTCACCGACAATCCAGCGTAAGTAGAACCCTGTTCTCGACCAGAGAGCACAGAGCGATGATACCAGCGTCGGTGGCCGCCAGGTAGTATGGTAGTTTTTGTGGAGATACTTCTATACTTGTTACTGATGATACGTCGGCTGTCAAAAACCAAATGATATTATTAAGAAAAGAAGTTTGTTTGCAATGAAAGACTTCAAAAAAAACTGAACCAATTAAAAAAGAATGTTACACCATTAGAATGCTACATTATCCCTGAGTAACACAGGCTACTCTTCATCCCGATGTTTCCACTGCATCCGGACTTATACGAGTGACCCAAAGGCCTTGATGCTGATAGAATCCACAAGATCTTCGCCGCCTTTAGGTACTTCTGACTGTCAAATGAGACTTTGGCACAAGTTTGCCTTTCCGGCTTGGAGGATCAAACGGCAGTTACACCCATAAAGGCCATATTTCCAAATCTTGCAACATATTGAGGAGAACAGACCACCGGGCTGCGTTTTATGCAACCATTCGTGATCATAATTTTTCTACGCACCTACTAAGTGATAAACAAAATAACGACCACAATTTTGCCCACAATCTTGTGGGCGTAGGCGCTGTCTGCTAAAACACAGGCTACAAGCCTAGCTCAGCAGCAGATACTACAAATAATTGGCATAAAAAAGGAACCAATATATTTATTTGTAACCCCAATGTAACATACCGTGTTTCGAGCAATAAATTATTATTATTATTATTATTATAGTATTGGCGCTTGAAAGAAGAACAAGAAAGACTTGATTTCAGCATCAAGTCTTTCTTGTTCTTCTTCTTTCAATCGCTGTCGATGATGATGACTGTATGGGGTTGACACGTTGTTTGACGTTTATGACGGTCGTCAAAGTATGTCAATAATATACATTAATCAATCTATCCTATTCAATTGCTTTGCAATCGCAAATATTGCTACTTGTCTGTTCAAATTTTGCTCTGAAATATACTTGAAATTACTTTAATAAAAGTTATGCTTCTTACCTGTAACACAAAACCTAGTCACCCTCACAGTCCCTAAAGTTTTCCTACAACACATCACTTCACCCCAATTCTTGGCAATAAGATAATTGTCACTATTCTTCCAAAACATCACTTTTAAATCATAACACACAACACCACTTTCCCAATTAGTAGAAACATTTTTCCGCACTGGCAACACTTTTTTATTTTTCACACTAGCAGTACTAGAAGGCCTGTCAATGTCAAATTCAAGTGCAGATTTTGGGCGGGAAGTGTTTGTTTTGAGCATAATTTTTTCTGTCTTTTTATTTTGCAGTCTTCTTTTTACCGCGTTTAGATTGAATTCTATTAGATTTTGAGATTCTTTTACTGAAGTATCGATGTGGTCTACTAAGTTTATAGTTTGGGCTTTTTCTAGTTTAATTCTTGAGGAGAATGCTTTGCCGATATCTGGTGGAATAGTTTTGGATTTTTCTTGTATTATTGACCATATTGTTAGTACTCCTGTGCGTTGTAACGCAGCTATCTGTAATGAAATAGAATAAAGACCATCAAAAAAACCTCAACTCGGGTCATCCAAAAGACACGATTCGGGCTGAGCTTTTGAGGGTAGGCCTGCGCTGACTGAAGTAACAGCACAGTAAAGATATTTAGATATTGCTAAAATTGAAATTTCAACGACAATTATCGGATAAAAAAGTATGGCTGCAGTCGTTTACCATTGAACTATAATATTTGTTGTCATGTGTTTAAGGTGTATTTCTATTAATCACATAAAAATCTTCTGATGTGCTGTTCCTTAGTATGTATGCCTTACCTGTCCAATGACTCTTCTTCCTTCTCGACTGACAGTTTGATCACCTGTCAACTCCAAACCCACCACAGAGTCAACTGCATCGCCATTACTCATATTGCAAGCGCTGTTTGTGAATGCGCAGGCTTGAAGAGGGCACTGTATATTGTCCTGAGGGTGGAAACATTATTAAAATTATTTTTAAAACTTTAAGAAATTGCTTTTAAATTATACGATGCTCAATGTGGATAACTAGCATGCCATGCCATATCATGCCGTGACATGCTTTGCTATAGTCAATTATTCCTGTCAAAATCAATAAAGTCCCCGCCAACCACTCCTGCAAGCATGTACACTTGCTAATTGCTGAGGCGCAGGTTGTTCAGGTCTATTTATAAAAATTCACTTACCTCATCCAGACCCACATGGCTATTCTTTCGATTCCACTCTCTATCTCTTTCGAACGGTGTTAGATTCCCTTCATTAATTTCCACTAATTCCTTGCTTTTTTCTTCACTGGCAATATCGGCCCTCCATGTTGCTTCCTCTGATAAATCCCATAGATGTATTGAACTAAAAATACATTGTTTAATTTGAATTTCTGTTAACTGCAAAATGACAGGACAAGCTGGCAGTTTCTCATGGGATGTATGCCCTATCCCTTATTCGCATTCTACAACACCCAAGGAAAGAGATTTGATGGTCCTATTCTACTGCATCGGAAACCAATACGGCATGGAGAATATATTAGATTGAATGCACTTAATGGATTAAAAATATTTCGTTAAGAGAATAGGTATTTAAAGAATCATTAATTATGGAAAAACTTACCGGTCTTCTAAGGCACCAACAAAGAAACCGTCAGTGGCACCTCTAAATCTACCAATAACTACATTGTCTATGGCTGTTAGTATTTTTACAGGTTCTCGTCTAGCAACACCAATGTCCCATAGACAAATTGTGCACTTTTTATTGACAGTATCATGCTCTCTTCTATGCACTGTCATGATGAGATTGGTTTTTGTTTCAGAAAAATAAATTTGGGATATTTTTGTTGGTTTTAAGAACGCCATTTTTTCTTCGCTAATATTTTTTGTTGATATTGTAACAAAACCTTTACTAAATGGTAATCTTGAACTCTTCAATTCAGTTAATTCTGTATTCCCGCTATTATTATTTAAAACTTTACAAACCCTATTCTCCATTTTCTTCAAGAACTTACCCAATCTATGAGTATTACATTCATTATTCCTTAATTTTGATTTGTATGTTTCATATGGTAACATTTCACTTGGTCCACAACCATCTTTCTGTTCAAAATAAATTCTCAACGGATCAGTTTTATAATTTTCATTAAAACCTTCGCCATTTTCTTTAACATCTGTACCTTGTGTCGTTAAAAACGTGAATTTTGTTAAATAATCTTCGATATTTTTGTTTCCTTTTAGTTTATCAGTTTTTTTACTAAAACACACATCATTTTTGGAGAATTCCACAGGATGCTGCGTCCATTTATTTATTGATTCGATTTCTTCAGTTTGAATCTCCTCAGTGATACCATCATCAAACGTCTGAACTGCCACTTGCTGATAATTTGATCGCCCAAATGTTGTCATGTATAAATCATATGAAATAGGTTTCATTTCAAAAAGTTTGTATGACATTTCGTGTAAAGTAATAACGCTTAGTAAGTCCTTTGCTCTTTGTTGCAGGCGCTCGTTGAAACGTTTTTTCCGCTTATTTTCTTTTGATTTTGTAAAATCTATGAAGAGTGGTCTGGGGAAAGAGAAATGAACTTAATGTCGGAAAAGCTTTGACACCTAAGTCTGTATTCTAAAACTGCACTTAGTCCTGAAATTCGATTCATCGGAAGACAGATTGAAAGATTTGATGGATTGTCTAATTAACAGCCGCTTCTAATATTCGATCGTCAATCTAAGATTATTTTCAAACCCGATTTTTACAAACGAACGATCGACGCAGAATCGGTATTTCAATATGATTTTTTTTTATACCACTTAGGTGGCAGACAAGCGCACGGCCAACCTGATGGAAAGTGGTTACCATGGCCTATGGACGTGTGTAACACCAGAGAAGAAACACTCGCGCTGCCGACCCTGTAAGCACAGAGTCTCTGTGCCAAAGAGGCGGTATTTCCGCCCGATTGAGCAGTCCGACTGGGGAAGTACCTCCGCCCTACAGAATACCGCGGTTATAATAACTTCGTGTTGTGTTCCCAGCGGTGAGTAGGGTAGCCAGAGCTCACTGGAGAATTTGTGCTGTCAGTGGGAAGACTAAAGGCTTGTCCTGCTTTGTCTTTTACTGACGGCACAGAAACTCTGTACTTACAGGGTTGGCAGCGCGACTGTGACTCTCTGGTGTTACAGACGTCCATAGGCCACGATAACTACTTTCCATCAGGTGGGCCGTGTGCTTGTCTGCCACCTAAGTGAATTAAAAAAAAAAAAATCTTCATTATATTCTACAATACGCCGGCCAACGAATTGCCACATGTCTAGAGGGGGCTGGCATTTAAAAGTTATGGAGGACTAAAAATACTACATATGTACATAAACTGAGGGTAAATGAAGCTCTGCCAAGACCTTCCTGCTAGCCGGTATACCTGGCTATTGACGAAGGAGATCCTACCAATAGAGGAATAGCGGCAGACCCAGAAATTCAAGGTAAAAGCTCTGGATACAACCAGAATAGATGCTCGGATCATTCTTCTTCATCCTAATGTTAATTCTAGTCGCATTCTGGTGTCCAGCTTTTACGTCGGAGTCTGGGGTCTGTACTTGCCAGTCTAACTGTGGGTGTGGCTAATCTTCGATATATTTCGTGAAGCGACTGCCATCTGGCATCCACAACCCATTGGCAATAACATGGAGACATAATTTACCTTGAAAAAATTACCCTCCTTTTTCGGAAGTCGTATAATATATTCATTAAAACTTACCTGTCCAAAACATCGACGTGAACAGTCCTGATGCTGGACACTGCACTAGAACTGCTCATCTCTTGGAAACCCTCATCGGTCAAGGAGCTTCGTTTGTCGTCTCCTCCCTCAGCAGCCTCCAGAATGAAGTCAAGAGCTGGTTTGGTTCTTGTGGCTGAGCGCTGATCTCGGAGATCGAAACTTCCTAGTAAAGAAATCATAGATTGTTAGGAAGATAAATTTCGTAAAAGTAGGTACTCTGCCATCAGTATAAATGGAAATACCGCCTCGCGCGAGTCCCCATTTCCGGGGACGAGCCGGGGACTCTGTTGTCCCCACACGAGGAGAGGGTCAGATCGAGAGATGCCGGGGTGCGAGGGATGATGCCTGTTAACCTCACCTTCGGTAACCAAAAACGACCCACAGGCGGCTTGCGTTTTGCGACAATATCTTTAAAGTCGGGCATAAGTGACGTCAAGGGCTCGACGCTGATTGCTTACAGAATTGCACTAGCAGAAGAGACAATATATATAACTAAATGCGATATATCCGCTGTTGCGGATAAAAATTAAAGTAAAAGTCTAGCAAAGATCGCAAACCACGATAAGACCGTTCATTGTACTACCATCTAACATGTATGTATCCATCGTATATATCCTATGTTTGGTGTGCAATAAAAAGTATTTATCTTTATCTTATCTCATCTTACCTGAATCCAGCATCCTCTCTTCATCCTTAACCTCCTTCATATCAGCTGCTGCTGTCCCCTCATCATCTTCATCGTCTCCTTCACTCTTATCATCAGTACCGTTCTGTTCACTAGGTGATGAACTGTGATAGGAATCGAAATCAGATTCGTAGCTCTCGAAGTCATCTTCATAGCTTACTTCTTCGTCACTGGGAGTCTTAGGGCGTGGTACCTGAAATCATAATTATAATATTTTTTTCTTAACAGTCCTAGTAAGATCTTCGGGGTCCTAATAAACCTGTTGACGAATATAAAAATCTATTGGAGACAACCATATTGGCACACTACCATGGATGCCCAAGACAGTGAAGTGGATGAAGAAAAGTCCAAAGGCGAACCCTGCTCCGAGGTGAAGGATTCGGATGCAATCAGGACATAACATCTTCAAGATAACGATGATAATAGCGAGGTTCATTTCTTCTAGAACGTCTTCACTTAATTCTAGAACGTCAAAATAGTAGCCCCTGGGGGGCGGACCCACAGGTCAACGAATTTCCTGCCGTAACTCTAGTAGACTTTGGAGGTGATTTGCTGCAGAAGCCAAGAAGAAGAAGACGAAGAAGAAGAAGAAATTATAATAGAGGTAATAGTAACTACATTTATATAGTTGGGTACTACTGTACTAGTATTGGAAATCATATGTATTCACCTTGATCCCTTCAACTAAGTTAAATGGCTTTTGTTCACGTAGTGTAACAGCCAGGATTCGAACCTAAGACCTCTTGATTGTAATCCCAATTCATAATCACTAAACTATACACCGACGACATTTACGACTAAAACGTTAAAAAAATATTAGTTGTACTAACCTTGTCAATTTGTACAGCTTTATCACTGTCTAGATCTATATAATAAGCCTTTGGTCTAGCTTTGAGTTTCTTAGTTAAATTGAACATTTCAGCATTGTTGTCAACCACTTCAGGAGTTAGTATCTTTACTTCATTCTCATCTAAAGTTCGTGTTTTAGTCCTTTGCCTTTCATTCACTTCTCTATCAATCCTTCTCTGGCTATCGTTCTTTGAAGAGCTTACTCTATCTCTCTTATTTTCAGTTTTAAAATCTTTATTTAAGTCTTGCCTTCTTTTCACTGCAGCATCATCTTTTTCTCTTCTCGCACTGTCTTTAATAAAACTTTTTTCTTTATCTAAATTCAATTTTCTTTTTACGGCTGGCGAATTATCCTTTTCCCGCCTAGATCCTTCTTTTATGAAACTTCTTTCTTTATCTAAATTTAACTTTCTTCTTGATACTGGTGAGTTTACAGTTACGTTAAAATCTTTTAATTTTGTTGATGAATGCTTATTTATAATAGCGTCTACTTTTTTCTGGACAGCCATTTTAGTTACGCGACTTGAATTGACGCTACTAGCTATTGAGGTTGAAGATGGCGATGATTTCAATAAATTTTTCATTGGTGATACATTACTGGCTAACTTAGTACTGTGAAGCGACTTTTTAGGTGCTTGCCCGCTTTGTATAGTTGTGTTTTTCTTTTGTCCATATATATCAGCAGTGGTACTTTTTGGTACGTAGTTCCTTGGTGTAGATACATTGCTTGGCGTCTTTTTAAGTTTATCATCCAGAGGTTTCCTGGCGTCATCTTTTGGCAGTTTATCTTTCTTTACTTTGGCGTCAGTAGGCTTTTTTATTGTTGTCTGCATGGTGCTTTTTCACTGAATATATTTTTTTAAATGATTTGTTAGTATTGGTTAACACACATATTTAAGACTACGAAATATCGTAAGATGGAGAAGTAAGTCGCAATAGGCTATTTGACAAGGTCGTCCGATAATTCCCAATCTTAATTTATTCTAGTTGTCTAAAAGTTTTATTAAATGCCGCGTGGTTCCGGGTAGAGTATAATTTGGACCACCCCATTTCTTCCCATGCGGTGTCGTACAAGGCGACTAAGGAATGAGGCTGTTTAACACCAGACAGATATATACAGCCCAGACTCAGCCACAGATGCATGGCTCGAGTCGACAATAGTGCCCGGAAGACGGCAATAGGCTCACCCCCTATTACGTGGGACCGAATTCAACGATTGATGAAATGTGGGTGTTAATTCACCTCTGTCTAACCCTCCAGGGATAAAGGCGTGATTGTATGTATGTATGTAATTCATTCTAAAAAAATACACCTTGCAAAATAATATATTGCTTAACTAAACTGAAACTATGATTTCATTATTTTTAATTGGCAAAGTTAGTCAAAATATAAACTATTTAGATTCTCATTAAATTTCAAATTACTTGTATTATGAATACGCAATGTATTCCGGATATTCTCTTGCACACCAAAAAATTTCAATAATCGCTACTGGCGTGTGACGTCACTCACAAGTACGATTTTGTATGGTGGTAGAGATTTGACGGCACAAATTTGTCACAAATTTCGACCGGGTTGGTACCACCGTGCAATATTGCGAAAAACCCTTCATAGTAATTCAATTTCGGTTGGATTGCGTTCAGGGATCAGCAAATGCATAGCCGGGTAGAGGTGATGGTGGTCGCAGCACTAGTGGGACCAGTGGGTCTTGGCGTAGTCTAGTGAGGATGGTGCGGGGCGACGCGCCGGTCAGGGAGACCCGTAGAAACGGTGGTGCCGCTGGCCGCCCGCGGTATAGTACAGAGGCCCAACTGGGACTAACCACCCTGGAAGGCTGCCTCACCAGACCGCGCATAATCCCGGTATGGCTCGTCGTGCCGGGTGGTGACCGGAAGTGGGGGCCCCGGTGACCATATTCGGGGGGGTACGGGGGCCCTTCCGTACGGCGTGTCGGCTCACGCCATGCCTCATAATCATAGACAAAACCAATATCCCGCACTTTGTCACGCGGTGCTGCGACGACAATCACCTCTTTTTTCACGCCCTTTTCTCCTTTTCATCATGGCAGCGCATTTAAGAGTATTGGGCAACACAGCGGCTCTTCAGACTCCCACAAGCTCGCTATTTGAGGTGGAGTCCACTAACATCTGTGGACTCCATGCGAACCTCAACGCCGTCCACCAACACCTTGAGACGGCGAAACCAGATATGCTCTTTCTCACGGAGACACAAATAGGCCGCCCTGATGACACGACCTACTTGCTTTACCCCGGCTATGTTATCGAGGAAAATTTCCGTGCAAAAGCCGGGGTGTGCGTGTTTGTTAGGGCGGATGCTTGTTGTCGCCGTTTGCGCTGCCTTGAGGACCCATCCTTTTCAACCCTATGGGTACACGTAGACCATGGCTCTACGAGTCAGATCTATGTGTGCCTCTACCGTTCCCATACAGGAGATGCTGAGACAACTCGACTCTTTGAATATCTGAGTCAGGCGGCAGATGATGCGCAGGAACGGTTTCCGAACGCCGAAGTGGTATTTTTGGGGGACTTTAACGCCCACCACGAAACCTGGTTGGGCTCCGCCAAAACAGACCATGCGGGAAGAGCCGCCCATGCATTTGCTCTGGCGCATGGCCTGACCCAATTGGTACACGAGGTCACTAGAATACCAAGAAGGTCGGGCCTAGCACCCTCTCTGCTAGACCTTCTGCTGACGAGTCACCCAGACCTGTACAGTGTTTCGGTACAAGCCGCTTTAGGCAATTCCGACCACTGTCTGGTCTGCTCCAAGGTGCCAATTATAGCGCCCTCACGACCCGTGCAGGGGAAGCGGCGTCTCTGGCACTACTCGTCAGCAGATTGGGATGGGCTGCGCAACTATTTTGCTTCCATCCCGTGGGTTGAACGCTGCTTTGAAGGTAAGAACCCATCGGATTGTGCTACTGCTGTTGCCGGTGAGATCGGTCTGGGTATGGAATACTATATCCCGTACACTGATGTCACCGGTGCCCGAGGAGTGCGCCCTTGGTTCGGGCGCGAGTGTGCAAGGGCTGTTGACCAAAAGCAGTCCGCGTATCGCGCTTGGGTAAGGGCGCGTGGCACGCACGATCCCAATGTGGGCCACTTCAAGGCGGCGTACAACAGAGCCACAAAGGACTGCAAGAGGGCTTACGTCAGAGCGGATGCCCTGCGCATTGCACGGCTTGGTCAAGAGCTAGTGGCACATCCCACGGGCAGCCGTGGATACTGGCGACTGGCCAAAGCCGTGCAGGCCAACTTCTGTCAGCCTTCGCTGCCACCGCTGCGCTACCCTGATGGATCCCTGGCCCATGGACCGCAAGAGAAAGCCAATATGCTAGTAAATCTCTTTGCGGCCAATTCCCGAGTCGATGATTGCGGTATACAGCCGCCGACACTACCCAATGGTGACCACGTAATGCCTGAAATACGTATCAGGCAATGCGATGTCCGTGCGGTGCTTCAATCACTCGATGTCCGGAAAGCCAGTGGCCCGGATGGTATTCCAGCGGTGGTCTTACAAAAATGTGCAGCGGAGTTGTCTCCGATGCTTACGCGGCTGTACCGACTGTCCTACAGCTCGGGTACAGTGCCTTCGGCTTGGAAAGAGGCGAATGTACAGCCGATCCCCAAGAAGGGGGATCGCTCAGAGCCAGCCAACTATCAACCCATAGCCGTCACCTCAGTGCTGTGCAAGGTCTTCGAGCACATCATTAACAAACAGCTCATGCGTCACCTAGAGGATCACTCCTTAATTAATGACCGGCAATATGGCTTCAGGCCGAAACGGTCAACGGGTGATCTTCTAGCATACGTTACCCATCTTTGGGGTGAGGCTATGGACAAGCACGGCGAGTCACTGGCAATTAGTCTTGATATCGCCAAAGCTTTCGATAGAGTCTGGCACAAATCGCTTCTCTCCAAGCTACCAGCCTTTGGTCTGCCTCCTAGACTGTGCAACTGGATTGCTAGTTTCCTGCGGGAGCGCCGTATCCGCGTCCTCTGTGATGGACGGGCTTCGGAGTTCTTGCAAATAAATGCTGGCGTACCGCAGGGGTCTGTATTATCTCCCGCTCTCTTTCTTCTGCATATCAACGACATGCTGTCCACCGGCAGCATACATTGCTATGCAGACGATAGCACCTTACACGGGAGTTATCACGGACAACCTGCGGCCAAACAGTCTGATATCGTGGAAAAAAGACAGCTTCTTGTCACTGAACTGGACCGGATCTTGAATCACATTTCTCAATGGGGCTCTGAGAACATGGTCGAGTTCAATGCCAAGAAGACGCAGGCTTGTACGTTCACAGCAAAGGTATCTTCTTTCCTTCCCCTTCCCACTCTTCAGAGCACGCCACTGCCACTGCAGGACAATCTCAATATCCTAGGCATGGATATTCGCTGCAAACTGAATAACAGAAATTACATCGAGAGCATCATCAAAACAGCCTCGCGGAAACTCGGACTCCTAAACAAAGTGAGACGTTTTTTCACGCCGGAGCAGCGGTGTCTTCTCTATAAGACACAAATTCGCTCCTGCGTGGAATACTGCTCGCATCTCTGGGATGGCTCCGCGAAATACCTACTAGATGCTCTCGACAGGTTGCAGCGACGCGCGGTCCGAATTATTGGGAACCCTGAGGTCACGAACACCCTCGAGCCTTTGCAGATGCGTAGAGATATTGCTTCCTTCGCTGTATTTTACCGTCTCTACCACGGTGAGTGTTCTGACGAGCTCTTCCAACTAATCTCACCATCTCCTTTCCTACATAGGACAACACGTGCAGGACTTAGATGTCACCCTCACACTGTGCAGAATATACGAGCAAGAACCAAGCGGTTCAGAGACTCTTTTCTTTGCCGCACCACCAAGACCTGGAATTCATTACCAGCACACGTGTTTCCTTCTTCCTACAGTCCCGGGGCCTTTAAGCGGGGCGTGAAAAAGCATCTGATGAGGCCGCCAAGCTGAGTGCCACCATTGTAGCACTTAGTGTCTGTAATGGTGACCCTCTTTCCTGAGACTTTGCCTTTAGCTTACCATCAGGCGAGGTGAGGTCAAGTTGGCGTGTCCGATATAAAAAAAAAAAAAAAAAGCATTTTCGGGTGAATTTTTAAAATCAAATGTCTATATAAAACTATTTATCGTACAAATATTGCATTTTGGAGGTTATTAGGAACTATAAAGTAGTCAGTTTTCGGGAGTAAAAAAACAATTAATCAAATAGCCTAATT
Source organism: Eilema griseolum (assembly GCA_963662185.1). Taxonomy (NCBI): domain Eukaryota; kingdom Metazoa; phylum Arthropoda; class Insecta; order Lepidoptera; family Erebidae; genus Eilema; species Eilema griseolum. Next base: position 10,375,464 of record OY759253.1, read on the forward strand.
AATTACAAATATTAACGCCTTAAAAGGGGGGCGAGTCCATTGGCATCAAGCCGGCACTTTATCATGGGCTATATGTTCACTGTCGGTTGGAAAACAGCCCTATCCCTTAGTCGCCATCTATGACACCCACGGGAACAGATGGGGAGGCCTATTTCGCTCTACCAGCATCCAACACTTATTTAGTATGGCAATTGTTATGGCCAAACATGTTCTCTCTTCGTCATCCGTATGGTGACGGAGAAAAAAATCAACTAACCCCCATATCGTCCTAAGGGTGTTGTAAGAGGCGGCTAACGGAAAAATACACAAACCATATCACTGCGAGAGAAGGACCATAGAAATATTTAAATGTATGCGTATGAATTTCTTATGTATTATAGTGTGTATGTATAATGTATGTGTAATGTATGTATCTGTCAAATGCAGCGAAAGTGGCATCACCGCGCTCGTAGTTTTTATTGGTTTTTGTTGGCGAAAGTGCGACAATAGTAATAAAAACGCAGTATAAGTGTTGTGTATAAACTTGGTGTAGTGCATAAACGATATTTTTCAAGAAATACGCAAGAATAACAGCTAAAATAGTGGGGAAACTCTTTTGTTTGACATTGAGCCAGTGCAAAAATTTCCAACCTACCCTCCATATTCTCATTTTTGTTTGACATTGAGTCCGGATCAGTGTTATCAGTGTAACAAAAATAAATACCCTAACAACAAAAAACAAAATAAAGCAAATTTCAAAAAAAGAAAAAAAAAACACGAACGAAAACACGTAGACATAAATAGCCAAAAATGAATCCTAAGACCAAATGTGCCAAGTGCAACAAACAACCGAGTGATAAAAAACTGTCTGTCACCTGTGATTGCTGTAAGAGCTTACTATGCGGAGACTGCCATGGTCTGTCCCCCACGGAGATCCGTGTATTTGAGCTAAAAACAATTGTTCGAGTTGTCACCTTTCTTTGTGCGGACTGCAGGATGACCTTGGCCCAGCTACCTAGTATCATGAGGAGACTGGATGAGTTGTCTGAAGAAGTGAAACAATTGCGAGTTCGCCAAAGTATACTGGCCACCGAGTCAGCGATCCAGGAGATGGAGGAGCGTGCCAATAGAGCAACCAATGTCATTGTGTTTGAAATACCTGAGTCCACATCTGACCAGCCTGCTGAGAGGATCGAGCATGATAAACAGGAATGTGCAAAACTAATCAAACTTTTAACCAATGATGTTAACTGTGGTGATATCAAGACCTTTCGCCTAGGTGCCCCGAAAGGCAACTCAACTGATGGCTCCCGCCCACTCAAACTTATTTTTCGCACCAAGTCCGATGCAGTGAAAGTTTTCAAGAACAAAGCTAAGCTGGCTGACCCGAGGAAGATCAAGTCGGACCTTACTCCACTTCAGCGAGAATACCTGAAATACCTGCGTGAGGAGCTTGAGGAACGCATCAAAAAGGGAGAAAACGACATCACCATTAAGTATGTACAGGGTCATCCCAAAATTGTAAAACTCCCAAAAAAAAACTAGTCTCTCCAACTTGTGGTACATATCTCCCAATAGTGGACCACAAGATAGGAAACATTGGGAACAAACGAACTCCGCTATACATACTAACTATACTGTACACAAACATTCAGTCACTTACATCCAAAATTGATCTCCTCATTGCAAAAATTAATACCCAGAAACCAACAATAATAGTTGTAACTGAAACATGGCTCAAGCCAAATATACCTGACACACTGATTAGGATTCCAGGTTATGATGTATACAGAGATGACCGATTGGACAAGCGGAGTGGTGGAGTAGCTATTTATACTGCAAACAATGCTGGAATACAAACTAAACTAAGTCCCTTCAACAAGAAACATGAATCATCTGAATGTTTATGGTTGGACATACAGGTGGGACGCAGTAAGTTCTTGCTCTGTGGACTGTACAGGGGACAAGGCTCTACCATACAACACGACAATGTACTACTGGAACAAATAAAAACAGCTACAGACTCCCACGCATGTGTTGTAATGGGTGATTTCAACTTCAGTGGAGTAAAATGGCCTTTGACAGACTGTGGCTATTTGACACCCAAAGAAGACAATTTTGTCCAGTGGTATAGGGATAGTAATCTCCAACAGCTAGTAGACAAACACACCAGGTACAGAAAAGGAAACCAGCCATCATTGCTCGACCTGATATTAACCAATGATGACTCACTTGTGGCACAGCTCGAACACTCTGCCCCGATTGGGAGAAGCGACCATACCTGCTTAAGCATCACTATACAATTTGAGAAAACAAACAATACACAGACTAAACCCATTCTGAGGAGAAATTATCGTGGGGCTGATTTTGAGAAAATCAATGATATGCTACTGGACACCTTACCTAGCCCAAGACTACAATCAATAGATGTGAATGTACAAACAAACAACTTTATAAGTGTACTAAGAAATGCAATAGGCCAGCATGTGCCCCTGGCCAAGGTGCAACAAAATGCTACCAACAAACCATGGGTAAACAATGATATGCTCAAAATTATCAAAGAAAAGCATGTGCTTTGGAACAGGTACATTCTGACTGGTTTAGAAAGTATCCATGACAAATACAGAAAGGTGAACAACAAACTAACAATCCTAAGACGCTCTCAAAGAACTTCCTATGAGATGACTCTTCTTCAAGCTGGACCAAAGAGATTCTATTCTTATATCCGACAGCAAATCACATCGAAAGTAAGCATACCAACTGTGCTACGAAACCAACAAGGACAGACTGTTACAAGCTCCAAGGAAATAGCAGAAGCGTTTGCTGACCAGTTTGTCAGTGTCTACCAACAGGAGCCTCCTGGTCCGCTCCCTGTTATAGAGCCAAGCCTGAGAGTTGAAGAATCCATTTCAGATCTGGAGTTTACCAGTGACAAGGTACAACAAGCCCTAAGGGAAATGAAATCAGACTCTTCTCCCGGCCCCGACGAAATTCCAGTAGTACTCCTTCAAAAATGTAATGTTGCGAATGTACTGTCTGAAATAATGAAGACCTCGTACAACACTGGAAAATTACCAGACATTTGGAAAACAGCTACTGTGACCCCTATCTTCAAAAAAGGAGACAGACTAGCACCAGTCAACTACAGACCGATCAGTTTGACCAGTGTTATATGTAAGGCCATGGAAAAAATTGTAGTCAAACACATAAGAGAACATCTGCGCCTACATCAAATAATAAGCGACTGTCAACATGGCTTCTGTCCACGCCGCTCCACTGTGTCAAACCTGCTGTCGTGCCTGGCTACCTGGACCAAGAGCTTTGATGAGCGAGCCCCTGTTGACGTAGTTTACCTGGATTACGAAAAAGCTTTTGATAAAGTCCCCACAAACAGACTGTTGCAAAAACTCGAATTTATTGGCATACGTGGCAGATTGCTCGACTGGATAGAAGCTTTCCTTCGCAAAAGAACCTTCCGTGTGAGAGTGGGTGACACACTGTCCGAACAACGAGATATCCATAGTGGTGTGCCGCAAGGCTCCGTCCTAGGCCCGGTGCTTTTTATTATCTTCACCTTCGATCTGTGTCAATGCCTTGATTGCAAAGTCAGCATGTTTGCTGATGACACAAAGATCTTTGCAAACCCCTTTTTAGACTATGATCGTCTCCAAGCAGACTTAGATAAAATCATGAAGTGGTCCAAAGACTGGCTCATAAATTTGAATCACACAAAATGTACGGTATTGCACATCGGAAATCGGAACCCCAGGCTTACTTACAAACTTGGCGATGCTCAGCTAGCCGAAGTCAAAACACAGATGGATTCTCCGAGATCTTAACTCCCAGGAGTTAAGATCTCGGAGAATCTGAAATGGGAAGACCATATCACGAATATTGTCAAAAAAGCTAATACCATGGTATACCTCACACGGAAGGCCTTTGGAACATTGACACCTGAAATGGCTCTTAGAATCCACAAAATGTATGTCAGACCAATATTGGAATATGCCTATCAGGTATGGAGCCCCTATTTCATAAAAGACATAGACCTGTTGGAAAGAGTGCAGCGTGGATTCACCAAAGTCCCCAGACAGCTGAAGCGGTTGCCATACGAAGAACGATTAGACAAACTGAACCTGACCACCTTGAAGGAGCGCAGAGAACGTGGAGACCTGATTGAGACCTTCAAAATAATCACTGATCACTATGACTTACAAGGATTCAGCAACATGTTCATACGCGCACAGGACCGAAATCGTAGAGGACACAACATTAGACTGCAAAAATCTAGTTGGAATACAAACCCACACAAGAACTTTTTGAGCAATAGAGTGGTTAACACATGGAATAGGCTACCTGAAAATATTGTGACAGCAGAAAACATTAACCAATTCAAAAATAGACTGGACAAACACATAAATCAACAAAATCTTTGAGTAGTGAAAACAGTGTAGTGAACCAATGAGATGCAGGCTGATATCAGTTGTTTCAACTGCTGGCCTGTTCCCCAATAATAATAATAATAATAATATTATTGAGATCATAGATAAAATGATAATAAATGGATTGTTATTATTTTGCCTGCACCTACCTCAATGTATCTCTGCATCATCTTAAGGTTTTTTTTTTTTTTTTTACGTGCGCAAAATCCCCTCGGATACCTCCCCACCGCAGCCGGTGGAGGTTATGTCGGACTCGAACCGACTAAAACGCACGCCGCCTGTGGGTCGTTTTGGTTGCCGAAGGTGGCATCATCTTAAGGTTGACTGTTAGATAATGCCTTTGGCATTAAGTCCGCCTTTGTACAAAATTACTGTGCCTAAAGTTGAACAAATAAAAACACTCGAAATAAAACCCTGTACCAACCCGTCTGGCCAACGTGGAAACAGTAGGCCAAAGCCTACCAATATTGGGAGAGATCTATGTCCAGCAGTGGGCTGTGATACACTAACTGATTGACTGATATACTTTTAGGCTAGGATAGGGACACGTCATAATACAGGGCATATTTATTTTTTGAGCAGGTACATTAAGGGCATATACCTTACCGATATCTTTAGAGAAAATCTTTGTTAGAAGCCAATTCATTTGACTTCTTAGGACTTCCTGAACAGCATTCACAGATTTAAAAAAAATCTTTTGCAAGTAAAATACTGAAGTGGTAGAAACTTGGTGGCACAAATTTGTCTCAAGTTTCGACCGGGTAGGTACCACCGTGCACTATTGCGAAAAACCCTCCATAGCAATTCAATCTCGGTTGGATTGTGTTCAGGGGTCAGCATGTGCATAGCCGGGCAGAGGTGGTGGTTGTCGCAGCACTAGTGGGACCAGTGGGTCTTGGCGTAGTCTAGTGGGGATGGCGCGGGGCGATGCGCCGAACAGGGAGACCTGTAGAAACGGTGGTGCCGCTGGCCGCCCGCGGTATAGTACAGGGGCCCAACTGGGGTTAACCACCTTGGGAGGCTGCCTCACCAGGCCGCGCATAATCCCGATATGGTTCGTCGTGCCGGTTGGTGACCGGATTTGGGAGCCCGGCGACCATACTCGGGGGGGTACGGGGGCCCTTCCGTTCGGCGCGTCGGCTCTCGCCATGCCTCACATTCATAGATAAAACCAATATCCCGCGCTTTATCACACGGTGCTGCGGCGGCAATCACTTCTTTTTTTCACGCCTTCTCCCACCCAAACTCATGGCAGCGCAATTTATAGAAAAAGGCAACACAGCGGCTCGTCACACTCCCAAAAGCTTGCTATTTGAGGTGGAGTCCACTAACATCTGTGGGCTCCATGCAAACCTCAACGCCGTCCACCAACACCTAGAGACGGCGAAACCTGCCATGTTTTTTCTAACGGAGACGCAAATACACCGCCCTGACGACACGACCTACTTGCTCTACCCTGGCTATGTTCTTGAGGAAAGTTTTCGTGCAAAAGCCGGGGTGTGCGTGTTTGTTAGGGCGGATGTTTGCTGTCGCCGTTTGCGCTGCCTAGAGGACCCATCCTTCTCCGTCCTTTGGGTACACGTAGACCATGGCCCTACGAGTCAGATCTATGTGTGCCTCTACCGTTCCCATACAGGAGATGCTGAGACAACTCGACTCTTTGAATATCTGAGTCAGGCGGCAGATGATGCGCAGGAGCGATTTCCGAATGCCGAAATGGTATTTTTGGGGGATTTTAACGCCCACCACGAGATCTGGTTGGGCTCCTCCAAAACAGACCATGCGGGAAGAGCCGCCCACGCATTTGCTCTGGCGCACGGCCTGACCCAATTGGTGCACGAGGTCACTAGGATACCAAGAAGGTCGGGCCAAGCACCTTCTCTGCTAGACCTTCTGCTGACGAGTGATCCGGACCGGTACAGTGTATCGGTGCGAGCCGCGTTAGGCAACTCTGACCACTGCCTGGTCTGTTCCACGGTGCCTATTATGGCGCCCCCACGACCCGTGCAGGGGAAGCGGCGTCTCTGGCACTACTCGTCAGCGGACTGGGATGGACTTCGTGACTATTTTGCGTCCATCCCGTGGGTTGAGCGCTGCTTTGAAGGTAAGAACCCATCGGATTGTGCTACTGCTGTCGCCGGTGAGATCGGTCTGGGTATGGAATACTATATCTCATACACCGATGTCACCGGTGACCGCGGGGTGCGCCCTTGGTTCGGGCGCGAGTGCGCGGAAGCTGTTGAACAAAAACAGTCTGCGTACCGCGCTTGGGTAAGGGCGCGCGCCACGCGCCATCCCAATCTGGGCCACTTCAAGGCAGCGTACAACAGAGCCACAAAGGTCTGTAGAAGGGCCTATGTCAGAGCGGATGCCCTGCGCATAGCGCGGCTTGGTCAAGAGCTAGTGATGCATCCCACGGGAAGCCGTGGCTACTGGCGACTGGCTAAAGCCGTGCAAGCCAACTTCTGTCAGCCTTCGCTGCCTCCGCTGCGTAACCCTGATGGATCCCTGGCCCATGAGTCGCAAGAGAAGGCAAATCTGCTGGCTAATCTCTTTGCGGCCAACTCCCGAATCGATGATTGTGGTACGCAGCCACCAACACTACCCGACAGTGACCACGCGATGCCTGATATCCATATCAGGCAACGCGATGTCCGTGCAGTGCTGCAATCACTCGATGTCCGGAAAGCCAGTGGTCCGGATGGTATTCCAGCGGTAGTTTTGAAAAAATGTGCAGCGGAGTTGTCTCCAATGCTTACGCGCCTGTACCGGCTATCCTACAGTTCGGGTACAGTGCCTTTGCCTTGGAAAGAGGCGAATGTTCAGCCGATTCCCAAGAAGGGGGATCGCTCGGAGCCAGCCAACTATCGACCCATAGCCGTCACCTCAGTGCTGTGCAAAGTGTTTGAGCACATAATTAACAAACAGCTCATGCGGCACCTAGAGGATCACTCCTTAATTAATGACCGGCAATATGGCTTCAGACCGAAACGGTCAACGGGTGATCTTCTAGCATACGTTACCCATCTTTGGGGTGAGGCTATGGACAAGCACGGCGAGTCACTGGCAATTAGTCTTGACATCGCCAAAGCTTTCGATAGAGTCTGGCACAAATCGCTTCTTTCTAAGCTACCTGCCTTTGGTCTGCCTTCTAGGCTGTGCAACTGGGTTGCTAGCTTCCTGCAGGGGCGCCGTATTCGCGTCCTTTGTGACGGACGAGCTTCAGAGTTTCTGCAGGTTAATGCTGGCGTGCCCCAGGGGTCCGTCTTATCACCCACTCTCTTTCTTCTGCATATCAACGACATGCTGTCTACCGGCAATGTTCATTGTTATGCAGACGATAGCACTTTACATGGGAGTTATCATGGACATCCAGCGGCCAAGCAGTCAGATATCGCAGAGAAAAGGCAGCTTCTTGTCACTGGGCTTGACGGGGTCCTGAATCACATTTCTCAATGGGGCTCTGAGAACCTGGTTGAGTTCAATGCCAAGAAGACGCAGGCATGTGCGTTTACAGCAAAAGTATCTTCTTTCCTTCCCCTCCCCACTCTTCAGAGCACGCCACTGCCGCTGCAGGACAATCTCAATATCCTAGGTATGGATGTTCGCTGCAACCTGAATAACAAAAACTACATCGAAAGCATCATCAAAACAGCCTCACGAAAACTCGGAGTCCTGAACAGAGTGAGACGATTTTTCACGCCGGAGCAGCGGTGTCTTCTATACAAGACACAAATTCGCTCCTGTGTGGAGTACTGCTCGCATCTCTGGGATGGTTCAGCAAAGTACTTACTAGATGCTCTCGACAGGTTGCAGCGACGTGCGGTCCGCATCATTGGGAATCCCGAGATCACGAACACCCTAGAACCTTTACAGCTGCGTAGAGATGTTGCGTCCATGGCTGTATTTTACCGTCTGTACCATGGGGAGTGTTCTGATGAGCTCTTCCAATTAGTCCCACCCTCCACTTTCCTACACAGGACAACGCGTGCAGGTCTTAGATGTCATCCGCACACGGTGCAAAACATCCGATCAAGAACCAAGCGGTTCGGAGACTCTTTCCTCTGTCGCACCATTAAGGCCTGGAATTCATTACCAGCTCACGTGTTTCCTTCTGCCTACAGTCCCGGGTCCTTTAAGCGGGGCGTGAAAAAGCATATGATAAGGCCGTCAAGCTGAGTGTCACCATTGTCACACGGTATGTGTAAGTAATGGTGGCCCTCTTTTCTGGGATTTTGCCATCAGCTTACCATCAGGCAAGGCGAAGACCAATTGACGTGTCCTATATAAAAAAAAAAAAAAAAAAAATGAAAAAAAAAAAAAAAAAAAAAAACTTCCCAATCGATCCCATTTTTTTGTGAGGATAAAAAGACTATGGGACCATTTGAGGTAGATACTAGAAATGACAGAAATCAAAAAGAGGGGCATCAGAAGGTTTCTTCATGGTCGGCAGCGCGAGTACCTATAACATCCCTGGTGTTGCATACGTCCATAGGCCACGGTAATCACTTTCCATCAGGTGGGCCATGTGCTTGTCTGCCAACAAAGTGGTATAAATAAAATCATTAAATTCGGTCCCATGTAATAGGGTGTGAGCCTATTGCCGTCTTCGCGCACTATTGTTGACTCAACCCATGCACATGAGGCTGAGTCTGGGTTGTATATATCTGTATACATTTTGTAAAGAAAAACAAATATCTACTCAAATAATTATCTACTATTCGCCAAAAGATAGGTACTCTTGATCAGGCATTTCCTGAAAATGTTATTGACCTAATTATTAACCTATTTAAAAATATCGATTGGCAAAGCAAGTAACCCACATATGAATATTTAATGAACAAAAATTAAATCTTACCTTGACATACTTTTCGATATCTTAAACACAACTTCAAAAATAATATGAAAAATCTAGTTTCACGATTGCACTATTTTAATAGGATATTCCTAATGATATTTATTTATTAATATATACATTATTATTAATGAATGACTGACTGTTTCGGTGCTGCTACGTGTTCCAATATTGTTTATAGTTGCGTTGCTATGGTAACGATAGGTACATTAAAAAAGAAAGGGTTGCTTGATGATTTTGTCTATGTTTCTATAGTCGAGTCATAAAGAACTGAAGGGGAGTTTTGGCGCCAACATGAAGAATGGCGCATCGCGGTATTTTTGTACTATCCAAAATTGATGTGATTTCGAGATTTTATATATCTTTGACATAATATCTTTGATATCTTTGATATAATATCTTTGACAACGCACACAAGTGTGGAGAGTGGCAAATTACAGTGAATTGTGACTTTTCGTGTTGGTTCCAAACCTCTCTAGGGAGCCTCTAGTAAAGTCCCCACAACTTTACTGAGGACTGTAACTTGAAAAACTTGACTTTGGCGTCTCGCCATTATTAATTCTAAAGACATTTATTTATATATATACCTACTTATATTGCTACTACCACAGAACAGAAAAAACTGTTCCGTGGCTACTACCTACTATATTACTTGCCATTGGCATATATCTATTAGGTACTTGCCAAAAAGGAGAGAAAAAAAAATTAAATGAAGGATGACGCTACGAGTAGAAAGCTTCATAATTATATCCATTATGATTTAGAAAATTTTTTATGAGTTCAGGCGGGGTTTGAACCCGCTATCTTTATCTTATATGTATGGAAGAAATTGAATGGTTACGGGCGAAGGTTCTGTGGCTTAGTGGTCAGAGCGCTCCCCTTGTACGAGAACGATCGCAGGTTCCAACCCCGCCTGAACCAATTCAATCTTTTCTATATATTTACCGATTTGAATAGTTAGCAAACTAAATGCTTTAAAATTTCATTAAATAGAAAGATTCATATTATTATGCGACCTGGAAAAATGCAAGAATGAAGAAGGTATGAGCATTACGCATTTTTTATTGTCTTTTGGGAATAACACGGGGTGTTCAGAGGGTGAACGAATTCAAATTCACTAATCATAATAATCAAACCAATCCAGGCCTCTTCTTTTTTATTTAATACAACTTAGGTGGCTGACAAGCACACAGCCCACCTGATTGAAAGTGGTTAACATGGGCTATGGATGTGTGCAACACCAGGGGAGTCACACTTGTGTGGCCGACCCTTTAAGAACAGAGTTTCTGTGCCATCAGTGTAGAAGATAAATCGTGACAAGCCTTTGATCTTCCCACTGACAGCACAAAAACTTTTTAGTGAGTTCTGGCTACCCTACTCACCGCCGGGAACAACATGAGTTTATTATGACTGCGGTATTCTGTAGGTCGTAGGTACTTCCTCAGTCGGACTGCTCAATTGGGACGGAAATAAAGTCATGTCCTACTGTATATTTAATGACGTCACGCGCCGTATGTCACGTGACTGATCGTTTGTCGCGCACTTTTTAACATAACATAAACTCACGCCTATATCCCCGAAAGGGTAGGCAGAGGTGCTAGCACCAACATTTCGCCAGTTTATGTTTAGTTCCCAATAGGTGGCGAGCCTATTGTCATTATAACCGGGCACTTAAAGTCCTGCGATAAATACACACATAACTTCGAAAAGTCATTGGTGTGTATCATTGTAAAACCTGGGATCGAACCCTCGTCTCAGCAGTCCATTACCCATACCCCTAGGCTACCGTGGTTTTTAAGCTAACAAAGTAAAAATGTGTTTTTTTTAATAATAGCCACGTGGTTCCCTGCAGAGTAGAATTTGAACCACCCTATCTCTTCCCATGCGGTGTCGTACAAGGCAACTAAGGGATCGGACTGTTTGACATCGAACAGATATATACAGCCCAGACTCAGCCTCAGATGTATGCCTTGAGTGAACAATAGTGCCCGCAAGACGGCAATAGCCTCGCCCCTATTACGTGGCACTGAATTCAATGATTGGTGAAATGTGGGTGTTAATTCACATCAATACATAAAGGCGTGATTATATGTATGTTACTTATAAAATTTTATGGCAAAATGATGAATTGCAACAGGTATTTAATAAATTTGCACATCTTTTAAGATAGGTTTCCCTCGATTGTAATTTAGCAAAACACTGACACTGCAAAAAATGGCACTAATATTATATTTTATTTCTATACGTTTAAAAATTAAAGAAAAGAGTTTATATAACACTTTTTCATTTCCTGTGCAAAAAACCTTTTAATTTTGAACTTTAACCACTTGCTTAAAAGTCCAAAATAAATGAAATTTTTAGCAGTGTCGGTGGTATAACAGTGGCTTTCCTTTAGCAGAATAGAGGCCTAGTGACGACAATAATGAAATAATTGGATATCTAATTGGGTATTTTCCCGTAGTTAAAATAAATTATTTATCTGTGCTTACTAAATCAAGAATGGTAAAAGAGCGGTAAAACGTGCGTCAGTTCTTATTTTATTGTTTTTATTTATTTTAATCATTTAACCAACTGATAATAGTAAGTTATTTGACTATTGGATATTATGAGGCCACAATGAAATTATTTCATACAAGTTTCCATAAAACTTATCTTTTTGACGTTTAGTAAAAAGTAATTAATTTGAATAGTCAGTCAAATACGCAATTGTGCGTGTGCCGAGTTTTTTAACGATGTTCCCGTCGTTCAAGGACAAAACTCCCACGTAATGTGGCCAGCGCCAGAGGACCATATGCCAACATAAATAATATTTATTTTTAAACTATCGCGGTGTAAATTTATAATTATATAAACGGTAATTTAATCGCGAAAAGTTCCGAGCCGTTATATAATAATTGGAAATTAAATTAAGTAAATGAAATTTTAAAGCTAAAGCTTAGGTACAGAAAATGTCAAGAACTCACTTACGCTACATAAACCGCAATAGGTATATTTTAATTGCGTTTAATTTTAACTTTATAACACCGCGCAATCTTCGCCGTCTCCTACGAATAAATTTCATTTCGTTTCATTTCATTTCAACTAATAGATATGCTAACTATTCTTATCGATTGAAGATTGGTAATTTGCCCCCCCGCCCCCCTATTTTTCCCAAGGACTAAAGAATAGGGCTGTGTAACATCAGACAGATAAATACTCAGACTCAGGCACAGATACATGACTCGAGTCAACAATAGTGCCCGGAAGACGGCGATAGGCTCACCCCCTGTTATGTGCGACCGAAAACAATGATTGATATAATTTGGGTGTTCCCCATTCCCCTAATAATTTATTTACTTACAAATCTAGGTACAATAAGTAGGTAGCAACACTTTGAAAGCAAGCCGTTTACTGAATCATCACACCTGCATACAATAACATTATAACTTAGTTTTTAGTGATTTCAAACCAATTGACTAATCAAATAAACATTCGAAAATCAAAAGTTCGAATACATATTCGTTTTTTTTTCTCTCAGATGTTTCACTAAATTGTTGCCAGGTAGCGTCATTTAAATCTCTAAAATGTTTAAATGCCTTATGAACCACCTTACACCCAGGCATCTAGATCCGAGACCGGCGTGCAGTTTTAGTCGGTTCGTATCCGAAGTAACCGTCCCCGCCGGCCGCCACCGTAAGGATTTCTACACGAAAAATAATATGAAGTACAATTTTCCTCAAGTTTGTTGGCCATATTGTATAATTTACAATTCATAAGACCTTGAACAAAAAGTCTTACGTCAAACTATTCGTCATGTAGATAGGTGGGTATTGTTATCAGTTGACATCTCCGCAATTATCTGAGTTCAGATTATGTACGAGGTTCCTTTGCCTCATTTAAATCTTGACAATAATAAGTATTGCGGTATTTCTGTCGCATCACACAACATAGTGACGCGATTATATCCTACATTCATATAACCACGCCTTTATCCCCGGAGGGTTAGGGAGAGGTGAATTAACACCCACATTTCACCAATCATTGAATTCGGTCCCACGTACCTAACAGGGGGTGAGACTATTGCTGTCTTCCGGGCACTATTGTTGACTCAAGCCATGTATCTGAGGCTGAGTCTGGGCTGTATATATGTCTGATGTTGAACAGCCCTATCCCTTAGTCGCCTTGTACGACACCGCATGGAAAGAGATGGGGTGGTCCAAATTCTATTCTGCCGGGAACCACGCGGCGATCCTATTTACATAATACATGAAATATGAATGTTTATGAAGATGGAATACTGTAACTTACTCAATTGATTGAACAGATCTGTCCAAACTTTGGTAAACGGTTACATTACAGCCTGGTGGACTGACCAGAAAAAGGTGGTTGGGACAGACTGGATGCGAAGAGCTGAGGATTGGGAGCAATGGCACAGATTGGACAAGACCTATGTCCAGCAGTGGACTGCAATAAACTAATTTATTAATTATATAATAATCTAAAACTTTAAATCCCTGAAATAGGTTGAGCGGTAGCCTAGTGGTATGGGTAATGGACTGCTGAATGAGTGTCTGATTCCTCCGTTTGATTTTTTAAGTTTTTTATGCATTCAATCACTTCATCAAATTGCAATAATACGGCCTTTACTGCTTCGACTCTACTTTCCCATCTTGTGTCTGATAAAGGTTTTATAGTAAGTTTTAATTTTCCTTTTATAAAATCCCAGCGCTTGCTTGATCTTGAAAACAGCAAATAAATTTTTTGTATGAAACCAAAAAAAGTTTTTGCTACCATAGATGAGTTCGCTGCATCTACCAATAGTAGATTCCAACTATGACAGCCACAAGGTGTGAAAAATGCCCTAGGGTTAATATTCAATATTCGAGTTTTAACTCCACTATTTACACCTACCATATTTGCACCATTGTCGTATCCCTGGCCACGGCAGTCTTGAATATTTAAGTCATATTTTTCTAGGTGTTCCAGTATAGCATTGGCTAAATATTCTCCAGTTGTCTGAGTAACAGCTAGAAATCCCATAAAATGTTCGACTATTGTACCAGTTGACGTATCACAAAATCTTAAGATAACCGACATTTGTTCAACTCTATTACAATCTATAGTGCAATCGAGCAAAAAAGAATAATACTTTGCTTCTTTAACCTTACGAATAATTTCATTGACAACTGTTTTTGACATCAATATAATCAATTCATTTTGAATATCGTGACTTAAATAATGGTGTGAAAGTTGTTTGTCACTAATGCGTTTCATGTGTTCACGTAAAGTAGGATCAAATTTTGATATCAGTTTAAATAAATCTATGAAATTACCGGAATTCTTAATACCGTCACCTGTCTTGAGAGATTCTCTGTGACCTCTAAATGCAAGATTATGAGAGGCCAAAAAGTTTATTATGTCAATTATTCTCTCTAACAAGTTGTGCCAATGTTTTTGTGATTCACGTATTAGCCTTTCGTTTTCTTGGTCTATTGTTTTGCCTTGATTTATTCCTTTCTCTAAATTTAACCATTGGAACATATGTGCCATATGTTCTTTGGTATTCTCATGTCTATGTAAAATGCTACTTAAATGTTTCCAGTCACAACACCCTCCTTGCACCACCTGAGTTTGTGAATTGCTAAATAGTCTGCATGGAAAACAGTAAACTTTATTTTGGGAATTGGAATACAATAACCAGCGACGATGTTGAGTTTCACCATTATTTAGTTTTCTCGAGAAATAGAAATTGGAAAAGTGTCTGTTATCATCACCTTTGGGATAATATTCATCACCGCTATTTAATTGCTGTGTGGGGCCGCTTCGAACTATGTCACGACGCTGTGTATCCGTTATGGGAAACGTCCACAATCCCGGATCCGAATTAACAAGTACTTGCTGAACTATGGCGCTGGCGTCGTCGCTGCGAATTGGAGAATCTATGTCAATCTGTTCTTCTTGATTGCTTGATGACAGCACAAGAGTTTCAGCGTCAATTTTTGATTGGCTAGAAGATGATCCAAGCTCTACGTCTAACTGACGTTCGCTCTCGGTATTCAGTGCATCTAGAGCATTTTCCAACGGTATCTCGGACGTTTGTTGTGTAGAAGTCGAAGCTATCGATTCAGAAGGTTCTGTACTACCAGATGCAGTTTGGTTGAGGAACTTCATCAAATTTAAACTCAAAACTTGGTTGGTTGCAGTTCTTTCAGCTTTTCTTTTTCTTTTTGCTGATCCAGACTCCCATTTTCTTCCAATATCTCTATCTCGGCCGGACATGTCGATAACGTCGTATCTATACACTGTAAACGAAAGCAATAGTTAACATTTTTTTGCAGTTTTATCTACATAATATTGTAAAACCTAAATTTAAATTAGTTTTCAAATAAAAATCTTTAAGATAGCTTTTACTACCTGCTAGTTTTAAAAACTTAAAAAGTCGATACGTTTTTTACCTTAAAGCTTTTTTGGTTTCCTTCAAGAGATATTATAAAGCGTATTTTATATACAAGTAATTACTGCGTTATATACTTATTACCAATTAAATATTTCTTACCTTATGTAAAATAGACGAGTACAGGTACCGGTGTGTTACAAATCACAAAGAAAACAAAAAAACAATTAAAAAAGTCACTGTTTTAAAATTTTGGGTCAGTTTACAGGAGCAATCAATATACCTAAACACTATCTATTTATTCACTAAATATTATTAAAACATTGAACACACTATTCTTATCAAAATAGGTACGTACAGTCATAAAAATAAACAATATTGAATAACACAATTATACGTTTCTATTGTTATGCGCCTAGCGACTGCGTTGCGTACTTTGATTTGATTGGTTGACTTCCTAGTAAAGAAAGTAAACAAATAAACCGGGGATTCCCCGCACTCTGGTCGGCGGCAAATGTTGCCAGACTAAGAAAACATGTTTCACAACAAAATTGATTTATATTTTTTTTGTTTTATTCTCGCTTTAAACATTTTTGAGTCGCGAGGCCCCTTGTACCGCGAGGCCGTAGGCGGTGGCCCACGTCGCCCACGCTTAACGCCGCCTCTGGTAGTACCTACGTGGTATGTGTGGTTTTGCTTTAGCAGAATCGAAGCCCAGTAACGACAATAATGAAATAATTGGATACCTAATTGGGTACATACATACTTTCCCGTAGATAAAATTTTTTTTTTAACTGTGCTTACTAAATTAAGAATGGTAAAAGAGCGGTAAAACGTGCTCCAGTTCTTATTTTATTTTTTTATTTAAGTATTTTAATCATATAACCAACTAATAATAGTAAATTATTTGACTATTGGATATTATGAGGCCACAATGAAATTATTTCATACAAGTTTCCATAAAACTTATCTTTTTGACGTTTAGTAAAAAGTAATTAATTTAAATAGTCAGTCAAATACGCAATTGTGCGTGTGCCGAGTTTTTTAACGATGTTCCCGTCGTTCAAGGACAAAACTCCCACGTAATGTGGCCAGCGCCAGAGGACCATATGCCAACATAAATAATATTTATTTTTAAACTATCGCGGTGTAAATTTATAATTATATAAACGGTAATTTAATCGCGAAAAGTTCCGAGCCGTTATATAATAATTGGAAATTAAATTAAGTAAATGAAATTTTAAAGCTAAAGCTTAGGTACAGAAAATGTCAAGAACTCACTTACGCTACATAAACCGCAATAGGTATATTTTATTTGCGTTTAATTTTAACTTTATAACACCGCGCAATCTTCGCCGTCTCCTACGAATTAATTTCATTTCGTTTCATTTCATTTCAACTAATAGATATGCTATTGTAATCGATTGAAGATTGGTAATTCCCCCCCCCCCCCCCCTATTTTTCCCAAGGACTAAAGAATAGGGCTGTGTAACATCAGACAGATAAATACTGCTCAGACTCAGGCACAGATACATGACTCGGGTCAACAATAGTGCCCGGAAGACGGCGATAGGCTCACCGCCTGTTTTTTTTTTTTTTTTTTTTTTTTTTTCTATTGTTTTTAGGGAGTTTTTGCCCACATGGGCACGACAACTCCATTGTACCTTAAGCTAAAGTAACAATCACAAATTATGATTATGGAATATAAACCAATGAATCTGAACCCGAACAGCCATTCTATATGCAGTGTGTATATAGAATAACTGTGTAGGCACATGCCACGGTATTATGAAAGAGATTCAATAGGGGACATCATTGCCAAACTGCAGAATTTTTGGGTCACATCAGATTTTGGATTTGACAAAATACTGTTGATTAGTCCAACATCTAATCTATTGAGATTGAGTTCCTTTAAGACTGATTCTCTTTCTGTGGCATTGTGTACACATTCCATCAGCAAATGTTGCACGTCCTCCAGCCGATTGCATACAACACAATTTGGTGAATCAGCCTTTCCCATTAGGAATGCAAACTTTGCTGATGGAAAGTGGCCGGAGCGGAGTCTTAGTACAAGTTTCACATATTTTCTGCTTAGAGCTTTGTCATCAAACCAAGGCGACTGAGGTGGCTCACTCTGAATAGTCTTATACCATATTCCTTTCTCTTTCGATTTCACGTTAAAAATATCTGTCCACTGATCGAAGCAAGTAGCTTTATATTTTTTATGCAACTCCCAATAGTCTGGTAGATATGGTAATATTATTCCTTCCTGTACTGCTAATTTAGACAGACGGTCAGCCTCCTCGTTACCTTTTAGCCCTATGTGACCCGGGACCCACTGCAAAATAAGCCTAGAGTTATTTATTAAAAGTTGGTTACATATCTCTAGGATGTCATAGGCTATCGATACACCTCTGAAACCAGAGGCGCACCGAGCCACAAGCTGTAAAGCACTTTTGCTGTCAGTGAAAATTACTATTTTATTTAAATTTTTCCTGGAAGCATAAGTCAAAGCCTGAAATATTGCAATGAGTTCCACAGTCATTACAGATATATCTTCACAGATTTTAAAATTACTTTTAAAGTTTATATTTTGGTAGTAGAAGGCTGCTCCCGACCCATTTACACTCTTTGATCCATCTGTATAAATTTTGCACCAATCACTGTAGTTACTATTTAATTCTTTGACAACTTCATGTATCAAATAGTTGGGTTCATACAAGTTTTTTGCCTGTTTAATACATTCAAGGTCACATTTAAGAAATTTATTTATCTGTATCGCTGTTACCCATGTATTTAACGTGAACATTTTTAGGACGCTAGAAGAAGCGATATTTAGTGTGTGAATTTCATTAAAGGTAATAGCAAGCAAAGGTTTCTTCTTATTTGTCCAGTATCTGGTCGGTAAGAGTAAATTTAACTCAGAGATTATATTTATGCTAATATTATTTGTACATGACATTGCTTTTATCATATATTTGTATGCAAGATATTGTCTTCTTAAGTTAAGTGGCGGTACATGTAGTTCACTTTCCATAACATGAATAGGTGAACTTTTTATAAAGCCTCCAATGACCCTAAGTGCTTGATTTTGTAGTTTGTCTAGCTTACTAACCTGTGTTTTTGCACTACAATCGTACATAAAACAGCCATAATCAATACGGCTCCTGATAAGTGACAAATATATTTTGCGTATATGTTTAGTATGCATTCCCCAAGAACTACCTGCTAACATCTTCAATATATTGAGATATTTTGAACATTTACAAATTAATTCAGTAATGTGTTTGTTCCATCGCAGACTAGTGTCCAACCACATTCCTAAATATTTAATAAATTCCGATAAGATTATCTGCCTTCCGTATATTTTGAGGTTTGGTACTATTTTCCTACGTCCCCTACTAAACACACAATAATGTGATTTAGTAGGAGATAGGGTCAGGCCCATTTCATCCAACAATGCCACCAACGTATCTAGTGCCCCTTGTATGCTATATTCAGCCTTTGAAATTTGTTTGTCTTTATAGTATATTATAAAGTCATCTGCATATTGTGAAATCAAAACATTGTTAATCGTCTTACAAATTTTAAATGTAACTAAATTAAAAAGTATAGGCGAAAGGGGATCCCCTTGGGCTAGTCCTCTATTGGTCCACCTACATATATTATTTATTCCTACGTCGGATGATTTAAGTTTTAAATGTCTTTCGTTCAAAAAAGTCCATAAATATAAACACAGTTTGGCTCCTACTTGAATATCATCTAATGTGTGAGTAACTGCCTCAATTGAAATATTGTTGTACGCGTTCTCGATATCCAAGAAACACGCGACTGTAGGTATATTGTTAGATATGCCTACTTGAATATATGTCACTAGCCGGGTGACCGAATCTATGCATGATTGTGATTTCCTGAACCCTATCGTGTGCGGTGACAGTACATTATTACGTTCCACGTACCACTCTAAGCGTTTGAAGATCATTATGTGTAATATTTTACATAAACATGACAGAAGCGAGATAGGTCTTAATTTGATTTCGTTGTTGTTACTATTGTTTGCTTTAGATATTGAAATTATTTGGATGTCTCGCCATTGGTGAGGGATACAGCTATATTTAAATATATTGTTATAAATTGTAAGTAAAAAATGTTTAACTGAGTAAGGTAAGTTGTAAATCATTGAATATGATATACCATCCTCTCCTGGAGCCGTGTTCTTCTTTTTTAATGAGTTTACGAGTTCTTGAATGGAAAATTCTGATTCTAGGTCATCGTTTTTAGACTTAAACGTGGGAACAACATTCGTTACATAGTCTGGTGTTAAGGAGTGCAGCAGGTCATATTGTGCTGTGGTAGGAGGGGAGGGTCTTTGTTGTTTATAGCCTTTCATCCATCTCATACGACGCCACATTTCCGGTATTGATGTGATTTCACTAATTGAGTTACAGAATTCTTGCCAACTGAGAGATTTAGCTTTTTTAATTATTTTTTGAGTTTCTCTAGTTTTAGCTTCCAACTGATTTAAATTTTCTGGGGTCGGGTTACGACGAAATTTGGATAACGCCAGTCTGCGTTGTGCAACTAGTTGAGATAATTCCGGGGTCCAATAGTTTTTAGGCTTAAATTTTTCTTGGGGTCTGTTACTAAATTTTGTATACGGGATGTGTTTATCTGCAGCGTTTTGTATTTGGTACGTAAGAAAGTTATACATTTCTTGAGTACTTGGGGAACCTATATAGTTTTCAATAGCTTCGGAAATGGTACGACGATAGTCACTCCAGTTAGCTTTTTTGAAGTTGCGTTTTTTTATAATCTGATAAGTGGTGGTAATTTCACCCGATATTTTCAGAACACTGTGATCACTACCTAAATTTTCATTTAACACCTGCCAGTCGAACATAATCGCTATATCTGACGTTGAAAATGTTATATCAGGCGAAGTCTTTTGTAAGTTGCCATTTACTAATTTTATTCGAGTGTGCATGCCTTTATTAAGAGAAATATAACCACAGTCGAGAGCAGCATCCATGATTTGTGTGCCTCTACTATTTGATTTACTCGACCAGTTAGGATGGTGTCCATTAAAGTCGCCAGCTACAATAGTTTTTCTAGTGAACCGCGAAAATAGGTCGTTCCAGTCATTCTGATGGGTCTGTACTGAAGATGGGCAGTATAGTGAGACAATGTACTGTAGGTCGTCACAGTTCAGTATCCTAACACAAAGTACCTCAATCTCAGAATTCTGAGTATTAAATGAAACTGTGTGAGACTGAATCGATCTATGAACCAGTACAGCGACTCCACCATAATTATCATCGCGATCGCACCTAAAAACATTATAGCCACTAATGCTTACATTATTCTCGCAATTAAACCATGTTTCACTAATAATAGCTATGTGGATCTTTTCCTGTAGCAAAAGCGTTGAAAACGATGTAAGTTTAGGGGTCAGACTTTGTGCGTTCCACTGGAGGATTTTTAACTTTAGACTACCTTGTAAGTTAGCCATTTATAAAACTAGATATATGTTCTAATATACCACCTCTAAGTATCATGCTAACTATCAACTTTTTAAATTCTTCACAGATAATTTTTAAAACGGCTAGTATTTTTTCTTCAAACTTACTCTGAGACATAATAATAGATTTTATTTTAAACCAAATTTTTCTAAATTCCACTTTATACGTTACTTCATCATTTTGCGTGCTGTCCTCCTTGTCATTCCTCGGTGTATCTATTTTTTCATTAATCGATTGGTCTATAGAATATTCATCTTTTCTATTCTTATCACTTAATTTTTTCTTGTTTGTTTTCTGATTTG
The DNA here is from genome assembly GCA_963662185.1 of Eilema griseolum. NCBI lineage: Eukaryota > Metazoa > Arthropoda > Insecta > Lepidoptera > Erebidae > Eilema > Eilema griseolum. Next base: position 10,396,934 of record OY759253.1, read on the forward strand.
ATACTCGCTTTTTTCCCTTAGTATTTGATTCTATTTCCTTTTCTTCTTCATCCTCTGTAGTTTGCGGTAGGACACTCATGGCTGCTCTGGCTAATACGCTACTGTATGTCTCCTGAGAGTGACGTAATGTGGTTGTGTGAATTGAGGGTTGTTCGTGCAAATGGTCTTCACTAAATTGATTATTTTCCTTTTGTTTCCGTTCCATTAGAATTTGTAATGCTTTTCTGTAAGTAACTTGTTTGTCGCACATTATGTTTCGAATTCTTTTTTCTTTTAAAAAAACAGGGCAACTCTTGTCCAAGACAAAGTGGTTTCCTTTACAGTTCAAACATTTCAAATCTTTAATATCGCAGTTTTCATGATCACCCCCGCATTTTGGGCAGATTATCTTTTTTGTAGGACAATACCGTTTTATATGACCAAAGTGCCAACAACCTGAGCACTGCGTAACTGGAAACTTGTAGGTTTCTACTTTAAATCGACAGTCATAAGCATAAATAAATTGGGGTAATATCTTACTTCTAAAACTAAGTCTTACCGACTCGCTGTCGACCCACTTTCCTTCCAAGTTTAGACGTTTCAAGCGTTTGATTGACAAAATTTCATCATTTGGCTGCAAAATCTCTTTTAATTCTTCTTCAGTTAACTCAGAGTCTATCCCTTTTACCACTCCATATGATGTTGTCAATTCATAGATTAAATACGACTGAAAGCCTATGTCTTTTAATTTTTGGCATTCTAATAGTTTCTCCGCGTCTTTTCTTGTCTTGAATTGGATTAAAATTTTATTTGGGTTTTTGTATTTAATTCTAAGAACACCCTGTATATTTTCAGAACGAAGAAGTTTAGCCATCGCAATTTGTTTGGGTAAACCATTTAAGGACGTGATGCAGATCTCATTATTTTCACTATTTTCTTCATTTACCCTTCCATTACATTGTAATATTAGAGATTCACTCCTTATCAAACGTTTAGGTCTTCTTCTATTGTACGTAATAAAGTCATCCTCTGTATTGTCTTCTTCTTCTGGCTCTTTTCTTTTCTCGGCGCTTCGGGTTTTGTTAAAAGTATTTATCTCACCTTCTACCTGAGTTTCAGTTGTTCCGCTCAACATGTTAAGCTCTTTTTCACATCTATTTATAATCTCAGCATCAGTTAAGTCTTCTTCCATGTTGTTCTCATCCATTTTTCACATTAAAATATAGGTGGGTAGTTTGAAAATTATTTGTGTGGCACCGGGCCACACAAACAATAGTTGTAGACGATAATAGAAAATATCTATTGAACACTATCCATCTACTAATTCATATGAATAACTATTGACACAAAAAACAACTAAGACTTAATTGTTAAGTAGGTATAAGCGCAGGAGATTCTCACGTACGCTCCGCTTCGAACGCGCGACGCAACCGAACTGCGGCTCACCCCCTGTTATGTGCGACCGAAAACAATGATTGGTAAAATTTGGGTGTTTTTATTTACTTCAAAATCTAAGTACAATAAGTAGCAACACTTTGAAAGCAAGCCGTTTACTGAATCATCACACCTGCATACAATAACATTATAACTTAGTTTTTAGTGATTTCAAATCAATTGACTAATCAAATAAATATTCGAAAATTAAAAGTTCGAATATTCTTTTTTTTTTCTCTCAGCTGTTTCACTAAATTGTCGCCAGGTAGCGTCATTTAAATCTCTAAAATGTTTAAATGCCTTATGAACCACCTTACACCCAGGCATCTAGATCCGAGACCGGCGTGCAGTTTTAGTCGGTTCGTACCCGAAGTAACCGTCCCTGCCGGCCGCCACCGTAAGGATTTCTACACGAAAAAAATTGGTTGCCTGTAAAGTCGGTATACGGGCGAAAGTTTTACGTGACAACGACTTTGAGTGGTAAAATAATTTTAATGTGAATATTCATTCGTATAGTAGGAAGAAGGATGAAATAATAGTAACAATTTAAAACATTTATTTATACAAAGAATTATATTTAAAACATTAATTTATACAAAGAATCTCGCACTGAATTTCATATTAACAAAATTTTATTTTTACCTTTACACATATTGGCAATTCATTTACACTCAGTGTGTATGCCTATCTCTCTCACTCTCTCTCTCTCGCTCTGTCTCTCTCGCTCTTAGGCGGGCTAACTGTGCTCGAGTGGAAGGGACGCGTGCCTTTCACTTTTTATGTCTGTCTCTCTCGCTCTTAGGCGGGCTACCCATGCCCGAGTGGAAGGGACGCGTGCCTCTCACTCGCTCTCATTGTGAGCGCATAACGTGAGCGGAGCGTAACGCAGTTTCTTGAAGTGTCACCCGGCAAACCAATTTATAAGACGTTGTCACGTCAAAATAATATGCAGTACAATTTTCCTCAAGTTTGTTGGCCATATTGTATAATTTACAATTCATAAGACCTTGAACAAAAAGTCTTACGTCAAACTATTCGTCATCTAGATAAGTAGTAGTTGTTGTTATCAGCTGACATCTCCGCAAATATCTGAGTTCAGATTACGAGGTTCCTTTGCCTATTTAAATCTTGACAATAATAAGTATTGCGGTATTTGTGTCGCATCACACAACATAGTGACGCGATTATATCCTACATTCATATACCTAACCACTTTGAAAGCAAGCCGTTCACTGAATCATCACACCTGCATACAATAACTTAGTTTTAAGTGATTTCAAATCAATTGACTAATCAAATAAATATTCGAAAATCAAAAGTTCGAATATTCTTTTTTTTTTCTCTCAGCTGTTTCACTAAATTGTCGCCAGGTAGCGTCATTTAAATCTCTAAAATGTTTAAATGCCTTATGAACCACCTTACACCCAGGCATCTAGATCCGAGACCGGCGTGCAGTTTTAGTCGGTTCGTACCCGAAGTAACCGTCCCTGCCGGCCGCCACCGTAAGGATTTCTACACGAAAAATAATATGCAGTACAATTTTCCTCAAGTTTGTTGGCCATATTGTATAATTTACAATTCATAAGACCTTGAACAAAATGTCTTACGTCAAACTATTCGTCATCTAGATAAGTACTTAGTAGTTGTTGTTATCAGCTGACATCTCCGCAAATATCTGAGTTCAGATTACGAGGTTCCTTTGCCTATTTAAATCTTGACAATAATAAGTATTGCGGTATTTGTGTCGCATCACACAACATAGTGACGCGATTATATCCTACATTAATATAACCACGCCCTTATCCCCGCAGGGTTAGGGAGGGGTGAATTTACACCCACATTTGCACCAATCATTGAATTCAGTCCCACGTAACAGGGGGTGAGACTATTGCTGTCTACCGGGTACTATGGTTGACTCGAGCCATGTATCTGAGGCTGAGTCTGGGCTGTATATATGTCTGATGTTGAACAGCCCTATCCCTTAGTCGCCTTGTACGACACCGCATGGGAAGAGATGGAGTGGTCCAAATTCTATTCTGCCGGGAACCAGGCGGCGATGCTACTTACATAATACATGAATGTTTATGAAGATTGAATATTGTAACTTACTCAATTGATTGAACAGATCTGTCCAAGCTTTGGTGAACGGTTACATTACAGCCAGGTGGACTGACCAGAAAAAGGTGGTTGGGACAGACTGGATGCGAAGAGCTGAGGATTGGGAGCAATGGCACAGATTGGACGAGACCTATGTCCAGCAGTGGACTGCAATAAACTAATTTATTAATTAGATATTAATCTAAAACTTTTAATCCCTGAAATAGGACCGAGCGGTAGCCTAGTCGTATGGGTAATGGACTGCTGAGACGAGGTCTCGGGTTCGATCCCAGGTTTTACCATACCACACACCAATGACTTTACGATGCTTTTCGAAGTTATGTGTGTATTTATCGCAGGTTTATAAGTGCCCGGTTAATGGCAATAGGCTCGCCACCTATTACATTGGGACCTAAACATAAACTGGCGAAATGTGGGTGCTAGCACTTCGGCCTATCCTTCGGGGATATAGGCGTGAGTTTATGTTATGTTATGTGATGGAAACGGGATGAAAATTCCTCACGGGATTTCAATTTAGAAAATGTCACGTCAGTAGGCAATCGCGTAGCAAATTGTGTTAAACGTATTTATAGCATTATGGCACTGTCACATAAGCATTAGCTGAGCATTTCGGTTCACTATACATTTGCATTAAGAAAATAATCATAAAATAATTTACATGTAATTATGCCAAAAAAAATATGCATAAATATAATTAGTCGAAATTACCATATGCCAAAATATATAATGGTTATTTTTTTAAGCAAGTGGATAGTGAACCGAGGATTTCATCATGTTAGTATTTAGTCCCGGTTACGTCCAAGTCTTTCATCTCAGACCCCGAAGTCCGCTTTCTCTATATATACCTTTTAATTTGTTTCCCTGAGGAATACCTGCGTTAGATCTTCGTCTGACAGTCAACAGGTGCCCGGTTTAAAAGTGAGGTTAACACCAGGTCTTGGTGACGCCTAGATGTTGATTCTTTCTCATGGGGACAAATTATTCGATAAAAATAAAATATATTAATAATTATACTGAAACTTTTAATGTATAAACATTAAAACGTTCGAAATACTGAAGTTTTACATCTAAAAGTGCCAAAAGATCGGTGCGTAATCGAAACAAAATAAATAAAACATACTTTGTATTCACATAAGGATAACAATGTACTTCTTTGTCTTAATATAAATAATACACATAGAGGCGAACATCAATAAATAATAACAAAATGATTTGACAACTGCACGTGCAATACATCAGGCATCTAAGACACAACTGACCAAATCCTTATAAATTTACATGATTTTTTTTGCCTCCAACCTGCGAAATTGTTCTTTATTATAATGGTAACATTGTACATAGATGTCATCTGGCTGGAATAAGCTTAAGTAAAGTGGTTTTTAAACCATACAACAATATGTAAGGCCAAAAAATTGGCTTCTTCGGATACATGAGTGTTGGTGTGCGTTTTACCATATTGTGTTGTGTAGATAAGCATCACAAGATGGTACCACACTAATTCGATCGGAAGTTTATTTCACTTTACAATCCAGCTACGATAGTCGCAGGGTCTTCAACACCTTCTTTGATCTTCCTCAAGAACAGCACAGCTTCACGGCCATCAATCAGCCTGTGGTCATATGTAAGCGCGATGTACATCATAGGCCTAATAACGACTTGGCCATTCAGGGCGATTGGACGCTCGAAAATGCCGTGCATCCCCAAAATAGCTGATTGAGGGGGATTTATTATGGGAGTGCCCATCAAAGAACCGAATACCCCACCGTTGCTGATCGTGAAGGTGCCTCCATCCATCTCTTCGATAGTCAACTTGCCCGATTTCGCCTTATCGGCTAAAGCAGCAACGGTAAGCTCAATGTCGGCGTACGACATGTTTTGTACGTTCCTTATTACAGGCACGACCAAACCTTTAGGAGTCGCGACCGCAACGGAAATATCAACGTAATCGCGGTATAAGATCTCCTGTTCTTCGATCACAGCATTGACCACAGGCTGGTCTGACAACGCATTGGCTGCTGCTTTCACGAAAGGCGACATCAAACCAAGCTTGACGCCGTGTTTCTTCGTGAAGGTATCTAAATGCTTCTTTCTGAAAGCCATGATATAGGACATGTCGATTTCGTTGAAGGTGGTGAGCATAGCATTGGTATTCTGGGCCTCCTTCAAACGCTGGGCAATGCGCTGACGCATGCGGTTCATCTTGACTCGCTGTTCTGATCTTGTGCCAGCAATTTCCTTGCTGTAATCGTTCGGAGGAACTTTTACTGTTGCTGTTTCGATCGCCTGAGCGTGACGGATTGCAGCTACAGGGATTGAAGAAATAGGAGCCGCGGGAGGAGGAGTTGGTCTAGGAGCTGGTGGGGCTTGGGGCGGAGGTGCTGCAGCTTGGGGAGGTGGAGGTGGGGGAGGAGCAGCGGCAGCCGCAGGTGGAGGAGGTGGCGCTGCAGCTTTAGGAGGTTCTGGAGCTGGCGCGGCAGCAGCCGCTTTAGGCGCTTCCCCAGTTATATCCAGCTTGAACAGTTTCTGTCCAGCTTTTACTGTATCTCCGTCTTTTACGTAAAACTCTTTTATGACTCCATGCCCAGGTGCCATTACAGGGATGGCTGTCTTATCGGTCTCAATTTCGAGAACGACTTCATCAGCTGCGACAGCGTCACCAACTTTTTTGTCGAGCTTTACGTCACCTTCCGACACAGAATCAGGGAAGCTGGGGGTCAAGACATCTTGTTCAGCTAGGAGAGGGTTCGTAAAGTGGATTGTAGCGACCTGATTATGTGCCGCTGTGACGACACGTGGAGTTGTGAGGCGGGAGGAGGCCTGGGCTAGGGCTCCGTAGACCTTGGGCACCTCGGTGGACTTGAGCCGGAGGGTTTGCCCTTGCCTCCGGTACAGGGTTTGTAAATGCTTGGAGCAGCGTCGTAACATTTTGAGTATTCAGTGGAGATTTTTTACCCTGGAATAAGAGAAAATCGAGATAAGTACACGCACATTGTGTTAAAATTAACATTAAAAGGGACGAAAAAAGCAACAAATATTTTTTTCTTTTTAAATATTATAGGCGAAAGTGTTAAAACGATAACTTAACATAAATAGCCATAGGTAATGAAAATAGGTGGATGATTAGATGTATGAGACCCAACAAAAGTCTTCAGGACCTAACCGAAGCCAGGTGGTGCCTGTTGATAGACTGACAAAGTTCTGGAGCTGGTAGTCCCTCCCGTAGAAGACAATATGACCAGAAATGTAAAGGAGTACAAAAGAGTAGGTGAGAGACTATTTGGAGCCTAGGGTCCCCCACCCTAGGCTCCAAATTGTAAGTTTTTAGATGCAACCAGGAATTGCCCAATGCTACTAAAGAAATTATCAATTTCATATTAAGCTCACTAAATTGTGTGTATTTTATTGACGTAATCTACCGCCTTACCTCAATCAATATTAATCTTTTATTAATAATTGGTTTTATCTAAAATTACGAGTGGTTCTTATCAACAAAGTCAATATACAAACAATCTATATTGCATTAAGTACCAATTTTACTGATTATTTTTTAGCAGTTGTCATAACAATAATTGTTTTTTATAATAATAAAAACAATACAAGTTTTGCGTTTTGCACTTATTATATTACCAACATATTGGGGAGTAGGACTTAGACTAGCAACACACATAATTAAAAATATATGGGTACGATCCGGGAGATCACTAGCAGCATGAATAGCCTGCTGGCATTCTTCAATGAGTTGGTGTGGATTTGTGGAATCGATCGATTGAAATGCCCGCCCTCACGCAAAAACCGCGCCATGACGTGGAGTTGCGGTTACCAGCCCGTGATACTATACCATATCACGCCAAATAAAGCAGCATCCAACCAATTATAAGTAGTTGGTGCTTTTAAACAGGCACTAACAAAGCTACTGAACGAAAAATGTTATTATGATGTAAAGTACTTCCTCCAAGATAAATTGTAATTTATTAATTTAAATTCAATACATTATTTAAATTCTTTGACATGAGCATATGACATAATATATTTTAATAGAACTAGTTGACATTCACCATAATTATAACAATCTCCTTATTTCCTTTTGACATCATTTAATTTTCTGACATTAACTCAATAACTAATTATTGCAATTAAAATATTATGAAAGCTCTCTAATTGAAATGTTGCATGTATAGACAATGCCAAATATTTGCACACCTTGAAGAGGTTGTAAATTTGTAATAGGTACAGCGGACCTATACATTTATTGAAAATGTATCTTTTACTAACTTTCTGTATCCTGTGTTATGCAAATAAATTATTTGATTTGAATTGGTTGGAACCTGCCTGGTCGGATCCTGCCCTATCCTTTTGTGGCATATACTGGCTGTAAGTCAAACGCTATTGGTTAAAACGTTTATAGGACATTTAATTTGGTTGGTATTTGACATAGGTTTTAATTAACCCTTACTTGTTCATTTGTTCAAACTTTTTTATTTTTTATACCACTTGGTTGGCAGACAAGCACCCGGCCCACCTGATGAAAAGTGGTTACCGTGGCCTATGGATGTGTGCTACACCAAGGGAGTCACACTCACGGTGCCAACCTTGTAAGTACAAGAGTTTCTGTGTCATCAGTGTAAAAGACAAAGCAGGACAAGCTTTTGTTCTTCCCACTGAAGGTACAAAAACTCTCTAGTGAGCTCCGCTGGAAACACAACACAAGTACCATTATGGCCTCGGTATTCTGTAGAGCGGATAATCGGAGTTTCAAGAAAGGCTCAACTTATACTAGCACAGAGAGTCGAAATGTATAGCAGTGTTAATCTTAATTTAAAAATAGCAACTTCACTCTTATCTCAACTACTTAATGCTCACAGTTGAGATAAAAAAAACGTGTGAATTCATGCACAGTCTACCGTGCATCTGCAAGCTACCAATAAACATTGGTGCGTTGGCTTTTGTTTCTGCACTAATATTTATTCACTTTCAATCATTCTTACAAAGTGAACCTAATACAATGGGAGTAGGACATATTTAGAATTGACAGCTTACAATAACTTCTAAGAAATATTAATGGAGCCATATAATAGTGTGAATTCGAAGACATGATATATGATTAGAAGGAAAACATTATAATTATAAATAAAACATGAATGTCTGATGGGACTCAAAAGGCTAGGGTTTCCATTGCTGAATATATATTTTTTTATTCAATTTAATATGTTGTTAAATTTCATTGAGTAAAACATAAATATACAGTTTAGAAAAGCATACCGATCGAAACCCATATTACATACAACAATTAGTTTGAGATCTAAATACAGCTATGATAAATGTATAAAAATTCTAATAAGTTTCATTCTCACATCATAAAAATTCAAAATGCATAGTTTATTGACAAAAAGATTCAATGTAACTACCTACTTTGAAGAAAGCCAGTCAGTAAATCAATGTTTACATTTAATAATATGATTACATTAATTAATTGCATAAAGCATCCATAATTAATTATAGTAAGTAATCAATATTTAAATTATAAAAGCAAGTGGTGTCAAATGAGACTAAAATAATTTTCAAATAAGTGCAAAATTATGCCTTACATCATTTTTATATCAGGGTAAAATATTCACATAGTTCAAAAAGGAAGATAAAATCCTTTTTGGTTGATTAAAAAAAAGAAATTTAAAACTGGAACACAGCTTTCATGTCACTTCTAGCAGATTGACAAGCAGTGATGGAAAGAAAAGTCTCGCTTTAATTATTTCAAGATCGATATAAATTACACTTAATTACCAAAAGAACCTGAAGAAATGTAATAGTGTTAAATTGTTAATTTATTAGTGAGTAACAGCGGGCCAGTGCCTCTGTATACCTACACGATGCATTTTAAGGTTAGACACTAAATTGCAAGCAAGTTAATTCACAAACATACATGAAATAACATTCCTTACCTTTCAATGGAGGTAAACAACCGCTATCAGGTAATTGTAACGTTATTTCACAGACATAAAATGTTACATAAGCCCAGATCTCATGACAGTTTGTAACCACGACCAGTATTAGATATTCGAGTATTTCTAGGTAATGCAAGCGTTATTCAGTGCATATTGTACGTGCACTTTTGCTACAACGAACTGGATTGATACTTCACTTATTTTTTGACGCTGCCTATGTGAATTCAGATGTGGCCCGAAGACCTACATTTATCTTAGTTCGATATGTCTTTCGGTCGTCGCATCAGACAATCAAGCAGGCTGCTGGCACCTGTCAGATACATTTTTCAACCTATCTTTTTAAATCCTATTGTGAGATAGCTTTATATAGTTTCTACGTGTAAAAGCTAGATCAAAATACTAACTATGCTTTTATACTTAATTTTTTAGTTACGGAACGCAACTTGAAGAAATATTTGAAGTTACGATTAGTAGCTGTACTCGTTCCTGGAAGTATTGATATTTTTCTACCTTGTTAAGTTTGTTGTGATTACTTCTGAGCGATGAGCGTATTAGTTTTTACTTTATTTTCTAAAATTTACTTATTTGTAATACACTGGGTAAAACTTAAAATCGGAAGATTTGCTCCCCCACCCAGTAATTTTATTATTGACGTGGAGAACGTTTAATTTTTTCACTGTTAGTAGAAACTAAACGTATATTCGCATGTGATGTGATAATTTTGATGAATTAAATGTTCGGAAGAAGTGTTACAAGAGTATTAATTTATTACATACATATAAAATGACGCTAAAATTGGTAGGCAAAATTGTAGCAAAAATTGGCAACCAAACATCTATTCGCATTATTAAAAGGTCTCAGACAATTTACAGAAGTTTTCATCGTTGCACGATGGTAGGAGAAATAGGATTTTTTTTTGTCTTGTTAAATCATATAAATGACAATTTGCTGCTATAAGCCTTCAAATTAAGGAGCTTAGTGGTTAAGGATTCGGCCTTATGATCAAGAGGTCCCGGATTCGAATCCTGTCCATTACACTACCGACGTGAACCCATTCCTAATACAAGCAATTTCACTTAGTTGGAGGGGTTTGAGAGGAATATTAGTAATTTCAGTTCTAATATTTTTTAAATTTAAATATTCCACGACATTCTACACAACGCTATCTAGACCCATGGTAAGCATAGCTTAACTAGCTTGTGTTATGGGATCTAGAATGCGGATAAACATACTTAGATACATTTTTTTTTTTTTGTAAATACATACATATTATACATAGAAACATTATAAATATATAAGTAAATGCAATGAAAAAATAATTAGGTTTCTTCAGGGTCGGCAGCGCGAGTGAATCAAAGGATCAATTTCATTTATTCAGTTTAGGCACACAAAGAGCACATATGAACGTCAACATTTTACAAATGGATATGTCAAGAAATAGTTTAAAAATATTAAATAATTGAATAATAAATCATTGGAAAATTATTCTTTCGCTGGTTCGGTAGATTAGTTCTACTGAGAAGATACCAGCAAGAAACTGAGCGAACTATATTAGAACTAGATTATTTTTCTTTTTTAAATTTGCTTAGTTTACAATTTATTATGTGCGCGCAAGCAAGACACTTATGTCGACCACGCATTAATATCATTAAGTGACGCTCTTGGTATTGCACACGTCCATAAGCCACGGTAACCTCTTCAGATTAGGTGGACCGTGTGCTTGTCTGCTACCTAAGTGGTAGGTATAATAAGAATTAAAAAAGATTCAATTTGGTTGTTACAATTTTGGCTGCCATTTCAGCCTCATACATATACTGTCAGAGGGGAGATGTATTAACATCCCTATTTCGCCAACGATGATTTTCGTTACCACGTAAGGGGGCGAGCCTATTGCCGTCAAGCGGACTGTAGTCATGAGCTGTATGTTTACTGTCGAATGGATAACAGGCTCTATCCCTTAGTAGCCTTTTACGACACCCGCGGGAAGAGATGGGGTGGTCGTATTCTACTACTAATTTATTTGTATATAGTGTGGCCCGCGAAAGACTGTTCATGAAAATGGCGCAAAATTTGAACAATTAACAGGTTGCAAAACATTGATTATACACCGGCAAATCGCTAATTAGTAACCTCTATTCTAATAAGTTCAACTATAAGTTCAACCAGTTGAAATAATAGCACCAAAAAATGCCAATTATTTCAACTTAGTTCAGCTAGCCGTTAGAGTCAACGTCAGCAAATAAGTCGGGCGGAGGAGCCCAAAACCACTAATCACATTAAAAAGTGTGTTGCTGGGAGGTTTTCACTCCTTTATCGTCTTAAGCAGTTCTACTAAGAACTATTCACAACATTTGTATCTGAACAATGAAAGATCGGAAAAATAATTACTTAGACGATACTGGCAGCTTTACATGTTGCGATTGCCACGCCGCGGCCAAGGGACTTATTTAGTGGCGCGAACTATACTTACTAACCACAATAAACTGACAGAAAAAAAGTTGCCATATAAAACACATATTGAAAACTCACTTGTACTTTTCCACATTACTTTATTGCTTACCGATTTCGCCTTACGGCATCCTCAAAGGTTTATAATGTATGTGTAACAATAAATTCCACCAAGTGCCATCAATCTACAGTATAAATAGTTTACCATATAAAAGTTAAAAAATAATGATTTGTTCATCTTTCGGTTAACCAGACTCTTTACGATTTATTAAGTTGCAACACAACTCGGTGCACTGAGTACCTATAGTCAGAAAAAATCAACTTGATACTTTTATTAAATACTAGCAGTTGCCCACGGTTCTGCCTGCGTGTCGGTAATCGCCGACCTAGATGGTAAATGAAAGCGCGCAAGTACATAGCGTGGCCTGGCCAAACAGCCTATGTCTCATTCCGAGGTCTAATATATCAAATTTCATCAAAATTTGTTCAGTGCTTTAGGCGTAAATTGTAAATTTTCAGATTGGTTGTAAATAACTGAATCACAGGGAATATTTTGAGTCTCTGTGGCGTGGCGGTTCGGTTCGGTTCCCGTTCAGTGCAAATATTTCTATACATGAATATAGGTATTTGCATTGGTCTATTCGCGCCTCGTAAAGCAAGTGAAGCCGTCGGTCCCGGTTTCCCTAAAAAATCCAACAACTGGTCTCTACCTGCAATGATTCGATATCGCCTTTGGAGTTGTGGAGGTCAGATAGCAGCCGCTTCATATAAAATACCGTAGTTCAGTCAAATTTGCAGTTAGACTGGTAAAGCGGATCCCAGTTTCCGAGGTGAAATCTCCAGATGCGACTGAGATTAACGCTAAGATGATTAAGAAGAAGGGCAATGTATTTGACTTCTTTGGGACCTATACAAAACTCAACTGCAAGCTGATGATACATCAGTTGACTGACGGACGAATGCTCTAGGCTTTCCTCTCGGAGTCAAGAATCCGGACGGCCATCGCACTTCACCCCTTATACAAAATGGTGCCAGACTCATGGTTACACCCAAGTTGTCACGCCAGTGTGACAATCAGGAACTTCTTGTTATTCACACCATCAATAATGGAACACTTTTTATCAGCATTTCTCACTTGTAGTGTTGCTTTATCAAAGTATCTCTCTTTGCATAAATAAAATGTCCTCATGAAAAATCGATGTATTTGAGGTTTGGTGTTGTTCATCCGTACTATATGTGATAAAAGGTGCTGAACGGCAAAAATAGGCGGTGTGACAAAAAAGAAATTCCTGATGGTCACACCAATGTGACCATCAGGAATTTCTTGTATGTCTCACCGATTTCGTTCTTGTTTGTCACACCGCCTATTTTTTATAAGGAGCAATAGGAAGAGGAGCACTCCGAGCTTCAGAGCTGAAAAAAGCCTCGGACACAACCGCGTGCCATCGCTAAATGATGATAAGAACTGATGCTATACAATTTAGGGAATCGAAAATGAAACAACAGATAAAATAATAGTATTTATTGAGAAGCTAGACACATCATACATTAAGAAAACACACATATTTTGGTCAGTGTATTAACTTGATACACAATGCTGACAATACTTCGGTATCATCTTCGCAACATGCCACCGCTCGCATATAGCCAACTTCTTGAAATGCCAACTTTTCAACTTTCAAGAATTTATTGGCAATTTTGCCAATGCCAAGTAAATGTCTATTAAACGATTAACTGTGAGACACCAATGTCAGTTTTGGCCTTTGGGCATTTCACGAAGTTGACATAACGATAAGTTGACATTTTAAGATTATACCAATACTTCGTATATCTGTCCATTATTATTGTAGAAAGAAGGATACTCGTGTGTTGGCAAAGAATTCTACGGTAAAGTCTTCTCCAAAGCCACAACATCCTGCAAAAATAAATACCTCAATCTCCTTGATGGAATGATTTCAGACTAATATAATACTACAAAAGTGAGCAGTTGCGTTAATTTTAGCAAAACCCAATATAATCTACATAAACCTTACAATATTGCTTAAAGAAGGCCACTTGGGTTTTAACTGTACTCAAGACCAAAGAGGATACAAGAGATCAAGACCTTCAGGCTCGATCTGTCAAAATCAAATGTAATGTCAATAATTTTTTTAAATATTTTCAGCAACGGTAACATCGTGATTTGCCTTTATTAAAATTCAGACTTGATCTAATATTAAAAGCATTAAGTCTTAATATTGAAAAAGTTGTTACATATTACTACAAGTGGCCCTCTTTACGTTCAAAATGAGATCTTTTTGTCATTGATACTATTATTAGGCCAAAACCTAAATGCTACTATTATAGTACAGCCGTTCGCATCTGAGCTATACGTCAACGTTAAAAGTAGATGATAATTTGTATGAACAAAAGCATATTCAAAGTATTCATCTTAATTAAATTTATACGATCGTTAGCCTATCGCAGTACAATGCTGAACTTGGGCCTCTCTGTTAATGTAAGTAATGGTGACCCTCTTTTCTGGGACATTGCCTTCAGCTTACCATCAGGCAAGGCGAAGTCCAATTGACGTGTTCTATATATATAAAAAATCCTTTTGGTGACGTAGACGGAGAAAGAATACAAGTATCACCATCCCATCTCATCCGACGGGTGTAGTAAGAGGCGACTAACGGAAAAATATGCAGACGATATCACTGCGAGAGAAGGAAAACCCGTCAACAACACTGAATTGTTAAAATGTATTTTTTTTTTAATAATTTAATCATTGTTTAATCTGTTCAATGTTCAAGTTGTGTACGTCAGTAATAGGGATGCATATTAGAAAAATTACCGCAATCCAAATTATGAATCAGAAGTGTACAATATGTATTCTGTAGATGTACCATTTTAAATAAATAAATAAACAACATGTACTAACCCGTCTGGCCCGCATGAAGCAGTAGGCCAGGATCTCCCAAAGTTGGGAGAAGCCTAGGTTCAACAATAGACTGCCATAGGCTTAATTGATTGATTGATTAGTAAAAATATTTTACTATTAATATTAAACAATATTTTCATAATGAATTCTAAACTCTATGTTCGTTTACGTTAACGAAACCGATTTAAGCATCTTATGAAGAGTTTCGCTAGAGGAGTCACATGATACCGACCGTAATATATTAACACTCAACAATGAAATATAAATAAATATATTTTTGAAAATAAAAATACTCTCATTCACATAAAAAATAAATGTATATTCTAATTTTAGTTGTAGGTATAGTTCCTGGCATATATCTTGACCCAAAACGTGAGAGAAACGAAACATTGGCGCGCGCGCATTGGTTCTTTCTCTCTCTTTCATTACCTCGTCCCCCACCAGTCAACCTTACTGTCTACTTCGGATCGATAAGTAGGTACTCAAAAAGATGATAATACTTTGGTTCCCCCCCCCCACCCCCCCTCCCCCTTCCACAGTTTGATATGCTCTTAATTCCTTGGCATTAAGGTCATTTTCCGACTTTGTAATCACAATCTATCTAATAACAAGTCGTATATTCTCACGCGCCTTCACTGATTCTGTATATCCTATTGGGTCGTGTAATCCCCGATGTATGCTAATTTGCTTCAAGAGTATTCTAGAGTGATAGTTTAATAACAGTGTGCGATATATAATCGTCCTCCTAAATATAAAATCATTAAGAATTACATAAAATAACATAATAAATTAAACAAAACCTAAAACTTTTCAATACCAACCTTCATATAATAATATATTTGGAGTGCGGTTTGTGGCAAGCTTTAAACATTATTAAGGAATTGTTATTATTATTATTAACTATAGTTACGGCAAGTATAGTGGCCGGCAAACATCTTGAAAATGTACTTTAGTTGCATATCGTTTATAGGAAACTTTGGTAGTGGTGCAACGCGATGGATAAGGCGTGTCAATTAAGCAATCATATAGCTTTATTGGGAATGCAATGACCAACTAGCCTAGTTGGACACATCTGGGATAGACTCTGGCCAACGAAAGAAGGATAAATATTTCATATGGCAACAGTTTTCTCCTGTCAGTTAGTATTTTATAGTTTTAGAAAACTTCTTGATACTCACAAATTGTTATCTTTTGCGGATAATTTTCAAAGTGAATTGATTATTTTTAATACTGGTCAATTGTATGATTATAATCATTTAATAGGTGCATTTTGAGAGATGCCCTAAGTAGAAGGTAACTTGGCCCCGAAAAGGGCCAGATCGAGAGAAATGGCTCTAAGTCGGCCAGGGTTCGAGGGATATGCCTGTCAAACTCACCATCGGCAACCAATAACGACCTACAGGCGCCGTGCGCTTATATTGGTTCTAGTCCGACATAATCGTATCCGGGGGGATTTTACGCAAGTAAAAGAAGGTAACTTGACATGATGGAACGAAACATCACATAATAATCGAAGTTAAATAATTTGTAAATACGTAATATCTTATAACCCTAGCTACTGTCATAATGCACCTATTAAATTATTTCAACTATTGATACTAAATAATTAGCCAATATTTTATAGTAATTGGCCATATTTTTTTATTAAAAGAATATTAGCAACTGCAATTACTAATATTCCCTCTAACCCCTCTAACTAAGTTAAATTGCTTGTACCAGGATTCGAGCCCGGAACCTCTCGATCGTACGACAGATTTCTTAATCACTAAGTTACCGACGTTTTGGCGCTTTTTAAATATGGGGCACTAAGTCTGGTGTTCATATAGGTAACTTTAAAGGTCCTAATAAACAATTATTATTATTCATGAATATTTTTATAGCAGGGTACAAACACGTTAGTTTTTTTCTTCTTTAATTTTGTAAAGACATTATACGAAAAGTATAATAAACAGACGTCATTATTTCTATCTAGCTTGATTTTTATGCATACCTATTAAAAAAAACTAAAATAAATTATACTATCAACTCCGTTTTGTCGATGTATAATCAGTGTTGTCAATTTATCAAATTGGCCACCGTTTTTTTAACCATCTTTCGCTGGCCATGCCTACTATGTATATTCGAAATTGGCTCACTTGGTGAGAGCATTTAATTTAATCAACCATAGGTTATATTAAACTAAATACGCACCAAAGGGCTTGTGTCATTGATTAGTCCCTTTTTGTTTTTTAGATGACCCTTTTAGTGCACATGCGCGAACTTTCCCTCGCTACGTCATCTTTTGATCAAGGTGTTTGCGGGAATGTGTATTTATTTTTAATAATAGGCGCTTACTTTTTGGTATGTCGAAACACGTTTATCGCATTCGTTTCTCATTGTAAAATAAAAATTATTCATAAATATTACAATTAAAACGCGTTTTATTATCAATAAACTGACCAGGATGTACAAACTACTCAATAAATAATAATTCAGTATAAATTTTGCAAAAACAAATATATTACGTCATAAAAATATTTTGACTAAAAAATAAACTTAACAATTTAGCCTCTTTAAAAAAAGCAATATTAAAAAAAATATCACTTAACATATAATTTAAAACAAAATAGAAGCTTATGTACATCAAATAACAAAAGGGCGCTTGACTATCTTTCTGCCTCGAGTAAAGCATAAAACTGCCTCGTCAAAAGAAATTACTCTATTTTTTCTTTTTTTTATGTACGTACTTACTATCCATCTCTACAATACGAGTCATATTGAACATAGGCTACAAAAAAATAACTATGAATACCCATGTGTGTGTACCTTAAATCTCAAAGATTTATGAAGATTTTTTTTGACCAATGAATCAATAAAAATCAGTCTTTTCCAAAAACATTTTCATGATCAATACTGAAATAATTGCACATATTACATGAATAATGTTTTTTTTTGTTATAAGTTACGTGAAAATTAATCAATACAAGAATAATTTTCTAAAAACTACATCTATATTTGAGGCGCTCGCCTTGGTTGCTCAAATCGAGGCAGTATTCGCGTTGCTCAATTCGAGGCAGTATATATATTGCTTGCATGGCATGGCAACTACTCCAATTCTTTGACTCGCTGTTGGCCTTCTATGTCGTCTTGCCTCTCCGAGATCTAGGAAGAAGAAAATTTGTTCTTTTTATCCAAACATTTGGATGGATATTAAACGAAACTAATTATACTTTTTTGAACCTAGACTCTGGGGAGAAAGCCTCATATGCGACCTAGACTACCACAAAGTTGATGATGTTCATAAGCTTCTTTTTGTTGGGGAGGGGTAAAGGGAAGTCTGGTAAGTTTTATAAACGGTCTTTTCTTACAACTTTAATAAAATTTGGGAATAGTATTACATTTTTTCACATAAAAATGCACACTTTATAAATAATAATAAATAAATATTCTACGACGTCCTACATAGTTCTATCTAGACCATAGTTAACTAACTTGGCAAATGATGATAAACACACCTAGATTTTTTTTTTGTAAACACATACATATTATACATAGAAACACCCAGACCAATGCAAATATTATACCCTACAAATATTTGCACTGAGCGGGAATCGAACCCGCGCCCCCTGCGCAGTAGTTGAACGTGTAGTGCGCTACGCTACAGAGGTCGTCTAGTCACTTAATTAAATTTCTAGAGGTAAATTGCCCTCCTAGACAAGTGACAAGTCGTTTGTACAGAATGGTCAATACATATATGGAATTGAGTAGTGTCCTTAGTCAACATTATTTACCTAAAAAATATATAATAAACTAAGATATTACCTTACTAAACTGAAAGTATGACTTTTCATTATTTAACACTCAAAGTAGTATAGAATTTGGACTACCCCCTCTCTTCCCATGTGGTGTCGTACAAGGCGACTAAGGGACAGAGCTGTTTAACATCATACAGATATATACAGCCAAGACTCAGCCTTAGATGAATGGCTTGAGACAACAATAGCGCCCAAAACACGGCAAAAGCTCAACCCCTATTACGTGGGACCAAATTTAATGTTAATGATTGAGATTGATTTAATGACGATGAAAGGCTGGTGTTAATTCGCCTCTCCCTAACCCTTGGGGATAAGAGGTAACGCTATATATACTACTTTTAGATTCCTCATAAAACTTCAAATCAATGTTATTAAGCATTGTAAATGTGTAAACGCAACAGAGACTGAGATAAATGCGATATTCTCTTACACTCCATACATTTATACTACGCGCAAGAACGCTGTGACGTCACCACGTGCCACGATTTTGTATGGGGTGCTTTCGGGCGGTTCGAAAAGTAGAATTTTCAAAATCAAATAATTCTAAAACTAGAAAATTTCACTTTCACATTATATTATTGTAAATAATAGGACACAACCCTATTGACATTTATTTTGACGTTTATGACAGATGTCAACGCATGTCAATCCAAAATATTGATCATTCTATTCTATTATATTTTACAAACGTTTTGCCACTTATCTAGAGAGGCTGGAGTAGGTAAGAGAACCCACCTTCCGTCTGAAGGTGAGTGGGTTCCTTAGACTCATTCGGAGAGGTTGACATTGTCTGGTACAGACCTCTGCTTACCCTCCAGATTGATCTTGGACTGCGAGGAAGAGAACCTCTTTAAAAACGCGAATCACGATTTTTTTTTCAATTTATTTTAATACTCTTGTCAATAAATATTACAACAAATAAAATGGCATCTTATAGTCAAATAAATAAATTATAACATGTTTAAAATTTGTTCTTCGTTCAAAAATATTTTGGCGCCAACATAGACTAGAAGCGCAGATGAACAATAAATAAAAATATTGCACCTTTAAAAAAACTTATTTTAAAATAATACTACTAGATATTTTGAACCTTTCAACTTAAAATAAATATTTTTTTTTAAATATTTTTTAAAGTAAGCGCCTTTTCGGTCATAAAATAACATTTTACTTTGGACGCAATAAATAATACTATTAGCTACTGATAATTTGGTAAAATTTGTACGTATTTCAAAAATGGCGTCGTTTTGACTACATAAAAATTAAAATTAAGTAAATTGGTATTTGGATTAACTATGGGAGTAATACTTTATTTAAATAATCGCAAGCTATATTTTCTCACATGGCAATAGTCAGGTTAATAGTATGGGCAACATTGTGGTAATTAAAATATTAAGATTTTTTACCAATTATTAGTGCGCGGTTTTTTGTACGGTTGTCAAACTAGTGTCAAATTCTTCGAATATGGAATGATGATTAGCTGTCTATTAATTATCGAACATATTCAACCAATAGGCGTATAATATTTATACATTGTTTCGATATCAGAATTGAGAAAGCTTATGCACGATTTTGGTAACTGTCAGTAATGTCAAAGTTATGTGAGAAATAATTTTTTGACAGTCTATTTTATTGTTAGTATTATTGAGTGTGTGCGGTTAGCTTTAGAATATTAACCAATATCGGTAAACTATCCCATTTTATAGAAATAAAAATATCTTAAATTGTTTAATAGTCATCAAAACGGCGCCAAAATCACGTTGTTCATTGACTAGGCGGTCTATACTAACAGACCACCTACACTCGTCATTCTTTTTCAGAAGACATTTTCAAACCGCCTGTCATCTGTCACTTTGACAGAAGTTTGACACACATCACAATACAAAATTTCAATAGTTTATCAACAGGGAAATTCGTGATAATGACAATTGAAAATATTGCTTTAAATATATAAAAAAATATGAATTAATTTTGTCCAGACGACATTCTACGTTCTGGTTCTAGCAGTTTGTCAATAAGTGGTCCGGCGCGCTCGAAGTCCGAGTCTTTATCGCGAGACTTCTCTACCTGTAATGTTTAATATAAATAAATAAAAATAAATATAAACATAAAACATACGTTAGGTACTTTAATGCTCTCTATGTTCCGTTAATTTGGCAGTCCTAAATTCATGTCAATATTTTTTATTTATTTTTACCTTTGCCCGCGGACGCCATCTTGTAAAAATGGGTGCGAATAGGTTTTTACAGCCAAACTTTACAAAAAAAATTTGTCAATTTTTATTTGTTACATGTTCTTGCAAATAAACGAATTTGATTTGATTCAATTCATTTAACTTCAAACATTTCAATTCCAACTTTCACTTCTAACCAATACTTGCGGAGGCAAACTATTTTCCTCTTGACAACAAACTAATGACAGATAATACTGCAAGGTTCAAGCACCAGAGTGCAGCACTAATATACCACTTATTTGACAGTTTATACTGTTGACAAATGACACTTGGAACTTGCTACACATATTGAATAAGACACTTGTACTTTTCCATGCTAAACATACTGCGGCTAAACATGCTGTATTTATTATATATGTAAGACCTTATGTTACCATGTTTATGAGCAAATAAATTATTCTATTCTATTCTATTCCACATTATTTACTAATGTGGAATTAAATACTGTGGAGAAGTAAGTGTCTTATTCAATATAAAGTTATTTGACAGATCGTTCAAAAAAGTCGGCAACAATTTTGTCAATGTCAAGTAAATGACAAATGTCAAGACAAAGATTGTCTACAGCATATACTAGTGGCGGTCTTTACGTTATACCCTGTATAGCCAGAAAATATATCAAATACTCACTTCTGGTTCACCGAGTAGCGTGTTCGCAAGGTACGGAGCCTTGAGCACGCCTCGCCAGTACAGCTTCTCCAATGGCCTGTTAACACACCAGCCCGCGCATCGGATGCCAAGAGACCGCCAGTAGTATATTTCGGTCCTGTAATAAAGGTAATTGATATGACTATTTATACTGTTGATTGATGGCATTTGGTGGAACATTCTAGCGTTGTCCGTGAGCATTTATTAACATAATAATTATTATATATACAATATCTATACTAATATTATAAAGCTGCAGAGTTTGTTTGTTTGTTGTTTGTTTGAACGCGCTAATCTCTGGAACTACTGGTCCGATTTGAATGATTCTGTCACTGTTGGGTAGTCCATTTATCGAGGAAGGTTTTAGGCTATATATCATCACGCTACTACTTAAGGGAGCGGAGATAATAAATGTTAACAAGTCCGGCAATTTTTCATACATATTTTGAAGACTAAAACATACGGGCTCAAAGGGATATGAAGCTTCAAAATATACCCCGGGCGAAGCTAGGGTGGGTCAGCTAGTATACAATATATTGACATTTTGGTCGGTTCAAGTCAGACATATCCTCTTCTCCGGTGGGGGGACGGGAGGGGTTTTTTGTATGCATGAATTTGACTATTGCATGAGTCTGGTCGTGTTTCGGAGAGCACGTTCAGCCGTCGGTCCTGGTTATCCTAAGAACATCTATGGCAGTCGTTACGGGCAGTTAGAGCCCTAAAAGTTCAACAACTGCTCTAACTGCAATATTTCGATACAGTAAATGATTTTTCGAGGTAAGATGACAGTCCTTTCACGGAAAAAAATAAAATTAGCTAAGCAGATAGACTGGATAAATTTAATAAAAAAAAATGTCATAATATATCTAGTAGGTAATATTTTAATCTAAGCGTTTTCATGCTGGGGTACCCAAACTGGTAAAACACTCCTTCATATTTTCAGAACAATCGAAGGTCTCTCCATCTTGGACCGATTTTATTCAAACATTAGCTAAGAACACTTCCGACTAATATACCTTTCAAATAAAAAATACTAGATAAAAATAAGTTCATTCATTCAGGAGCTATAATACCAAAGGAACGCAAGCACGCACGCTCGCACGCTCGCACACGCACGCACGCACGCACGCACGCACGCACGCATGCACTCACGCACGCACGCACCACGCACGCACGCACGCACGCACGCACGCACGCACGCACGACGAAAAGAGAACCCCAGACTCTTGAGGTGAAAGCTAATACGACTGGGATTAACAAGGATGAAGAAGTAGAAGTTGTCGGGTACACGTACGGGCTCACGATGTCCTTGTGCAGCAGCACGGCGCTCACGGAGCACCAGCGGGCACACCAGCGCCACACCAGCGCGTGGAGGGCGTCCGCAGTGCGCAGCGCTGAGTGCACTACCAGGTTGTCGCCGTACCTGCGCACGCGCAACCTTTTTTTTTTTAAAGAATATTAGAACCGACATTACTAATATTTATTTGTTATATGTATACTTTATTGTACATCTATACTGATATTATAAAGCTGCAGAGTTTGTTTGTTTGTTTGAACGCGCTAATCTCTGAAACTACTGGTCCGATTTGAATGACTCTTTCAGTGTTGGGAAGTCCATTTATCGAGGAAGGTTTTGGGCTATATATCATCTCGCTACTACTTAAGGGAGCGGAGCATTGATAATAAATGTAAACAAATTCGGTAATTTTTCCTACATATTTTGAAGACTAAAACATACGGGCTCAAAGGGATATGAAGCTTCAAAATATACCCCGGGCGAAGCTGGGGTGGGTCAGCTAGTCATTAATAAATATCATTACAAAGTCTATAACAAGGAATCAGTACAATGGACGGCCTTATCGCTTTAAGCGATTTCTGCCAGGCAACCTTTGGATGGTGATTGAAGTTGTAGGAATGAGTGTTAGTTGTTTGGCGCACTTTTACAATACAAATATAATAAGTAAGTACATAGATATATCATATCTAATATTCCCTTTAACCAGCTAAACTAAATTACTTGTGTTAGGAGTGGGTTCACGTCGGTACTGTAATAGCCAGGATTCGAACTCCGGACCTCTCGATCGTCAGGCTGACGCCTTAACCACTGAGCTACCGACGCTTCACACAGAACATTCCTAAATACAGTGTCAATGCAACAACTCTTTAAACATAACATAAACTCACGCCTATATCCCCGAAGGGGTAGGCAGAGGTGCTAGCACCCACATTTCGCCAGTTTATGTTTAGGTCCCAATGTAATAGGTGGCGAGCCTATTGCCATTAACCGGGCACTTATAAACCTGCGATAATACCGCGGTAGCCTAGTGGTATGGGTATTGGACTGCTGAGACGAGGTTTCGGGTTCGATCCCAGGTTTTACCATGGCACACACCAATGACGTTTCGATGTTTTTCTAAGTTATGTGCTCTTTAAACTTTAGAATATAACCACTTTTTCCGAGGAGATAGGACACGACGGTATTCCCGTCCCAATTGAACAGTCCGACTGGGGAAGTACCTCCACCTTACAGAATACCGCGGTTATAATAACCTCATGTTGTGTTCCCGGCGGTGAGTATGGTAGCCAGAGCTCACTGGAGAGTTTTTGTGCTGTCAGTGAGACGACCAAAGGCTTGACGGCACAGAAACTCTCCGTTTTTACAGGGTGGACAGCACGGGCAAATTCCGCCTCAACGAGTGCAAATACAAGTAGGTAATTAATTATATACATTTAATTAAGTACACTAGCAAACGAGCTATGGAGAGGGCTATCCTCGGTATTTCCTTACGTGATCGCGTCAGAAATGACGATATCCGTAGGAGAACAAAAGTAACCGACGTAGCCCAGCGGATTAGCTCGTTGAAGTGGCAATGGGCGGGACACATAGCGCGCAGAACAGATGGCCGATGGAGCAAAAAAAGTTCTGGAATGGCGACCGCGTACGGGCAAACGTAGCGTAGGACGCCCAACGGCCAGGTGGAAGGACGACCTCATGAAGGTCGCCGGGAAGCACTGGATGCGGGCTGCTTTAGATCGGTCATTCTGGAAGTCTGTGGGAGAGGCCTATGTTCAGCAGTGGACTATATGTGGCTGACATGATGAAGTACACCAAGGTACACAATTATTTCAAATCTATATCAAATGTCACAAATAACGCAATGTGAGTACCGTAGTGTATATATTTGCGTGCGTTTTGTGTACATATAAGTACCTTACCTAGGATTGTGAGCTCCTTGTTCAGCATCGTAGTCCTGCGAGCTGAAGCAATTCGGCCTGTAGCTTAGGGCTCCAACTATCTCTGGATCCCGCTTGCGAATCTGCAACAAAACAATACATATTTATTTATTTATATTATAATTTATGCACAATGAACATTGGCGTACTTAATGCCTTAGGCATTCTCTGAAAAAAAAAGAAAGAAAAAAGTTTTTATTTTGCTTGAAGTATGGTAAATTACATTTTAATGTGTTATTAGTATAAATCGGTAGTTTGTTTCACATACTCCGCCGTGATTTGTAGGGTAACCAGAGCTCACTGGAGAATTTGTGCTGTCAGTGGGATGACTAAAGGCTTGTCCTGCTTTGTCCTCTACACAGACGGCCAACTCTGTGCTTACAGGGTCGGCAGCGCGAGTGTGGCTTTTCTGGTGTTACACACGTCCATAGGCCACGGTAACCACTTTCCATCAGGTAGACCGTGCGCTTGTCTGCCGCCTAAGTGGTATAAAAAAAAATGATGTCCAACGTGCAAAATTTGACAGCATTAATCTTTAATCTAATTTTAACATTAGACATTTTTATAAATTTTAATTTCGTCATATCTTTCAATAAATCTATCTGCCAGTCTACCATTGGGTGCCGAGCTAGTACGAGGCAGGCATATATTAATGATGGAGGCGTTTAATTCTATAGGAACTATATATTAATTACATAAATTATACAATAATGTTTAAGGGAATTAATGCGATCATGGCATAGGTACATTCACACGTTTGAATTGCCTGACGTTTCGACCAGGCCCTCGATAAAAAACTGGCATTAAATTTTAGACTTTTTTTTTATACCACTTAGGTGGCAGACAAGCACACGGCCCACCTGATGGGAAGTGGTTACCGTGGCCTATGGACGTGTGGAACACCAGAGAAGCTACACTCGAGCTGCCGACCCTGTAGCACAGAGTGTCTGTACCGTCAGTGTAGAGGACAAAGCAGGACAAGCCTTAGGCTTAGCTTTAGTCATCCCACTGACAGCACAAATTCTCCAGTGAGCTCTGGCTACCCTACTCACCGCTGGGAACACAACACGAAGTTATTATCGCCGCGGTATTCTGTAGGGCGGAGGTATTTCCCCAGTCGGGCTGCTCAATTAGGCGAAAATACCGCCGTGTCTTTATTTATTTTTATATGATTAAATCTCAAAATTAAATGAAAAGTTATACATTTTCATTCACTCTGCAAAAAGGTGTTTAATTCTGAACTTTAACCGCAAGCAATGCGGTCTAAAATTAAATGAAGTACATAAATTGTTCCTAACACTATGCATCGATGGTCTGAATATAAATGAATTTTAATTTTAAAAATCTTCAATACCTGATATAAAACAAACGGGTTGAAACACGTCACTGCCGCCGACCTGTACAGATCAGGTCGTGAAGAGAACGTCTTCAGGATACCGTTGATGATCTGGAATCCATCACAGTACAAGATTATAGCTTCTGATGAGGAAAAATGGCCTTCAGGTCCTCGATTCTATTAATGCAAAACCACACCACAGATACTGGAAATAAATATAAATTTTTTTATCTATACTAATATTATAAAGAAGATATATTTGTATTTTTGTATGTAACGAATAAACTCAAAAAGTACTGGATCTATGTTAATAATTCTTTTTTCATTAGAAAGCTACATTCTTCGTGAGTTACATAGGCTACTTTTTATCCCGATATTCCCATGGGATTCCCATTTTTACTTATCTATACTAATATTATAAAGAGGATAGATTTGTATTTTTGTATGTAACGAATAAACTCAAAAAGTACTGGACCGATTTTAATAATTCTTTTTTCATTAGAAAGCTACATTCTTCGTGAGTAACATAGGCTACTTTTTATCCCGATATTCCCATGGGATTCCCATTTTTACTTATCTATACTAATATTATAAAGAGGATAGATTTGTATTTTTGTATGTAACGAATAAACTCAAAAAGTACTGGAGCGATTTTAATAATTCTTTTTTCATTAGAAAGCTACATTCTTCGTGAGTAACATAGGCTACTTTTTATCCCGATATTCCCATGGGATTCCCATTTTTATTTATCTATACTAATATTATAAAGAGGATATTTTTTTTTTTTTTTTTTTTTTTATATAGGACACGTCAATTGGACCTCGCCTTGCCTGATGGTAAGCTGAAGGCAAAATCCCAGAAAAGAGGGTCACCATTACTTACACATACCGTGTGACAATGGTGACACTCAGCTTGACGGCCTTATCATATGCTTTTTCACGCCCCGCTTAAAGGACCCGGGACTGTAGGAAGAAGGAAACACGTGAGCTGGTAATGAATTCCAGGCCTTTATGGTGCGACAGAGGAAAGAGTCTCCGAACCGCTTGGTTCTTGATCGGATGTTTTGCACCGTGTGCGGATGACATCTAAGACCTGCACGCGTTGTCCTGTGTAGGAAAGGGGAGGGTGGGACTAATTGGAAGAGCTCATCAGAACACTCCCCATGGTACAGACGGTAAAATACAGCCATGGACGCAACATCTCTACGCAGCTGTAAAGGTTCTAGGGTGTTCGTGATCTCAGGATTCCCAATGATGCGGATCGCACGTCGCTGCAACCTGTCGAGAGCATCTAGTAAGTACTTTGCTGAACCGTCCCAGAGATGCGAGCAGTACTCCACACAGGAGCGAATTTGTGTCTTGTATAGAAGACACCGCTGCTCCGGCGTGAAAAATCGTCTCACTCTGTTCAGGACTCCGAGTTTTCGTGAGGCTGTTTTGATGATGCTTTCGATGTAGTTTTTGTTATTCAGGTTGCAGCGAACATCCATACCTAGGATATTGAGATTGTCCTGCAGCGGCAGTGGCGTGCTCTGAAGAGTGGGGAGGGGAAGGAAAGAAGATACTTTTGCTGTAAACGCACATGCCTGCGTCTTCTTGGCATTGAACTCAACCAGGTTCTCAGAGCCCCATTGAGAAATGTGATTCAGGACCCCGTCAAGCTCAGTGACAAGAATCTGCCTTTTCTCCGCGATATCTGACTGCTTGGCCGCTGGATGTCCATGATAACTCCCATGTAAAGTGCTATCGTCTGCATAACAATGAACATTGCCGGTAGACAGCATGTCGTTGATATGCAGAAGAAAGAGAGTGGGTGATAAGACGGACCCCTGGGGCACGCCAGCATTAACCTGCAGAAACTCCGAAGCTCGTCCGTCACAAAGGACGCGAATACGGCGCCCCTGCAGGAAGCTAGCAACCCAGTTGCACAGCCTAGAAGGCAGACCAAAGGCAGGTAGCTTAGAAAGAAGCGATTTGTGCCAGACTCTATCGAAAGCTTTGGCGATGTCAAGACTAATTGCCAGTGACTCGCCGTGCTTGTCCATAGCCTCACCCCAAAGATGGGTAACGTATGCTAGAAGATCACCCGTTGACCGTTTCGGTCTGAAGCCATATTGCCGGTCATTAATTAAGGAGTGATCCTCTAGGTGCCGCATGAGCTGTTTGTTAATTATGTGCTCGAACACTTTGCACAGCACTGAGGTGACGGCTATGGGTCGATAGTTGGCTGGCTCCGAGCGATCCCCCTTCTTGGGAATCGGCTGAACATTCGCCTCTTTCCAAGGCAAAGGCACTGTACCCGAACTGTAGGATAGCCGGTACAGGCGCGTAAGCATTGGAGACAACTCCGCTGCACATTTTTTCAAAACTACCGCTGGAATACCATCCGGACCACTGGCTTTCCGGACATCGAGTGATTGCAGCACTGCACGGACATCGCTTTGCCTGATATGGATATCAGGCATCGCGTGGTCACCGGTGACATCAGTGTATGAGATATAGTATTCCATACCCAGACCGATCTCACCGGCGACAGCAGTAGCACAATCCGATGGGTTCTTACCTTCAAAGCAGCGCTCAACCCACGGGATGGACGCAAAATAGTCACGAAGTCCATCCCAGTCCGCTGACGAGTAGTGCCAGAGACGCCGCTTCCCCCGCACTGGTCGTGGAGGCGCCATAATAGGCACCGTGGAACAGACCAGGCAGTGGTCAGAGTTGCCTAACGCGGCTCGCACCGATACACTGTACCGGTCCGGATCACTCGTCAGCAGAAGGTCTAGCAGAGAAGGTGCTTGGCCCGACCTTCTTGGTATCCTAGTGACCTCGTGCACCAATTGGGTCAGGCCGTGCGCCAGAGCCAATGCGTGGGCGGCTCTTCCCGCATGGTCTGTTTTGGAGGAGCCCAACCAGATCTCGTGGTGGGCGTTAAAATCCCCCAAAAATACCATTTCGGCATTCGGAAATCGCTCCTGCGCATCATCTGCCGCCTGACTCAGATATTCAAAGAGTCCAGTTGTCTCAGCATCTCCTGTATGGGAACGGTAGAGGCACACATAGATCTGACTCGTAGGGCCATGGTCTACGTGTACCCAAAGGACGGAGAAGGATGGGTCCTCTAGGCAGCGCAAACGGCGACAGCAAACATCCGCCCTAACAAACACGCACACCCCGGCTTTTGCACGAAAACTTTCCTCAAGAACATAGCCAGGGTAGAGCAAGTAGGTCGTGTCGTCAGGGCGGTGTATTTGCGTCTCCGTTAGAAAAAACATGGCAGGTTTCGCCGTCTCTAGGTGTTGGTGGACGGCGTTGAGGTTTGCATGGAGCCCACAGATGTTAGTGGACTCCACCTCAAATAGCAAGCTTTTGGGAGTGTGACGAGCCGCTGTGTTGCCTTTTTCTGTGAATTGCGCTGCCATGAGTTTGGATGGGAGAAGGCGTGAAAAAAGAAGTGATTGCCGCCGCAGCACCGTGTGACAAAGCGCGGGATATTGGTTTTATCTATGAATGTGAGGCATGGCGAGAGCCGACGCGCCGAACGGAAGGGCCCCCGTACCCCCCCGAGTATGGTCGCCGGGCTCCCAAATCCGGTCACCAACCGGCACGACGAACCATATCGGGATTATGCGCGGCCTGGTGAGGCAGCCTCCCAAGGTGGTTAACCCCAGTTGGGCCCCTGTACTATACCGCGGGCGGCCAGCGGCACCACCGTTTCTACAGGTCTCCCTGTTCGGCGCATCGCCCCGCGCCATCCCCACTAGACTACGCCAAGACCCACTGGTCCCACTAGTGCTGCGACAACCACCACCTCTGCCCGGCTATGCACATGCTGACCCCTGAACACAATCCAACCGAGATTGAATTGCTATGGAGGGTTTTTCGCAATAGTGCACGGTGGTACCTACCCGGTCGAAACTTGAGACAAATATGTGCCACCAAGTTTCTACCACCAGTTGTGCCACCAAGTTTCTACCACCAGTAGGATATATTTGTATTTTTGTATGTAACGAATAAACTCAAAAAGTACTGGACCTATTTTAATAATTCTTTTTTCATTAGAAAGCTACATTCTTCGTGAGTAACATAGGCTACTTTTTATCCCGATATTCCCATGGGATCAGGACTTACGCGGGTGAAACCGCGGCGCGGTGCTAGTACCATATATTTCAATTTATAAGATATTGTCTCAATTCAATTTTTTTTTAATGTTTTTATATTATTGCATGTTTGTTTTATGGATTATTCTATTACTATTATTATATTATTGTGACATTTATAATATTATGACATTGTGGCATTTGACTAAGAAATTAGCTACCAAATAAATTTGTGTGCCCAAATGGCAAAACATAGTGAGCCTAATAAGAACTTATAAGATCTCTGTGTACCTATGTTTTACAAACAAATACATTCATTCGTTCATTCATTTAAATTATAGACTATTTCTATGGAAGTAAAGTACAAAATTAAATGAAAAACGATTCATGACACTTTCATTCACTCCGCAAAAAAAGCCTTTTGATTTTGAACTTTAACTCCATAGATAAAGTCTAAAATTAAGCGGATTTTTAGCAGCACCCCTCGTATGACAGTGGTTTTACTTCAGCAGAATCAAGGCCTTTTTCTTTTCTAGTGTTTTAGCTTTGTTTTTTTAAATTAATTTATTATAATTAGCTTAGTAGGACTAGTAGGACATAAATAACATAACATAAACTAACGCCTATATCCCCGAAGGGGTAAGTAGAGGTGCTATCACCCACATTTCGCCAGTTTGTGTTTAGGACCCAATAGGTGGCGAGCCTATTGCCATTCACCGGGCACTTATAAACCTGCGATAAATACACACATAACTTCGAAAAGCATCGAAAAGTCATTGGTGTGTACCATGGTAAAACCTGGGATCGAAGCCGAGACCTTGTCTCAATAGTCCATTACCCATACCACTAGACTACCGCGGTTTTAATGCGGGCCATAAATAAATATTCTACACTGCGCTCTCTAGACCCAACTGCATGACTACTTCCAGTGATGATGGTGGATCAGCCCTTATGTGTGCACCATTTCACCTATTCCCCTATATAAAGTGTAAAAAAATTAAATCTCCGAACTTTGTGTGATTACTTGCTATTGAAAAGTATGTGTAGGTAAAAATATCAAAAATATTAGGTGAGCCAATTCTCTAAATTCAGTATCAAAATAAACGGGATATTTACCATGTTTCATTGTTATGAGTTTCCGATATCCCGTTATAAATATCACGTTTATTTTGATACTGATGTGAGTGACCATGATAGTTTAAATCTCTAAATTCAGTTGCAAAGATTTCAAAAATTGATTTCAATGGCCATGCTAATCGTACCACATCGATATGTCCAGCACATGGGTTGCAGTAATCAGCTGACTTTTAGAAGTCAATGACCGATGCGTGTTTCATAGGTAAGTGTCATAAACAGACGCGCGAGTATCACGACTCGAGCGTCCCCGTACTTCGAATTGCGACTCCCTGGTAGTGTTAGCAACGACAAATAGCATTTTTGTGTGTAAATTATGTTTTCATGTAAGTGGCAATGTAATTGTCTTTTTGAAAATAAATATGTTTAAACCTACATGAGCGTTATATTAAATAATAATTGAAAAATTACCATATCGTATTATTAATTTTTTTCCACCTTAGTTATTAATTAGTCCACTAAAGTTGTAAAAAAATATTGTTATAGTTAGGTACACCTTATATAATATACCATAGATGTTCGTATATACAGAGGGTGACCTCAGATGAATGGCTTGAATCAACAATATTGCCCGGAAGACGGCAATAACCCCCCCCCCCCCCCCCCCCTATTACGTGGGACCGAATTTTTGGTAAAATGTGGGTGTAATTATGCATAACTCTCCGGGAATAAAAGCATGATTATATGTATGTATGTTCATATGACTACCGTGATAGATGGCTGATGCTCTCCAAGGTATAGAAATATCCAAACCAATGCCATTTTCATGGTATTGTATTACAAGGTATGGTATTTTCATTTACACAATAACGTTTGACAAAATTATACTTGATAAATTTACCTTTTACAAACTATAACTATAGTAAACCCTTTTCATACATAAAAATATGTGCACTAACCGGGAATTGCCCCTTGAACAATCGAATGCACCCCCGCCCCCCGCCACGCCACCGAGGCCCTCTAGGTGGCTATGGGTAACTTACCTGTTTATTTTCCCCCTTAACATCGATAATGACTTTAACATTATTCTCCAACAAGTAGTCCAGCGCTTCGTCCAACAAACACAGGTGCACTTCTTTGAACTGGGCTCTGAAACAATAATAAAAATCTTCATTTTGCTGTTGTTAATTTTTAAGAATCTTAGGCAGACAACTATGCTGTGGATAATGAAAAGATTAAAAAAAAAGAAAGAAGACTCTCTCTATGGATCCAAGGTAAGTTATGTCTTCTATTGGATCCATTTTCAAAATTAATGGATCCATAGATAGGTGGCTCTATCAAATACCCTCAATTTGATAGAGTTATCCAAAAGACGACAAAGTGCCTTTTTTGCCTGTGAATACCTCCTTAAGTTTCACTTCACCAGAACATGGAATAAGGTCCACAGCCAAGGAACACGGCCTCTGTGGCGTAGCGGTAGAACATGCGACTGCTAGGCAGGAGGGCGCGGGTTCGATTCCCGCTCAATGCAAAAATTTGTATCCATGAATATGTATATTTGCATTGGTCCGGGTGTTTCTATGCATGATATTATGTATTTACAAAAAAAAAGACTATCTAAGTATGTTTATCCGCATTCTAGATTCCATAACACAAGCTAGTTAAGCTATGCTTACCATGGGCCTAGATAGCGTTGTGTAGAATGTTTATTTTATTTATTTATTTATATAAGGTGCGTAGTGCCTTGGTATGTTCGATTTCAACCTACTAAGCTTACAGCATGGTGTCTCGTACTATCAGTGGCCTAGTGTCCTCTAAAGACACTAGGGCGATGGTAGACAAGATATGCCAGAGACACCGACTGGCCTCGGCCACCGACAGATTTTCCCATCATAGGCATGGAATGAGACTCCTTTCTTCGCACTTAACCTACTTTTTTGGGCCATTGTGCGTGCCCATCATAGGCATGCATCGTCATTAGGGATCAAAATCCCTTACAAAGAGACGCACGCAGAAATACTTTTGGATTCATTGATTAAGTAAAATCAATAAAATCCCCAGACACAAAACAATCTCAATAGAAAGTTACCTTAAACATCACAGATAATACAAGAAAAAAAATTCAAAAATAAATTTCGATTTCTCACAAATTGAGCCAAATAGATTTTAACTATTTTTTACCTGTAAGAGGAAAATATATCTGGAGTGTTTACAGTTTCTTTCCACACTGATCTGGGGATTAAAGAAAAACAAAATCAGGAAACTGATTGGGAAAAGTAGATCATCAAATATCCAAGTATATCTCATTTCCCACCAGTTAACAGGTGGGATCAGGTTGAATTGAATATGTTCCATTATCTTCAGTCATGCCAACCACATTCTACAGCGTGGATAACACAGATCGCAGGAAGTAGGACACGGCGGTATTTCCACCCAATTGAGCAGTCCGACTGGGGAAGTACCTCCGCCCTACAGAATACCACTGTTTTAATAACTTCGTGTTGTGTTCCCGGCGGTGAGTAGGGTAGCCAGAGCTCACTGGAGAGTTTTTGTGCTATCAGTGGGATGACCAAAGGCGTGTCCTGCTTTGTTCTCTACACTGACGGCACAAAATCTCTGTTCTTACAGGGTCGGCAGCACTGATGTGACTCCACTGGTGTTACACACGTTCATAGGTCATGGTAACCACTTTCCATCAGGTGGGCCGTGTGCTTGTCTGCCACCTAAGTTGTACAAAAAAAAAAAAAAGATGGTCCCAGATCATCTACCCCAGTGTATTATGTCAACAACGGACAACGGGCCACTGTCCCCTCAACAAGCACCTACACACCATCGCATCGGTGTCACGCACAGCCCCCTTTGCAGAGAGTGTTTCGTTGCCGAAGAAACGGCCGCCCACGTAATACTGGAATGCTAGGCAGTGGCCTCTCAACGATCTCAAACCCTTGGCACTGTGAAGTCGCCAGAAAGTTTCTGCGTTTGGGGGGGAGCTAGGTTGGCTGCTCTAGCCAGAGCTCTTCACGCACTACGGCCCAAATAAAGAGGCTAGGTGCGGACAAGGGTCCTCTTTTCATCTACTCCAGTGTTTTTAAAGGACTTATAATTTATTGCCATTATTATATTTTTGTCATGAAAAATATTGCAATATATTTTATTGCAGGACAACGGTATTACCGTCCTAATGGAGCAGACCTACTAGGGCAGTACCTCCACCTTACAGAATAACACGGCCATAATAACCTTGTGTTGTTTTCCCGGCGGTGTGTACGGTAGACAGAGCTCACTGGAGAGTTTTTGTGCTGTCAATGTGAAGACCAAATGCTTGTAGTATTGTATCTTCTGCACTGACGGCACAGAAACTCATTTTTTACAGGATCGGCAGCACGTGTGTAGCGACTTTTATGTTGCACACCTGCAGGCTACGGTAACCACTCTCCATCTAAGTGCCTGCCACCTATTTTTCTATAGCACCACCTTACCCCCCAACACTTGAACCTCGCTACCAGTGGCAAAGGGTGAAAAATTTTCAATAGAGAAGCAGGTGGAAAAAAAACTTACCTCAATCTAGTTTGTCATGCACCATGCAACCCATGTGGAAGTTGGCAGGATCTCTCACTACTGCTGGCTACATGCCTATTATAATCTATTAGGATTTCTTTAAAATCAAAAATACCAACCTATTTGGGTGAGTAAATCCAACGTCAATATTCTTGATCGAGTCCCAATCCATGACGTGCACATCACTGATGTTGCTACCGGTCAACCGCTGCAACCCTTGGTCATGGAGCAGGACGAGCTTCCCATCCTTAGATGTTCGTACATCGAGTTCCACCATATTGCAATCATGGCTTACGCACTGGAAATACCAAGACTCAATAAATAAAAATAAAAACTAACATACTAACTTTTAAACTCTACTGTTCCATGTTCCATACCTAATTAATTTTCTACACCACACAGATTACAATTGTGATTATCATGAAATTAAGATTATACGAAGTCTGAATTGCAATCCAAAAACTTATGCAAATAGAAAAACCACGAAGGTAGGACACGGCGGTATTTCCGCCCGATTGAGCAGTCCGACTGGGGAAGTACCTCCGCCCTACAGAATACCGCGGTTATAATAACTTCGTGTTGTGTTCCCAGCGGTGAGTAGGGTAGCCAGAGATCACTGGAGAATTTGTGCTGTCAGTGGGAAGACTAAAGGCTTCTCCTGCTTTGTCTTCTACTGACGGCACAGAAACTCTGTACTTACAGGGTTGGCAGCGCGACTGTGACTCTCTGGTGTTACAGACGTCCATAGGCCACGGTAACCATTTTCCATCAGGTGGGCCGTGCGCTTGTCTGCCACCAAGTGGTATAAAAATAAAAAAACACTAAGTACTTAATAACTATACAAAGGAATGTATATTTATAGCAATTAGTTACATAGTTGGGCTTGGGTGTGGAATAGAGGACACTCTCATGCTACCTACTTGTCCTATTGTAGATCTGTTGGTGTACAATAAAGAATTATCTATCTATCTATCTAATATGATCATGGTATAGGTACATACACACCATAGAATTACCTGACGTTTCAACTAAGTTACCCTGACTGATCAGGTTTTTCAAAGGTATGCATATATGCCCCTATACCATGATCACGTTACTTCCTGTTAACATCATTCATGTACACAGGCAGCATGTCCTGTATTGTCATCAGGTGGGACATCAGTGGTATAGGGACGGGACCGTGTTGACCTTTCTATGACGGTATAAGTACCAGAAATATCAACACGGACCTACCCTCCCCCTCCTTCTGAGGGGTAGGGTGACGTGGTTTTGAGGGAGAGCGCAGGTCGTGTAGATCCTCAAAACAAGTCTGGTGGACTATCCTTCTCGAGGTTGTCGTCCTGTTCTTGGTCTAATTCCCTAAGAAATAGACGCAACAAAAATCTCCAGGCACACCAATACAGAAATGTAGAGGTCATGTTTCTGCGTGTCCATCACCGAACAAGAGCAGGTGGTGGATAGCAATGACCTCCCGCGTGTTTGTGCCGTGCGCGGGGACCCGTACCGGTGGATGAAGGAGTCCTGGTGGTTGAGCGAGCAGTGGGCCGGAGTAGTTGCACACTGCAAGCAACACGCCACTTTGGTCTGGATTTCCTCTCACACGGGAGGTCACAGAGTAGCTTTCTGTGATCAATCGGCTGTGGCATCCCATAAGCGGGCTGCTTAAGCGAGGTCTCGTGGGTTGGGGAAGGGCAGGCGGCATGGCGTGGTGGCTTGGATGGAAACAGTACCGTCTCATGCTGTGGAAAACCAAGTCACATCTCGTTGTGTGCAGTCGCGTCCTCTTCTCAACTCAGGGGACCTATACCGAGGGAGTAGCTCTGGCGATCACTTGCAATGCAAGCGACGTCCCCGACGTGAGGGCTCCGTGGCGGGTGGAGAGCTCCCGAGGTGAAAATATTACTAGTACAACACATGGATCCCGAGACATGTTCAAAAAGCACCACCAGGAAGACCGCTGCTGCAAAAGCAGCACTTCCAAAACTTCCTTCGGGCACGATCACTGCTGCACAAGCAGTATCGTCACCGTCACCAACACCATCGGTCAAGATCGCTGCTGCAGAAGCAGTATCCTTTCCCACCACATCTCACTCGGGTATGATTGCTGCTGAAAAAGCAGTATCATGCCCAAACATTCTACCGAGTTATACCAGGAAGGCTGCTGCACAAGCACCCACCTCCTGCCCCACCTCAGCAAAGGGCATAACGGGAAAATCTGCAACTGGCAAAATGCCAGGGGCAGCAACCCGTCCAATGCCCGAAGCTGGGCCCAGTAGTGTCCCACCGCTCGCATTGAGGTCTGGTTCGGGACAAAATGCGCCGCAAGGCGCCACACCCCGAAACCCAGCCGAACAGGTTGCGTCAAAGGGTGTGACCCCAATAACCCGGGGTAAATCGGCCCACCAGAACTCACGCAACCCGGTGACAGCGACCTCTGGTCAACAATCTACAACACCCGAGGCGATGGATATGACCTCTCTTAGAGAGGCCATACAATCACCCACCACCAACGATCCCACCTGGTCGACAGCACATAAAAAGATGTCCTCGGCCAAAAGACGACGCTTCAAAGCGAGAGCAGAAGCACGAGCGAACGCAGCAGATGCCGCAAGGCATCCTGTTAACCCTGGAAGTTCCACGGGTGGCTCAGCCGTCTCCACAGCTAAACCGAAACAACAACGACCATCAACCAGCGTAAGACCGACGAAGCGCTCACGGCCAGAGGAAACTGTGACCCCAACGGGAGAGGGCAAAAAGCCTCGAAACTCCGGCAGGACCACTGGCTCGTACGCTGAAGCAGCTGCCACTTACCTCGCCAACAGTCTCTGTGTGGCCGTTATGACAGAGCCATTCCAGGATCTGTCACAGGCACAGGCAGAGGCTATAAGGGACAACATCGAGAGCAAACTCAGGGAAGAACTCCTGGCGGACCTCGATGCCTCCCTCTCTACCACCCCAAATGACCTGCGGTTTCGTGGTCGGCCCCACCACTCAGACGGCGTCCTCAAAACTTGGTGCGAGGACGACTTCACGCTGACGTGGCTAGTCACTACGGTAAGTGCCATGGAATCGCCACTACCCAACACCAGCCTTGTAGTTCGGGCGCAATCGGCAATACCGAGGAAGATTTCCTGCGTGGTTAGCGTGCCTGGCCGCGTTGCCAACCCCGAAAACCTGCAAAGGCTCCTAGCTCGGCAAAACAGGCACCTCAACATCAATGCCTGGGACCGCACTGCAACGAAGGAACACCAGGATGGCACAAAAACAAACCTTCACTTCCGCATCCCGGAGGCGGAGGCGAGGCTAGCCTTGGCCAATGAGCGTAGACTGTATTACCTGATGGGAAACATCTACGTCATTTTCCTGGAGCAGCTGCCGAACGTCGTTCCTAAGGGGGACGCGGAGAAAAACGTTGCCCAAACACAGTCACCGCCGGACGCACGGGAAACTGCAGTCTCGTCCGGGCCGACGGCGTAACGTCTATGACGCGGGCGCCGCCGACTCTGATGGACACGGGTGCTCCCGAGCCAGCTGAGCAATTGGCTGACATGGGGCAAGATGGACCACCGTCACCACTCCTCGGCTCAGAGGAGGAGTGCTTTCCCGAGGGGGGAGGAGGGAGTGAACTTGGTGACCTCCCGTCCTCCCCGCTACGGGACTAACATAATCCAGGCCAACCTCCAGCACAGTCAGACCGCGACGGCTTCCCTGCGCCGAGTGCTGGAAGAAAACCCGCAGACCGTTGCCCTGATTCAGGAGCCGTGGATCAGAGGAAACAAGGTCTGCGGCCTCAACAACACCGGAGGCAAACTGCTGCTGGATACTTCCGTAAGTAAACCAAGAACATGCATCTGCCTACCTAAACACTCATCAACACTATTAATCAACCAATTCTGCTCAAGGGACCTGACAGCCGTCAGGTTGAGCAGAAGTGACCAGCATCAGCCAGACATCGTCCTTGCTTCCGCCTACCTGCCGAGCGACGAAGACGTACCCCTGCCGGAACTCAGCTCATTAGCTGAGTACTGCGAGAGGGAGTGTCTGGACATCATCATCGCAGTCGACACGAACGCGCACCACACTCTCTGGGGTAATAAAGACACCAACAAAAGAGGTGAGGAAATACTCAACTTTATTTTCACAAACAACTTTAACCTATTAAATCAAGGCTCCGAACCCACGTTCGTTAACACTCGCCATCAAACGATAATAGATCTTACCCTAGCGTCAGCCAGAATAGCAAAATCCATCACCAAGTGGCATGTGTCCGAAGAGGCCTCATGCTCAGACCACAGATGGATTCGATTCTGCATAAACATAGAGCTACCAAAACCAAAACCATGTAGGCAGCCACGCAAGACAAACAAACAAAAATTTGTAAGTCTAGTTAGCGCAAGGTTTAACAACCTACAAAACCCCTCAGAAAACCTCAAAATTACCGACCTAGATTACTACACAAACGAAATCACATCAATTCTCATCTCAAGCTACGAGCAGTCCTGCCCCCTCACCACACCAATGGTTGGCAAAGGGCGACACTGGTGGTGTTTATCCCTTGAGAAGCTACCACGCAAGTTGAGAAAACTTTTCAACAGGGCTAAGAACACCAGGGAACCGACTGACTGGGAGATGTACCAAAACACAAAAAAAATATATAAAAAAGAAATACGTCGGAGAAGCGTAGAGTGCTGGAGACGCTTCTGCACAAACATCGAAACTAGCAACCAGGCATCCAAGGTCCAAGCTTGCCTCTCAAAAGAGCACGACCAATCAATTGGGTGCCTCAAAAAACCAGATAACACCTTTACAAAAAACGACGCTGAAACAAGCGAAATACTACTAACTACCCACTTCCCTGGATGCAAACTAGCAACCGATTACTCATGGGTGGACACAAATGAGCGACCAACCAGTCACCAAGACTGGGAGGTGGCTCGAGAAACCATTAACAAAGAAAAACTGCTATGGGCAATCAACACCTTCCTACCCTTCAAGGCAGCAGGCTTGGACGGTATATTTCCAGGACTCCTAAAATGGAGCGGCCCAATAATAGCAGACTACCTTGTTAAACTTTTGCAAGGTTGTCTCGCACACCGCTATATACCCTTGAAATGGCGGGAGGTAAAAATAATATTCATCCCCAAACCAGGTAGAAGTGACTACACTCAGGCAAAGTCATTTAGACCCATCAGCCTGACCTCATTTCTACTAAAAACACTCGAACGATTAGGTGACAGAGTGATTAGAAGTCAGATACTAACACTCAAACCTTTACATCCTAATCAACATGCCTACAGCGAAGGCAAATCCACAGAATCGGCACTTCACCATGTGGTGTCCCGAATCGGTGGAGCACTAAAATCAAAACAACCTACTCTTGGCGCATTTATTGACATTGAAGGTGCTTTTGACAAAACCAATTTTAACAGCATCAACAGATCACTTCTCGACCATGACGTGCCTTCAACGCTTGTCGAATGGATCGACAATATGCTTAAACAGAGGGCGGTGCAACTTACAGTCAACTCCACCACACGAGGTATCGTAAGCAGAGGATGTCCACAAGGAGGAGTACTCTCTCCCCTATTATGGAACCTGGTGGTGGACGAGCTTGTAACGGATCTAAACGCAAATAACCTCTTCACTATAGGCTATGCGGACGACATTACGATCCTGGTATCGGGGTTGTTCGAGAGTGCCATATGCAACCGCATGAGACAGGCTTTCAAAATAATCGAAAGCTGGTGCGAAAAGCACGACCTATCGGTCAACCCCCAGAAAACGGAACTAATAATGTTCACAAACCGAAGAGTACTGGGCCCATACAAGCTCCCAAAACTCTTTGCAACCGAACTAACACTTAGGGAAGAAGTCAAATACCTAGGGGTTATTCTCGACAGCAAATTGCTCTGGAACAAACACCTTGAACACAAGCTGAACAGGTGCACAATAGCCTTTTACCAATGCAAAAGAATGATGGGCACTACATGGGGAC
The DNA here is from genome assembly GCA_963662185.1 of Eilema griseolum. Lineage (NCBI taxonomy): Eukaryota > Metazoa > Arthropoda > Insecta > Lepidoptera > Erebidae > Eilema > Eilema griseolum. The sequence goes on from OY759253.1 coordinate 10,437,734, forward strand.
TCTCACCCAAAATAATTCTGTGGCTATACACAGCAGTGATCAGACCCATGCTAGCCTATGGGGCTTTAGTATGGTGGACTCGAACAGAGCTGTCTACCGTGATTGCCAGGCTAAAATCCTTCCAGAGGCTGGCCTGCTCATCAATCTGTGGATGCATGAAAACCACTCCTACCGCTGCTATGGAGATTGCCCTCAACATAGTACCGCTTGACCTGTTCATCCAACAGGAGGCCACCATCAACGCTATTAGGTTGTGGCACCTGGGACTCTGGGGCAACTATTACGACAGTCCCCATACCACAATCCTTGGACGAGCCCTAAAACATCGGCCACTGATGGCCGCCCCCTGCGATAGAACTTTTAAACAATATTTCTGGAACAAAAAATACCAAATAACAAAACAGGCCGAGGAAAAGGACTACTCCGGTATTGGAGAGGTACGCGTATACACTGACGGCTCCAAAACAAAAAATGGCTCAGGAGCCGGCGTACACTCCCTAGACCTTGGCTTGAACATCCACCTACCACTAGGCAAGCACAGCTCGATCTTTCAATGCGAATGTGTTGCCATAACAACTGCTGCGACAGCAATAAGCGAACTAAAGGTGAAGGGCTTAAATATAAGATTCCTAACCGACAGCATAGCAGTTTTGCAAGCGCTGGAACAGCAAATGACCAACAGCACACTAGTAGCGGAGTGCCAAACAGCCCTGAACAGGCTATCCACCCCAAATGCAGTAACGCTGCAATGGATAAAGGGGCATAGCGGGTCCTACGGCAATGATGCCGCGGACGAACTTGCGAAGAGAGGCTCTGGTATGAGCGTCGATGGCCCGCTACCATTGCTACCAATCCCTTTCTCGCAACTCCGCACTTGGACACGCGAGAGATCCGCGGAACTACATAACCAAAGATGGACACAAGCCACCGACTGCAAGCAGTCAAAAGTGGTTATGCCATCAGTAAACAAACGACTCACGAAACGTCTCCTAAAACTAGACAGAACAAGTCTAAGAACAATAATGGGGACTATAACGGGCCACAGCCCCCTCCACAAGCACCTATACACCATTGGTGTCACGGACAGTCCCCTTTGCAGGGGATGTTTTGCTGCCGAGGAAACGGCCGCCCACGTAGTACTGGAATGTGAGGCAGTAGCCTACCAACGATCACAAATCCTCGGTACAGTGAGGTCGCTCCGCGAAGCCTGTGAAGCCCCCAGTAAGCTTCTGCGCTTCTGGGCGGAGCTAGGCTGGCTACTCTAGCCAGTACTCCACACGCACAATGGCCCAAAAGGGAGGCTAAGTGCGGACAAGGGAGTCCCCCTTCCATTCCATTCCATTCCATCAGTGGTATAAAATCAGTCAACCTTATAGATGGTGATGGTAACAAAATGCACCTAGCATTATGAAAGGTAATGTAGAAATTATTGTAAAAACTAACATGTTATTGGAAACTTTTGGGAATATAATAAATGATTTGTGGTTTATGTGGTATGCATGGTAGGGGGGGAGGTAGAAGTATAGTAAGATAATGTGTATACATTTTTTTCTAAAAAATTACACAAAAAAAAGAGAATTTTCTGGTTTTTTTTTAAATAACTTGTAGTAAAATAATACATATATGGTTTTTTAGGTAGGAGGTGAAGGGTAGTCTGAAACCTCACAATGTATCACTATGGGGGAGGAGGGGTTAAAAAATCGCTAAATAAACATTACATGATTAATGTATAGCCCCTTATGTACATGTAATCTTAGACCTTAGACCAAATACTGTATAGACACGCCAAAAAAGTTGACATGAAAAATGTTTTTTGTGAGTAAGCTGTACTTCAGTATGCTGTAAGTTGTATGTCAATATTGTTATTAAAACTGTCAATGTGTGCATGTCATGGGATATATGTATACTTATGTCAAATGTCAACTTGTAAAAAAGTAGTAGCATTGTTTGTGTTGTAATGCCACTTCCTGCATCTACAGAGTATGTACATAATCTAAGGTGTTATTAGGAAGATCCTATTTTTAGTTGAAACATGTACCATGATATAATAAAATGATGTCATATGTTGAATCATTCCATAGCTAGGCACCAGAGGTCATTCATATACATTCAACGAATACCTAAATACATTTTTAGTATTTGAGATTAAACTATTTAAATTTTAATTTAAATAGTTTATATATAATTATTATAACTTATATATATTAACACGTTCCCGGGCAGTGAGTCACCCTACTTTAGCACTATTTTTTTGTATGGGATTTTTTCGATTGCTCTAGCATTTCCGCCGCGATGCATACCAACCAACACGATCAAGTGGGACACGAATGCTATAGCAGAAGACTGCATAAGCATTTGTGCCACATCCCATCACAAAAGTTGTGATACCATGTGACGCGAATGCTATAACATAAAACTGCTAAAGCATTCGCGTCGTACTCAATCACTTAGAGGGGTATGCAGTATGACGCAAATACCATAGCAGGTGACTAATTATAAATGTTTAGTGACCCAGCGTAATGTTATGTGATTTGGGAAACTTGGAAATCGTTGAATTATCTTGAATTTAAAATAATAAAACAGGTATTGAACGTTTCGCAGTTTAATTTTCATTATGTTTTTCGACAAAAGTCAATTAAGCACTTTGGTTTTTTAACACAACTCACAGCTATAGGGTTTTGTTTAACTAAAACTAATCATTTTCTACATACCATACCAACAAATACTTATATAATTTTTAGTATCAAAATCACGTTTAAGTTATAATTAGGCACTTCGATAGGAACAGTCATAGTTCTCTTAGAACAAACTGTACTTAAATAATTAATTAATATCACAATTTTTTTTCAATTTCTTAATATGTTTTACATAAGTAGTTAGGAACTTAGACGATAATCTTATAGACTTAATCGCTTATTCAGTCTTCATTATATTACAACTAAGCACACTTAATTTACATTTTCTGATCAGCTCTACGACTAAGTCTTGAGGTCGGAATATATCCACTGAACAGAATGTACATAGTACATAATTTTATCCTTCTGTCTCTTCTACGAAGCTAGATCCAAGTGCCATGACTCAAAGCATCCTGGGCAGAGAGGTGGATGATTATGGCATCCCTTGCAACGGTAGCTGGTCTGCTTTACGATCTTGTTTTTTGTACAAACGCGACATTTTAAGAAGACTTTTGAACGTTTTGTTGTTTCAAAAACCGGTATAAGTTCAGGTCAATGCCCAATTTTCCGAGGTTGCTGTGGTTGTTTCAGATGCCGCTGTTGATTATTGGCAGCTGACGTCCCAGCTCTCGGACCACATCTGTTTGACGTGGTTTTTATTTTGCCAATAAAAGTTTTTACGTCGTTCAACGTTGAACTTTTTACTTGTAAAAAGGATCTTATGATTCTTTCTCGGGAGTTCAATAGGCTTGAATTCGGGTCACAATATTTTCTGAACAAATAGAATGCATTCCAAATCATCATGTCAAACAAATGGAAGAACACTTTCTTTTATGAATGTATGAATTGGTGCAGTGTCATTTTGCCACGAACTCTCGCTGATAGTTGGTGATCTGTTGTAACTATTGCTTGAGGAGATATGTGAAGATGTTATGTCTGCTCCTGGTGGTGAAGGTGCCGTTGTGGTTGACACGGGTTGTAGGATAACAATTTCATTACTGACCTGTAAAAGTTCTGGGGAAGCTGATGCTGTAACTAATGCGGGTGGTACAGCAATATCTCGCTCATTTTAAGTTGATGCAATGACTGGGTCAGACTCACGCATGCACTCAACGCATCTGAGTTAAAAAGAGGCTCGAGGGGTAGTGAAGACAGCAAATTTGGAGATAGATTGCCTTCATTCTCTATTTCGAAAGTAATTTCCACATCTGTTTCTTTAGAGATGAAGTCAGGCGAAGAAGTTGGGTGCATTCTGACTGAAGCAGCAGGAGCTAAATTATTCATAGCTTGGTGTATTTGTGGATGGACCACTAGCTGTCTTGTTGGAGGGTTAGGCTCAAAGTCACTTACAGTTTTATCGGAATCACTATTTTCAATCGATTGGCGTACCAGGTTTACTTCTATACCTTTTGATGACGATGAAGAATCAGACAGCATTCCTTCATCTTCAGCATGGTTGTAGTTGCGATCGGCCCCAAATTCTCCGTCAGCATCACTGTAGGGATCATGTTCTTCTTCAGATGACGGTAAATTATCGTTTGCTATACCTTGAGGTCTTCTTTGACTTCCCTCTCTTTCATTAGACGATTTTTAAGATTCTTCAATGCTGGGAGCCGAAGAATCATCTGAAACTTCTTCAAACAACCTCAGAATTTGCTCTGACTCAGTAATTTTAAAAGCACGAAGGCGTTTTTTGGGTGGCATCTGTGAAAGCAAATAATGTTTATTAGGTATTTTTATCGACTTATCTAGCGCAATTACCTAGTTAGTTTAACGTCAAACCACTGAAATACATTGTAAGTAGCATCATAATAACAAAGAAACAAAAGAAATAGTGAATTAAATTGTACTTACGATGTTTGTAATATGTCGGCGTGATACGAAAATGCATTATGCACTGACGTCCACTACGTGCGGCAGTGACTGCTACACCGAATGGATCTCAATACATTTGACGTATGCTATAGCATACGCTGCCACGTGTGTTGCGCCGGATGAGGTGTAAAGGAGGGGTAAACACTGTTTTTTCATTGTGTGCAATAAAGGTTCTAAATGGCAGTAAATGATCTGTAGCTGTGTTAGTAGTGACAGTAAGAAATAGGCTACCTATATTTTATACGGATTCAGCAACTGCCCAAGCATAACTGCCAAAAAAACCTCAATAAACTTGGAACGCTATAGCATCCGTGACATAATTAAAGTGTCCAATACGAATGCGATAGCATGCTCGTCCGGGAACGTGTTAATACATTTTAAAAAAAATACAGTAATGGCTACACTTATTTAAAAAAATAAATGTATAAAATTAAAAAAAAAAACAGAAATGGCTACAGACAAGAAAATAAATATTTTGAATTAATAATATAAATATACAATAACATTATGTTGTTTACCTACAGTTAACACTCAATCTAAACATTTACATAGGAGCGTTTACTGAAGGATAGCCTTCATAGATAATTATATTACACTAGTAATTTTTTAAACACATAAAATCTCTTTACTCACATATTTAAAAGCCTCCATAGTGTTTTCTGGAGCGTCTAAACCAGCACCTCTATGGGCAATACAACGGACCACCTTGTCCGGGTTTTCCTCGCCTTCTCTAGACCCAGGCTCTGGTCCGAATATGCTGTACACATTAGAAGGATCCGGCCTCTTCAGCTTAGTCATAAAATAGGCAGTAACACCCACCAAGCCGAGATCCAGGCCGTAGGGGAGAACTGCATAAAATACCATAAATAAATTATAAATGAAAGAGTACACATAAAAACAACTGTGATATAAAAACCAAAACGTGTTTATAAACATGTTTGTCGTGTTTTTTCGTTCGTTCGTTGTTTTAATTGTAATTAGTTAAAGGTTAGATTTTCGAAAATAAATACATATAGCTGTGGGCGGGGCCATCTGATTGATTATTTTACTTGACAGTACGATGCGTTTAGTTAATGTTTGTGTGTTGTTTCCTATTGAATTATAAATTTAACGTTTTGTTTCATAGCATTGAAATTTTGTTTGTAATACGGTTATAGAATAAAAAAGTGCACGTGTATTGTTTTTACTTACAAAATATTTTCGTTTTCATTGTAGGTTAGTGAATAAACTAGTTGTTGATATTATATACTTAGAACAGAACTTGTGGTGTTTTATGGCAACTTTTACTTATTTAAATAAATATATAATAATTATATTCAGATTTGAGATAATATTCTACTAAAATAATCATTTAAAAATGTATGTCACTCTGACACTTGATAAAATACAAGAACTGGCTAGGTACTGTTAGCAAAGAAGATAAGTATACTTACACTGTTTCATTCAATATTACATATTATTATTTTTTACCGTCTTAAGTACATATCCGTTTTGTCTAGTGTACAGTCAATAAAGGAGATACGGTCGCATTTTTCTATGAGTTGTACGTAAAGGTACAACCGTATCTCTTTTGTCGACTGTACCTACATACAAGGTACAAACACTACCGTTACTGTTAACAAACAGTAGGTACTTTATCATACTAATTTCAAATTTTTTTCGTGTGGAAATAAAAATTAGAATCAGAATAATCTTTAATTATAAATATGGTACATACATAATTGTTAAATGATAGGTAAACTTAGTTTTAAGCAGAATTTGATGTCATAAAGATGTAATTACGTTACACTATTTTTTAATTTGAAATTTGCAATTAAAAAAAAATTTAAGTAATTTAAATTTTATAAATATGTGATGGTTCAGCATATTCTGCAATTTGTGGCGAATATCATGTACCTAAGTACTTAGTTAATGTCAAAAATCTAGTCAAATATAAATATTGTCAATAACATTCATATTAATTCAAATCATATTAAATTTATTACATTTAAGCCAAACATCATCAGCTATCATTTGAAAATCATCAAATCCCCACAGGTACCAGTGGGGTTGGAAATGTCAGACTCAGGTTGTCAAAAAGCTCACGCCTCCTCGGAACGAAGAAAGGAGATAGCTACGTTAAATGAAACGGCATTTCGAATTGGAATTTTACATTTATTTGTAAATTTAAATTTAAAAACTAAGTAATTGCTAATATCAAATCATTATCACCATCTTAGCGCTGTCGTTGGCTTCGGTTGCATTCTAGTCGAGCGCTCAATTGATCCTTTATGAATTTCAAGTAGGTAAGTATATCTCAATAGATTACAAGACTCAAGAATAATTAGAAATTTATGCCTACTTAACAAAACACTACATTAAAAGGTAACCATCTTTTTGTTTTAACCAAACTGTGCCACTAATTTTTTTTTTATCCTAAGTGTTACTCTATGTGCAGCTACAGACTATGTTTTTATAATTATCGGCCATAAAGACAAACATAACATAACATAAACTCATGCCTATATCCTCGAAGGGGTAGGCAGAGGTGCTAGCACCCACATTTCGCCAGCTTATGTTTAGGTCACAATGTAATAGGTGGCAAGCCTATTACCATTAACCGGCCACTTATAAACCTGCGATAAATACACACATAACTTCGAAAAGCATCGAAAAGTCATTGGTGTGTGCCATGGTAAAACCTGGGATCGAACCCGAGACCTCGTCTCAGTAGTCCATTACCCATACCACTAGGCTACCACGATTATAAGAAGGCCAGGCCGCAAAGAAAGTCATCCAAATCTTCCTATATATATATATATACTAGCTGACCCACCCCAGCTTTGCCCGGGGTATATTTTGAAGCTTCATATTCCTTTGAGCCCGTATGTTTTAGTCTCCAAAATATGTATGAAAAATTACCGGATTTGTTAACATTTTATTATCAAAGCTCCGCTCCCTTAAGTAGTAGCGTGCTGATATATAGCTTAAAACCTTCCTCGATAAAAGGACTACCCAACACTGAAAGAATCATTCAAATCGGACCAGTAGTTCCAGAGATTAGCGCGTTCAAACAAACAATCAAACTCTGCAGCTTTATAATATTAGTATATATATACCCGTCTTAACGGTAAGAACCAACTACCGATACTTCTACAAACTATCAGAGGCGGGGTTCGGTGGCTCAGTAGAAAGAGCATTCCCCTGTAAGGGCAAAATCACTGGTTCATATCCCGCCTGAACTGATTCAAAAACCTATCTCAATCGATTTAAACTAAAATTAATTTTATTAAGGGCCCGCGGTAGCCTAGTGGTATGGGTAATGGACTGCGGAGACGAGGTCTCAGGTTCGATCCCAGGTTTTACCATGGCACACACACAATATTATATAATTCCATTTAAATTTGCTGTGCCCAAACCGGGCTTCATGTTGAGACCTAAAATAACTAAACACCTGTAACATACACATGAACGCAAATAAATACTTTGACTTTGACTTTGAATGACTTTTCGATTCTTTTCGAAGTTATATGTGTATTTATCGCAGGTTTATAAGTGCCCGGTTAATGGCAATAGGCTCGCCACCTATTACATTGGGACCTAAACATAAACTGGCGAAATGTGGGTGCTAGCACCTCTGCCTACCCCTTCGGGGATATAGGCGTGAGTTTATGTTGTTGTTATGTAATTTTGTTAATGATCATTGCCTTTAAACACACTTCAAGATATAAATCTAACAGTCTTATTCACATGCGAGCGTCTGACAATCAGATGTACAATCATTCGCACCATAAAGAATGCTGTTTCCACCACAGTCAGCACGCTGGCACCGACGAACAACGCCGTAGTTCCACCTAGGGATGCTGTAAAATTTACAGTATTTAGAACTTCTTGGCTAAAAATGACTAAAGACATCGAACAATTCAAGACAAGTAGGTAATGAAGCATAATATTTACAACAAACAATGACAGCGAATGGAGCGTGGTGGTAGTGAACGCACGAAGAAGAAGAAAATGCTACAAAGTGTATTTTATTTAAAACTCAAGCTTAAAGAAAAACAGTCAGATTTAGAATTACTTGACTAAAGAAATCAAACAATTTTCTTTTTATACCACTTAGTTGCCAGACAAGCACACAGCCCACCTGATGGAAAGTAGTTACCGTGGCCTATGGACGTTTGTAACACCAGAGGAGTCACAGTCGCGTTGCCAACCCTGTAAGTACAGAGTTTCTGTTCAGTCAGTAGAAGACAAAGCAGGACAAGCCTTTGGTCTTCCCACTGACAGCACAAATTCTCCAGTGAGCTCTGGCTACGCTAATCACCGCTGGGAAATCCAAGAAAAGTGATGCAGGACTATTCACAAATATTTAAAAAGAAAGCACTGGTACACAGGGTAAACAGGGAAGCCGCAAAATATACAATATTTAAAACTAGGTACTTGGCTAAAAAGGACATTGAACAAGCCAAGACATGTGATGCAGAATAATTACAGTATTTCACAAGAAATGTAGTAGTTACAACCAGAAGACATACTACAAAATTAACATCATTTAGAATTATTTGACTATTAATGACTAAAGACATTAACAGCGCAAAACAAAAAACGAGTCACGAAAAAAGCGTGGTGTATGTAAATACACCACGCTTACCTAATACCAACACAAACAAAGAATTTAAAATCTAGATAACTCAACTCATAGTCAAACGAAAATAACAGTAACAGGTGAGCCATTTTAGACTTTACCTTTGAAATTTAACATCAAGCAAACACAAACCAATAGTGCAAAAAATACAACAAAATTGAGTGGACCCAGAAGTGAACCTAATACCAACACAAACAAAGAATTTAAAATCTAGATAACTCAACTCATAGTCAAACGAAAATAACAGTAACAGGTGAGCCATTTTAGACTTTACCTTTGAAATTTAACATCAAGCAAACACAAACCAATAGTGCAAAAAATACAACAAAATTGAGTGGACCCAGAAGTGATCCTTGTGGTACTTCAAGTAATAGAACACCACAGAAATCGGGAAAAATAAAAACCCCTACCTATGTACCTAACATAGGTAGGGGTTTTTATTTTTCCCGATTTTAGTCGAAGAAGAAAGAAGATACAGGGTGTCAGCAGGGTGCCTTACGTGTGCTCTTATAGGTAGTGTGGCTGTTTAGCTTGCTATGCAACCTAATTGAATTCAAGTCGATAGCTTCTCCAATTACAGTAAGTTTTGAGCATATTTTCAGGTCCATCCATTACACCCACCGAATAGATCCTCCAAAGTGAATATAACGTCTCTGTTGAGTCGAATTTTCGGTGGCATCATGTTGACCTTGATGGCTGATATCATGTTCGTTTGGTCTTCTTCCTCGCTGCCGTCCGTTGTGCTCCCATTCATGTTAAATTTAATATACACGTTTAACATTTAGAAGAAATTTTGATAATTTAATTTTGTACTTGATTGTTCAGTCAAATTAGTTACCTACATTTTTTTGGAATAATGAGGAACGGTGGACGATTAAAAATAAATAATTTAAAGCAATACAATAAGAAAGAATTTAAAGCATACCGTTATTTTTAACGACTGACGCAAAAACGACAAGGTTTTATAGTTTGACGTGTCTGTATATTTGTGTGTATGTCGTGTGTTTGTGTGTCTGTCTGTGACATCGTAGCTCCCGAACGGATGAACCGATTTTGATTTAGTTTTTATTTGTTTAAATTGCTATCTACTTTTTAAAATTTATTAAACTTTGCTAAATACTTAAACCATTTTGACTTTATGAAAGTCACACCCAGTGGCAAATAAATCAAGGCCGGGTTACAAGATACAGTTACATTACAAACTGCTTTTGATATACCTAGAGGCTATAGGCATATAAATAGAACCCAAAATGTGCTCAAAATGCGCGTTCGTATTCAGAACACACATCCATAGCACACATATATCTAAGTAAAAAATACTTAGTTTAGCTGAATCCGTTTCAACTAGTACTATCTATGCGGACCAATGAATATGACTGGTGGATATCAAACGCATCCATAGCAACATAGCATAGCACTCTGGTGGAAAGTCAGCCTTATGACTGGTTGTACCTACCTGACTAAAAAAAAACAGAATGTACTAACCGAATAACGATCTTCTTTGTATGTGAGTAATAATTGAGCTCGGCACATTGGGGAAGGCAAGAACACTTGGCGAGATTCTTGGGTATATTGATGAGGATTTCAACATTCCGCCCGATGCAAGCCATCCCATGCGCGTTGCACACGTCGCCATCTTATATACAATACAAAATGGCGGTCACAGAATTAACGCAATTTTTAATTTAAAGAATTGAATATTTTAGTACAATTAACTATTTTGTTGTTGTATATTTTTTATTATATATTTTACGAGAGAAAATTTTTGACAGTTCTTTTTGGTGATGTCAAATGACTGGGCTACTTTTTTCTTTGTTTGCCGCCAGTAATTTGAAAAAAGGTTTTAGTGGTAGAGATTAAAAATAAGGTTGAAAACTTAATAAGGAGACAAGTAATTTCTACTTATCTGTTCCGTGGGGTAATTAAATAAAATAAATAATATTTAATAATTTAAAATAAAACTTTCATTTTTCATAGGTACTCCCAATCCTACTGATCGTTAAACCTTTAACCAACTTCGCCTGCAAGTTGATATACCTGTTGACGGACGAGGCCGGCGCCTACGGCTTAGGTATACAGCTTTTATGGGAACATAGCCTTCGCTCCGCTGGTGCAGTCACGTCTTACGGAAACCACCAGGCTACGTGGGTAACAAATGCCTAGCAAAGGCGCCTCCTCCGGATCCAGGAAGAAGGGGTAGACCCAATAAGTCTTGGCTTAACGTCGTGGAGGGTGACATGCGTGCAAAGTGAAGGAGGAAGAGCCGGAAGGCGAACCCTGAGCACCGAAGGCACCTTGGCCTCGAATACAATCAGGAAAATACTTACGTCTCCATGTAGATTATAATGGGAACATGGCCTATCCAGTTTTATGGAAGTGACTGCTACTGACTTCCTAATTACCAGAGGTAGGCCTGTACCATAGCCTCATTCGCCGATCAGCAGCTGTAAAGGCTTGAAGGTGAAGGATAGCTTGGGCACCTAACGTCTTTTTGGGGCCCAAACATCTTGTTTCTTCTGCTATCAAGGATAAACCATCTTACCTCCTTTGACGTGGAAGTATGGTCTGCAGCCACAGAACATGACCGCCATGCGACTCCGGCAATGCATCTGGCATAACGAGAAGCTGTACGCCTGTAAGTTAGTTAGTTACTCTTTATTCAGAACTTATTTGGACCTTAATATAACGGGAAACTACTAGACAATATGATATAGAATACACCGCTATAATAACCTCGTGTTGTAATCGCGGCGGTGAGTAGGGTAGCCAGAGCTCACTGGAGAATTTGTGCTGTCAGTGGGAAGACCAAAGGCTTGTATTGATTTTGTGTTCTGCACTGACAGCACAGAAACTCTCTGTGCTAACAAGGTAGTATGTGGGATAAAAAAAAAACAACGTCAAAATTTTACGATTATGTTAAGAATTTCGCTGGTTCGGTAGGTTAGTTCTACTGAGAAGATACCAGCAAGAAACTCAAAGAACTATATTAGATCTAGATTATCTTTCTTTTTTAAATTTGCTTTAGTTTACAATTTATTTTGTGCGAGCAAGCAAGAGACTTATGTTGACCACGCATTTACATCATTAATACTCTCATATAATTTATGAAAGTTACGTTTCGTTCATTTTTGACTTTAACTGCACTGTATACAAAGGCATAAGGGTGAAAGTGACATCGGCATTTCAAAGAAAAAAGGTTCTTAAAACATCAAAAAACACTTTACAGCTTAAAGATTTTCCTATCATCTGAAGTTACTTGCACCCTTTGGCTTTCAATCTCCGATATGAAGATACGTCACCCGTATGGAATCGCTGATCCATTCGTCAGGATATTTACAACGACGCTGTTCTGTTCTTAAGTTCCTGACGCTCGGAGACGCCTGGATCTGTACCACCTTTGAAAAATAAACAGCATTATGGAGTAGTTTCGAACATTCACGGACATTATAGGTATTTAAACTACCATGGTCACTCACATCCGTAATAATAATAATAAAACAATCGGGATATTTACCATTTTGCAATATTATTATTAATATTTTATTACTTGCATGTACCTAGTAGATTAAGTTAGCTGTTAGTTAGTAAGTAGTATAACAATAAAAGCGATTTGGTGTTACACTGTTAGCTTGTATTGTTTGTAAATAAATAAATCAATAAATCGAGTTTCCGATATATATATTCCTGAGGGTAGATCGATATAATATATAAATACAAATACTCCTAGAAAAAACTTTTGGCCTAGTGGTATAATGGTCTCGGGTTCGATCCCAGGTTTTACTATGGCACACACCAATGACTTTTCGATGCTTTTCGAAGTTATGTGTGTATTTATCGCTATTACAACCTAAACATAAACTAGCGAAATGTGGGTGTTAGCACCTCTGCCTACCCCTTCGGGGATATAGGCGTGAGTGTATGTTATGTTATGTAAAAAACTTTTACACACGTCCATAGGCCACGATAACCACTTTCCATCAGGTGGGCCATGCGCTAGTCTGCCACCCAAGTGGTATAGAAAAAAAACTTTTTCTCTGTTCACCGCTACTACTCCAGTTCCTCCGTGATTATGGTGCTTACAACAGTGCCAAAATATCGGAAACTTGAAACAAGGCAACATGGTAAATTTCCCGATTATTTTGTTACTGATTCACGGACATATTTATATAGCCAAGCTAATCTCTCCTGCAAGCCGCTACACACGTGAATGGATGAACAAGGTTCTGGTGCACGCCTTCCTTTCGAGATTGGAAGGTTAGACAGCAGAGGCTCCATGAGAGCCGTCCGATACACCTACTGAATAATGAAGATAGCAGGCGGTACCCATTTGCAAATCATATACCGAAAGAAAAATAATGGGTACCGCCAGCTATTAAACTTATTTCGATCTTTTCAAAATCAGTAAGGTTCCTTATTTAGAATAATTTATTTTATAATAATTTTCACATACCTGTATATAATAGAAAACGTCCAGGTATGTCCAAAAAAATCACATTGATGCTACTGATTGCTAATACAAAATAAGCAGGCGTAATTCTGAGGGTTTCTACCGATTTCAATAATAAATTTTCCTAGTTAGCCCTAGTTTAAGAGGCAGGGCTCAACAAAATAACAAGGTAGATTAGATAGAATATTGTGCTTGTTAATGTCATTATAAAACCAAAAATATTGCAAGTAACTATACTTTAATATCTATATATTAATATATTTTCTCAAATTCTCAAACAACTAAGTAAACAAAAATTGGATTGTGATTGATGAATCAAAAGTAAATGTGAATTTCTTATATTATAAAAAGTAAGCCAAGAAGATCGTTTATGCCACAGATAAAAGAAAAGATATCGTTGCGTCGTATCAGGAAGTCAAAAGATTGACGGAGGAGAGAGAAGAATAGCGATTACTCCACCAACAAGAGCGCAGCTCTTAAGCTTAGAGAGATAGATTACAGCTCTGCAATTCTCTAAGCACACAGCGTCAAAGATTGTCATTGGTCGGAATGGGTGACGTCACTGGAGATCGACCAAAGACAATCTCTATTAAGGATGTCGCAGCGCTGTGCACGACGCTGAGATTGCTATTGGTCGGACTGTGTGACGTCACTGGAGATCGACCAATGACAATCTCTTTCAAGGATGTCGCAGCGCTGTGCTCGACGCTGAGATTGCTATTGGTCGGACTGGGTGACGTCACTGGAGATCGACCAATGACAAGCTCTATTAAGGATGTCGCAGCGCTGTGTTCGACGCTGAGATTGCTATTGGTCGGACTGTGTGACGTCACTGGAGATCGACCAATGACAATCTCTTTCAAGGATGTCGCAGCGCTGTGCTCGACGCTGAGATTGCTATTGGTCGGACTGGGTGACGTCACTGGAGATCGACCAATGACAATCTCTATCAAGGATGTCGCAGCACTGTGCTCGACGCTCAGATTGCTATTGGTCGGACTGGGTGACGTCACCGGAGATCGACCAAAGACAATCTCTATCAAGGATGTCGCAGCGCTGTGCTCGACGCTGAGATTGCTATTGGTCGGACTGGGTGACGTCACTGGAGATCGACCAATGACAGGCTCTATCAAAGATGTCGCAGCGCTGTGCTCGACGCTGAGATTGCTATTGGTCGGACTGGGTGACGTCACCGGAGATCGACCAAAGACAATCTCTATCAAGGATATCGCAGCGCTGTGCTCGACGCTGTGTAGAAGCTGCAAGTAAAACGTAGTGAATATATTTTCTTAAGGTGCAAGATGAGGAAAGCTACCTTGTAATCTATGATGAGCTCTTCCCCAGGTAGCACTTCTCCCGTCGGATTGGAGATGGCTGTAGAGATCTCGTATGGAGAGTGTACGAAGTACTGGAAATAGAATTTTATTACCATCTTAATATCGATTCGATCATTCTCCTTCCACACTCAGTCATCATCATCATTAAGAAGCGTCATCAGAAGCGTCGGTAGCTTAGTGATTAAGGAGTAGGCCTTACGGTTGAGAGGTTCGAATCCTGGTCATTACATTACCGATGTGAACCCACTCCTAACACAAGTAATTTAGCTTAGTTGGAGGGGTTAGAGGGAATATTAATAATTGCGGTTGCTAATATTCTGTAAAAATTAAAAAAAGATTACAATAGTTAGGGATTTTTTGCGATTAAATGGTGGAACTTACTATTTTTGGCGACGTTTCGGATGCGTTGCAGCATCCGAGGTCACCCGAACTGTTAAATAATTATGAATACACACCGCGATTGTTTAAAAATAACATTATGATCTTCATTATCATGATAGTTAAGGAGACGGATATATGAAACAGAGGTCCTCGGTTCGACCACAGCGTTGAGCACAGTGCTGCGGCAGCCTTGATAGGGATTGTCATTGGTCGGACTAGGTGACGTCACTGGAGTTCGACCAACGACAGCTGTGGTCGACGCGCGCTGTGTGCTTAGAGAATTGCGCAGCTGACTATGCCCATAAGTGAATATGATTCCTACAATGCAAAAAACTCTTACCCTTACGGCATTACTCTGGGATTCCACTCTGACATAGCACTGTCCACTGTGGTAATGACACTGCAGCAACGGCTGAGGGCTAAACTCCATATCCTGAAGCATGTGCTGGTATTCTGTGTAAGCCGAGTTGAATGACAGGCACATGCCGACTTCAGTCATCACTGGATGCCATATGACCTGCGGGACGAATGTCAAATCGCCTTAAAAGAATCTAAGTAGCTAGCGTGCAGGCTACGTATTTTTTGTTAGAAAACTATAGAAAACGCCCGTGTTCCATAGATCTAAAGACCAGACGTATTCTTCCTTCGCGGTACTGTTGTAAGCCTTATATAGCCATATTGAAGCTGGAAAAAACAACTGAATCTTTTTTTACGTGCGTAAAATTCCCAAGAATACTCCCCCGCCAGAGCTGGTGGGAGAATGGTGGTTTCTATAAAGTAGATGAGTATCTTGATGATGTGGTCAATATTTAAGTCTCTTGCTTGCTCTCACAAAATAAATTTTATTAAATTATTAAATTTTAAAAAACAAAGATAATCTAGTTTTTTTTATACAACTTAGGTGGCAGACAAACACACGGCCCACCTGATGGAAAGTGGTCACCGTGGCCTATGGACGCGTGCATAACCAAGAGAGTCGCACTCGCGCTGCCAACCCTGCAAGCGAGTTTCTGTGTCGTCAGTGTAAAAGACAAAGAAGGACAAGCTTTGACAGCACAAAAACCATCCAGTGAGCTCTGGCTATCCTACTCACCGCCGGGAATACAACACGAGGTTGTTATGGCCGCGGTATTTTGTTGGGTGGTGGTACTTCCCCAGTCGGACTGCTCAATTGGACGGAAATACCGTCGTGTTGTACCTCCTTCGAAACTCCTTCTCGGAGTTTCTTGCTGGTATCTTCTCAGTAGAACTAACCTACCGAACTAGCGAAAGAATCATTTTCCAATGGTTTATGTATACCTACATTATTTAATATTTTATAGTATTTCTTGACATAATTGTAAAATTTGACGTTCATATGTGCTCTTTGTGTGCCTAAACTGAATAAATGAAATTGATTCTTTGAAAGAAAAACTCCGACATTCTCCAACACTTACTTCATGTTCCTTCTGCGATACAGAAACACCAAGCGTCCAATTCGGATGAACAGCTAACGCGAGCTCCAGCAGGTCGATACCCTCGACCGTATCATCAGCCTGGTACTTCCAGAAATTCTGCAGATTGTCCCGGAAGGAGACATCAGCCACCAGCTCGATAAAATCCATGTAATACTGATATTGGTTAGGGTTTGATTCTTGTGTCACGTTCCATGTGCTGTAAGTTTTTTATACCTGGATATATAGATGGAAAGTGGTTACCATGGCCTATGGACATGTGCAACACAAGCGGAGTCATACTCGTGCTGCCGACCCAGTAAGAATAGAAAGTTTCTGTGCTGTTAGTGCAGAAGACAAATTTTTTTTACGTGCGTAAAATTCCCTCGGATACCTCCCCACCGGCGCCGGTGGAGGAGGTTATGTCGGACACGAACCGACTAAAACGCACGCCGCCTGTGGATTGTTTTGGTTGCCGAAGGTGAGGTTCACAGGCATATCCCTCGCACCCCGGCCGATCCAGGGCCATCTCTCACGATCTGGCCCTCTTCTCGGGTGTGGGGACTACAGAGTCCCCAACCCCAACGAAAAGTGGGTGCTAGCACCTCTGCCTACCACTTCGAAGATATATGCGTGAGTTTATTCTTTATTCCATCGATTCTGCTAAAGCAAAAACTGCTGTCATATCACAGACATTCCAAAAAATGGAATTAAATTTTAAACTTTATTCGCATTTGCATAAATTTAAAAATCAAATGAAAAGAATTTCATAACACATTTACATTCACTCTACAGAAAAACGTTTAAAGTCTAAAATTACATAAACATAAACATAAACTCACGCCTATATCCCCGAAGGGGTAGGCAAAGGTGCTAGCACCCACATTTCGCCAATTTATGTTTAGGTCCCAATGTAATAGTGCCATTAACCGGGCACTTATAAACCTGCGATAAATACACACATCATTTCGAAAAGCATCGAAAAGTCATTGCTGTGTGCCATGGTAAAACCTGGGATCGAACCCGAGACTTCGTCTCAGCAGTCCATTACCCATACTACTAGGCCACCGCGGTTATTATAATAGACTAAAATGAAATGAAATTTTTTTTAGTGTCCGTGGTTTGCTTTAGCTGAATCGAGACCATGGTGTGCCGACCTTCATATGAGGTCTTGGTAGGAGGGATAGGGGGGGTAATATAAATGAATACGTACCTTTCTATGACTTGACTTGCTTTATCCGGGTGCACTCTATCAAGAAAACAAGCAGTGACAGCGGGGAAAGTAGTCCACCAGCTTCGGTAGTCCCGTTGCAAGGATACCACTACAGGCTCCGAGTTATACCTGAACGAATACCAGAATTATCTCCTCAATCCACTAGGATGGACTGGTGGCATGGTACATGTGGTACATTGGTGGATCGTCCACTGCCAGTGGACGATCCACCAATGTAGTCAATTCCCTATGAGGTTCGTTGTGATCCTCTTTTTACCCGACTACGGCAAAAGAAGGGTTATGATTGTGACAGGCTATATATGTGTGTATGTAGGTTCATCTGTTTCCTCATAGCTCTTCAACCGCTTATTAGAATTGGGCAAGTGAGGTATCGTTAGAAGCATCTTAGTCGTCCGCTGGTTATAGGCTTTATAAAGTGTCACTGAATCTAATGTGGCGCCCTCTAGCGGTCATAAAGTACTGCGTAAAAAAAATTGAGAGAAATATGTCGTGTTTGGTATCAACTATAAGGGCTTATTTACCACATTTTTTTTATATTTTTTTTTATTCAACGCTATCTAGACCCATGGTAAGCATAGCTTAACTAGCTTGTGTTATGGGATCTAGAATGCGGATATACATACTTAGATACTTTTTTTTTGTAAATACATACATATTATACATAGAAACACCCAGACCAATGCAAATATACATATCCCTGCATACAAATATTTGCACTGAGCGGGAATCAAACCCGCGCCCCCTGCATAGCAGTCGAATGCTCTATCGCTACGCCACGGAGGTCGTCATTTCAAGTATGTTTAAATTATACCGATTGCTTGCCACAAAATAATACAAATATATAAATAAGTTTAAAACTAAAACCCGACTACTGAAAAAGTACTAAACAAGAAAATATCAAGGATAGCCGTGGTCGTATGCCACTTAGTCTAACAAATTAATAGAGGAGGTTATGTCGGACTCGAACCGACCAAAACGCACGCCGCCTGGGGGTCGCTTTGGTTGCCGAAGGTGAGGTTGGCAGGCATATCCCTCGCACCCCGGCCGACCCAAGGCCATCTCTCACGATCTGGCCCTCTTCTCGGGTGTACAGAGTCCCCAACTCGTCCCCGGAAACGGGGAGGCGCGCCACGCGCGCCACTGCCGCGGCCTGCTTCTGCCAGGGTGACAGGCGGCTCCACCTGTCACCCCCAGGCCGGCCGCATCCGAAGCTCTCACCTCGGAGTCTGGGGTCCGCTTTACCAGTCTAACTGCGGGGTTCGCTAAACTTCGATATTTGCCGTGAAGCGACTGTCACCTGAGCTCAATAACCCAAAGACGACATCAAAGCATTGCATTGGCTGATCAGTTGTTGGACTTTTTAGAGCTCCAATTACCCATATTGCAAATACCCATAATTTTTTTTTTTATACCACTTAGTTGGCAGACAAGCACACGGCCCACCTGATGGAAAGTAGTTACCGTGGCCTATGGACGTCTGTTACACCAGAGGAATCACAGTCGCGCTGCCAACCTTGTAAGTACAGAGTTTCTGTGCCGTCAGTAGAAGACAAATCAGAACAAGCCTTTAGTCTTCCCACTGACAGCACAAATTCTCCAGTGAGCTCTGGCTACCCTACTCACCGCTGGGAACACAACACGATGTTATTATAACCGCGGTATTCTGTAGGGCGGAGGTACTTCCCCAGTCGGACTGCTCAATCGGGGCGGAAATACCGCCGTGTCCTACCTCCTAGGGAATATTCATGTATTACAAATATTTGCACTGAGCAGGGATCGAACTCGTGCCTCCTACCGCCTCACCAAGTAGGCTGTCGACGTTTTGCTCAGAGCTGGAGCTGGAGCTCAGAATAACACTAACTGTAATCACAGATAACATAATATAATCTATAATCTTATGAAAGTCACCTATTTCGTGCAAATGAACACTGCATTTTGATTTATATTTACGCAGCGGCAAATGCTCTTGACATTTCTTTTCAAGAAGCATTTTTCTTGGCAATTTGCTGTGTGCGCAGAATAAGTTGCAAATGCTCTTGACATCTCTTGTCAAGAAGCATTTTTCTTGGCAATTTGCTATGTGTGCAACGAACGCTGCTTTGGTGTTATACATTTACGCGGCGGTAAATGCTCTTGACATCTCTTCTTGTCAAGAAGCATTTCTCTTGGTAATTTAATTTATTTATTTGTGTAAAAAACGCTGCTTTAGTATGTGGGCCCTTTAATTTCATAACTTGTGCTCTTACCTGTAATATTGGCTGAGTGCGCAATATACCGCACCACCAAATGCGCTAATCGTCAGAGCGAACCACAGGACTCTGAAAACGACATCAAAATTAAATTTTAAACTTTCGCGTTCTATGATATACAATAATGTTTACGGGAATTACCGCGATCATGGGACAGGTACATACCTTTGATTTGCCTGAAGTTTCTACCAGGGTTACACCGGCCGTGGTCACAGGCAAAATTACCATTTTTCCCCCATCTCTAACCGTAGTGTCGTAGAATGCGACTAAGGGCTGGCTGTTCTTCATCCGATAGTATACATACAGCCTATGACTAAATAGGTACCTACTTGATGGCAATGCATCGACCCCTATTACATGGGACGGAAAACGTATTCTCGTAGTTATGCATGTATTTTGAACGTTCCAGCTAGGTATACCAGCGAAGTAAAAGTCGCAAGCTCTATAACGGAGGGTAGCAGGGTCACCTTTGTTTTCTTTTTACGTGCGCAGAATCCCCACGGATCCGTCCCCACCGGAGCCGGTAGAAGAAGTTATGTCGGACTCGAACCGACCAAAACGCACGCCGCCTGTCGGTCGTTTTGGTTGCCGAAGGTGAGATTGACAGGCATATCCCTCGCAACCCCGGCGACCCAGGGCCATCTCTCACGATCTGGCCCTCTCCTCGGGTGTGTGTGGACTACAGAGTCCCCAACTCGTCCCCGGAAAACGGGGAGGCGCGCCAGACGCGTCGCCGCCATGGAGGGTCACCTTAGCCATATTAGGTAACAGGGTGAAAAAAGTAGGTTGTAAATTTTTTGGAGGCAAATATTCCGTTGGACTTCACCTCACGGAAGTTAACGTTACGAAGTGGGTATGTCTAACTTGACCCGACTAAAACCGCGTAATGTTTAATTACATAAGTCTGTACGATCGGGGAACCCGTTAGGCTCGCCCACATTGCCACACAATAACTATGGATGTCCCCAACTCGTCACGAACCATAATGTACAGTTTCCTTAAAAAAGGTTTCATTACCCAAAGTCAACGAAAAGAAAACAATCACATTTCAAATATCGAATACGTCATCTCAGCGGGTAAACGCCAACAGACGCCTTAAAAATATGGGCGCGATATAAATTTTAGTTAATTTTGTTATAATTTATTTTTCTTTACCTTTCAAACCAGTGCAGTTTTCGTTCAACAGTATGTTTTAAACCATGTAGTGTAGTTTCTTGACAAAATCTGGCGTACACACTGTATGCAGGAGCGATGGAATCTATGGTCGCATCCGTTAAAGATTTCATCCGGGTAAGGCAGATCAATATTGCTGTAAGTGCCCCATTTTTATGTTTTCGCTTTGATTTTTTCATTCTTAATGAACTGAAACGTTTAGAGCTTGAAATGATACGGCTGTGTAATGACTATTGTAAGGTTTAGTTAATAATTCAGAAAAAATAAATAACAATTATAATAACTGCTAAAATATAATGCAATATGTAACATTTTGTATAGGCGATGAATTCTGAATGTATTTATGATGCTGGTAACACTGACGACCGGTGAAAGGGCGGGAAAAGGGTCGTCGGTGGCGCGCAGCTGAGGGAGATATTTAATTATGCTCTGTGGAGAGAGTGGTTTGGCGGGTTTTTTGGGGATTGGATTGTGGGAAGATTTGGTTTGAGGTTTTGAGATTACAACAAGAATAGTTGCATGTAATTGTATCTGTTTTATTATTATACGAGTTAATTAGATACCCTGCTGTGTTTTATTACACTATGTATAGTTATAGGCATTTATCTTGACCCTAAAAACGTCTCAAAATGTTCTCTTTATGCCCAGTACGTGTTTTTGGGGGTCTTTTGAGGATAGAATGGGATGATACGGCAGTGGAGGTGCTCAGATCTATGAATCATAGATTGTATCAAACCAAACCGCGCGCGTTATGGCCTCGTTTCCCTCGCTACTTGGGATCAGGGCCTCAACTCTGCTAAAGGCTTCAACCTAAAGCAAAACCACTGACATAACACATACATTTCTAAAAATCCTATTAATTTTAGACTTTAAATCAATGCCATTTCAGTTCAAAATTAAAGTGCAGTGCTGTGACTTTTTGTAGAGTGAATGATAACAGTATAATGAAACTCTTTTCATTTAATTTTAGATTTTAGTGGTATAGAATTAGAGTGTCAAATTTAAAACCATTTTTCCAGTGTCTGTGTCTGAGAACTATAGCTACCTTTTTTGTACCTGGATTTGAGTTGATTGAGGGTTTTCCTTTCTGTAGGTATCAGTATTTAATGTTGACCAGTCACCAAAACACGACTAAAACTAGTTCGTATTTCAAACATAAAATATACCCTACTTCTTCACTTGTAGTGTAGGAGCCTGTGAACGCCATACTTAGTATAAAAGCTGAAATTCTTTTACTGTACATAAATGTATACCACTTACTAGTACGAAAGAATACTTATGGGTATATGGAACTCCACAAAGACCCTCGGTACTAAGCTGAATGTGAATGAATATGAATCTAATTCAAAAATTTTGCATTAGATTCATATTCGACTTTACGTAAGATCACGTTTCTGAATATGATCACGTTTCTGAATTCCGTAACAGACTCAAGTGGCTCCCAATTCGTCTTCGCAAGAATGCTCATATTTTAACTTTATTATATAACGTTCTCTTTAATCCAATTACTCCCACTTATCTTAAAGAACGTTTTACATTTCTCCATGACACACAAACGAGATCCTTGAGACCGTCTAGGAACCTGACGCTGGGATTGCCAGCGAATTCTACTGTTTACTATGGCAAATCTTTTACGGTGAAGGCCATTGGCCTATGGAATGCATTGCCAGTAAATATTAAAGAGGCACAATCCAGAAAAATTTTTAAAACAATGGTAAAGAGACATTATCTCTCTACAGCGTAGTCGTTGAAGTCTTCTCATATTCACTTATTATTTTATTTATCTATATTTCATATTAGTATACTATGTAATTATTCATGTAACACACTATTTTATAAATGTTGACAAATTACACCAACACTCACTTATATACTTTAATTCCTGTCCATCCTAAGGTTGCCTGGAAGAAATCACTTTAAGTGATAAGGCCGCTCATTGTGCATTTAACTGTAACTTTAATTATATCTGTATTTTTTTTAATAATATTGGTGTGCAATAAAGAATTATCTATCTATCTATCTAAAGTCACCAATAAATATAAATAAATATTCTACGACATTCTACACAACGCTATCTAGACCCATGGCATGCATCGCTTAACTAGCTTGTGTTATGAGATCTAGAATGCGGATAAACATACTTATATACTTTTTTGTAAATACATACATATTATACATAGAAACACCCAGACCAATGCAAATATACATATTCATGCATAATAATATTTGCACTGAGCGGGAATCGAACCCGCACCCCCTGCATAGCAGTCGAATGCTCTACCGCTGCGCCACAGAGGTCGTCAAAAAAGCAGGCCCTTTGATTTATGGACAAGACTTTGGCGCAGGCTCGCTAGGGTGATCAGCCAACACTATCGCTTTCAACTGTAAAGGCCAAATCCGAACAACCTGTATCATACTGATTATCATTGGTCGATCTCCAGTGACGTCAGCCAGTCCGACCAATCACAATCTTTATCAAGGCTGTCACAACGCTGAGATTGCCGCCGCATTCTTAGAGAATTGCATATCTGCGGCTCTGAAAAGGTCACATTGAGCGATTCTGCTATAAACTAGTACTATCTTTATGAATTTTCACTAGATCTCAATAGCTTCTTATAAAATTCATGAAATGGTCACTCATATGAGCAGAATTAGAGCAATTCAGTTACTAAGCAGATTCTAATTTTGTGTAAATATCGCCGCAAGACAAAATATTATCCTTAATACGATTCCAATAAAGTAGCCTTAAGATAAAGGCGATAAAGGAAGAGCAGCTTGGAAAATTCTACTCATAAGCATACCTACTATCGCCCCTCTTTCGCAATAGGGTAAGCAGCTCCGTCGTTCCAATTGCCACGATCATACGCCATTCACTTCTGGATTCTTAACTTTAGATACATATTTTCCCGCCAAAAAACCTCGTTTGTTGGTATTAGATTCACGAGCTCTTAATCTATAATCATTTAATATCTATATGTAAATAAACGATACACTATTACCACAGATTACCTAGTATTTGGTAATCTGTGCAATTATACCATTTAGGCTATTATTTTTAATATCAAACCAATATGTGCACGAAATTGATCTAAGTACCTTTTGGTCAATTGATCACTTAAATTCTTTATTTTATCATTTGTGTATTCATGTAAATTATCTATTGTCAAAATGCTTTTAGGTTTTATCTGTCTATCAATCTAATTAGCCCTTTCTTTGTTAAATTTGTGTTTTTCCCCTCTTTTTAACCGGCTTTTAAAGGAATAGATTCTACCTACGTTTATCTGTATCAATTTTCTATATTTATATATGTACATATAATCACGCCTTTATCCCTGGAGAGTTAGGTAGAGGTGAATTAACACTCACATTTCACCAATAATTGTATTCGGTCTCCCGTTATATGGGGTGAGGCAATTACCGTATTCTGGCTACTATTGTTGACTCGAGCCATGCATCTGAGAGTGAGTTTGAGCTGAATATATATCTGTCTGATGTTAAACAGCCCTATCCCTTAGTCGCCTTGTACGACACCGCATGGGAAGAGATGGGGTGGTCCAAATTCTACGCTGCCAGGAAGGCTTTAACGCGGCCATCTTTGATGCTTGACCTAAAGGTCTTAAGTTGCGGCTACAGCTCCTATTTTACGTAACATTTTCACTTTTTCTTCGGTTCAATGGCTAGGTTTAACATATAATGGTCTGGTATTAAAATTTTATTGACCCAGAACATGGCCACAACAACAGCGCTCTCCGTTGCTCTGCATAGGTCTTCGGTAGTGAAGGTCTTTTCTTTTCCGCACCACAAGACCTGTAATTCATTACCAGCTGACGTGTTTCCTTCTTCCTACAATCCCGGGCCCTTTAACCGGGGGGTGAAAAACCATCTGATGAGGCCGCCAAGCTGAATGCCGCCATTGTAACATTACTTAGTGTCTGTAATGGTAACCCTCTTTCCTGAGACTTTACCTTTAGCTTACCATCAGGCGAGGTGAAGTCAAGTTGCAATGTCTTAGATAGTAAAATAATATATTTTTGCAACATTTTCACTTCTTTTTCTTCGAGTCAATGGTTAGGACTGACATATAATGGTCTGGTATTAAAATTTTATTGACCCAGAACTTGGCCACAGCAACAGCGTTCTCCGTTGCTCTGCATAGGTCTTCGGAAGTGCAAGTGAAGGGTAACAGCGAGCAGGAAAGCAAATGTGACATGGACTATAAAACACGCAACAAAATATTATGGAGATCTTAATAATTATACAAAGGTTCGCGGTTCGCGCGGTTTCGCCTTTTCGCGGTTTAATCATGGAACTTACTATTTCTGCCGACGTTTCGGATGCGTTGCAGTACCCGTGATCTGCAACGCATCGTCGTTATGGAGATTGTCGATGTTGTTATGGAGATTTATATCTCTAAAAATGTGCGCCGTAGTTTGGTACCCTTACCTAAGTATAATAATATAATATTAATAAATATTCCACGACATTCTACACAATGCTATCTAGACCCATGGTAAGCATAGCTTAACTAGCTTGTGTTATGGCATCTAGAATGCGGATAAACATACTTAGATGCTTTTTTTTTGTAAATACATACATATTATATATAGAAACACCCAGACCAATGCAAATATACATATTCATGCATACAAATATTTGCACTGAGCGGGAATCGAACCCGCGCCCCCTGCATAGCAGTCGAATGCTCTACCGCTACGCCACGGAGGTCCAACATCCTTAGCAATGGCGGCGTAATAGATCTTAGCTTCTCTTCGACCAATGAAGTTATTGGGTTCCCGGCGGTGAGTAGGGTAGCCAGAGGTCACTGGAGAATTTGTGCTGTCAGTGGGATGACTAATGGATTTTCTTGCTTTGTCCTCTACACTGACGGCACAGAGACTCTGTGCTTACAGGGTCGGCAGCGCGAGTGTGGCTCCTCTGGTGCCATTGGCCATGGTAACCGTGCACTTGTCTACCACCAAGTGGTATAAAAAAACCAGAAACTTGATTAAAATACTTTGTACCATTATTGTGTTAGTAACTTTGAGTCATTGGGTTGTGTTCCCGGCGGTGAGTAGGGTAGCCAGAGCTCACTGGAGAGTTTTTGTGCTGTCAGTGGAAAACTGGTCCTGCTTCGTCTTTTACGCTGACGGCACAGACACTCTGTGCTTACAGGGTCGGCAGCGCGAGTGTGGCTCCTCTGGTGTTACACACGTCCATTGGCCACGGTAACCACTTTCCATCAGGTGGGCCGTGCGCTTGTCTGCCACCAAGTGGTATAAAAAAAAACCAGAAACTTGATTAAAATACTTTGTGCCATTATTGCGTTAGTAACTTTGAGTCATTGGGTTGTGTTCCCGGCGGTGAGTAGGGTAGCCAGAGCTCACTGGAGAGTTTTTGTGATGAAAGTGGAAAGCTTGTCCTGCTTCGTCTTTTACGCTGACGGCACAGAAACTCTCTGTGCTTACAGGGTGACTACCTCTTTACGTGCGCAGAACCCCCATGGATACCCCACCCTCCGGAGCCGGTGGAAGAGGTTACGTCGGACTCGAACCAACCAAAACTCACGACGCCCGTGGGTAGTTTTTGGTTGCCGAAGGTGAGGTTAACAGGCATATCCCTCGCACCCGGCCGACCCAGGGTCATCTCTCTCGATCTGTCCCTCTCCTAGGGATCTGGCCCTCTCCTCGGGAGTGCGACTCCCTTGGTTTTGCACACGTCCATTGGCCACGGTAACCACTTTCCATCAGGTGGGCTTGTCTGCAAAAAAACAGTCGAAGAGATGTCTCTATTTTGTCTATGAACGCCATGCTCACGTAAATAAACCTCTCATGCAATACGATAAATAAATACAATACCTCATTTTCTGTACCCAGTTGGCTGGTCTCCTGACGTTAGCATACTTGGCGTACCATTTGTGGAGTTCGATGAACCGCAAGAATCGATGTGAAGAACGTGCCCCACTGTCACTGTCCAGTTCGTGCTCCAGGTGACATTACGAAGTTATTACTACCAAAACCTTATTATTTATTTATTTATACTTTATTGTACACACATATAATACATTAATATAACAAGATGAGATGTAATGTACAAAGGCGAGCTTAACTCAAAGTTGAGTTCTCTTCCAGCAAACCCGGGAGTGCACAGAGGAATTGCAATATGAGAGGCTAAGTCTAGTGCACTAGTGTAAAATTAATATAAGAAGGTATAAAATGTGTATACCCCCGGCAATAGGCACAAATATACACATACACATATACATACTCACGAACATACATATATACATCATACATTATGTACCTTACCCTTATTAGTTTGTTAGTGCATACTATTAAGTATACAAATAGTTCTACTTGTATTTTTTTTATGCCACTTAGGTGGCAGACAAGCACACGACCCACCTGATGGAAAGTGGTTACCATGACCTATGAACGTGTGTAACACCAGTGGAGTCACATCCGTGCTGCCGACCCTGTAAGAACAGAGATTTTGTGCCGTCCGTGTAGAGGACGAAGCAGGACAAACCTTTGGTCGTCCCACTGACAGCACAAAAACTCTCCAGTGAGCTCTGGCTACCTTACTCATCGCCGGGAACACTCTGTATATCTATTTACTAGCTGACCCACCCCAGCTTCGCCCTTCCCCCAAGCGCATATTTTGAAGCTTCATATCACTTTGAGCCCGTATGTTTTAGTCTTCAAAATATGTATGAAAAATTGCCGGATTTGTTAACATTTATTATCAACGCTCCGCTCCCTTAGGTAGTAGCGTGATGATTTATAGCCTCGATAAATGAACTACCCAACGCTTCCAGAGATTAGCGCGTTCAAACAAACAAACAAATTTCTATTGAACTATTAACAACTGAATGCGGCGCTGTACACGTATTAAGTGGATGATGTCGTTTGGTGACTGTAGTCACCATGGACAGGCAATGTAATATTTTTTTTGGTGACTACAGTTCCCGTGGACGTTACAGTGGATAATATTAGTACCTATAGGTGTGCTAAAGTTGTATATTTATTTTATTTTAACTTCTCTCTATATCTTTCTTTCTTTTTGTTTTTAAAACACCTTGTTTCTAGTTTATTTGATAACTACACCAAATCTTTTGCTTTATTACATCACTGTCCATTCCAAGGTTGCCTGGAAGAAATGGCTTCCAGCAATAAGGCCGCCCATTGTACATTAAACTGTATGCATGCTACCTACAAGTTGTACTGTAATCTATTGGTCTACAATAAAGAATAATCTATCTATCTAAAATCAGCAGTTGGGAACAATTGATACCATTGTGTGGTTTTTAACATAGTTATGTGGGGAGTCGAGCCGACTAAAGCCGCACTCCGTCTTCTGTCTCAGATGACGTGTTATAAGGTGGCATTAGGTATTTCTCTCGCATCCCTGATCCAGGTATATCTCCGGTTTCGAGATAATAATAATAAATAAATAAATATTCTACAAAATTCTCCACATCGCTATTTAGACTCATGGGAAGTTTAGTTTAACCAGCTAGTGTTATGGAATCTAGAATGCGGATAAACATACTTAAATACAAGTCTAAGTCAATTTACAATGATTTTTGATTGTACAGTAAACTTACTACTGCAAAGAACATTTTCATTTTTTTGACCCCCGACGCAAAAACGACGGGGTGTTATAAGTTTGACGTGTCAGTGCGTGTGTGTGTATGTGTGTGTGTCTGTGGCATCATAGCTCCTGAACGGATGAACCGATTTGAATTTAGCTTTTTTGTTTGAAAGGTATATTAGTCGGGAGTGTTCATAGCTATGTTTGAAAAAAATCGGTCCAAGATGGCCGCCGCTTCAAAATGAGTACATATTTTTTCTCAACTCCCTCAATATGGGTATCAAATGAAAGGGCTTGACTAGTAGAATGCCATACAATATGACAAATTTCAAATCCAAGATGGCCGCCACCAGTAAACGGCGAATTACATTTTATTTCAGAACTCCCTCAAATGGGTATCAATACAAAGAGCTTGACGAGTAGATCAATTTAAAACTTAATTTAAAAATTTAAAAAACCCCTGTCATAAAGAAGCAACCCCCAAAAAATCGAGAATAAGTTGTGTTTGTGAACGACTTTTTAGGGGTTGTTGTTTTGTGACGGGGGTTTTTAATATTTTTACTGGAATCAGTAAAAAGATATTCTTATAAAACTAGATGACCATGGAAACAGCATCAATCGTCCATGACGCTGACATGATAACTTTTGTACAACATACATATTATACATAGAAACACCCAGACCAACGCAAATAGAGCTCACTGAAGAACTTGTGCTGTCATGGGATGACTAAAGGTTTATCCTGCTTTGTCCTCTATACTGACAGCACAGAAACTCTGTGCTTACAGGGTCCGCAGCACGAGTGTGGCTTCTCTGGTGTTACACACGTCCATAGGCCACGGTAACCACTTTTCATCAGGTGGGCCGTGCGCTTGTCTGCCACCTAAGTGGTATATAAATAAATATATATATATACATATTCATGCATACAAATATTTGCACTGAGCGGGAATCGAACTCATTCCCTCTGCGTAGCAGTCAAGCGTTCGACCACTTCGCCACAGATAGCCCCTTGAATACGGAAACCAGGGTGTTCTGGAGAGAAGCAGTGTGCATATATGAGACCGCACCCTGTGCTCTATATTGTCAGCTTTGTTACTGACACAATAATCGCACAAAGTAATCAAGTTTCTGGATCACTCAAAGCTGTTCCCTCCATTTCAGGTCCACAGCAGAGCCTATAACAAGCCAGGATCAGAAGAGTAGAGAGGTAAAGCGCCGTGGACGTCAGAAAGTCTACCGAAAATGTCCTGACTGCAGTGAATGCAATCCTGAACATTAACTGAATTGTAAAAAGGTGGGGTGTCTAAAACATCCCAATTCAAACGACCGCACTGCTAGTTTGTCAAGTAAAACTTTTGTACTCCAGATAATGTCTGTCTTTGTTCTTTGTCAATCGTGATTATTGTAATAAATGGCTAGAAAGCATTGACCGCTGTTTAAGTTTAAATAAATAAATATTCCACGACATTCTACAGAACGCTATCTAGACCCATGGTAAGCATAGCTTAACTAGCTTGCGTTGAGGGATCTAGAATGCGGATAAACATGCTTAGCTGGTATTTTTTATATCACTTAGGTGGCAGACAAGCACACGGCACACCTGATGGGAAGTCGTTACCGTGGTCTATGGACACACCAGGGGCGTCATACTCGCGCTGCCGACCCTTTTTTGTAAATACATACATATATTTACAAAAAATAAGTTCAAAACTAAAACCCAACCCCCTATTCGCAGTAGTTCGGTGATTTGTCCGGTATACCGAACTAATGCTACTTTTTAGTCGCAGTAGTCCGGTAAGCACAACGCACCGTACTATTGCTACATTTTTAGTAGCAATAGTTCGCGAAGTAACATAGGCAAAGAAAATACAATAGCAAGAAAATACAATTGGGGAAAGCCATAGGTATAGTTTACATATATTTGAAATTTTTTTTTTTTTTTTTTATATAGGACACGTCAATTGGACTTCGCCTTGCCTGATGGTAAGCTGAAGGCAAAGTCCCAGAAAAGAGGGTCACCATTACTTACACATACCGTGTGACAATGGTGAGACTCAGCTTGACGGCCTCATCATATGCTTTTTCACGCCCCGCTTAAAGGACCCGGGACTGTAGGAAGAAGGAAACACGTGAGCTGGTAATGAATTCCAGGCCTTAATGGTGCGACAGAGGAAAGAGTCTCCGAACCGCTTGGTTCTTGATCGGATGTTTTGCACCGTGTGCGGATGACATCTAAGACCTGCACGCGTTGTCCTGTGTAGGAAAGGGGAGGGTGGGACTAATTGGAAGAGCTCATCAGAACACTCCCCATGGTACAAACGGTAAAATACAGCCATGGACGCAACATCTCTACGCAGCTGTAAAGGTTCTAGGGTGTTCGTGATCTCGGGATTCCCAATGATGCGGACCGCACGTCGCTGCAACCTGTCGAGAGCATCTAGTAAGTACTTTGCTGAACCATCCCAGAGATGCGAGCAGTACTCCACACAGGAGCGAATTTGTGTCTTGTATAGAAGACACCGCTGCTCCGGCGTGAAAAACCGTCTCACTCTGTTCAGGACTCCGAGTTTTCGTGAGGCTGTTTTGATGATACTTTCGATGTAGTTTTTGTTATTCAGGTTGCAGCGAACATCCATACCTAGGATATTGAGATTGTCCTGCAGTGGCAGTGGCGTGCTCTGAAGAGTGGGGAGGGGAAGGAAAGAAGATACTTTTGCTGTAAACGCACATGCCTGCGTCTTCTTGGCATTGAACTCAACCAGGTTCTCAGAGCCCCATTGAGAAATGTGATTCAGGATCCCGTCAAGCTCAGTGACAAGAAGCTGCCTTTTCTCCGCGATATCCGACTGCTTGGCCGCAGGATGTCCATGATAACTCCCATGCAAAGTGCTATCGTCTGCATAACAATGAACATTGCCGGTAGACAGCATGTCGTTGATATGCAGAAGAAAGAGAGTGGGTGATAAGACGGACCCCTGGGGCACGCCAGCATTAACCTGCAGAAACTCCGAAGCTCGTCCGTCACAAAGGACGCGAATACGGCGCCCCTGCAGGAAGCTAGCAACCCAGTTGCACAGCCTAGAAGGCAGACCAAAGGCAGGTAGCATGGAAAGAAGCGATTTGTGCCAGACTCTATCGAAAGCTTTGGCGATGTCAAGACTAATTGCCAGTGACTCGCCGTGCTTGTCCATAGCCTCACCCCAAAGATGGGTAACGTATGCTAGAAGATCACCCGTTGACCGTTTCGGTCTGAAGCCATATTGCCGGTCATTAATTAAGGAGTGATCCTCTAGGTGCCGCATGAGCTGTTTGTTGATTATGTGCTCGAACACTTTGCACAGCACTGAGGTGACGGCTATGAAATGTTCTAATTAAGCCCTTTCAGTTGATGCCCAACACTACATATTTATTTAAAATTTATTTTTTAACGTAGTACTTTATGGTCGCTAGAGGGCGCTACAATAGACTCGGTGACATATTACATAGCCTATAACCAGCGGACAACTAAGACGCTTCTAACGATATCTCATTTGTCCAAATCTAATAAGTGGTTGAGGAGCTATGAGGGAACAGATGACCCTGATAAAATGACAGACAGTATTTTCTTTTAATCTAAGACACCCCAACTTGAATTCATCTCGCCTGATGGTAAACTAAAGGTAAAGTCTCAGGAAAGAGGGTCACCATTACAGACACTAAGCAATGTTACAATGGTGGCACTCAGCTTGGCGGCCTCATCAGATGCTTTTTTCAAGCCCCGCTTGTACATACATACATAGCCTGTCAAAATCATATCCCTCCTTTTGCTTCGCCGTCATCATCAATCATCAATTAGCCCACCGCAGTTCACTGCTGGAGATAGGCCTCTCCCAATGTGCGCCATTTTCTCCGATCCTCCGCCTTCCGCATCCAGTCCGTCCCAGACACCTTTTCAGGTCGTCCGTCCATCCGGCTAGGGGGCGTCCTACCTTTCGTTTACCTTCTCGCGGTCTCTACTCTAGGACTCGTTTGCTTTGCCGTCGTCGGGTAAAAATTAAAGGAATTACTGATGTAAAAAAATTATATTATTAATTTTCTAATTACTAATACATAGGTAGTTAATTTCAATCAAATGTCATCGTCATCATCATTGAAGTCCTCTTGTTTCAAAGTTTCACCTATCCTGTTGGCCACGAGAACGTAATCTATAGGACAGCACACAGATGCTGTAGGACAAGACCTGCAACAGATAAAAATAATGTAAAATTAGTAGTCAAGCGGCATTACAAGCCAATGGCATGCGGAGGTCAGATCTCAGTCGTTTCAAGGAAAATTTCAAAGATCAGCCAGACCTCTAATGGAGGTAGGACACGACGGTATTTCCGCCCAATTGAGCAGTCCGACTGGGGACGTACCTCCGCCCTACAGAATACCGCGGTCATAATAACTTCGTGTTGTGTTCCCAGCGGTGAGTAGGGTAGCCAGAGCTCACTGGAGAATTTGTGCTGTCAGTGGGAAGACTAAAGGCTTGTCCTGCTTTGTCTTCTACACTGATGGGACAGAAAGTCTGTGCTTACAAGGTGGGCAACGCGACTGTGACTCCTCTGGTGTTACACACGTCCATGGGCCACGGTAACCACTTTCGATCAGGTGGGCCGTGCGCTTGTCTGCCACCTAAGTGGTATAATAAAAATAAAAAAAAGGTACGTCAAGAAGTTGGAATGACCACCAGTACCTAAATAATAATAAAAATTGAGAATTCAAAGACATGAATACCACATTAAGAATATTATTCGGGTTAAGGAACACCTCGTCCCAGTTTTATACTGGGACCAGGGACATTAGACTCAATGCCCCATGTTTAAAAAATAATTATTAGCTAATTATTTACTATGAAACATTGGGTAATTGGGTATTTCACAAATTTCGGAAATTTATCTTAAAAGATGTACCTACTTTGTTTTTTTTACGTAAGCCTGGGTGCTAAACTATTTATACTATTGCTTTCTATATAGCTTCAGCTATTAAATAGCAGAACTACACAGGACAACACGTGCAGGTCTTAGATGTCACCCGCACACGGTGCAGAACATCCGATCAAGAACCAAGCGGTTCGGTGACTCTTTCCTCTGTTCGCGGCCTGGAATTCATTACCAGCTCACGTGTTTCCTTCTTCCTACAGTCCCGGGTCCTTTAAGCGGGGCGTGAAAAGCATAATATGATGAGGCCGTCAAGCTGAGTGTCACCATTGTCACACGGTTTGTGTAAGTAATGGTGACCCTCTTTTCTGAGACTTTGCCTTCAGCTTACCATCAGGCAAGGTGAAGTCTAATTGACGTGTTCTATAAAAAAAAACACTTATTATTTTAATAAGTACTCGTGAAGCAGTCGGTCACGTGACATGTATGACCACAAACCACAAACTATAATACGTAATATAAACACCTCAACAAAGTCTAGGGAACAAGATGACCCCAATTATTTTTTTTCGTGTAAATCTTGTTTTGCAAATAACTGGCAGCAAATAAATAAAAATAGAATAAAGTAGATTACAGAGTTGTTCGAAATTTAAAAATAAATTTACTTAAGTAATGATTTTCGAATATGGAGGGAAAACTTTTAAAAGTGTTTGATTGTGCAGTTTCTCTGAGGCAAAATAAAAATTATTTTTTTTGATTGTAAATAACGTTTATTATCAATAATACGTCTTTTACGTATGGTTTGTGCATTTTTGTGACTGTAGTCATCATGTCACGTCGTCATTTAAGTCGCGAAGAGATGTTAAGGGCTGTTGGTATGCTGCAAGCTGGACGAACTCAACGCGACGTAGCGGATGCTGTCAACACCCAACCAAGCGTAATTTGCAGATTATGGGTACGCTATAGGTCTACAGGGGATGTTGCCGAACGTCACAGGGGACGAAATAGGGTTACTACCCCGCGACAAGATCGTTTCTTGCAAAATTCCGCAAGGCGGCAACCCACGATTACTGCTCGTCAGTTGGTCGCAGGCCTCCAGTCTCAGCATCAAGTGGTTATTAGCGATCAAACTGTCAGAACAAGACTACACGAAGCCAATCTTTATGCTCGCAGACCGCTTAGGGTTCCAGCTCTTCGACGTGGAAATCGAGGTCGTCGCTTATTGTGGGCTAACGCACATTTACAGTGGACCGACCATCAATGGGCACGGGTTCTGTTTTCCGACGAATCTTGCTTCGGTTTTCATCCTGGTTCGAGAAGAGTGCGTATATGGCGAGTTCCTGGACGTCGGAGTCGTCTCCAGAATCCGCAAGAAGTTCATCCTTACCAAGGTGGAACAATCATGGTATGGGCTGGAATTCGCCTTGGTGGAAGGACCGACCTCGTTTGGATACGGGGCAATTTGAATGCAAACCAATACATTCAGGAGGTTATACACCCCATGGTAATCCCTCATCGACAGCAGTTCGGTCAAGATTTTATGTTCATGCAAGATAATGCACGGTCACACACCGCGAGGGTAGTGGTCAATGCGTTAAGCGAGCACAATATGACGACGTTGGAATGGCCTGCTCAGTCTGCCGACCTCAATCCCATAGAGCATGCCTGGGATTTGCTTGGGAGAAGAGCTTTCAGTGATTCTTTGGAAAATCTGAACACTGAAGAACAACTTTTTTTACACCTTCGCAGTGTATGGAGCCATACTCCACAGACGATGATTGACAATCTCATACTAAGTATGAAACGCCGTTGTCGAGCTGTTGCTAATGCTTTAGGAGGTCCTACAGATTATTAAAAACGTTTAAAGTACGGTTAATTACTGTATTTCTTACTACCTCGTTATTTTTGTGCCTAATCATAGAAGGTTGTAATACTCAATATTGGCACTATTCAATTCTTTCTTAAAAAAAAAAAATGCTATGAAAATGTTTTTATTAAAATTAAAATTAAAAACGATATAAAAATACCCTTCTATTGATATAAAACACTCACTATTACAAGAAAGGGTTTTTAAATAAAAACTAGAAATGTCCTTGTTCCCTAGACTTTGTTGATGTGTGTATATTTAGTTACTACGTAATTGTGACGTCATTAAATAAAATATCTACGAAGAGACCAAGTTTTGATTCCAATTGATTGATTACAACCGAATATATAACCAAAAATCATAATAATCAGCATTTACGTGGGCAGAACCGCGGGCATAGTTCTTAAACACGCTATCGAAGAGTGAACAATACGCAACCAACATTTTATTATTATTCTGTGCTTGTTATTATCTATTTGTTATCTATGCTTATGTCATTAGTTGTTGACAGTTAGTCACTATGTCACTATTATTAAGCGGTTAGTTGGCGGTTCGTGTTATTTTAATTCGGCAAAATAAAAATATTCTATTCTGCGAATTGTATTATAGAACATAATAAATTTTAATATTTAAATATGGGTGACGAGTCATCAAATGATGTCGAGACAGTGGAGTTAAATGATGGCGACACCGATTCTGAAAGTAAGTAATTTGTTTGTTGTCAACTTTTCGAAGTAACATTTTTTTTTAAATAACGATAACTTGTGCTACTATGTAGATGGCCATGTATTTTGATTTCATTGAATTAGAATTTGGCTTTAATCACAACTTCAAAACGTTACAAACTTGAGTAATTGATACTAAGTGTTATAGTGTTTAAGAAAAATGTTATTAACTCTGAGGATGCCGTAAGCCAAAACCAGTCAGGTCCAATAAAAATAAATATTGTGCAAAAAGTGCCAAGTTTGTCCTCAATATGTGTAATAATGTACTATTATTATTTAGTTAGGTATTTAACTTAAATAAAGGTAAACAATGTTTATGTGATTTTATTTCACAAACATTTCTTTTGTCTATTTCTCTATCTGCAATCGCGCAGGAGCTATAATCAGATTTGATTTATTCTTATGTTATGAATTTGAAATATAAATATCCTGTGATATATCATCTCATTTTTTTAATAAATAAAGATTATAAACTGAGCTCTTAAATAAAATATATTAAAGGATAACCACGGTAGCCTAGTGGTATGGGTAATCAACTGCTGAACGAGGTCTCGGGTTCCATGCCAGGTTTTACCATGGCACACACCATTGACTTTTTGATGCTTTTTGAAGTTATGTGTGTATTTATCGCAGGTTTATATGTGCCCGGTTAATAGCAATAGGCTCGCCACCTATTACATTGGGACCTAAACAAACTGGCGAAATGTGAGTGCTAGCACCTCTGCCTACCCCTTCGGGGATATAGGCGTGAGTTTATGTAATGAAATACACATATAACTTCGAAAAGCATCGAAAAGTCATTGGTGTGTGCCATGGTAAAACCTGGGATCGAACCCGAGACCTCGTCTCAGCAGTCCATGTAATATTAAAAAAACATTCGCCAGATGTAATAATAAAAAAAATGGTGGTTTTTATGTCTCTCCTATTCCTATCATTGGTTTACTCTTGAATGGAGCAAGTTAAATGTGACAAAGTAAGTGTGTAATCTCCTATTTAAAAGAAATAGAAATAAAATTGGTTTGTAAGTACATTACCATAAAAGTTCGGGCGCCTTGGAGATACACATGCCTAGGATAATCAGCGGAGATTGGAAACTTTTAATCTGCCGGAGGTGAGCTAAATGAAACCAAACGGTGAGGTTTAAGGTTTTATTGTCCACTCCAGTGTGCATTTAGAAATAGTTGCAAGGATACAATCCTAATGTATAACTAACCTTAAATTTAAAATTAGAGTTTTATAAGCTAGGTCAATCGGTTCCTATGTCAATATGATCTTATGTCACCAATGCATTTTTTAGGTTATTTTGAAGTTTAGATTTAAAATATAATTAAAGTAAGCTCACGGCATCCCTCGGCGAGTATATGTAAACACAGCAGCGAGAAAGCTCGTAGCAGGCGAAGTTTTCAGTTTAAGCCCATGCGGTACATCCAGGTTTGAGGCGAAAAGTCCAAACCCTCCATAAGGAAATGCAGATGACCGAAGACAAAGGTCCAAAGAAAAGATCCAAAGGCAAAAAGAAAATGAGAAAAAGGGCAAAGACGGTTCCAATTTGGAAACCTGTAACAAAATTGCATGTCATTAGAACAAACTCCAATATGAACACGAGGTCCTAATTTTTTATAAATTTGTGCGACTTACCGCCTTAATTGGCTGGAACAATGCCAATAGCAAAAGAAATCATAATATTCTCAGATTAAGAGCTGAAACAATAGAATTTTAACAATTATTTTTCAAATTAGGAACGTGGCGATTTCCATCAAAGTGAATCTTATTAAAAAATGACAACTCACCAGAAATAAACTATAATTCCACAAGAGGATAGTTGTGAAGACACAAACTATTATCCTTTAGGCCAAAATACTCTCATTTTTATGAGATTTATTGAAATTAAGTTACGAAGCCATGAATATCGACCATCCAGCCTCAACGCTAGGAAGAAAGGTCCTTTGACAGCTATACGTCAAAATGTCATTCACTCCGCGTTCCGAAACTTTTCGTTCAAAAATAGAATTAAAACCGGTGTGACGACGTTTGCCGAGCGCGTCGTTACATTACATCCCTCCCCAAAAAGAAAAAAGAAAGAAAGAAACTTCCTTTTCCAATGAAAATTATGAGAGTCCAGAACAAAATTCCAAAAAACCTCAAAAGACAAAATGTCTTGCAACATTTTTCAATAAACAAAAAAGGCAATGCGAAAGCATCTTGCATTGGGTATTGCAGAAATAATTATAAATTAAAGAATGGGAAAGCATTCCTAAAAATCAAAGAATGTGAAAACACTCGAAAAGTAAAGAATTAAGTTGAAAAAGAATTTCCAGTTTCAAATGGAAACAAAGGACACTATCCAACTTAATGGAATAACCGAAACCAAACTCAGAAAAGAGTAAAAACTTATTTCAACACAAAAGTGAAAATAAATCCTTCAATAAAACAAATTAAACAATCCCTACTCAATTCCATTCCAGATATCGATTAGGCAACCAACGCCGTCGAATCTAATCCTTGATCTTAACCAGCCTTCTAGCATCAATACAAAAGTGCGGTTGAGCTCCTACGCCACCGACTCTATACCAGCTATTCCTGAAACAAAAATATGAAACTAACAAGATATCGGTTAAGCACCAACGCTGCCGAATCTGAAAGAAAATCGGTAAAAACAATGAAGTTTTCCCACTGTCGGTTAGGTTGAAAAGCCGCCGACTTCAAATTCCTATTCCAACATCTAAAACGTCAAAACAAAATCACAACAAAAGTGTCGTAATAATATATTTATAAGCATTGTGATCGGCATAACACCACCAACTTTCCGAGCACAAGCAAAATATAAAGAAAATATGACAATTGTGACCAGTACAACACCACTGACTTTCTGAGCACAACCGCATAAGAAAAGTATGACATTTGCGACCGGCACAACACCACCGACATCCCGTGCGCAAAGCATAAAAAATGTAACAATGTGTATAAAAACACAATCGTACAAAAAGAGAAAAACGACAATTACGACCGGCTCAACACCACCAGCTTCCCGTGCGCAAAGCGTAAGGTGTGACTATGTGTATGAAACACAATAGCACAAAAAATTGTAAAGTCCAGTAAGACACAAGTTTCCCAAAAAATGGTATAACAAGGTGTGTAAAAAATGCATAAAATGCGTCCAATCCGAGAATCTTAATACTAAGAAAATAACCCAGAACTGTACAAAAATAAAGTTCAAGAAACTTAATTTTCCATTCCCTAAGTGAGTGGAAATAAGTCAAGTGAATTTAATGTAGAAAATGAATATTAAATTTCACTCCTATATTAGAGTAGAAACTAAATTCCTAAATTTGTACAAAATATACAATATTAAATATACAAGTGTATAAAAATATATACAGGAAAATAATCCTATACAACAAAGATAAATAAAAATTATAAGATCTTTTGATGTGGAACTATTTGTTAATATGGAGTAGAGTTACATAAAAATAAGTCCTAAAATGACCTAAGTTATTTTTGAAGGAAACTAAAATTGAAATTAATAAATTGTTGTGAAGTTCCTAACATACATCTCCTTTCAAGAACCCTAAACCTATCAAACATCACCTTTTAATGGGTTCAATACTTCAAACAAAGTACCAAAGACAAAGATAGACTTTTTGACAGTCAAAACAAGAATAATTTTAATATTTTATTATATCTTTAATATGATAACGACCAGTATAGTTTTTATTAAGGTCTTTTAAAACATAAACATTAGAGGAAATTTTATCTATTATTTCACACTTAACAAACTTAGGTGCTAACTTAGCCGAAAAGAATGCAGGAGCATTAGACTGCACAAAACTTCTCCTCCACACTATATCTCCCACTCCAAAAGAAATGACCTTCCTTCCTATATTATAATAACGCGCATTACGCTTATAAGCTTTAAGCAATGAAGCTTGAACTTTTATAAAAATATCACTAAGTGATTTAAGTGAAAAAGCAAATGAAGACCTATCAACAACATCAAGTTGATTGAGGTTATCAAAAGAATTACTAAAACGGTGCAATGAAGCATCAAAAATAAGTTCTCTACCGAACATGAGAAAATTAGGAGTGAAATCTGTAGCTAGATTCACACTACTATTTAAAGCTAATTGAACATGAGGCAAATATTTTGACCAAGTTCTATGATCATCTTTAACAAAACAAGAAATACATGTTTCGACTGTTTTGTTATATCTCTCTACAGGATTATTTTGAGGTGTATATAAAGTATTATAAAATATTTTACTAATATTATAACTTTTTAGAAAATCTACAAATTGCTTAGCTGTAAATTGGCTTCCATTATCACAAACAAAAACTTTAGGTGTTCCAAACTTAAGAAATATTTCTTTTTCAAGTATCCTACAAATTACTTTAGTGGTAGCACTAGTCATAGGAAATATCCAACAATATTTTGTAAAAACATCTATGATTGAAAGTATATACTTATGGCCAGAATAAGCTTTTGGAAGAGTTCCAATAATATCAATAGAAAGCATTAACATTGGTTTATCAACTTTCTTAGGATTAACCATAATTCCATGAGGTGGATTAGTAGAAGATTTATAAGCTTTACAAGTATCACAAGAAGAAATGTATTTTTGAACATCAATAAACATACCTTTCCAAAAATAATGTATTTTTAATTTATTTAAAGTTTTATGAATTCCTAAATGTCCTGAATTAACATCATCATGATTAGATTTAATAGTGTCTAAGATGTGTTCTTTAGGTATGACAATTTTCCAATTTAAACGATTATTAGGATTATATTTATCTTTACAAAATCTATACAAAGTATCACTTTCAACTTTGAAATTTTTATATTTTCTAGGAAACTTTTGACAATTTACAAATATTTTTCTATACCAAGGATCAACGATATCCTCATTTGGCATAACAATAATATTATTTACAGGAATATTAATAGCAGAAATTTCTATTCTGGATAAACAATCTGGAA
This sequence comes from Eilema griseolum, assembly GCA_963662185.1. Taxonomy (NCBI): domain Eukaryota; kingdom Metazoa; phylum Arthropoda; class Insecta; order Lepidoptera; family Erebidae; genus Eilema; species Eilema griseolum. Next base: position 10,479,223 of record OY759253.1, read on the forward strand.
CTAAATGTAAAGAACCTTTTTTATATTTAACATCAAAAGTAAATTGAGAAATTCTAGCAGCCCAACGTGCAAGACGACCACTAGGATTATTAAGTTTAAGAAGCCAAGTTAAACTAGCATGGTCAGTGATAACTGTAAATTTCATTCCTTCAATATAAGGTCTGAAATGTTCAATAGAATCCAATATTGACAACAACTCTCTCTCAGTTGTACTATAATTACGTTCACATTTATTAAGTGATCTAGAATAATAAGCTACAGGATGTTGATCTCCATTATCATCATCTTGGCTCAGGACACTACCAATTCCAACAGAACTAGCATCGCAATGTAAAGAGAATGGTCTTTCAAAATTCGGACAATGTAAAACTGGTGCAGAAATTAATGCAAGCTTTAAATTATGAAAAGCAACTTCAGCTTCTTCATTCCAGAAAAGAGATTTTTTAGAATTCTTGCTTCCGGCCGTTAATTTGGTTAAGGGCGAAGCAACATCAGCAAACTTATCAATGAATCTACGGTAATAAGAACATAACCCAAGAAAACCCCTTAATTGTCTAACGCTTTCTGGGCGTGGGAAACTTTTAATGGACTCTAATTTAGCAGGGTCTGTATGTAAACCATTACTATCAACAATATAACCAAGATAACGCAGTTTATCTTTACAAAAATTACACTTTTTCAAATTAATAGTTAACCCAGCATCTTTAAGGATTTTATAAATTTTATTTAAACAATCCAAATGATCAGAGAATGTAGAATTTATCAATATGAGATCATCCAAGTAACAGAATGCTACACTATCAAATTCCGGTCCAAACAACTTGTCTACGAGTCTCTGCAACTCTGCTGAGGTTAATAAATTCGTCGATAGAAGAAATAGTTCTACCAAACACAAAAGGTGTGTAAATATTCAACATGTTATGTTTAATAATAGTTATGAGGGTAGCATCAAAAACAGGCATAGACAAACGGCTAGCCATATCCATTATGTCTGTAATAAAATCTGGTAATGACTCAGTTATCTTTTGTTTACGAGTACGGAGTTCATGTTCCAAATGATAATCAAATTCAATTCTATCAAAACGTTTCAACAACGCAGCCTTCAAATCCTGCCAAGAAGCAATACGAATACGAACACTACGAAACCATTTAAGCGCAGTGCCTGACAAAAGATCAGAGAATGAACTAACCAAAAAATATTCATCAAAATTTTTAAACAAGAAATATTCTTCCACTTGAGTAATAAATTCCCTAACGCACGATTTACCATCATACAAAAGCTTACTTCGTTTTAAATCAGGCAACTTAGTAACAGAAGGCAAGTTTTTCCTCAAATTATCATTCAATAAAACATTCATCATATTAAATGAAGATGCGGCTCTCAGACTATGATCACCAGCTCCTCGACTATTCGAAAATGGATCAACAACTTCAGATAAATCAGCCATGACATGAGGCATCTCATGAGTAGAAGTACCAACTGGAACATCATTAACAATATTCTCAAACAAAGGCGGGACCTGTATTTCCTTATCCATGTTTGATTTATAAAAGGATGTGAAAATCTAATAAAAAGTTGTATTAAATACACTATAAGTTTCTAATTAAAGTATCAATTAAAGTTTCTAATTAAAGTTAATTAAATTATGAATGAAGTTAATTGCATTGATAGCAAAACGCTAAACTCAAAAGTCAAACAAACTCATAGAATGGAATGTTATTGTTGCAAAAATTATTTAGGTCAAATGCCTATAAAGATAAAAATGCATTAGTGATTCACAAAATAAATTATTTATGTCTACTTAAGGTAAACAGCAAATATTCAAATATTACTATGTTTTCACTCATGTGAATAAAGGTTAAGAACTAGTAATTATATAATATTACTAAGTGGAAAATCTTACCTGTAATAAACAAAAGCTATATAAGATAAAACAATTATAACAATAACCATGTTATACAAATTGAAACATTCACCTGTAATTGAGAGATACAAACAATAGTACTAACTTGTAGTATGATTAGTTTTGCAAAGTAAACAATAACAAAGATTTACTGTAATACACAGTTATGTAACAGTAAAATACATGAAGAAAACACTGTTCTTAACATGATAAGGTAAAAAATAATGCAAAGGTGACAAGGAATAAAGATATATGCACACTGTCATGTCCCTGTTCGCGAGTGCCAGATGTAATATTAAAAAAACATTCGCCAGATGTAATAATAAAAAAAATGGTGGTTTTTATGTCTCTCCTATTCCTATCATTGGTTTACTCTTGAATGGAGCAAGTTAAATGTGACAAAGTAAGTGTGTAATCTCCTATTTAAAAGAAATAGAAATAAAATTGGTTTGTAAGTACATTACCATAAAAGTTCGGGCGCCTTGGAGATACACATGCCTAGGATAATCAGCGGAGATTGGAAACTTTTAATCTGCCGGAGGTGAGCTAAATGAAACCAAACGGTGAGGTTTAAGGTTTTATTGTCCACTCCAGTGTGCATTTAGAAATAGTTGCAAGGATACAATCCTAATGTATAACTAACCTTAAATTTAAAATTAGAGTTTTATAAGCTAGGTCAATCGGTTCCTATGTCAATATGATCTTATGTCACCAATGCATTTTTTAGGTTATTTTGAAGTTTAGATTTAAAATATAATTAAAGTAAGCTCACGGCATCCCTCGGCGAGTATATGTAAACACAGCAGCGAGAAAGCTCGTAGCAGGCGAAGTTTTCAGTTTAAGCCCATGCGGTACATCCAGGTTTGAGGCGAAAAGTCCAAACCCTCCATAAGGAAATGCAGATGACCGAAGACAAAGGTCCAAAGAAAAGATCCAAAGGCAAAAAGAAAATGAGAAAAAGGGCAAAGACGGTTCCAATTTGGAAACCTGTAACAAAATTGCATGTCATTAGAACAAACTCCAATATGAACACGAGGTCCTAATTTTTTATAAATTTGTGCGACTTACCGCCTTAATTTGCTGGAACAATGCCAATAGCAAAAGAAATCATAATATTCTCAGATTAAGAGCTGAAACAATAGAATTTTAACAATTATTTTTCAAATTAGGAACGTGGCGATTTCCATCAAAGTGAATCTTATTAAAAAATGACAACTCACCAGAAATAAACTATAATTCCACAAGAGGATAGTTGTGAAGACACAAACTATTATCCTTTAGGCCAAAATACTCTCATTTTTATGAGATTTATTGAAATTAAGTTACGAAGCCATGAATATCGACCATCCAGCCTCAACGCTAGGAAGAAAGGTCCTTTGACAGCTATACGTCAAAATGTCATTCACTCCGCGTTCCGAAACTTTTCGTTCAAAAATAGAATTAAAACCGGTGTGACGACGTTTGCCGAGCGCGTCGTTACATCCATTACCCATACCACTAGGCTACCGCGGTTGGCTTTTGGTTTTTTCAATTCAATTGCAAATTTTGGTTGGTAGGAAATTATTATAGTATACCGTAAAATTGTAAAGGTGTGACTACAGCTCATATTTTTTTACAGAATTACATGTCTATGGTTTATCACAATTTTTATGGTGTTGTTGAAACAAATATTTAACAACAAGCACATTAGAGTATGCCATACTATAAAATTTAAAAGTGCTTTAAAAGTGCTCCTGTGATTTTAAATCTTTAAAAATATAAAACTATAATTTTCAGTCGCTATAAGTATTACAGTGCGTGGCAAGTTGTACCCAGTGCTTTCTAAACCTATAATTACGAGTGAATATTATATAAATCAGTAAATTCAAACTCCCGTTAAAAATTACGAATCTTAACGAACTTTTTTACGATCTATAAACATAGTGAAAAGTGATCTCAATAACTTCTAAAACGTTAATATCTGAGTAGCGATAACACAAACTTGAAGACAAGTGTGAATAATCAAATTAAAGTGAAAAAAATACCAGCAGTTTTATTCAAATTTTGCTAAATCATTATTAGTATAACTTAGAACAGCACCATCTATTGACACAATTCGCAAACGGCACAACAGAACAACACGTAGATATATTAGATCGTCAGCGCTACATATTTCTACCAATAGAGGGAGATAGTAACCAATAATTTGGAAGATAAAATTATGGATCAGCCACAAAACATAACAATGAGACGTCATAAGATACATAAAACAAAATCTTTTGAATGTTTAGATTTGAGTTGTTCATTGGGGTCGACCAGCCTGGATGATCGTTTGGGGACAAGCCTAGAAAACTTATCCTCTGTGATTTGCAACCCAAACACCCTGCTTGAATTAAAAAATGAAATAAAGGAGCTTAAAACTACTCTCGAAAGCACTCAAAACGAACTTGACAACATAATACTAGAAAAGAATGATTTAAAAAAGCTTGTTTCACAGCTAAACCAAGAAATAATCACATTGAAACAAATATGTGTATCACCCCTATCTTCTTTAAGGAAAAATAAGCTTACTAAGCGTAAATATACCAGCAGACGACGCCTTACAGACAGTTTTTATCTTGATAGTCCACATTGCGACGGCACACCACATTCTCAGACTATAAACCAACCGGTATGTGAAATTTTTACCTCAAATCCAGTTGATCCTAATCATAGAACGCTAGATGGCGCCACACTGACCATGGAACACCAGAAGGAAACAATTTCAGCTCCGAGAATTAAACCGGACCAGCCGGAATTGATCGGTTCCCCTGACGCAAGCAAAAAACATAACATATATATATTTGGAGACCAACAGGCCCAAGGCTTGGCACAGAGTATCATAAAAGCAAGAAGAAATAGATGGAACGACCATTTTACATGCACAGCTTTCATCAAACCAAATGCGCAGTGTACTCAGATCTTCGGCAGCTGCACCGAGGAATTCCTTCAGGGACTCACGTCGCAGGATATTGTGGTGCTAGTGATGGGTTCGAACGATAAGCGTCCGTATACATTTATTTCGGAACTTTGTAATGTACTTTATAAACTGCGACTCCATTCTGTGTATGTAACAAATGTTCAATGTAATCCCTATCTAAATGAAACTATGCTAAACTATAACATTAAACAGATAATAAATAACTATGCAAAATGCACATACATAGAAATACCACTAGTTAGAGGTCATTACCAGAATAAGTTCGCTAACCATAACTATTATATCAACATGCTATGTAATAAATTGAACTCGGATATTGACCATAGATCTTACCAAAATCAAATATTAACGCGGGTTAAGAACAATCTTGCGAAATCAAAGATCCCTCGACGTACTAAAGTGCACGCAAACATAATTAGTAACCCACAACGCCCCAAAGAAAAACAAACAAAAATCACATCATACTTTACCACCAAAACCCCGCCCTCGAAACCAGTCTTAAATTTTTTTCGACCCCGAAACTAAGCATGATACCCTCACACTTTTTCACCAAAACATTGCGGGCTTACTAAATAAACAGGATGCACTAATGATTGCGTTAGAAGATATATATAACGTGCAAATAATCTGCATAAGCGAAACATTTATAAAACGAGGTGCGGAACGGAACTGTAACATAAACAACTTTCAAATGGTAGCTTCTTTCTCCCGAACAAATAAGCAAAGAGGTGGCACATGTATCCTTATAAAAAATAATTTACAGTATAAAGCAATTGATAACCTGTTCCCACCCATACCGTTCCATTTTGAGTACTGTGTAGCCGAGATCGTTAACTATAACTTAATTGTGGTATGTATTTATAGGACACCAGCTTCAAGCACTAGTATTTTTCTAGATAAGTTGGAACTTCTTGCAGGTAAACTCAGTAGGAAAAGAGATAAAAATATCATACTGTGCGGTGATTGGAATATTGATACAAGGAAATCCAATCCATTGACAAACAAACTTAACTCTGTATTGAATTGTAATAATTTAAGAAGCCACATACAGTTACCTACACGTGACAACGCTTGCTTAGATTTAATAGTGAGTAATATTCTCGAAGTTTCAGCTAACCTTCATTGTCTGAACCTGTCTGACCACCAAACGGGTCAGTCAATTACTTTCACACTTGAATGCCACAAGGTACGACAAGCCCCCGAATTCTGGTTCAAGACAGTGAGAGATTTGTGCGAGGAAAACATAGATAGCTATAAATCTTACTTGTCCCAGCTATCCTTTTCCGATGTGTTAGTTAATACAAATACGAACGAAGCTTTTAACACATTTCACGACACATTAACGCTCTTCTATGACCTATGTTTCCCAATAAAGAAAATTAAATGTACAAATAAACCAATAAAAAATAAATGGCTAACAAAAGTTCTAAAAAAATGCTGCGTTAAAAAAAGAATTCTTTATACCAAATATCGTTTAAGTAGAAGCAATAAAGAGCGGAATAAGTACACATACACACACTACTCTGCTATACTACGTAAATGCATACATACAGCACAACAAATCAATAGTCAGCGCTTTATCGCCTCATCGAAAAACGTTTGCAAAGCCGCATGGCAATTAATCAAAGACAAAACCAATAAAAAACAAGAACAGCCAGCGATTGACACGTTAATAATAAACGACACGTTATATGAAGATCCCAAAGAACTATGTGACATGTTTAACAACTTTTACATTTCACAAACAAACACACACACGCAAACCACGAACGAAAATTGCACAGTTGGTATACCTCATAATACCAAGAGTGTATTCCTGACACCGGTGGATGAACTAGAAATACACAAAATAATCTTAAATCTAAAAGACACCTACTCCACAGGTTATGACGATTTAAGCACTAAAGTATTAAAAAAGTGTGCCCCTAGTTTAGTTGTTCCACTCACTCACATTATCAACCTATCGCTATCAGAGGGAAAGTTTCCAGATCGCCTAAAAATCTCTGTTGTTAAGCCCTTGTATAAAAAAGGGGAAAGAACAAATGTCAGCAACTACAGACCTATAACTCTAGTCCCCATTTTAGCAAAGATTTTTGAAAAGGTGTTCTGTTCTAAACTAGAGAACTTTATAACATCATGTGACATACTCGATGATCGACAGTACGGATTTAGGAAATCAAGCTCAACTTCCCTGGCATGCTTCTCATTAGTGAAACAGATCACAGAGACCCTTGACGCTAAATCTAAAATTGCTTGCGTTTTTCTTGATATGACGAAGGCATTTGATTTTGTCTGCCACAAAACACTCTTGGCCAAACTGTACAACTATGGTATACGAGGAACCGCCAATGACTTGATTAAGAGCTACCTAGAAAATCGATTACAGTGCGTTGAAATAACACAAATTGAACAACACGAACAAAAAAAATTCAGATCAGAGTATCGGCATAATGGCTACGGTGTACCACAGGGTAGTCTGATCTCTCCTCTCCTGTTCCTACTCTATATAAATGACCTCCCAAAAGCTGTAAATCAAGAGTGTATACTTTTCGCCGATGACACAACTTTAATTGTCAAAGGCAAAAACAATGACGATCTTGAATTCAATATAAAAGAAGCTCTAAACAGTGCGAATACATGGTTAGATATTAATAACTTAAAAATAAATACGTCTAAAACAAACATAATGCAATTCCAAACGTATAAGAGTAAAGTAACAGACCTTAAAATCACACACAAGGACAATATCATCAGTACTTGTAACGAGTGTACGTTCCTGGGCTTTGCGATGGACAAGTTTTGTAACTGGAAGTCGCACATCAATAAGATCTTGACTAAAATTGATCGTTTTGTATACGTACTCAGTAGAATTAGACAAATTGTTAATTTACATACAGCAGTTATAACGTATCATGCATACGTATCCTCGGTGCTCCGCTATGGAATTGTCATATGGGGTAACTCTGTGGAAGCGGATAGGGCATTTGTAGCCCAAAAGAAATGCATCCGTGCAATGCATGGGGTAGATAGGCTAACTAGTTGCAAACCACTGTTTAAGAGACATAAAATTCTTCCCCTACCATGTTTATACATACTGGAAATGTGCATTTTTGTCAAAAAACATTCACACCTGTTTATTAAATTGGGAGACATGCCAAACAGCCGAACAAGGCATAGAAATAGATTGCACATCCCAAAGATGACCTTAGAGTTGTGCAAAAGAAACTCGTTTAATATGTGCATAACATTGTATAACCATCTACCAGACTGGTTAAAAGAACTCAAAGGAGCCCCATTCCGCAGGAAATTGTATGGAATCCTAAGCGAAAAGGGCTACTACGCGGTAGACGAATATTTAAGAGATGAAATAGCAGCTAAAAGTGAATGATTAATTAATTAATTGAATTTTCAAATTTTTATTTCGACATTGGGTATTTTATTGTAATTTCATCTTATTTATTTATTTTTAATTTTTTATTGATTGATTAAATTTAATTTTTAATGGAATTCTTTCAAATTGATTATCCAACAATTAGCTGTTTTATCTCATTTTATTTTAATTTAATTTATTTTGCATTTTATTTAAAGTTTCACTGATCCATTCTTTTTTATTTTTTATTATTATTTTTGCTCTGACATTGTGAATTTTGTTTTAATATGACTGGCTGGAGTCCTAACGACAGCGAAATTAGTTGTGATTGACTTGTATCCATCAATAAATAGGTATTATTATTTCAACGCCACACGGCAGAATGTGCTGTACTTGTGAAAATTATAAAACCTGATGTTGTAACCATGTTCTTTGAAATAAAGATGATTTGATTTGATTTGATTTGAAAAAAGCCGATCATGTGCAGTCATAAGCTACATAAACCGTAATATGTATTTCGATTGTGTTGACTTAATAGTGTGAATTTCGACAACATTATATACCGTAGTATTTGGAATGAATTTCAATTAGATACCTCCACATATTCCTGAGAAAAATGTCTTGACAGACCAACTGACAACGAAGTAATCCTATAAGGGTTCCATTTCTTTCTTTTGAGATATGGGAACCCTAGAAAACGAAAAAGTATCAAACATCATAAAAAAAACTGAAAAACCATAGAAATTGAAATCTCTATATGTATAATAATAAACGAATATGTATATTTGCATTGGTCTGGGTGTTTCTATGTATAATGTGTATGTATTTACAAAAAAAAAGGTATCTAAGTATGTTTATCCGCATTCTAGATCCCTCAACAGAGGTTAGTTAAATTAGCTTTCCATGGGTCTAGATAGCATTGTGTAGAATGTCATGTAATATTTATTTATTTGAACTAAAATATAATCTGCAGTATAATATGGTATCTAGAATGCGGATAAACACTATCCGCATTCTAGATACCATAACACAAGTTGGTTAAGCTATGCTTAGTATGGGTCTAAATATTATTTAATTGTTGCGTGTTTTTAGTGAAAATGTTGCAAAAATATGAACTGTAGCTGCACTTTCAATAAGCTGTTGTGCAATTCTATAAGCAAACAGCGTCAGGCACAGTGCTGCGACATCCTTGATAGAGATTGTCATTGGTCGATCCCCAGTGACGTCACCCAGTCCGACCAATAGCAATCTCAGTGTCGAGCACAGCGCTGCGACATCCTTGATAGAGATTGTCATTGGTCGATCTCCAGTGACGTCACCCAGTCCGACCAATATCAATCTCAGCGTCGAGCACAGCGCTGCGACATCCTTGATAGAGATTGTCATTGGTCGATCTCCAGTGACGTCACCCAGTCCGACCAATAGCAATCTCAGCGACGAGCACAGCGCTGCGACATCCTTGATAGAGATTGTCATTGGTCGATCTCCAGTGACGTCACCCAGTCCGACCAATATCAATCTCAGCGTCGAGCACAGCGCTGCGACATCCTTGATAGAGATTGTCATTGGTCGATCCCCAGTGACGTCACCCAGTCCGACCAATAGCAATCTCAGTGTCGAGCACAGCGCTGCGACATCCTTGATAGAGATTGTCATTGGTCGATCTCCAGTGACGTCACCCAGTCCGACCAATATCAATCTCAGCGTCGAGCACAGCGCTGCGACATCCTTGATAGAGATTGTCATTGGTCGATCTCCAGTGACGTCACCCAGTCCGACCAATAGCAATCTCAGCGTCGAGCACAGCGCTGCGACATCCTTGATAGAGATTGTCATAGGTCGATCTCCTGTGACGTCACCTAGTCCGACCAATAGCAATCTCAGCTTCGACCACAGCGCTGCGACATCTTTGATAGAGATTGTCATTGGTCGATCTCCAGTGACGTCACCCAGTCCAACCAATAGCAATCTCAGCGACGAGCACAGCGCTGCGACATCCTTGATAGAGATTGTCATTGGTCGATCTCCAGTGACGTCACCCAGTCCGACCAATAGCAATCTTATCGTCGAGCACAGCGCTGCGACATCCTTCATAGAGATTGTCATTGGTCGATCTCCAGTGACGTCACCCAGTCCGACCAATAGCAATCTGAGCGTCGAGCACAGCGCTGCGACATCCTTGATAGAGATTGTCATTGGTCGATCTCCAGTGACGTCACCCAGTCCGACCAATAGCAATCTGAGCGTCGAGCACAGCGCTGCGACATCCTTGATAGAGATTGTCATTGGTCGATCTCCAGTTGACGTCACCCAGTCCGACCAATAGCAATCTCAGCGTCGAGCACAGCGCTGCGACATCCTTGATAGAGATCGTCATTGGTCGGTCTCCAGTGACGTCACCCAGTCCGACCAATAGCAATCTCTATCAAGTCTGTCGCACTGCTGTGCTTTACGCTTTGAGAATTGTAAAACCGTGTATCTTTACTTGACTTATGTTAAATAACAAAAGTAGTTAACAAATGCTTTGTCCTTTTCAGCTAACCCCATCAATTTTTCCGCTGTAGTCGACGGGGATGGTTATTTCTTTGAAATACTAATAATTATTTTTGTTTTGTGTTTGTCTCCTTGCATGATCTTTTATGAAACATTCAGACTGATAGTAAAATCAGATTTAGAGGGTTAATCTTAATACATACTGGCCCTCGATTTTCGAACTTTTTTTTATCTAAGACACGCCATTTTGACTTCACCTCGCCTGATGGTAAGCTACAAGCAAATTCTCAGGAAAGAGGGTCACCATTACAGACACTAAGTAATGTTATAATGATGGCACTCAGTTTGGTGGCAAAAAGCTTTTTTTGGGATTAGGATACGGCTGTATTTCCGTCCAATTGAGCAGTCCTACTGGGGAAGTACCTCCCACCCTACAGAATACCGCGGCCATAATAACTTCGTGTTGTGTTCCCAGCGGTGAGGGGTAGCCAGAGCTCACTGGAGAGTTTGTGCTGTCAGTGGGAAGACGAAAACCTTGCCCTGCTTTGTCTTCTACACTGACGGCACAGAAACTCTGTGCATACAGGGTCGGCAGCGCGAGTGGCCACGGTAATCACTTTCCATCAGGTGGGCCGTGTGTTTGTCTGCCACCTAAGTGGTATAAAAAAAAGCTACTCTACTAAAGCAAAGCCACTGTCATACCACAGACACTGCAAAAACGGTATTAATTTTTTTTTGTTAAAAAGAATTAGCAACTGCAATTGCTAATATTCCCTCTAACTCCTCCAACTAAGCTAAATTGCTTGTACTAGGAGTGGGTTCACGTCGGTAGTGTAATGGCCAGGATTCGATCCCGGTACCACTCGATCGTCAGGCCAACTCCTTAACCAACTAAGCAACTGACGCTTCTAGACTAATTCTAGACTTTATATCTATATGCTTAAGTCCACAATTAAATGCAAAGAGTTTCATTACAATTTTACATTCTCTTCTCACTCGGCAAAAAGCCTTATAATCACTTCTTTATCCCCAGAGGTTTAAGTAGAGGCGAATTAACACCCACATTTCACCAATCATTGTATTCAGTCCCACGTAATACGGGGTGAGTCTATTGCCTTCTTCCGGGCACTATTGTTGACTCTAGTCATGCATCTGGGGTTGAGTCTGGGCTGCATATATCTGTCTGATGTTAAACAGTTATTAAGCATCGGTAGCTAAGTGGTTAGTATTGATCTTTAAAAGTTTTAGCAGTTTTCGTGGTAGTGGCAGCCTGGAATCAAGGGCATGTATGAAGGGTTGAAATATATGCATGTTTTAGTTGTTTTGGTCCTCAAAATCAAACCGGTACATGACTTTATAGAGGAGGTAGGACACGACGGTATATCCGTCCCAATCGAGCAGTCCGACTGGGGAAGTACCTCCACCCTACAGAATATCGCCGTTTAATAACCTTGTGTTGTGTTTTCGGTGGTGAGTAGGGTAGTCAGAGCTCACTAGAGAGGTTTTGTGTTGTCAGTGGGAAAAACAAAGGTTTATCCTACATCTTTTGCGCTGACGACACAGAATGTCTCTGTTCTTACAGGGTTTGCGGCACGAGTGTTATTCCTCTGGTGTTACACTCGCCCATAGGCCACGGTAACCACTTAACATCAGGTGGGCCGCGTGCTTGTCTGCGACCTAAGTTATATAAAAAAAAAACTTTTCGCATACCGCAGGCATATATAACTTGGGAAGTAGTTTGATAGTACATAGCCTTCGGGGCTGCTCTCGCTCACTGAGTGTCCGATGTGGGAGACGCCGAGACGGGAGCTGGTGGCAGCCCTGGGGGTGAGAGTTCTCATGTTCGCCACCTTGTTCGCGGCGATAGCTCGTTACGCGGATGACTGGCGCTTCCATCTGCGAGCAAGTAATGCTCGTGAAGGAGGAGGCAAGGCAGAAGCGGGAGTGACGAAGGATCGCAGCCAAACTACCCGCGTACTGAGGCAACTCGAGTATCGAAGCTCGATGAATGACCTCCGCCCCTCATGAGCGCATGGTGATGGGTGGAGACGCCTGTCACCCCGACTGCACTCCACTTTATTAACTACAGTTACCGTCATACATGTTGATCCCACGGCCACGTCACTGAACATTCACAGTCACATTGAAAAAATTCAGTACATTTTGTGATGTGTTTAGTTAGGGTCAAGATATATGCCGTCAACTATACACAATATTTGAAGTAAATTAGATCTGTGTTTATTATTTTGTTATTGGTGTTTGTAATTAGTGTATTACAGAATGATTATAATAATTAAATATTCTACATGACACTTTGAGAAGTAAACGAAGATATCACTTATTGAGATAAAACCACTTTTTTAACAGACTCTATAGCTATACTATATTTAGTATTATAGACATTTATCCCGACGTTTCGGCTACTTTTCTGCAAACATGAGCAACATTCAAGCAAAAGAAAACGAGCAAAACCAGTCGTGTCAAAACGGCCATCATAGCGTGTTGCAACCTGGGGACTCTGTGGTCCCCAAACCCGAGGAGAGAGCCAGATCGTAAGAGATGGCCCTCGGTCGGCCGGGGTGCCTGTCAACCTCACCTTCGGCAATCAAAAAGTCGGTTCGAGTCCGACATAACCGGCTCCGGTAAGAAAATAAAAGCGTGTTGCAACTATAGTCATCACATAGTTTGAAGTGTAAGTTATATTAAAGTACCCGAAATATGTAGAATTATTTATGTTACTATTTATGCAAAACGAGCTTAGTGTCATTAGGTATTTTTATATCAGTAGGATCTGTTAAAAAAGTGATTTTATTTCAACAAAATATTCTGACAAAGCGATAACATATTTCATTTTTTTATTACAGAACGTCCGATTATGCTGCTACTAAAACGCCTAATTCGTAACAAGCAGAACACAGTCATGACGAACACACAGATCATAGAAATACTAAAAGATGAATTTAATATTGATATTAAAACTTGTCACGAGCTCGAAGTGGACATATACATTAAAATAATAAAGAAATATCTAAAAGACTGGCCGCAATGGGAAGAGCTTGAACGAATATCTAGCAAGTTAAGTAGTGCTAAAGATTTTGACGCTGTCACCAAAGTTTTGAATCACAAATATAAGAATCTGAAAGAGTATTTAGGCGTTATGCTTGAAGCTGCTAAGCCATTAGCAAAAAAAGCCGTCGCGGACGTAGTACCGGACCCTAATAAAGGAGAAAATATTGATACTAGTGAAGTCGTTATGGAGCTTTACTGTTCAAGAGAACAGCTAAATCATTTGTTTTACCGAAGACCTCGTGCAGATCAAAACAACACGATATTTAACATATCTAAAATTGAACCTACCCGCATTACCATCAACACACTCTCGTTTGAAAATATTTTAAACTTTTGGTGGACAAAAATTTATATACAACTACCCACATTAACTTTTTACCGCGAACTTGTTTTTAAATACAGCCATACTCTCGTAAATAAAGTCAGAGATGATAAACCTTCAGCTTCTGTACTGGAGGTTTTAGACACACGTCTCTTCAACAAAGGAAAAAAATTCAAAGGATATGAAAAAAATGTAATGTTTAAACACTTCGATAAAATATTACAGCTAGTAAATAACGAGCATATAGTACAACTATTACAAGTAATATTTCATGTACTACAGAATGATTTGGCGGAGGCACCAAATATTATCAAAATACCCTCAAGTTATAGAAGAAATGCTAACCCATATAAGTATATTCGATACTTGTACACAGATAATGAAGAAGATAGCGATAAAAAATACGATTTGCAACTTGAAGAGGTATTAATACCATCATACCAATTCTTTATCGGCAGGTTAGGAAAATTATATGATCCTCTAGTGTCTCTGCCGCCTGTGCAAGATTGGTTGAGAATAGAGTGTGTGATGTGTAAAGTGAAATTCTTTGGGTCTACAGAGTTAATGACAATGGTCCAAGCTCATTTTAATGAATGCCATCAAAATGAACCTGATTGGCAATGCCCACATTGCAAGAGACTGTTTGGAATGGAGTATTTATCTAGGAATAGGTGGTATCACGAATGTTAATTAAGCAAAATATTGAACGATTTATAAATATAGTTTAGTATAAGAAGTGATATTTACCCGACAGCAATTTATACAGACGAAGTGTCCGCTTGATGGCAATAGGCTCACCCCCTATAGAATGTGGAAAATAAAATCATAGTTGGCAAAATGTGGGTGTTGATACATCTCTGCCTACCTACGGAGATTTATACATACATACAGTCACGCCTCCATCCCCGGAGGGTTGGCAATTAACACTCACATTTCACCAGTCGTTGAATTCTGTTCTACGTAATAGGGCGTGAGCCTATTGCCGTCTGCCGGGCACTATTGTCGGCTCGAACTATGCATCTGAGGCTGAGTCTTGGCTGTATATATCTGTCTGATGTTAAACAGCCCTATCCCTTAGTCGCCTTGTACGACACCTCATGGGAAGAGATGGGGTGGTCCAAATTCTACTCTGCCGGGAACCTCGCGACACGGCGATTTATAGGCGTGAATATACATATATTATGTTAGTATAATAAATGAAAAGAACTGATAAATGAAAAGATGTAGTTTTTTTTAAAGTAAGTGGCAGTAATTTAGAGGAGAATTTAGAATGGCTCAGTTGGTCCTAGCATTCCCCCTGTAAGGGCCTAGTCGCAGGTTCGAGTCCCGTCTCGGACATTCACTTTTTGCAATCTAAATATATAATCAGCGGGACAACGCGGCCAGCATCATGGGCACCTTTGCGCCGGGAACGATGCGGAGTGGGTTGTTTGACGCGACATGATCGCGAGTTTGTTTCGTGTATTTATGTTTTAATTATTTTGTATGTGATAAATAAATAGATTATAAATATATGAACTGAACAAAATAACTGACAAGAAACGTGCGGGAGAGTCTTAGAGGACTGCCGATAGAAGAGAAATCTATACTCTATACCGTTAAGTATTTAATTAAAGCTAAACAATCTTGTAGCGACTTTTTATTAAAAAAAAAAACACAAACTAACTAGACGACGGCGACGGTATTTCCATCCAATTGAACAGTCCTACTAGGGAAGTACCTCCGCCCTACAGAATACCGCGGCTATAATAACTTCGTGTTGTGTTCCCAGCGGTGAGTAGGGTAGCCAGAGCTCACTGGAGAGTTTTTGTACTATCAGTGGGAAGACCTAAAGCTTGCCCTGCTTTGTATTTTACACTGACGGCACAGAAACTCTTGTGCACAAGGTTGGCAGCGCGAGTGTGACTCCCCTGGTGTTGCACACGTCCATAACAGTAACCACTTTCCATCATGTGGGCCGTGTGCTTGTCACCCAACCAAGTGGTATAAAAAGAATAACTAGCGGTTCGACGTCGATTTTTAATCTTTAAAATTAGTTTCTAAACGAAAAAATATTCATAAACTGAGTTTAAAAAAAAAAACATTAAGATTGTTTAAATTTAGTTAAGTAACTTGTGCATTGTATCGTCAGGACGTGACGCGATTCGTAACGGCTCAAGCGTCAGGTGACGCTGACGCGAGATCTATGATTTTTGTTCATACAACAGGACACTAAGTACTCATCGCGTCTATAGTAGTTTTCACTGCAATAACTTTATAGATTTGTATTGGTAAAATCATAATCCAAAACCGGAGAATGTTTTTATGTTCCCCCCGTCGAAGCCGGTGGGAGAAGTTGTGTCGAACTCGAACCGACTAAAACGCACGGTGACTGTGGGTCTTTGTGGTTACCAAAGGTTAGGTTGACTCAGAGCCATCTCTATCGATCTGCGGGTCTAAAAAGGTCACATTGAGCGATTCTGCTCAAATTCAATTCAATTCTATATGTTTCGTAAAATGGTCCCAAAATGTGGCCTTCTTAGACCTCCTGGCCCTCCTCGAGGTCAAAACGGGAGTCTAATAAACTTAAGGGAGAGTAGGTACTACTGTAGCCAAAACTCATATGTATAATTGTTACATGTAACTATTTACAAACTGTGTCAATTTTAATAGCGCGATTCAACTATTCCGGAGTAGCTCAAATCTGACGTCACTTGATGGCGCTAGGTGATCATGTGATCATTTTTAGTAATAAAGACTTATAATGAGATTTTTTATTTATTTGTTAATTATATCGTATTATCATCGCCCGTCCGTTAAGACCCGGTCGCTTCCGAGGCCTTCTTTAAGTCCGGGGTCCGCTTAAATATGAGGTGGGTTGGTTTTTTCAGTTACATTGGGAGCGACTGCCTTCCAACCTCATTTGTGGTTATTGACCCCATATAGGCCTTCGTCTAGACCTTACGACTATTGGCTGCCGGGACCGACCGACCGACTTTTAACGTGCCTTCCGAAGCACGGAAGCACTTTGACGAAATACCGCTGAGGTGCTGTCCATTAATCACGTGAGGTTTAACAGGTGGGGGGGCGGGATAACGAAATATTTCCAAGGGAGAGGGAGGGGTATAGTGAGATATCACGTGTAGATATTTATTTTTTCTTGCTTGGTAAAAGAATTGTTGTAATTCTGCTCAGGATAAGTGATGATTATACGAAATTTAGAGATCATTAAGTTAATCGTTTCTGGCGGTATCGCTCAATGTGACCTTTTTAGACCTGGAGGGCCAATTCTAGTCATTACACTACCGATGTGGACGCAGTCCTAACGGCTAGTAAATAGTATATACTCACGATTTAAATCCAAAATGTGCGTAGAGAGTGAGGTCAATATTCGATGTGTTGTAATCACAGCGCGCTCTGTCTACACAGCAACCGAAGAGTCCCCTGCCGTTTGTGCAGTTTGAAGAGTTCGTACCGCTTCCACCTGATGACAACAGCACTTGTTGGAACTTGCTTCTCATATTAAATAAGTTAAGAGAATAAGGTTATCTTTGAGAAATGTCATAGGGGCTGTTCAAGCATTACGTAAGCAGATCTAATACATTTAACCCCCCCCCCCCTCTTGTCAACAAAATTAAGCAAATCTCTAACCCCCCCCCCCCCTCCATATTTCTTCTCATGTTTGTTTTTTAAAGTAATGTGCGTTATATTACGTGTGAAAAGTAAATAACTAGGTACTGCTTTTAGGTAATCATGATCTAACCCCCTTCCCCCTTATGTGCTCACGTAGGTACGTAATACTGGAATGGCCCCATACCTAAGGAGAAACTGGTCAGGTTATGAGGAAGTTGTAGAAAACTAAACTCCGCCATTTTGTGGCGGCGGAAACTTGGGACCGATTTTTTTTTTCAAACATTCCCGACTAATATTCCTTACAAACAAAATTTTTTTTAATCCAATTCGGTTCATTCGTTCAGGAACTAGGATGCCACATAAAGATACACAGACACGTCAAACACCTCGTCGTTCTTGCGTCGGGGGTTAATAAAATCTAAATGACAAATCTATAGAATGACAATTAAATATAATTAATGAAAAATTGGCCACCATTCCTAAATATAAAATTAAATAAAGAGGTTAATAATGTAATGATTCATCATGATCCTCCTGCCCTTATCACAAGTTTATTTCGGGTCGGTGCAACATGTGTCCTATTTCCATTCATCTCTAGTTGCAGTCATCTTAACATTCACTCCCTTCTTTCACACAGTCCATCAACCTCATTTTAGGCTTCCCTCTCCCCTTGTAGCCATCCACTTCCATAGTTAGTGCCTTCCTTACGACATTACTTTCATCCCTACGCATTACATGTCCGAACCAAGACAAACGATTTCCTCGTAGCTTTTCTATGATTGGTGCTACTCTCAAAGTTCCTCTAATACCTATATTCATTCCTAATGTTATCCATTAAATGTAAATTTTAATTGACATTTTTTTTATTATATAGGACACCTCAATTAAACTTCGCCTTACCTGATAGTAAGCTGAAGGCAATGTCTCAGAAAAAAGGGTCACCATTACTTACACATACCATGTGACAATGGTGCTTTTTCACGCCCCGCTTAAAGGACCCGGGACTGTAGGAAGAAGGAAACACGTGAGCTGGTAACGAATTCCAGGCTTCAATGGTGCGACAGAGGAAAGAGTCACCGAACCGCTTGGTTCTTGATCGGATGTTCTGCACCGTGTGCGGGTGACATCTAAGCCCTGCGCGTGTTGTCCTGTGTAGGAAAGGGGAGGGTGGGACTAATTGGGAGAACTCATCAGAACACTCATCATGGTACAGACAGTAAAATACAGCCAATTGTGTATAGGTGCCATCATATGAATTAACCTTTCTGTATTGTAACACCTTCTGTACCCACCTACCTACCTACCATATTGTTGCAAATAATTTGAATTTAAATTGCCGTAAAACGCCATGATACAAAATGGCGTTCTAAATTCTCGTCTACAACCATCTTAAGCGATATTAATTAATACTAAAAATATTTTTTTATTTAATACATACCTCCCACTTTATCTGCGCATAAATTGCCATCACTGCCATTTTGGATAACAGTGGCGTCATCAGAGACTACCAGATTGGTAAAAGCCAAGGACACCATCAATACGGACAGCACACTAAAAAAAAAAAAACAGTTAATACTCTATGGCGTGGCGGTAGTAAACACGACTACAACGTACGATGCCGCGCGGTTTCGATTCCCACTCAGTGCAAATATTTGTATAGGTACATGAATATGTTTTTTTTTATACCACTTTTGACAGACACGGCCCACTTTTATATCACTTAGGTGGCGGCAGACAAGCGTTCGGCCCACCTGATGGAAAGTGGTTACCGTGGCCTATGGACGTGTTTAACACCAGAGAAGACACACTAGTTTGCGCTGCCGACCCTGTAAGCACAGAGTTTCTGTGCCGTCAGTGTAGGTGACAAAGCAAGACAAGCCTTTAGTCTTCCCACCGACAGCACAAATTCTCCAGTGAGTAATTAGCATTGGTCTGGATGTTTCCGTGCCTCGGAGAGCACGGTAAGCGTCGGTCCCAGTTGTCATACGAACATCTATGGCAGTCGTTACTGGTAGTTGGAGTCCGCAAAAGTCCGATTAGTCTAACTACAGAACTTCGAACTAAGACCGATTGCGATTTTAGGGTCTTGATTCTGCTAAAGCAAAACCGTTATCATATCACAGACACTTTTTTTTTTACGTGCGCAAAGTCCCCACGGATACCTCCCCACCGGAGCCGATGGGAGAGGTTATGTCGGACTCGAATCGACTAAAACGCACGCCGCCTGTGGGTCGTTTTGGTTGCCGAAGGTGAGGTTGACAGGCATATCCCTGGCACCCCGGCCGACCCAGGGCCATCTCTCACGATCTGGCCCTTTTCTGGGGTCTGTGGGGACTACAGAGTCCCCAACTCGTCCCCCGGTAAAGGGGGAGGCGCGCCGCCGCCGCGGCCTGCTTCTGCCAGGATGACAGGCGGCTCCACCAGTCACCCCCAGGCCGGACATATCACAGACACTGCAAAAAATCCGTTTAATTTTAAACTTTAAGGCAATGTTATTAAATTCCATAAAAGGCTTTTTGTAGTGTTGAATGAAAAAGTAGGTATAATGAAACTCCTTTCATTTAATTTTGAACTTTAAATCATTAGGGATAAAGTCGAAAATTTCATGGCATTTTTTGTAGTGTCTGTGATGTCACAGTGATATTGCTTTATTAGAATTGAGGGCCTGTACCTACTTGTACTTATAGAAGTCGCGCGAGTCTTAATGCTCATTTCCTATAGATTTAGATCGAAGGTTTTTTTTTTTTATACCACTTAGTTGGCAGACAAGCACACGGCCCACCTGATGGAAAGTAGTTACCGTGGCCTATGGACGTCTGTAACACCAGAGGAGTCACAGTCGCGCTGCCAACCCTGTAAGTACAGAGTTTCTGTGCCGTCAGTAGAAGACAAATCAGGACAAGCCTTTAGTCTTCCCACTGACGGCACAAATTCTCCAGTGAGCTCTGGCTACCCTACTCACCGCTGGGAACACAACACGAAGTTATTATAACCGCGGTATTCTGTAGGGCGGAGGTACTTCCCCAGTCGGACTGCTCAATCGGGCGGATATACCGCCGTGTCCTACCTCCTTACAAGGTCTACAAGACAGACTACTTGAACCCTGACTCAGACCTACTAAACTACCTATCTGAAGGTCTAAAAGGTCAAATTTTGAATGTAGTAAATTTTGAATTTCCAGTAGATTTCAATAGATTCCTATATAATTCGTAAAATGGTCACTCATATGAACAGACAATTTAGTTACTAAGCAGATTAAAAATTAAAAGGTAAGACACGGCGGTATTGCCGCCCAATTGAGCAGTCCGACTGGGGAAGTAGGTACCTCCGCCCCACAGAGTACCGCGGTTATAATAACTTCGTGTTGTGTTCCCGACGGTGAGTAGTGTAGCCAGAGCTCACTGGAGAGTTTTTGTGCTGTCAATGGGACGACCAAAGGCTTGTCCTGCTTTGTCCTCTGCACGGATGTGACTCCACTGGTGTTACACAAGTTCATAGGTCATGGTAACCACTTTCTATCAGGTGGGCCGTGTGCTTGTCTGCCACCTGAGTTGTACAAAAAAAATCTAATTTCGTGTAAATATCGCCGCAAAACAAAATATTATCCTTAATACGATTACAATAAAGTGGCCATTTTAGGCCTCCGAATTAGCTAATATTGTCAAAGCAAAACTATCTGTTATGGCACTAACATTACAAAAAATGACAAAAAAAATTACACTTTATTTCTATATCCTTAAAGTCCAAAATTAAATGAAAAAGAGTTCATTACATGTTTTCATTTTTCTTTACTCATTGATGGCTTCTGCAGCGAATCGCCGTAATTTTGCTATTGTCAAGTAATTGTCTTTAAAATTATTAATGGCGAGACGCCAATGTCAAGTTATTCAAGTTGCGGTCCTTTAGAATGATTGTTGATGATGACGATCAATGAGATGATTAATTGATTGATTGAGAAGTTGTGGGGACTTTACTAGAAACTCCCTAGGGAGATTTGGAACCAACACGAAGTTACAATTCTTTTTTTCTTTTTTTTTTATACCACTTAGTTGGCAGACAAGCACACGGCCCACCTGATGGGAAGCGGTTACCGTGGCCTATGGACGTATGCAACACCAGGGGTGTCACACTCGCGCTGCCGATTCACTGTAATAATGCAACGTCAAAAACATGCCTAAAAATCCACCAGCCGCGCGTGAAAAAACATCTGATGAGGCCGCCAAGCTGAGTGCCACCATTGTAACACTTAGTGTCTGTAATGGTGACCCTCTTTCCTGAGACTTTGCCTTTAGCTCACCATCAGGCAAGGTGAGGTCAAGTTGGCGTGTCCTATATAAAAAATAAAATAAAACTCGAATTCACACTAATTTCGATAAATAAAATATCTAAGCGTTGCGCCCTTCTTCGTATTGGCGCCAAAAATCTATTGTATTCTTTCACTCTGCAAGATGCCATTAAATTTTAGACTCTTAACTTCATAACGGTAATGTCTAAAATCAAAAAACAAAAAAAAACGAAAAGCATTGCTTGCAGTGTCAGTGGTTCTGAAATTTTGCTATAAATATACACCTTGGGATGACGCTGGAGCCATCTACCGATGTTTTTACGAATTATATCGGCAACAATGACGATCAATCCTAAATGTTGATTTTCCAATCTAAATCAAAGCACATACATACATATTATCACGCCTTTATCCCCGGAGGGTTAGGCAGAGGTGAATTAACACCCACATTTCACCAATCATTGAATTCGGTCCCAAGTAATAGGGGGTGAGTCTTCCGGGCACTATTGTTGACTCAAGCCTTGTATCTGTGCCTGAGTCTGAGCTGTACATATCTGTCTGATGTTAAACAGCCCTATCCCTTAGTCGCCTTGTACGACACCGCATGGGAGATGGGGTGGTCCAAATTCTACTCTACCGGGAACCACGCGGCAATCAAAGTAGGTATTTTTTTTTTTTATACCACTTAGTTGGCAGACCAGCACACGGCCCACCTGATGGAAAGTGGTTACCGTGACCTATGGACGTCTGTAACACCAGAGAAGTCACAGTCGCACTGTCAACCCTATAAGTACAGAGTTTATGTGCCGTCAGTAGAAGACAAAGCAGGACAAACCTTTAGTCTTCCAACTGACACCACAAATTCTCCAGTGAGCTCTGGCTACCCTACTCACCGCTGGGAACACAACACGAAGTTATTATAACCGCTGTATTCTGTAGGGCGGAGGTACTTCCCCAGTCAGACTGCTCGATATAATATTTTGTTTAAATAAATGTTTAGTAAACAACTCACGCGGCCATATTGTCACCCATCTTGTTGTTATGTCCACAACGCACTAATGACACGATTATAACTATTGCTTTATAAGTTGAGAAAGATCGCCTTGACCTTTTAACTGTTCATAAACCCAAAACATCGGCCATTTTTATATATTAGTCATAGCAAGAATTCAAAATTGTGTTGATCCCGCGGACCACCCACACCACTTGATTTATAATTAGATACCTACCTACTTTTTTAATTCGTAGGTCCATACCACAGAACACTAATAATATTCTAACGGTCCATACTAAGTTTTTTTTTAAGAATAATTTTCTAATAGTTTATTTATATACCTATTACTTATAGAATATCTAAATTTAACCGCGGTAGCCTAGTGGTATGGATAATGGATTGCTGAGACGAGGTCTCGGGTTCGATCCCAGGTTTAACCATGGCACACACCAAAGACTTTTCGATGCTTTTCGAAGTTATTTATCGCAGGTTTACAAGTGTCCGGTTAATAGGCTCGCCACCTATTACATTGGGATCTAAACATAAACTGACGAAATGTGGGTGCTAGCACCTTTGCCTACCTCTTCGGGGATATAGGCGTGAGTTTTTGTTATGTTATGTTTATATTTAAATTTATTTTATCATATATAACAGGTAACTAACTACTTTTGGTATATCATGATTAATTAAATCTATGATAATATATAGATTAAAATAATAATAATAATTAAATAAAACAAAAGTTAAAATGCGTCGTGGAATTCCTCCGCATCGCATGCCTCTTGTGGTAGCGTTCCCAGAAGACGGGCAGCATTGCCACGTTGTATGGCAATGCTTATTCTCTGACTTAAGAAGAGGCAGCCCTCTGGTCACGAGGAGCGTCGACTTTACGCTTCGCAATCTCCCTGAAGAGATTGCGGGCGTTCGGACCACACGGCCTGAACGTTTCGACTTCAAACGGCACATACTAAGCTGTACTTATATAAAAATGCGAAAATAACTCGGTCTGGCTATTTGTTTACACGCATAACAGAGACGGTCTAGAACATGGAAAGGACGAGTAGGCTTTTAATGCGAAAAATGGAGTTCACTTCGAGGCTGAGAGTTTGTAGGTATTAAAGTTCGCCATTTTTAACATAGGATATTTCAAGAATCAATTTCATTCTTTTTTTTCAACTTAGGTGGCAGACAAGTACACGACCCACCGTATGGAAAGGGTTACCGTGACCTATGAATGTGTGCAACTCCAGGGGAGTCACACGCGTGCTACTGATCCTGTAAGAATAGAGAGTTTCTGTGCCGTCAGAGTAAAAGACACAATCGGGAGTAGCCTTTGGTCTTCCCACTGACAGCACAAAAACTCTCCAGTGAGCTCTGGGTATCCTACTCACCGCCGGGAACACAACACGAGGATATTATAGCCGTGGTATTCTGTAGGGTGAAGGTACTTCCCCAGTTGGACTGCTCAATTGGGACGGCAATACCTGTTTACTCATATACTTAACTGACGTTCAAATATGCCCTATATTTGAATGTCAGTTAAGCATCTATATCAAAAAATATTAAACAAAGTAGATAAAGCATTGAAAAATGTTTTTTTCGCTAGTTCCGTAGTTTGGTTCTACTAAGAAGATACCAGCAAGAAGCTCAGAGAACTATTAAATTAGTCGATTAAAATACAGGAAAAATTTCAAACCCGCGAACTTTCTCTTACAGGGGAAACGCTCTGATCCAAATTCTTCTATACATACGAGTATTATATCTTCTATATGTATATTCTATACATACGAGACAGGGTTGATTGGTAGAGAATGCCAGTGGCATTAAGTCCGCCTGTGTACTTGTGTGCATAAAACTTAAACAAATATAAAAACGGTTGGTAGCGCGAGTGTGACTCCCTTGGTTTTGCACACGTCCATAGGCCACGGTACCTAACCACTTTCCATATTATAAATATAATTTATAATGAATAGAATAAAGGTATTAAATCGTAAAAAAAAAAAAAAAAAAAAATATAAAAATATATATCTGTCTTACGGCGACGGTTAAGTGCCATCTACGATCAGGAAGAGGCATTTAAGGCTAGGGTACGACAATTGATCACCACAGAATTGGCAGAATCATCGTCTCAACAATAATGATATTTCTACTCATATTGATATGGGTATCTATATTTATGTATTATATTTATGTTATATATGTGTATATATTTTATGTATATGTATAACTATTCTGATTTATTTTAAATATATTATGATAAGTAGGTATAAGTACTGTTTATGTTTAAGAACCTATATATAATTAATCTATAGTCCTTATAGAACCAAACGCATCTCTTGTTAATATGCGCCTACCTCGTACTAGCTCTGCACCGCCCTATGGTAGACTGGCAGAGAATGCCTACGGCATTAAGTCCGCCAATGTACATCGTGCATAAAGTATAAATAAATAAATAATCACGTTAATCGACATTCACGTGATCGGAGCCATAACCTTTCTGGCACAATGTTGCCCACATTGTGGCAGTAAGGCTATTATAAAATCCAAGAATACTTGGACTATTAACAAGCTTGGAAATGAGCTGTTCGCTCAACTAGGTGTTTGTTTGTAAATAGACCAAAAAAAATGTCCGCTGAGTTTCTTGCCAGAGTCTTCTCAGATCGGGCCGCGTTTCGAGCCGGCGGTGGACCATTTGCTAAACTAGTTTTCATATTTCCTTTTGCATTGACGTTTTGTAAGTTCCGATTTATTGGTATATGCAGAATAAATGATTTTTGTCTTTGACTTTGACATATAGTTTTTAAAATATTTACGTGATAAAGACTAGTTGATACGCTAGCAAGAAATTTGCATGGCCGATTATCTACCTCAGGGGTAACTGGAAAATACTTCAGAGAGATGTGCCATGTCGTCAGTAGCAATGATGTACTCAGCGGACATGATTATTTATCTATTATCTATCTACAGATTATGTAGAAAGGTAAAAATCAAATCTCAAATTCTGGCGCGATTTGCACCCCATTCCCGACCACGGCTATCCTTGATTTTTTCTTGTTTAATATTTTTTATGTCGGTAACTTTAGTTCTCTGTCGGATAACCTCGTTCCGAATTCTATCCTTCAGAGAAACTGTGCTGTCAGTGGTAAAAGAACAAAAGCTTCTCCTGCTTTGTCTTTTACAC
This sequence comes from Eilema griseolum, assembly GCA_963662185.1. Taxonomy (NCBI): domain Eukaryota; kingdom Metazoa; phylum Arthropoda; class Insecta; order Lepidoptera; family Erebidae; genus Eilema; species Eilema griseolum. Next base: position 10,505,412 of record OY759253.1, read on the forward strand.
TGACTGCACAGAAACTTTCTGTGCTTACAAGGTTGGTAGCGCGAGTGTGACTCCCTTGGTTTTGCACACGTCCATAGGCCACGGTAACCACTTTCCATCAGGTGGGCTGTGTGCTTGTCTGCCACCATAGTGGTATAAAAAAAACATACATATAATCACGCCTTGGAGGGTTAGGCAGAGGTTAATTAACACCCACATTTCACCAATCATTGAATTAGGTCCCACGTAATAGGGGATGAGCCTATTGCCGTCTTTCGGGCACAATTGTTGGCTCAAGCCATTCATCTGAGGCTGAGTCTGGGCTGTATATATCTGTCTGTTGTTAAGCCAAATCCCTTAGTCGCCTTGTGCGACACCGCATGAGAAGAGATGGGGTGATCCAAATTCTACTCTGCCGGGTACCACGCGAGTATAGAGCACATATTAGGTCCAAGATATATAGTATTTTACTATCATCTGACAAATTTAAAATGAGAGGAAGCAACAGAGCTAATGATATTTACATAATATTATATTTTTCATGTTTGTGTGACCTTGAATTATTTTATTCATCAAATTATCGTCAGCTGACTTTTTATTTCCTTCAAGATTTTTCAACCGGAAAGCTATTGTCTTGTTTTTTTATTTCAGCTGCGTGCTTATAATACTTATCTATCTAAATAACTGTGGCTGACGATCAGTCTTTTATTAACGTGCCAGAAATCCAATCGTATTCCCCCTCGCCCATAAATTAAAAATGGTAAAAGGGCGGGAAAAGTTGGGTCATGTTCATATTTTATCGTTTTATTTATATTTAAGCATCAACTGCACCAATAAAAGTAAATTATTTGACAATTAAAAATTCTGACGTCACACTTCACAGACATATTTATTTCGTTACACATGCATACATTTACCTACTAATTAGTATTTATTACACATATTATTGCATGTTATGTCACAATCATTTATTTCATACAAGATTCCGTCATATAATTATTATAATTACTAGCGTAAACTGCATAACTTACCGTTTTTACGTTCAGTAAAAAGAACCTAACTTTTTTTTTAAATATAGGATTAACATAGGTTTAAAATCTAGAAACGAAGAGTTTTAAATGATTATCTTAATTACTTAGTAGTTCCCTATGGGGGTGACATGGTCACTGCGTGATCAAGCCCTCGTTTCGTCTGATGGTAAGCTGAAGGCAAAATCTCAGAGGGTCACAATTACATATATATACACACATATAGGTACCATGTTACAATGGCGACACTCAGCTTGACGGCCTCACAATATGCTTTTTCACGCCCCGCTGGCGCTTAACTAATTTGGACTAGATATATATAATACTCAATTTTTGATCTAAATATTCTATTTATAGAAATAATTTTATGCAAGCCATACATAATTTTCTATTTAAATAAATATTGACGTATAAAAAATCAAACTTACATGATGCTATTGTCGGCCATCTTGTTCGAATGCGCGCGAAGCACTAATAGATAGCAGAGGTCGTTACATTTCAATTAATTAGATATTATCATTAATGTATTTCCTAGGATGCGTGACTAACTTAATTGTAACTAATATGAATGCCCATTCATATATATAAACAATAAATGATAAATACTAACTACTATTGCAGAGATTATGCAGCCACAGTGGCGTGGCGTTAGTGAACTCGACTGCTTCGCAGAGGACGCGGATTTCATATCCCCTCAGTATCATTTATGCATGTAATATTTGCGGTTGTCATACCAACATCTATGGCAGTCAATACGGGTAATTGGAGCCCTAAAAAGTCCAACAGTTGGTCTAACAGCAATTCTTCGGTATATCACCTTTGGGTTGTGGGCGGTCGCTTCACTGAAAATATAGAACTTTAGCCAAATCTGCAGTTAGACCCCAGACCGAGATGAGAGTTACGGATACGGTTTCATTTAATTTTATACTTTAACTAGCTGTAGCCCGCCGCTCCGCCCGCGTGGATGTCGGTTATCGCTTAGTGTTTTTTTTTTATACCACTTAGGTGGCAGACAAGCGCACGGCCCACCTGATGGAAAGTGGTTACCGTGGCATATGGACGTGTGTAACACCACAGAAGCTACACTCGCGCTGCCGACGCTATAAGCACAGAGTTTCTGTGCCGTCAGTGTAGAGGACAACTATAGGACGACAAAGGAGGAAGGACCAACTATACTCTGCCGGGAACCACGCGGATTTCCGCACGAAAAAAAGTTGTCCTACTAGCAACAAAGTAGATGAATTAAATGAAATAACATATATATCTTATTAAATTGAATTTAATTATAAAAGATATTATTTATATACAATCAAATAAATACTTTAACTTACATAATTCGATCACAGATCTTGAGAATTTATTTTTATACAATTTCAATAACACACAATAACTACTATTTTTATACAGGGTGTATTTTTATAAACGGGGCAGTTTTTTAGGAGACGTTCTCTAACTTTTTGAGATATTTTGAACTGCATTCACAGATTTTGACAAAATCGGTACAGTCAGCAAGAAAAATGCTAAATTTCCATAATAATTTTTTGTTCCAATCGATCCCATTTCATGTGGCACCGTACCATTAATGCCTGGAATTCATTACCAGCTCACGTATTTCCTTCTTCCTACAGTCCCGGGTCCTTTAAGCGGGGCGTGAAAAAGCATCTGATGACACCGTCAAGCTGAGTGTCACTATTGTCACACGGTATGTGTAAGTAATGGTGACCCTCTTTTCTGAGACTTTGCCTTCAGCTTACCATCAGGCAAGGCGAAGTCTAATTGACGTGTTCTATATAAAAAAAAAATGTGAGGATCAAAATACTCTACGGGACCATTTTAGCTTTGAGTACTAGGAAAGACAGAAATCGCCAAAAACGTTTCCCATACATTTCAGCCAGAGAATCAAGATTTTACAGTAGTTAAACTTTTTGCTTTGGGTAGGAATTGAGTAGGATTGACTAAACAGTAATTCCTTCACAGTAGTTCCTTCCTTCCCCTCCCCACTCTTCAGAGCACGCCACTGCCGCTGCAGGACAATCTCAATATCCTAGGTATGGATGTTCGCTGCAACCTGAATAACAAAAACTACATCGAAAGCATCATCAAAACAGCCTCACGAAAACTCGGAGTCCTGAACAGAGTGAGACGATTTTTCACGCCGGAGCAGCGGTGTCTTCTATACAAGACACAAATTCGCTCCTGTGTGGAGTACTGCTCGCATCTCTGGGATGGTTCAGCAAAGTACTTACTAGATGCTCTCGACAGGTTGCAGCGACGTGCGATCCGCATCATTGGGAATCCCGAGATCACGAACACCCTAGAACCTTTACAGCTGCGTAGAGATGTTGCGTCCATGGCTGTATTTTACCGTCTGTACCATGGGGAGTGTTCTGATGAGCTCTTCCAATTAGTCCCACCCTCCCCTTTCCTACACAGGACAACGCGTGCAGGTCTTAGATGTCATCCGCACACGGTGCAAAACATCCGATCAAGAACCAAGCGGTTCGGAGACTCTTTCCTCTGTCGCACCATTAAGGCCTGGAATTCATTACCAGCTCACGTGTTTCCTTCTTCCTACAGTCCCGGGTCCTTTAAGCGGGGCGTGAAAAAGCATATGATAAGGCCGTCAAGCTGAGTGTCACCATTGTCACACGGTATGTGTGGGTAATGGTGACCCTCTTTTCTGGGATTTTGCCTTCAGCTTACCATCAGGCAAGGCGAAGTCCAATTGACGTGTCCTATATAAAAAAAAAAAAAAAAAAAAAAAAGAATTTTCACCTACTAATTGATTACAAATTTGATTCAAAAATCTTTATCATTCTTAGTTAGAGCAGAGAAAAGTCGTGTTATTTATTATTAAAGAATTTCTGATAAAATATGTTCTAATCGTGTAAAATTGGATTTAATAGAAGCATATTTTGTCAATAATTGAAATGCGGTAACTGCGTCAGTGTGGTATCTATTGCGGCATATGCCAATCACACTAATGTTGTTGTCGCTTGAAGGGACGGGAAGTTTTTAGAGTTGCGAAACTATTATACTATTAGTTTATGAGTTTAGAGTTGTGAAACTATTGATGTTACTATAAGTTTATGAGTTTACAGTTGCGAAACTATTAAGGTTACGATAAGTTTATGAGTTTAGAGTTGCGAAACTATTAATGTTACTATAAGTTTGTGAGTTTAGAGTTGCGAAACTATTAATGTTACTATAAGTTTATCGGTCTTATTACAAAACACGGACTAACTCTAAAACCAGGTTTAAATCGTCTTTAGACCATGGTCTAAAGAAATTTTTATTACAAAAAGGGTTTTATTACTAAACCATGGACTATCTCTGGTCTAAAGATAAACCTGCGTGACCCCTAGTTTAACGTTGGTCTAAAGTGTAAATCACAATAATAATATGTCAAACTTGCCATTTTGAACTTAGCCGGTTAGCGTCAGATAAATTCGTTTACTTTCTTATAATACTATGCTCGTAATGGATATTGACGCAGTTGATCTGATGGATATCGCAGATATTAATATCGTGGAGTCATTGGACATACCACGCTTACCTAACAGACATCGTATTCCAGTAAACCCCTTTATCGAACTATCTGAAGAAGCTTTTTATGCAAAAGTATAGGTTTACTAAACGTTTTAAATAACTTGCAATAAATATATTTTAAAGTAGGTATAAAAATTGGGAAAAATTTGATACCAAGTCAGCGCGAACGGAAAAGTTCGTTCCATTTCACGTCCATAGATCTCCCAATATCATACATAACAATGATTGCTAAATAAAGGCATCATAATGATATTTTATTATAAATTAAAGTATAACTATTATTCATAATATTGAATTTAATGAAAATGTATTATCTAAATCTTTTTTTCACCATTTTTAGTATATATTATTTATTAATGATGTCAGACAATTTTTGTTTTCGGAGGAAACGGAACGTTGCGATTGAATGGTATCATAATGAACGAACAATAGTTTGAGTAATCTGTGGTTTTATTTAAGTCAAGGTCTAAATTATGGTACTAAGTAGTCTACGGATAATTCAGCTTTTGTAATAAGGAGAAGTTTAGACCATGGTCTTGAGATTAAGCCTAGACTTTATAGTTCAGGTTTAAACCTGACTTATTTCAGTTTTTTGTAATAAGACCATATGAGTTTAGAGTTGCGAAACTATTAATGTTACGATAAGTTTATGAGTTTAGAGTTGCGAAACTATTAATGTTACTATAAGTTTGTGAATTTAGAGTTGCGAAACTATTAATGTTACTATAAGCTTATGAGTTTAGAGTTGCGCAACTGTTAATGTTACTATAAGTACTAAAATTTACATGTATTATAAGAAATAATTATGTACTACATTGTTATCTTAAAATCTGTTAAAACACTGTATTATTATATGAAATAAATAAATGAAAGTAATTTAAATATGGAATTTTATTGTTGATGATGAATCTTTTGAGTTTATTTTGTTAAATTAGTTTTAATGTACAGGGATTTCTTTTCATTTAATTTACCATGTTTGTTAGAGAGATTTGATCATTATGATTTACAATATCGATTGATGCCATAAAAAATCAGGATGTTATTTTGTCGGATTTCAGTTGGTTCGAGTCCCGGGTGCACCAAGCGACTTTTAGAAAATCTTTGAATGCAGTTTTGTTTCTTTTTAAAAATTAAATAATGTCTCATTTAAGTAAAATTAGCCAACTTAAGGTAGTTTCCCTCCAGGGTCCGACTTATTTTTCCACCCTGTATATGCCGGGAAATCTAGTAGTCTAGATGATTTTTTTAAATCAGCTTCTATACCAGACCCAAACGTATTCTTCTCAAAGTGCCCTTGCCTTTTTCTCGGGTTTGGGTAGTCTTTATATCCTTTTTATTCACATAGACCCCTTGTAAGGTATCACAGACCCTTGGGATACCCGGTATCAATACCAGACTTTTAAATCACACCATAAATCTTAAGGCACATTCTTCTGATAACAATCTGTTCAACATTCAGTCTCAACTTAATCTCAATCACCCAAGTGCCAAAAATGGTATTCGATTTTGACATTTGGCAGAGAGAATAGATTTAAACTTTTTTATGATTCGGTTACTTCGGTGACAGACAAGCACAGGGAAACTGATGGGAAATTGGTTACCGTGGCATATAGATGTGTGTAACACTAGGGGAGTCACACTCATACTGCCTGCTGATGGGAACTGAGAGTTTCTGTGGCGCCAGTACAGAAGACAAAGCAGGACAAGCCCATGCTCTTCCCACTAACAACACAAAAACTCTCCAGTGATCTCTGACTACGCTACTCACCGCTGGGAACCCAATACATACCTGATGGAAATTGGTTACCGTGGCATATACACGTGTGTAACACCAGGGGAGTCACACTCGCACTGCCGAGTATGAGAACAGAGTTTCTGTGCCGCCAGTGCAGAAGACAAAGCAGGATAAGCCTCTGGTCTTCCCACTGACAAAACAAAAACTCTCCAGTGAGCTCTGACTACCCTACTCACCGCCGGGATCATAATACCTGATGGAAAGTGATTACGGTGTACTATTTGTAACGCCAAGGGAGTCACAATCTTGCTGCCAACCCTATATAAACTTTGTAATGCCCTTCTTGAAGAATCCCATATTATAATCGCTTGGGAAAACCACAGCAGGGGTTCATTCCACAGCTTGAGTGTGCGTGGGATGAAGTTTCTTTCATACCGCACAGTGCGCACCGTTTCCGCTTGTAATGTTTGAGGATGAAATCCTTATCTATGGCGAGTGATGCATACTATCGTATTAGAGAATTAGCCTCAGGATATACCAAATCATAGACTACGCATCTTCATCATTTCCACTATCCGTAGATAATTCTCCATCACCAATAAATACTTCTTCTTGGGCTGAGTTAATTTTTTTACTAAGCTGTAGAACTGACGCCATTGCCATACCAGTGCCGAAACTATACTCTATGGGCTTCAAACTCTCGTCTACATCATCATTGTTTATGGCTGCTCTATGGTTCGACGGTGAAGGTTTATTATGAGAACCATAGACAGGTTTATGGTTTGGGTAATTTTTTTTTCTAACTACTCTATGTCTACGGACATCGTGTAGTAATGATTTATGATTTTCATTATCTAATTCGTAATCAGACGATGATGATAGTTCTAAATCATTTTTTGAGAATTTTATACCATTATTTTTGATGGCAACACTGTCTTCCGCATCCGTTAGGTCAGATAAGCCACTAGATTCTACATCTTTGTATGAAGATATCGTGGATATCTCTGAATTCACATGTTTACACCATTTCGTTATATCATACTTATTTACAGTTAAAAGTTTACTTTTTATATTAAGATTAGCGTTTGCCTCAAGAATGTCGCCACAGATATCATTTTCGTGATAATATTTTGCAATATTTAGCTTAAATTTCTTATGTTTTCTTCGTAATTTCTTTGTTGAACTACTTAAATTATGTTTTTTTGGAGTATGCCTATTTAATTTCTTAATATAACCTCTTCTTTCAACGAAATCGTCGATATCTATTTGCCTAGGAAACTCCGGTATGATTTTTAATTCCGGCATAGTTTTTGCTAACGCTTGCCTCTCTCTTTCTCTCATAACGTCTTCTCTTTTCCCCAACTTCCTTTTTAATTCACAGAAAACGATTTGAGAAGTCTCTCTCTCCTTTTTACCAGGCCCCGTAGTCACATCCCCAGCTGCCTGTATAGTGTCGTCGTCGTCGGTCCTAACAAAATAAAAAACTTCATCCTTACTCTCTGGTACTCGGTCTTCGATTTTCAAAATTCCGGCGTTTTCTAAAACTTCCTCTTTTTCTCGTATCACTTCTTTTTCGTTTTTATTTTGTATCTTTTTCAATCTTAATTGCGAATTTTGTATTGTATTCAAACATTTTGTTAAATTATCAACTATATCATCTATATCACTGTTTAAAACGTCCAGATTTATTTCTTGTTTGTTCATCGCACAGGAGTCTAAGAAAACATCTAGACTATTGCATTTATTGAGAATTAATTTGACTTCTAAGCAACTTTTAGCTATGCCTGTATGTATTTCAGAATACAACCAGTTATCGGTGAACGCTGTCCCCAATTTTTTAATATTTTCACCGTCTTTCGTTGCAGAATTTTTGAGTAAACGGTACATCCTTTCCAAAGATTCTAAATTTTGTTTGAATTCTTCTGTGAGATGTGGTAGTACAGAGTAATGTATCCAGTATATTCTTTCATTGTAGTTCTTGTAGAGCCGTTGGGCTGTCGGAGTGGGTACGTAATGGGTCATAGCCAGATGTTTTAGAAGAGTAGACTGTACCACGAGGAACGCATGATGTATTTTCTGAAACAAATAAAAATATATTTTTGTAATCTGAGGGTTCCTCTAAGCGAAATTCTTGAGGCTTTTGCGGTTTTTATGCGACTGTTACGGGAGATTGGAATCTCCAAACTTTGATATGGAAGGCAGCACTCTAGTTTCGTCTTTAAAAGAAATTATAGACGATCAGAGCTTGACAGCGCCCAAATGGTAGGAACGCCCCGCCACCTCACTTACGCATAACAAAAAAAACTAACGAAGCTTATTTTCGGATATGTTTGTCAACTAGTCATAATGTAACTAAACGCGCGAGCGAGTGGACGTGTTGTTCTATAAAATACTAGTTGTTACCCACGGCCCCATTCGCGTCAATGTCGGTTTTCTTGACAAAACATAGCCTATGTCATTTCTAATCTACCGCTATACCAAATTTCATCAAAAATGGTTCAACGGTTTCTTTCGCTTTTATAATATTAGTATGGATGTCAGCGCTATAGTCCATACACAGAGAGCGTACACGGATTTATCAGGCGACTAGACGACTGACCGCAAGGTTCAAAAAAATGTATTTCTTTTATACCACTTATGTGGCAGATAAGCACACGGCCCACCTGATGGGAAGTAGTTACCGTGGCCTATGGACGTATGCAACACCAAGGGTGTTAAACTCGCGCTGCCGACCACGAAGAAACCTTCTGATGCCCCTCTTGAAGAACCCCATATTGTAGGTGCTTGGGAAAACCGTAGCAGGGAGGTCATTCCACAGCTTGAGTGTACGTGGGATGAAGTTTATTTGTATTTAAGTATGTTTATCCGTATTCTAGATCCCATAACAAGACAAAACCTTTAATGAATAACGGTTACTATAAAGTAGATGTGTATCTTGATGATGTAAATGCGTGATCAACATAAGTCTCTTGCTTGCTCGCACAAAATAAATTGTAAACTAAAGCAAATTTAAAAAAAAGATAGATGATCTAGTTCTATTATAGTTCGCTGAGTTTCTTGCTGGTATCTTCTCAGTAGAACTAACCTACCGAACCAGCGAAAGAATGATTTTCCAATGGTTTATTTTTATATTATTTCATATTTTTATATTATTTCTTGACATTATTGTAAAATTTATATGCCTTAACTGAATAAACGAATTTGATTCTTTGATTCTTGATTCTTCTTTGAGAGCTAGTTAAGCTTTGGTTCTAGATAACTTTGTGTGGAATGTCATAGAGTATTGGAATATTTATTTATTTACCATGAGATTATCATCCGGGTCCCTGTGTACAGCATCCCATGCTACATCTGCCTGCAGCCAGGGTGCGTTTCCGAGGACGGCTGACGAAGCCCTGGACATCAGCACCGAGAGGGCGCTCTGCTGTCTGCAGAGGAGGGTATGCGTGGAGTCGATCACGGAGGTGAGGGAACCACTGCGAAGATTAAAAAGAAACATCAGCAGAACTGTAATGGTTAAACACAGAGCAAATATATAAATATGCTAGCTACCCTCGGTTGAAGTAACAGCTCTGAAACTTTTGTCGTGTCTAAATTTTACGAATAGATTAAATATAGTGCTCAAATAACTTTGAAAACAGTGAAAAATCATAGATTGTGCCCTATCTATTAATTGTGATATAAATTAGGCGGGAAAAAATAACAAACTGTGGAAAAAAATTGCGTCGTAATTGATTTCGCTCAGACATACCAGTACCGATCCTAAATACCAAAAGAAATGAAGTGTTTTAAGTGCGAAAACGAGTTTAATACCCGGGGTAGTTAATAACCGGGTAGTCCACAACTGGAATAGACTACCCGAGGATGTTGTGACTGCCACTTCAGTGAACAACTTTAAAAACAGACTGGATCACTGGTTGCTAACAAACAAACTTCACAACTCTGGGCCCAAACAAGTGTAGTGACTAAATTGAACTGTTCTTCAACATGTGTGAACTGTGACATAGACATATCAGCTCAAAGCTGCTCGTCTATAATGAATAATAATATTGCCGTGGAATTTCGATTCTCTTCCCGTAAGCCCTGGGAACCTATTCCCGGGATAAATAATAGATTTCGCAAGCGTTTTTATGTTAGCTGGAAGGGTTAGAGGGGATATTAGTAACTTCGATTTTCAATCAATCAATGAATTAGCCTATTGCAGTTCACTGCTGGACATAGGCCTCTCCCAATGTTGGGAGGCTTTGGCCTACTGTTTCCACGCTGGCCAGGCGTATTGGTACAGGGTTTTATTTAGAGTTTTCCTTTTTTTTATACAACTTAGGTGGCAGACAAGCACACGGCCCACCTGATGGAAAGTGGTTACTATGACCTATGAACGTGTGAACACCAGTGGAGTCACATCCGTGCTGCCGACCCTGTCAGAACAGTGATTTTGTGCCGTCAGTGTAGAGGACAAAGCAGGACAAGCGTTTGGTCGTCCCACTGACAGCACAAAAACTCTCCAGTGAGCTCTGGCTACCCTACTCACTGCCGGGAACACAACACGAAGTTATTATAACCGCGGTATTCTGTAGAGCGGAGGTACTTCCCCAGTCGGCCTCTTGCGACGGATGAGATTCGGATGGGATGGGGTAGTTCACTACTATTATTTCTATGGAGAAAGAATACAAGGTTCACTACCCCATCTCATCAGAAGGTGGTGATGACGGCACCACACGGATTTTTTCCTATATTAGTCTTTGCCTTCAGCTTACCATCAGGCGAGACGAAAGCAAATTGACGTGACCAATATTTAAAAAAGGACTGATTGAAACTACTCAGCATGATGTTTCAATTATACGTTTTTATAATATAATATATAATATCGGAAACTCAAAACATGGTAAATGTCCTGATTATTTTGGTACTGATGTGAGTGACCATGATAGTTTAAATACCTTGTGGCGATGCCACATGTACCCAGCGCCATCTAGCGACAGCAAGCAGAACTACTGCGAATCCTACATCGCGCAAGTAAAGTTCTCGCGCTGGGAGAACATGTGGTGGCAAGGTGATCACGCCTGGCGGGCCGCGGCCCGCCAGGCGTAATCACCTTGCCTGGTCGGAGGATCCTCCCTTTGTGTTGGAGGAACATCACACCTCGTTCCTCCACAGTGGTGACCCCGACGTGATCTGATCACGTAACCTTCGCTGAGCATATCATCAGCATTCTCATCGTCACATCCCATTCACTTCTCCCGCATGAGCGGTAATCAAATCTTCGCCATCCAGCAATTTCGGCCCTTACAAGGATACCACAGCATGCAGCGACCGCTGCAGCCTGGTTACCCTTCGGCCTCACCTGCATCTAAGGCATACAGTGCACGTACATACGGTCCACGTAAGAAGAGGACATCTCTCCCGTCTACGTGGCACTCAGCCATTACGCAGCATTCGCCCATTCGCCCCAATACACGGGGGACTTACCTCGCTTAATCGAGGATTCGCCCCGTCACTGCCGAGGACTCACCTCGCCCCACTGGCGGCTCGCCGAGGATTCATCTCGACGCATCGAGCCCCAGCTCAAGGCGTTTCACAGCAGGACCGCAGCACCGCAGCACCGCACTTGTCCCGCGTCTTCGGGACCAGCGGTAGTCCCGACTCACTGGGACTAGCGAGGAAGACTGTTCCACTAACGGAATAAGCGGCGTCCAGTTCCGACGAAACGGAACTACTCAAGACTGGAAATGGCATGCTCATCAAGAGAGCTTAGACAGCCGACTCATCGCAAATCAACCTCCGGTCTTGGAGGGGAGTGATGTGGCGATGCCACATGTACCCAGCGCCATCTAGCGACAGCAAGCAGAACTACTGCGAATCCTACATCGCGCAAGTAAAGTTCTCGCGCTGGGAGAACATGTATACTTCAACCCAACGACAATCGTTGGGCCGCGGCCCGCCAGGCGTGATCACCTTGCCTGGTCGGAGGATCCTCCCTTTGTGTTGGAGGAACATCACACCTCGTTCCTCCACAACCTTATAGAATTTACTTTGTTGTCCGTCTGTCTGTCTGTCTGTCTGTCTGTCAAAACCTTTTTCTCAGAAATGCGTCGAGGTATTAAGTTGAAATTCATACCATAGACCTGAGTGGTCTATAACGTCTTGAAACTGTACAAAAATCAAACTTCTATAACATAAGCTCACGCCTATATCCCCGAAGGGTAGGCAGAGGTGCTAGCACCCACATTTCGCCAGTTTATGTTTAGGTGGCGAGCCTATTGCCATTAACTGGGCACCTTTAAACCTGCAATAAATACAAACATAACTTCGAAAAGCATCGAAAAGTCATTGGGCTGTGCTAAGGTAAAACCTGGGACCGAACCCGAGACCTCGTCTCAGCAGTCGATTATTCATACCACTAGGCTACCGCAGTCAAAGAAATCAATAAATATTACGGTTCATGTAGCTCAAGTTACGGAACTCTCGGTGCGCGAGTCCAACTCGCACTTGACCAATTTTTTTTAATCAAACTTTACTTACAGTTGAGCATGCAACGCTTGGTACTCCTTCAAACAAGCGGCCGTTCGTCTGGCGAGTGCCAGGTACTCCCGCATAACCCTCAGCAATGACGTCAGGGTACCCCCACACTTGGAACGGTGTGCCCACCGTACCAGCAGTGGGATGGTGGCGTATGCTGTCACATTGAGGAGAGTAGACCGTTGGAAACTGGAATTAACATTTCTTATGTTATTTTAGGGTTCCGTATCTAGGAGGGAAAAGAAAATGGAACCCTTATAGGATCACTTTTTTGTCCGTCCGTCTGCCTGCCTGTCTGTCTGTCTGTCTGTCAAGACCATTTTCTCAGGAATGCGTGGAGGTTTCAAGTTGAAATTCATATCACATACTCAGGTCTATAAGGTCTTAAAACTGTGCAAAAATCATACATACATATAATCACGCCTTTGTCCCCGGGGGGTTTTTTTTTTTTACGTGCGCAAAATCCCCACTCCCCATGTCGGACTCGAACCGACTAAAACGCACGCCTGTGGGTCGCTTTCGTTCGCTCGGGTGTGTGGGGACTACAGAGTCCCCAACTCGTTCCCGGAAAACGGGGAGGCGCGCCAGGCGCGCCGCCGCCGCGGCCAGCTTCTGCCAGGGTGACAGGCGGCTCCACCTGTCACCCCCAGGCCGGCGCTCATGTACGGTTCATCGACCTCCGACGTCCGAGTTGCCTTCGTACGCGGGCAGTGTCCCCGGGGGGTTAGACAGAGGTGAATAAACACCCGCATTTCACCAATCATTGAATTCGGTCCCACGTAATAGGGGACTGTTGACTCAAGGCATGCATCTGAGGCTGAATTTGGGCTGTATATATCTGTCTAATGTTTAACAGCCCTATCCCTTAGTCGCCTTGTACGACACCGCATGGGAAGAGATGGGGTAGTCCAAATTCTAATCTGCCGGGAACCACGCGGCAAAAAATCATACTTCTAAGTTAACACATTCAAAATATATAATGGTTTAAGTAGCTTAAGTTACGGAACTTTCGGTGCGCGACTCGCACTTGACCGGCTTTTTTTTATAAATAAAAATCGTTGGAACATTCGAATCTTCAAACGGAGTCATTAGCGACATCAAGCTTACCTTCTAGGAGGGAATGCAATCACACAAGCGGTAACTCCCAATGCTGAGGCCAGTTTCTCTCCTCTAGTCAACCACCCCTTGCCACCCGCAGCTGTTCTCACCTCATCGGGGGATGGAGACTCTTGCTCCACCTCTATGCTGTCCTCTCTGAATAATAACCCACTTTCAAGGATTGAGATTATGTGGACTCGACTGTTTAATACCTGAAATGTGATTAAAATTTAAATTGTATATTTGATACTAAATTTCTTAAAATGTGGTGTTTTTTATTTATATGCAGTTGTTTTTTTACACATAACTTTGAAAAGCAACAAAAAGTCATTGGTGTGTGCCGTGGTTAGACCTGGGATCGAACCCGAGACCTCGTCTGAGCAGTCCATTACCCATATCACTAGGTTCTAACATTGTTACAAACAGGGACACCTGAAGCTGGACAGACGATCCACCCACAATGTCCTACTTTATCCATTTCCACATCCCTCACATTACTGATTGATTGAGGGCACCAACAATAAAATGGAATCTACATGGATAGATTCCATTTTATTGTTGGTGCCCTCAATCTTGATGTCGTCCAGAGGTTCTTTTTCAGACCCTGCTTAAAGAACTCGGAATTGTAGGAATGTGTTGTCAGAAGAAGTGTTAACAAGAATCGTCACCTGAATGTAATCCGGGTTGCATCTATAAAGAGAATTATTTCAAGTGGATCTGTTTTCCTACTTCCAGTTTCCACAATTTGATTTGATGAGCTATTATAGAAGCATCTGCAGTGAGAACCTGAATCCTGAGAAAAAAGCCTGTGTCAAAGGCCTACTTAACAAGCTCAAGAAACAATAAAAACTTACCATGTTAGGCCTAAGTTTAAAAGCGACCCATCTTCTCGACAAAATAGGTGGGCTGAAGTCTTGCTTCATGAATAACGCCATCTGAAATTAATTGTGGTATGATTTAATTAATCTGTACTAACATAATAGAGTTGAAGAGAGTGGTATAATAATGGGCATACTGATCGTTCAGCCAGGTCTCACTCTGTAATGCGAAACAGACTCATTAAAAAAGTAAAACCATTAAACATTACTGGCCATCCCAAGGTTGCCTGGTAGAAATCGCTTCAGCGATAAGGCCGCCCATTGTACATTAAACGGTATATGCATGTTTACTACTTGTCCCACTTGTAAATGTATTGGTGTACAATAAAGTAATCAAGTGGCTCCCAATTCGACTTCGCAGGAATGCCCATATTCTGACATTATTATATTATGTTAATCCCACCACTCCCTCTTATCTCAAAGAATGATTCCAGTTCCTCCATGACACACATACGAGATGCCTGAGGTCAACCTAGAATTTGAGGCTGAGAATGCCAATACATTCAACTGAATACTTCAACAAGGCTGTGCACATATGGAACGCATTCCCATTGAGTATCAGACGAGCAAAATCCCTAAACGTATTTAAAGCAATGGTCCTTTACCATTGCTTTAAATACTACTAATAATAATAATAATACTACCTATCATTGTGAACACTGTGACAGCTCACAATTAATATGCTTACTATTTTCACTTCTTATTAGTATGTACTATTTACTTTGGATATCTATTTATGTGCTAAAGTTGTATATTTATTTTACTTTATTTGAACTTCTCTCATATCATTCTTACTTTTTGTTTATTTTTTTTTTAATACACCTTGTTTCTTGTTTATTTGCTGACTACAACAAATCTTTTGCTTTATTACACTACTGTCCATCCCAAGGTTGCCTGGAAGAAATCGCTTCTAGCGATAAGGTTGCCCATTGTACATTAAACTGTATGCATGCTAACTACAAGTTTTTCTGTAATCTATTGGTTTACAATAAAGTATTATCTATCTATCTAAATATGGAATGAATGGTTGAATGCAAAAGCCTTCATTTCATCTATTGTTAATCTCCTAGGCATGACCAGATCATTGCAAATACCTATATTCATGTATTCAAATATTTGCACTGAGCGGGGATGTAACCGCGCCTCCTGAGTAGCGGCCACATTCACTACCACCACTCCATGGAGATGGCCTATTACTGTCAAACGAGAAATTTGTGATGGGTTGTGTATATCTACTGTCTGATAGAGAACAGCTCTATTCCTATGGCAGAGATGGGTAGCCCTATCTACTTCACCGGGAACTAACACGGCAGTTTCTGCGATGATTCATCATAACCCTAATATTGCTCAATTAATTGTTAAAAGCATCTGTATCTGAATATAGTAACACCACCCTATCTCAACCGAAAAGTATCGTAAGCAGCGACTGACGGAAAAATACGCAGATGATATCACTACGAGAGGACAGTGGAAAGAGTAGGCCAAAGCCTCTCTATTTTGAGAGAGATCTATGTCCAGCAGTGGACTGCGATTGATTTATTGTAGTTACTGTAATGTTACTATTTCCGTGTTAGTAAGCGACATGCCGGTTGATATCTTATTTCTACTAACCTAGCAGTACTGCCACAGAGTTTATGAAAAGCTTAAAATGGAAAATTAAATATATTATAACATATCATAGGAAATTACCTTTAATGGTTATTTAATGAAGGAAAATTAATTGTTTTTACATTTTCCAGTGAAATTCACGAATTTCACTTGACTACGAGTGACATAAGTTTGACATTTGACATGTTTGGCATTTTAAAAACTTTAAATGTGCGTTTGTAACGATGGTAATTGAAAAGTCAGTTCCGTAATTCGAACTTTCTGTCATAAATTATCCGTATTATTGTAATTAATATTATTAAATTCATCTTCAATTATTATTATTATTCTTCTCTTTCATCTAAGCATTAATCCCAGTCTCATCCAAAACTGTGAAAGTTGTGAAGCTGTTAAGGAGTTTGGGGTGCGCTTTATGGCTTTACAAGTCCAACT
The DNA here is from genome assembly GCA_963662185.1 of Eilema griseolum. Lineage (NCBI taxonomy): Eukaryota > Metazoa > Arthropoda > Insecta > Lepidoptera > Erebidae > Eilema > Eilema griseolum. The sequence goes on from OY759253.1 coordinate 10,522,238, forward strand.
GCGAATTAGGCTGAATTTCGATATTTTCCATGAAGCAAGTGCCAATCTGACCTACACAGCACAAAGGCGATATCGAAGCATTGCAACTAGACCATTTGTTGGACTTTTGAGGACTCCCAACTACCATGAACTACTGCAGATGTTCGTATTGCAACCGACCGAGACAGACGGCCTAACGTACTCTTCACACTCCTGCATGGCGACCACATTTACTACCTCCACACCACAGAGGCCTTCCTTGTGAGGCTGCATTATTATTATTGTTTTAAAATATTTAGAGCGGTTTTCACTAACTGTTATAACTTATAACCGTGATTTTAACCAAACTACGTTAGCAAGTTTTACTCGTACACTCTACCCAGTCTGCCCCTTGCTTGCCCACGCCACAGAGGTCACTAATGTAACAAATAAGTGGTGAGAGAGGAAAGTAAAAAAATTGGGTAAGTAAAATAAGAAAGTCGTGAAAAATAGATGATCACGCTGGTCATGTCATGTTTAGTATTTATCGTACACGCGCAAACTTCTAAAAGTACGAAATGGATAATAAAATAACGTATACTGGGGAAGTACCTCCGCCCTACAGAATACCGCAGTTATAATAACTTCGTGTTGTGTTCCCAGCGGTGAGTAGGGTAGCCAGAGCTCACTGGAGAATTTGTGCTGTCAGTGAGAAGACTAAAGGCTTGTCCTGCTTTGTCTTCTACTGACGGCAGAGAAACTCTGTACACAGGGTTGGCAGCGCGACTGTGACTCCTCTGGTGTTACAGACGTCCATAGGCCACGGTAACTACTTTCCATCAGGTGGGCCGTGTGCTTGTCTGCCAACTAAGTGGTATAAAAAAAAAACATACATATAAACAGACCTTTATCCCCGGAGGGATAGGCACAAGTGAATTAACAATCACATTTCACCAATCATTGAATTCAGTCCCACGTAATAGGGGGTGAGTCTATTGCCGTCTTCCGGGTAGGTACTATTGTTGACTTAAACCATGCATCTGAGTCTAGGCTGTGTATATCAGTCAGGTAATTCAATCAAATAGCATGAAGTTATATTAACTCAATATAACTGTTCGTGCAACGCCTCCGCCATACCCTTCTAACCTAAACTATCATTGTTGTTTTGTTATGACATTAACATAACTGCGGCTTTGGCTTCGCTCATTCCAGCGGATTTTAATAAAACAAGTATTAATATAAGGTTGTAACATAAAACAAAAATAACAAAAACCTAACATTATATTTCTTTATTAATATACAATCACCATTAAGTATAAAAATTGGTTACAACAGAAATATTATTATTACATTATTAACATATTTACAATATTTAACTAATAAATTTCATACAAAAAATAAATGCGTAAATATAATAAACATATGAACTGTAAAACATGGATGAATCCTTCCTTCGCCACCACTTGTGTGGTGACGAAGGAAGAATAGAAGTATCACCACCCATCTCATGCGAAGGGTGTCGTAAGAGGCGACTAACGGAACAATACGCAGACGATAGCACTGCGAGAGAAGGAAAACTCGAAACAAAACCCTGTACCAACCCGTCTGGCCAGTGTGGAAATAGTAGGCCAAAGCCTCCCAACATTAGGAGAGGCCTATGTCCAGCATTGGGCTGTGATAGGCTTGTAGCCGACCGCATGCTGCAGCAGCTGCGGGTCGTCCGACCGCAAGAAATTGTCCTTCATGGTACAAATGCCATTACTATCATCCCACGATCCGCTCATTGGTATATAACTACACATATTAATTTTGTAACCAACATTATTTAGACTTTTTTTTACGTGCGCAAAATTCCCACGGATACGCCCCCACCGGAGCCAATGGGAGAGGTTATGTCAAAACGCACGCCGCCTGTGGGTTGTTGTTGGTTGCCGAAGGTGAGGTTAACAGGCATATCCCTCGCACCCCGGCCAACCCAGGGCCTCGGGCGTGGGGACCACATAGTCCCCAACTCGTCCCCGGAAATGGAGAGGCGCGCTAGGTGCGCTGCCACCGCGGCCTGCTTCTGTCAGGGTGACAGACGGCTCCACCCGTCACCCCCAGGCCTGCGCTTATGGGGGAAGGAGGTCGTTCATCGACCTCGCGGGCAGCTTGGCTTGCGATCCTTCGTCACTCCCGCTGCCACTCCCGCCCCGCCTCCTCCTTCACGAGCATCACTTGCTCGCAGAAGGAGGCGCCGGCCGCCCACGCATCCATCGCCGCTCGGTGCGGTGGAGAGCGTGAGAACCCTCACTCCCAGGGCCGCCACAAGCTCCCGCCTCGGCGTCTCCCACGCCGGACACTCGGTGAGCGTGTGCGGACCTGAGTCCTCGCTCGCGTCGCAGTGATGGCACTCGGACGTTGTCTCTTTCTCCATCCGACGCAGATATTTTCCGAAGCACCCGTGCTCGGTGATCATCTGCGTCAGACGGTACGAGAGGCTGCCGTGTGGCCTCTCTAGCCACTCCCCCATGGTGGGTCTTACCGCCGCTACTACGGCGCGCCCTAACATTATTTAGACTTTATGTTCGATGTACATTGGCGGACTTGTTAAACTTTGACATGGATAAACGGTAACAAAGCAGCAATGAATTAAAACAATAAACGATATTATCACGTCGTCTACTTCACGGTACGCTGTACCTGGTACGTGCTGTATGCGGTCGGCTATGCAATTAATCGTAATCTACTAATGTTTACAGAGGAAAGATTTGTTTGTAATCGATAACCTCTTAAGTACTTTATTTTAAGTGCGAAATATCCTCACGGATACCTCCCCACTGGAGCCGGTGGGAGAGGTTATGTCGGACTCGAACCGACTAAAACGCACGCCGCCTGAGGGTCGTTGTTGGTTGCCGAAGGTGAGGTTGACAGGTATATCCCTCGCACCCCAGCCTACCAAGGGCCATCTCTCTCGATGTGGCCCTCCTCGGGTGTGGGGACCACAGAGTTCCCCAGCTATTTCCCGAAATCGGGGAGACGCGCGACGCGTGCCGCAGCCGCGGCCTGCTTCTGCTGGGGTGACAAGCGGCTCCACCTTTCACCCACAGGCCTGTGTTAATGGGGGACGGATGTTATTCATCGAACTCCGACGCTCGAGTTGCCTAAGTACGCGGGCAGCTTGGCTTGCGATCCTCCTTCGCTCCCGCTATCGCTCCCGCCCCTCCTCCGAGGAAGGAAGCATCGCCGCGAGCAAGGTGGAGAGCGTGAGAATAGAGGTAGCAGAGTAGAATTTCGACCACCCCATCTCTTCCGATGCGGTGTCGTACAAGGCGACTAAGGGATCAGACTGTCTGACATCGGACAGATATATACAGCCCAGACTCAGCCTCAGATGTATTTTTTTTTATATAGAACACGTCAATTAGACTTCGCCTTGCCTGATGGTAAGCTGAAGGCAAAGTCTCAGAAAAGAGGGTCACCATTACTTACACATACCGTGTGAGAATAGTGACACTCAGCTTGGCGGCCTCATCAGATGCTTTTTCACGCCCCGCTTAAAGGACCCGGGACTGTAGGAAGAAGGAAACACGCGAGCTGGTAATTAATTCCAGGCCTTAATGGTGCGACAGAGGAAAGAGTCACCGAATGTATGGCTTGAGTCAACAATAGTGACCGGAAGACGTCAATAGGCTCATCCCCTATTACGTGGGACCGAATATAATGATTGAATCTAGTTTTTTTTAAAGATTAGAACCAAAATTACTAATATTCCCTCTAACCCCTCCAGATAAGCTAAATCACTTGTGTTAAAAGTGGGTTCACATCAGTAGTGACTGGCAAGGTTTCGAACACGGGACCTCTCGTCCTTAACCACTAAGCTACTGACTTAGCTCCCTTAAACATACATAAGTAACGCCTCTAACCCAACGGGGTAGGCAGAGTTCGCATGTACATAAATTTATACTGACCGGGCATCAAACCAATATCAATCATAACTTAGATTTACCATCAAGACCCTCAACACCTTTGGACAGAAACTCCTTTATAAAAGGAGCCAGTCTCTCTGGGTTACTTATGTGGACATCATGGCCTCCCTTCACAGATACACACCGCATGTTCCCGTTAGGGTACACAGACTTGTCGAGCAAAAACGCGGTATTCCTGAACAGTTTCTTCTGCAAGGATTCCTCGCAGACGATGGTAAGTATAGGATTTGGTACTACAGTGAATATTTTCTTGATGTGTTCAGCTGAGTATGGTATGCCATGGATTTTCTTGTTGCGTCTGTCGAAGGTGAATCTGCAAATAAAGTACTTAATTTGATTAAGTAGGTAGGACACTACGGTATTGCCGTCCCAATTGAGCAGTCCGACTGGGGAAGTACCTCCACCTTACAGAATACCACGTGAGTAGGATAGCCAGAGCTCACTGGCGAGTTTTTGTGCTGTCAGTGGGAAGACCAAAAGCTTGACACGCTTTGTCTTTTACGCTGATGGCACAGAAACTCTCAATGCTTGCAGGATTGGCAGCGCGACTATGACTCTCTTGGTTTTGCACACGTCCATAGGCCACGGTGACCACTTTCCATCAAGTAGTTCGTGTGCTTGTCTGCCACTTAAGTGGTATACATTTTTTATTATTATTAGACGTTATACCTGCTAACTGACAGACGAAGCTTTGGCGCTTTACTATCGATATTGGGGAGGTCAAACGGTGCCCCCCTCCCCCCCCCAAAGTCGATATACCATTCAAAAGCAAACAACCCTCATATCGTAGAAATACAAAATACCTGATCAACCCGTCTCCAGCTGGTTCTGATAACCTCTCCAGGACCGCAGCAGCCTGCTCCTCAGACAGCAAGGGACGGTTCTGTCTTATAGATGCTATCCCCTGAAATATACAGCATTCACCGACTTCAGAAAAAGAGGATTAGAAATTGTATTACCCTGTTATCTACGCTATAATAAAATTAGGCCGAGACGGTTTTGCGCCTTGCCTCCCTGTTTCCGGGGACGAGTTGGGGACTCTGTGGTCCACACACCCGAGGAGAGGGCCAGATCGAGAGGGATGGCCTTGAGTCGGCCGACCACCAACAGATTTACAATAGGACAAGTAGGTAGCATGTATACAGTTCAATGTACAATGGGCGGCCTTATCGCTGAAGCGATTTCTTCCAGGCAACCTTGGGATGGACAGTAATGTTCAAACTAACAAATTGACTAATCACTAGTTAGGCTAACTAACTAGCCTAATTTATTGGGCCTGGGTCGGCCGGGGTGCGAGGGATATGCCTGAAAACCTCACCTTCGGCAACCAGAAACGACCCACAGGCGGCGTGTGTTTTAGTCGGTTCGAGTCCGACATAACCTCTCCCACCGGCTCCGGTGGTGGGGTATCCGTGGGGATTTACCACACGTAAAAAAAACGCTATTATAAAATTTTAAATGAGCCGTGTCTGTACATAGGACTAATTTTAAAAAATACTTGGGTTTCAGAGTTGTTGTAATAATTCTTCTGAACACAGTCATTCTTTTAATTCTTGTCTGTTCGTGATGTACACAAGAATTACTGTAAGGATTTTGATGCCTTTTTCATTTATACATACATATAATCACTTTATCCCCGGAGGGTTAGGCAGAGGTGAATTTGATTTTAATTTATTTATTCAATAAACAATATTACATTGTATTTGAAATTTTAAGTGCCCGGTTAATGGCAATAGGCTCGCCACCTATTATATTGGGACCTAAACATAAACTGGCGAAATGTGGGTGATAGCACTTCTGCCTACCCCTTCGGGGGTATAGGCGTGTGTTTATGTTATGTTTGAAATTTCATAAAATTAATCACAAAAATAATAAACAATTATAGAAATAAAAATGTCATACAATTTAAAACACAAAAATAACTAAAAAATTTATTAACACCCACATTTCACCAATAATTGTATTCGCTCCTACGTAATAAGGGGTTAGCCTATTGCCGTATTCCGGGCACTAATATTGACTCAAGCCATACATCTGAGGCTGAGTCTTGGCTGTATATATCTGTCCGATGTTAAACAGCCCTATCCCTTAGTCGCCTTGTACGACACCGCATGGGAAGAGATGGGGTGGTCCAAATTCTACTCTGCCGGGCACCACGCAGCTTTTTTCTTTTATAAAGACATAATATGTATGTACATACCTCTTTCCATTTTAGTTTCGTTGCTTTTTTTTTGGTTACGTTGTACTTGTCATAGTCTTTGAAGAACTCAGCGAAATACATGTGGTACCTAAAAACGACAACATAATTATGTATTATATTGATAGCTTTGCAGCCATACTAAGAAGCCGCATTGCATCACTGTTAGATCGTGTGCGGGGGGCAGCTCCAACAGCCTCCTGCAGTGTTTTTTTTTATATACCACTTAGTTGGCAGACAAGCACACGGCCCACCTGATGGGAAGTGGTTACCGTGGCCTATGGACGTTTGTAACACCAGAGCAGTCACAGTCGCGCTGCCAACCCTGTAAGTACAGAGTTTCTGTGCCGTCAGTAGAAGACACAGCAGGACAAGCCTATAGTCTTTCACTGACAGCACAAATTCTCCAGTGAGCTCTGGCTACCCTACTCACCGCTGGGAACACAACACGCAGTTATTATAGCCGCGGTATTCTGTAGGGCGAAGGTACTTCTCCAGTCGGACTGCTCAATTGGGCGGAAATACCGCCGTGTCCTACGTGTTGCGGCAAGGCTTCACGTGGACAGTGCTTTTATACAGTACTGTACATGTTTCCACTTTGCCAAATACACACACATTAGTTAGCTCTCTAATGGGTCTGGGTATGTGGTTATAAATTTTGGCTGTCATATAATGTGAATTATTTTGATGGAGAGAAGTTTTACAGCTAGGCAGCAGAAGTTTCGTGGTATCCCTAGATTTGTACAACTTATCTTCATTGGCCTTTTTAAACAACTCCGGATGCTTCCTTACAAATATGCCAATTTCCGAAACGTATAGTGACGTCAACGTCAGCAGCCTAAGACTTTTAAAGGCTGGTCTACACGAGTCTAGTGGCCCAATGTTCGCCATAGCTCGAATACATTTTTTTTGACATATAAAAACCTTTGAGATATGATTTGAGTTACCCCATAACAATAAACCGTATCGTAAAGTTGATTGTATATAGCCGTGGTAAGCAGTCATTGCAGTTTTTAAATTCACTGTTTTGCGTAGTCGTCTTAAAGCAAAAACGAACCGATTTATTTTGGAACATAAGCCATCTATATGTAAGTGCCAATTACAATGTTTGTCTAATGTAATACCTAAAAATTTAGTATCAACTGCTGTCTCTATATCTGTACCCTGATAGGTAATCTTTAGTGGTTTGTTATTTGATTTGTAATTCTCAAATTGTAAAATTTTTGTTTTAGCTATGTTGGCGGTCAGATTGTTCTTACTTAGCCAATTCATTACGTCGCTTATTGCAGTATTTACATTAGAAATATGCTGTGGTTCACCCCTGACGTCGGACACTACAACTGATATATCGTCTGCGAATAAAGTACAGTGATTTTTTATAACTTTAGGTATATCATTAATATAGAGAAGAAAGAGTAGAGGACCCAGAACACTTCCCTGGGGCACGCCGGATGTATTTGGCGCAAACTGTGATCTAAAGGCATTTAAGCATTTTTTATTACGTTACGTCCATGTATATGACTGACTGTCTGTTTGTGTGAATAAGCAATTACGGTTTTACTAGCATATGATATAAGATTTTTTGTTATGAACATTTTTATGGGCAATGCCTGAAATAAATTATTTTATTTTATTTTATTATCTATATTTAAATTAAATTATTTAACATAACATAACATACATAACATAAATTAAATCATTGTGGAGTTCATAGTACATAAAGATTTTATACATAGGTAGTTAATTGGGTAAATAATTGAATTGATAGTATGAACATAAACAATGTACTTTTTTTAACATAACATAAACTCATGCCTATATCCCCGAAGAGGTAGGCAGAGGTGCTAGCACCCAAATTTCGCCAGTTTATGTTTAGGTCCCAATGTAATAGTTGGCAAGTCTATTGCCATTAACCGGACACTTATAAACCTGCGATAAATACACACATAACTTCGAAAAGCATCGAAAAGTCATTGGTGTGTGCCATGGTAAGCCCGGGATCGAACCTGAGCCCTCGTCTCAGCAGTCCATTACCCATACCACTAGGCTACTACTACTTACTACAATAGGCTACTTATTTACACTATTATATACTTGTAAACTGTTCATGACTGTACTTTGAACATAATAAAAAAAAACTTTAGCCATGTTTTACTTATTTTTATATTTCAATTTTTAATTTAACAGGAGGTAGGACACGACTGTATTTCCTTCCAATTGAGCAGTTCGACTGGGGAAGTACCTCCGCACAGCAGAATACCACGGCTATAATAACCTCCTGTTTTGTTCCCGACGGTGAGTAGGGTAGCCAGAGCTCAATGGAGGGTTTTTGTGCTGTCAATGGGAAGACCAAAAGCTTGTCCTGCTTTGTCTTTTACACTGACGGCACAGAAACTCTGTGCTTACAAGGTCGGCAGCGCGAGTGTGACTCCCTTGGTTTTGCACACGTCCTTAGGCCACGGTAACTACTTTCCATTAGATGGGCCGTGTGCTCGTCTGCCACCTAAGTGGTATAAAAAAATAACAGTATAGTCTAAAATTTAATTATTATTTTTTATACTACTTAGTTGGCAGACAAGCACACGGCCCACCTGATGGGAAGCGGTTACCGTGGCCTTTGGACGTATGCAACACCAGGGGTGTTAAACTCGCGCTGCAGACCATGAAGAAACCTTCTGATGCCCCTCTTGAAGAACCCCATATTGTAGGCGCTTGGGAAAACCGCAGCAGGGAAGTCATTCCACAGCTTGAGGGTGCGTGGGATAGTTTTTTAGTTTATGGCTTTTTTACAGTGTCAGTGGTACGACAGTGGTTGAAAATTAGCAGAGTGGTCTTTTTTTTTTTACGTGCGCAAAATCCCCACGGATACCTCCCCACCGGAGCCGGTGGAGGAGGTTATGTCGGACTCGAACCGACTAAAACGCACGCCGCCTGTGGGTCGTTTTGGTTGCCGAAGGTGAGGTTGACAGGCATATCCCTCGCACCCCGGCCATCTCTAACGATCTGGCCCTCTTCTCGGGTGTGGGGACTACAGAGTCCCCAACTCATCCCCGGAAACGGGGAGGCGCGCCAGGTGCGCCACCGCCGCGGCCTGCTTCTGCCAGGGTGACAGGCGGCTCCACCTGTCACCCCCAGGCCCAAGCAGAGGGGTCCTGTGTTAGCGAGCGAACCGCATTTGATAGTATATAAATAGTTATTGAACGTACCATAGAGGAAATCCCTCGGGTTCAATTCCATACAAGTTGATGGGATCTATCTGGACCAGTTTCGATAATTCTCCCGGGTAGCATACATTATATATCATTCCTGTAAAAAAAGTATACTTTTTTAAACAATGTATGATGTACCGCGGTAGCCTAGTGGTATGGGTAATGGACTGCTGAAACGAGGACTCGGGTTCGATCCTAGGTTTTACCATGGCACACACTAATGAAGAGGGAATATTATAGTCTGGCAAGCTCGTTCGTGACACTCCCATGAACTGCGGGCGCGGGGGACGAAAGACAGCGGGGGGAGTAAGAGACGAGCGCGGGGTGGAGGCTGGCTTTCAGAGCCGTCATTCAGTTGCGCGTCGTCGCTGTTGACGGCAACACATATTGAGTACGGTCGCACGTCACAAAACGCACACGATATTAATATATGAAGATGAGTCCGCCGATAGGCAAAGTTATTGGACGTCAAGCTAAACAAATTACTTACAATGTATATAACTATTTTAAAAATCGCAAAGATGATCCAGCTTCGTTTGAATATCAAAACGATGTTAATTTGGCAAACTTAGTGGCTAATGTAACAGGTTTATCGAATACTACAGTTAGGAATATTGTTCGCCAAGGAAAATTTCTGTGTGAAAATGATGGTACTGCTACTTTCAAATCTCCAAAGAAAAACAAAATTGCAAAGAAACGTATTATAATTGATAACTTTACGGAAGGTGTTATTCGGAGGAAAATAACACAATATTACACCGTTAAGAAAGAGGTCCCTACTTTAAGAAAAACAAACGCTGATTTAAAGGAAGATGGTATATTAGACTGTTCTCGGGAGTATTTAAGAAATATTTTGCGGAGGCTTGGTTTTACATATAAAAAATGCCAGTCCAAACGAAAACTACTCATCGAGCGCCCTGACATTACGTCTTTAAGGAGGCACTATCTTTTAGCTATCAAACAATATCGAAATGAAGGTAGAGCAATATTTTATCTCGACGAGACATATGTCAATCAATCGCATACTGTGTCTAACTGCTGGCAATCTACCAATGAACGTGGAATATTGACAAATATTGGCAAAGGACTTAGGTTAATTATTGTACATGCTGGTGGACGAACTGGGTTCGTTAAAAATGGCCTGTTGATATTTAAATCGCATTCCAAAAGCGGTGACTAATATTCCAAGTCATTCTGTGATAGTCATGGATAACGCAGCGTAATACTGTAAACAAATTGAAAAAAAAACCAACAATGAGTTGTACAAAAAAGGTAATGCAAGATTGGCTAACAAAACATAATGTTCCATTTGACGAAACGTTGCGTAAATGTGATTTAATTATTTTAATTAACAGCCGAACATTACCAAAACAATATACAGTGGATGAAATTCTAAATCAGGGTGGACACACAGTATTTCGTTTACCTCCATCCCGACCTCAATCCAATCGAGATGGTATGGGGTGATATGAAAGGCGACTTGGCAAGGAATTATGTCAATTCTACATTAGATCAGAAGAAAGACGCTCTTGCAACCTTGTTTGCTAATTACACTGCTGAAAAATGGAAAAAGGCGATGATCACATAATTAAAAATGAGGACAAATACTACAACGACGATCGTATATGTGACAATGAGTTGGACAGGTTTATTATATCATTAAACGATGATTCTGATAGTTCGGATTACGACAGCGAAGATAGTTCGGAACACGACATGGGCTGTGATGACTCTGATTAAATGATGTATGTTTATTCTGTTTTTTTTTAAGATTGGTATTAAAAATTAAAACAAACCATAAAATGTTTTATTTCTCAGATTTTTTCAACTACTTACAAATGTACAATGCTCCTATTTTTTAATTTTTTTCCAAGTAGTAGTAGTTTTTTTAAACGCTTCACGCGATGAAAGTCGCGGGCCAAAGCAAGTTATATAAAAAAACAACATCAATCAATTTAGACAATGTAAGATATTTCACAGGGATATCTTTAGACATATTCGTAACGTAATTAGTACCGTGTGTAACGGTCATCGATAATTACGTCCCCCACCACCCGCGCGGACCATGGGAGTGTCACGAACGAATTTGTCAGGCTATAGTAATTACGATTCTAATATTTTTATTTAAAAAAAAATATTTAAAGCAATTAGTATGATAAATAAATAATAAATAAATAATTTTTTTACAACATTCTACATAACGCTATACTGATAGACCCATGGTAAGCATAGTTTAACTAACTTATGTTATGGAATCTAGAATGCGGATAAACATACTTAGATACTTTTTTTTCTGTAAATACATACATATTATACATAGAAATACCCAGACCGATGCAAATATAGTTATATGCACTGAGCGGGAATCGAACCCGCGTCCCTTACGTAGTAGGCGAATGATCTACCGCTTCGCCACGGAGGTCGTGTATATGAACTATTCATATCAGTTAAGAAAGGAAAAAGTGAAGTGGACTGTTCTCAGTTCAAGTCCGGTCTGAGCATTTCACATTTCCCAAACTAAATAAATATGTATGGATGTTTAAAAAAAATATTTAAAAAAGTTTAAGTATGTAAGTACCTATAATACTTCCAAACGAATGTCCAATATAAACAAAGTTCTTCCACCTGAAGTGTTTCGCGACGGCGTGCACAGAGTATATGAGGTCGTACACGCTCACCATCAGCCCGGGGGGGAAGTTGTCTGACTTGCCATTACCTGGTAACTCCATACCTGGAAGAAGGAGGTACAATTTAGATAAGCATACTCACTGCTCTGATCGCAGATGTGTTGTTCCAACCTACGACCCAGAGACCAGAAAACACATGCTTTTTTTTTTTTTAACGTGCTCAAAATCCCCACGGATGCCTCCCCACCGGCGCCGGTGGAAGAGGTTATGTCGGACCCGGACCGACTAAAACGCACGCCGCCTGTGGGTCGTTTTTTGTTGCCGGTTAACAGGCATATCCCTCGCACCCCGGACGACTCAGGGCCATCTCTCTCGATCTGGCCCTCTCCTCGGGTGTGGGGACCACAGAGTCCCCAACTCGTCCCCGGAAACGGGGAGGCGCGCCAGGCGCGCCACCGCCGCGGCCTGTTTCTGCCAGGGTGACAGGCGGCTCCACCTGTCACCCCCAGAAGACACATGCTGTTAGTATGTTTCGAACAGACTTGACAGCTGAATTGGGTATTTTACGTCCATTACAAAAAAATAATGTATTGGATTTGGTAGCTTATACACAAATAATAACCATACAAAATGTATTTCATAAACAGATGAATTTTAAACATATTACTTTTACAAAATAAAATTGAAAATTTTTATGTGTATTTTACATGAGGCAAAACGCAGAAAATCTATTGACAGTTCGCATGACGTAACTATAAAAAATTTACTTAGCGTAACGGAAATTTTATTCTCTACGTAGATATTATCTAATGACGTCACACGCAGAATGTCACTTTACTGACCGTTTTTCGCGCACTTTTTAAGCTGACAAAGTGAAAATATGTTTTATTTTATAATTAATAAGGTTTTACGGGAAAATGATGAATTGAAACAGGTATTAAATAAATTTCTACATTTTTCAAGATAGGTTTTCGAAATTTGTCAAGTACCCAATTGGAGGTGAGATATCAATTGCGCATGCTCTAAATTTGGTGACGTCATAATAAAGCATGCGCAATTGTAATCTCACCTCGAATTCAGCAGGCACGTGCTGTAAGAACGTTTTGAATAATCGAACAGATTTGACAGCCGATTTGGAGGTGAGATTTCAATTGCGCATGCTCTAAATTTGGTGACGTCACGTTAGAGCATGCGCAATCGAGACCTCACCTCGAATTCAGCAGGCACATGCTGTAACAACGTTTTGAACGATCGAACGAATTTGACAGTTCAATTCGCGGTTAGATTTCAATTGCGCATGCTCTAAATTTGGTGACGTGACATTAGAGCATGCGCAATTGTGATCTCATCGCGAATTCAGGCCGAAAGAGGAAGCGGGAGAAGGAGGGGAAGAGAGAGAGAAATGGTAGCCTCACAGACTATGCAAAAAATTTCAAGGTCATGTTTTACAGTTTACACTAATAGATAATATAATAATACTGTCCGTATGTATGATGATTAGATAATTACATATCAGACAACGTAACAGTGATACAATTATTTGCAGATGATAATTTGTTATTGAATCTCATTTAAACACAATTATATGTTTTTAAATTAAAAGCAAACAGCGTATAGGGTTCCAACCTTACACCCTTTGTTACAGTGCGGAAGTTCCTTCGGACACCCCAACACCCCGCACACCCCCTGTCGGAGCCGTCGGGGCTAGTTATGTCGGATTCAAGCTTACTAAAACCGCACGCCATCGTAGGTCATCTACTGCCGAAGATGAGGTTACCTATAGCATACCACTCACGGCGGCAGACCGGGGCCATAAAAATGACTCCTCCCCTCCCCCCTCCCTCGGGTAACATTACACTCTGGCATCTTTAGACATGAGACGGCGTGAAAAAGCATCTAATGACGCCGTCAAGTTGTAGGCCACCATTGTAACATACTAAGTGTCTGTAATGGTGACCCTCTGAGATGTCAGATGGTCTCTTCAGGTGTGGGAATCATGGTGTTGAGAAAAGCTTACAGAATCTAAGGAAAACGGATATATATAGGAAGCCTATATACACATATATATCCGTGATAATTTCAGGCAGAGTTCGGTGGCTTAGTGGTCAGAGCACTCCCCATGTAAGGAAAAGATCACGGGTTCAAATCCCGCCTGAGCTGATTTAATTTTATACCTATCTTTATCAATTCTGTAAGCCTTTCCCAATTCAGTTGGGGTAGTCTTACCAGTCTGTAATGCGGCTGAACTTTTTAATGAAAATACAGAATACCGCGGCCATAATAACCTCGTGTTGTGTTTCCAGCGGTGAGTAGGGTAGCCAGAGCTCACTGGAGAGTTTTGTACTGTCAGTGGGAAGACCAAAAGCTTGTCTTGCTTTGTCTTTACAGTGACGGCACAGAAACTCTTGTGTTTACAGGGTTGGCAGCGCGAGTGTGACTCCCTTGGCGTTGCACACGTCCATAGGCCACGGTAACCGCTTTCCATCAGGTGGGTCGTGTGCTTGTCTACCAACCAAGTGATAAAAAAAAAACATCTTACCAATGTAATAATACTTCTTTGGCAGCTGGCTGACTAGCGAACGGAAGCTTACAGCAGAGTCTGACAAGCCATGGACTAGTAGCACCGGTGGGTCATAACAGTCACCCCATGCTATAACTGGAAACAAACAAGGGTATGTTATAATCAGCAGGGTGTCCAGGACCCTACTAATGTTCTTCTTCTTAAGGCCCAAATTAACCTCAAATGCTAATCGGTACACCTATTAATAGCCGTAGGCTCCAGAGCAGGCTTTCATCTCGCAGTTGGAAGGTCAAACGGCAGTTACACCCGAAATAGTTGACCAATCAAAAGTAATCAACTCGAAAGTGATTTTTTTTTGCTTTTTTTATATCTCTGGTTCTGCTCAACCATTAGCAATTCCCAATTTTTTACAAAACAAGTCCTATCAAAACCTTTCCAAAAATAACCGCTGTAGCCTAGTGGTATGGGTAATGGACTGCTGAGACGGGGTCTCGGATTCGATCCCAGGTTTTACCATGGCACACACCAATGACTTTTCGATGCTTTTCGAAGTTATGTGTGTATTTATCGCAGGTTTATAAGTGTCCGGTTGGGTGGAGCCGCAGGAGGAGGTCATTCATAGACCTCTAACGCTCGATTGACTCAGTATACGGACAGCGTAGCTTGCGATCCTCCTTCGCTCCCGCTGCCGCTCCCACCCCGCTTCCTTTTTCACAAGAATTACTTGCTCGCAGAAGGAAGCACCGGCCATGAACATTTCATTTTAGTTTATTTATTTGTCACACGGTAACAAGGTTTAATAGATGGGCATACAAGCTATGAGAATCGTTACAATCGCACTATTCCGTTCCAGCTGAACACAATAATTAATCAATCAATTAGCTTATCGCAATCAATTGCTGGACATAAGCCTTTCCCAATGTTGGGAGGTTTTGGCCTGCTGTTTCCATGCTGGCCAGATAGGTTAGTACAGGGTTTTATTTCGACTTTTTCTTCTCTCGCAGTGATATTGTCTGCATATTTTTCTGTTAGTCGCCTCTTACGAAACACATGGGATGAGATAGGGTGGTGATGCTTGTATTCCTTGACAGCATATCACTCACTAAACAACCGCATTGTGCAACTGTGGAACAAATTGCCCGAAGAAGCGGTGTCAGCTGCTACGCTAACGACCTTTAAGTGTCGCTTGGATGAATGGCTTACAATACAAAACAAACAATAAAAGAGATATGGACTGGACTGAACTGTACTCCAACACCATGAAGTGGACATATCAGCAAACATGCTGCTCGTCCATAATTTTAATAATAATATTCTTTCTCCTCCGGATACACACGACCGTCCGTCTCCTCATGGATAGAATAATTAATTCATATATACAATAAAAACTTTACAGTTAATACACTATTTCAAGCACATTTGTTTATTTGAATGAGTGCAATTGTAGTGATTTCTCATAGCGTGTGCAACATCCTTAGGAGGTTATGGGTAACAGGTAAAAATATATGGAATAAAAATATATAATGCTATTTGAATCGAGGTATGAAGGGTTGATGTAATTATATCATCAGAGAGAGGATTAAAAATAACGTAAAAATTTAGTATTGTTGTAAATGAAGAATTTGAAATAAATGCTAAACATTTCTAACTGTAGTGTCACAACATAGTTTTGAGAACTTAATGTATGTATGAAAAAATATCTCAAAATTTTCAAGAGTTTGTGACAGGGATAATATAAATACCAGACACAAAAACAATCTTTTAGTCTGTGACTTATAGTGTGTAGAGTTAATATAATATAAAATAATAAAAAATTAGTCATTCATTCCAGGACAGTTATCAAGTTAACACCGGAGCCGGTGGGAGGTTATGTCGGACTGGAACCGACTAAAACGCATGCCGCCTGTGGGTAGTTATGGTTGCCGAAGGTGAGGTTGACAGGCATATCCCTCGCACCCCGGCCGACCCAGGGCCATCTCTCACGATCTGGCCCTCTCCTCGGGTGTGTGGGGACTACAGAGTCCCCAACTCGTTCCCGGAAAACGGGGAGGCGCGCCAGGCGCAATCCAAGAATACTTGGATGATAAACAAGCTTGTAAATGAGCTGTTCGCTCAACTACGCTACTCAAGTGAATTATTGTATTTACAGTAAGCAGACTTAGTAAATGTTTGTAAATAGACCAAAAAAGAAATGGCCGCTGACTTTTGACTTTGACTTTGACCACTCAGCCACTGAACCTTCGCCTGAAACCATCCTAATTCTTATATACATAAATCTATCTTGCGGCAACGGTTGTATGTTAACAGGTAGTATATTGTCAAAGCCTCCAAAATTTTATTTATTTTTTTTATACGTAAATCTATCTTGCGGCAACGGTTGTATGTTAACAGGTAGTATATTGTCAAAGCCTCCAACTTTTTTTTTTATACATAAATCTATTTTGCGGCAACGGTTGTATGTTAACAGGTAGTATATTTTCAAAGCCTCCAACTATTTTTTTTTTTTTATACATAAATCTATCTTGCGGCAACGGTTGTATGTTAACAGGTAGTATATTGTCAAAGCCTCCCAACATTAGGAGAGGCTTTTGTCCAGCAGCTGACTGCGATATTGATTGATTGATATTGTCAATAAATATTAAAAACTACCTGTAGCTCTGGCTATTGGCACATGGACTTAAGTGTAGGTTCAATTTCTTTGCATGGAATGAATATTTTATGAGAGTTTATTTGTTTGTTTGAAAGCGCTAATCTCAGGAACTAGTATGTAGTTTGATTTAAAAATTCATTTCGTATTGAATAGTGTTTATTGACAAAGGTTTTAGGCTATATATCATCACATTACTACTTAAGGGAGCGAAGCATTGATCTTAAATGTCAACAAATTCAGCACATTGTTAGTTTTTTTTTTATAGCACTTAGGTGGCAGACAAGCACACGGCCCACCTGATGGAAAGTGGTTACCGTGGCTTGTGGGCGTGCGTAACACCAGAGAAGCCACACTCGCGCTGCTGACCCTATAAGCACAGAGTCTCTGTGGCATCAGTGTAGAGGACAAAGCAGCTTAGTCTTATTTTTGGTGAAATAGGACAAAGGCTTAAATCTCGGGAATAAGTTGTTAGAAATCACAGGTCTATGTTACGATAACAGTTTTTATGCAATTAGGCAAATTTCAAAGTGTGAGGTACAAAGTACAATTTTACTGATAGGCAAAAAAAACTTTAAACTCACTGTCAATATACTTAAAAACGTATACTTACTCGCTATCCTGCCCCACGGTGCTTGAATATACCATTCTTTTTCTAATAAATCCATTATTTACTAATATATAAATACTTTTTCAAAAAGTAAAAACTACAAAAAGTTTCAGTAAACAAAAATACTCTTGCAACAAGTATCGTGATATATCAATATAGTAATATAGCTGTGTAGCTACTTAATTATATATTATTTTATAGTTCATTCTTTTCATTTATTTCATAGTAAAATAATAAAAAGAGCGAAAAGAAATAATTTCGATGCAGCGATGCGATCACATCACACATACTTTTGTGACATTATCATTTGTTGACACTGTTGACAGCACAGTGGCAGTGCACAGAGTATGTAATATACTGTTGACAGTATTGACCTAACACACACAATTAACCAAAGAGGACATACATACATATAATCACGCCTTTATTCCTGAAGGGTTAGGCAGAGGTAAATTAACACTCACATTTCACCAATCATTAAATTCGGTCCTACGTAATAGGGTCACCCCCTATTACGTAGGCCTATTGCTGTCGTTTGGGCACTATTGCTGACTCAAGCCATGCATCTGAGGGGAGTCTCGGCTGTATATTTCTGTCTGATGTTAAACAGCACTATCCCTTAGCCGTCTTGTACGACACCTTGTAGGTACGGGAAGAGATGGGGTGGTTATAATTTTTCTCTGCCGGGAACCACGCGGACAAATAGGATATAAGAATACATCAAGGATTGAATTGAATTGAATTGGATATAAGAGTAAGAGCATGCAATTCAAACATAATTCATAAAAGTCGAGCTCGCCTCAGTCACGTGATCGGCTCTTATTCTTCTTTTGACGGCTTCTGTTGCGAATTGCCGCAATATAATTATCAATGTTGAGACGCCATGTCAAGTTTTTCAAGTTGCGGTCTTTTAGATTGAGTGTTGATGATGACGATGAGTTGATGATGTTGATGATAATGTTGATGACGATTAATGAGATGATTACTCAGTAAAGTTGTGGGGAAGAAGCTCCCTGGAGAGATTTGGAACCAACACAAAAGTCACAATTCACTGTAATATGCCACTATCCTACACACACAATACACTTGTGTGCGTCAAGTGTGCGTTGTCAAAGACGTTATGTCTAAAAATCCACCATTTTCATACATAAAAATACAATTTCGGAAAATAAAATAATACCGCGATGCACCCTTCTTTGAGTTGGCGCCAAAAACCTGTGGTCAGCTCACAGACTATAGATATTTCAGGACTTCGACGTAGCTATACACTTTTTAGTCATCTCTTGCTAGACGGGCTAAAAATAATTTCATCGTTATTTAATAATCAACTAATTTTGATCACAACAAATCGATTAAATTGACTACATACCATTCATGAAGCTATAGATAACTATAGCTTCATGATACCATTCACGATTTGAATTGTACCTATTTGACAAAAATCATTACAATAGATCGATTAGTGATATATTGTAATAACTTAAGTCTCGTCGAGTCCATGTTTACGCAACAAGAAACACAAGATAAACATGAAAATCTCTACTTCTCTGGTTGGTATGGTTTTTCACGATATTTCTTATGTGATTTGGTACTTATGAGAAAGAATACTTAACAACAAGCAACTTAAAGAAAGTACTCTATTTATAAAGTGCTAAACATTATAAAAAAATGTGATAAACCATAGAAAACTCTATAATTAAATTTTATCTGAACTGATGAGTATTATGTTAATTTTGTTCAAAACATTGGTCCCAATGTAATAGGTGACGAGCCTATTGCCATTAACCGGGCACTTATAAACCTGCGTTAGATTATTATGGCAATAACTTTATTTGAGATAGTGTTATAAATATATTTTCTATGTAACACCATTGTACCTTCATACTCCGGTCCTTATGTACTCTTTGCTTATGTACACAATACTCTTTGTTATAAACATACATTTACACTGAGAGGTCGTGATTGTCGTGAACATGTGCAGTGTTGTTTTATTTATGGGTAATTAAAACAAAAGGTTGGCATCATTTAAATAATTTTAATGGTTAGGCACTTAACTTGGATTTAGCTCCAAAATTAAAAACATCGTGGCAGTTACTAATATTTACTACATTTAAGTGAGATAGCATGATTTTACGTTTTCCAGCCGTGGACGGTACATTTCGTAGCAATGATAAAATCAATTTGTTAATCAGGATCATGGAATTTATAGAATGATAATAGCAGATTGTAAAGATTAGGGATTATTATCTTGTAGCGAAGTCATTGGTACCAAGTACATTATTATTATTAATTCCAACAACTGTGGGTTTACGTGACTTCGTCTGCGTTTAGTTCGATACAGGTTTTAATTATTTTCTTTAAATTCTAATACATTTTTGAAAATAAAAGTACTTACTTATTTCAAGTTACACCTTAAAACATAAGTTATCCACAGTAAAAGCATCAAGAATGCCAAAATCGGCTCAACCGCTTCCGAGATTATCCGGTACAAATGGACAAAAAGATAGACAGACAAATTCTTTTGGAAATTCCGAATTTGAATTTTATATTTGGGTCAATCAATCAATCAATTAGTCCGCAGTCCACTGCTGAACATAGGCCTCTCGCAATGCGCGCCATTTTTTATCATACTTGGATATCGTATATAAATTCAATTAATTTATAACAAATTAATTTATAAAAACCGCGATAGCCAAGTGGTTTGGGTAATGGACTGCTGAGACGAGGTCTCGGGTTCGATCCCAGGTTTCACCATGGCACACACCAATGACTTTTCGATGCTTTTCAAAGTTATGTGTGTATTTATCGCAGGTTTATAAGTGCCCGGTTAATGGCAATAGGCTCGCCACCTATTACATTGGGACCTAAACATAAACTGGCGAAATGTGGGTGCTAGCACCTCTGCCTACCCCTTCGGGGATATAGGCGTGAGTTTTTGTTATGTTATGTTAATTTATAACATTTTTAACGTTACAAACAGACACTCCAATTTTATTTATCTATATCATACTTATGAGCAATACCTAAATATCTTTATCCATATGTACGTGTATACTATTTATTATGATAAATCTATTGACTATATGTGCACACGGCAAGTAAGTACAATAAGTATTAATATGTAATAGAGTCACACAATTCACACTTCACCCGGTTGGTAGATTTGACCAAACCCTGGGTGGCGGGGTGCGGGATGAAGAACCTTCACGCGGTGCACTGACTCTGGGCAACGGAGACGCCAACGTTTTTCTTTCGACAACATCTCCCAAGAGAAGGAGGACGTTGTCGCCTGCATGTCGTGACCGTGGCGGGGGAGGCCCTGACGACGGCTGCTCGGCTTGGATGCTTCCCAACTGTCCCTCTGACTAGCAGAGGGCAGGAAATTTTATATTAACTTGGTCCCCGGAGGCCTCTTAAACTTATAAATTAATCGTGGGCACATGCATTACATTGTAAAAAGGATTTATAAATATTTTTGTGTTAATAAACTTTTGTCGTTGATTGTACAATATGTTAGTACTTACGTAGGTGTACAAATTTACAAAAAAAATAATTCTAAATTCCTTAACACAAGTTAGTTAAGATTATACCTACATAATCTACTTTGTGTATATATTTATTTGTTTGTTTATTTATTTATTTATTAATAGACACACCAACATTATAAATATATAGGTACATATAAATCGTTGTTATCGTATATACAGGGTGTATTTTTGAAACGGGGCAGTAAGGGCAAGTACCTTAACCGTTGCAGTTACAGCAAAACGTTCTTAAAAGACCTTCCCTAACTTTTTGGGACATTTTGAACTGCATTCACAGATTTTGTAAAAAACAGTTAGCAAAAAAAATGCAAAAAATTCAAATTTTTTTTTTATGCCAATCGATTCTATTTCATGTGGGGATCAAAAAACTCTATGGGACCATTTTAGCTTTCAGTACTAGAAAAGACAGAAATCGCCAAAAACGTTTCCCATACATTTCGTACGGAAATATGATAAATCAACTCGAAACTCATAGGTCAGGTAAAATTCTGATCTTTAAAAAAAAAAAATCATTTAAACATTTAAGAAATTGGTTTATGAAATAAATTGCTCAAAATGATTTCCATTTTCACGAATACATAAGTCTATCCTTTTTTGCACTGAACGAATGGCGGCTAATAATGTTCTGGGATGAATAGTACGTAAAACGGTCATTAATGCATCCTTGAGCTCTTGAACACAGGCGTACGTCGTCTTATACACCTCGTTTTTCACGAAGCCCCATAAAAAAAATCAAGTGGTGTTAGATCGGGGCTACGAGGTGGCCACTGTGTTGGACCATGTGTACCTATCCACTGTGTACCGAATAGGCGGCTCAAATTGGAACGTGAAAGGTGACTGTTATGTGGCGGAGCACCATCTTGTTGAAGATGAACTTTTCGCAATTCCGACAGGGGCCATTCGTCCATCTCGTTTTCAAGATGGTGTAAAATGACTCCATTATACATGGCAGAATGCAGTTTCCCTTCATAAAATTCCACCATTATGACTCGATTGGACATTATACCACACGAACAGTTGAATGAGAAGCGAACCTGATTATGACTTGCCGTAACTCTTAGTGGATTTTCTTTGGAATGGTCCAAGTGTGAGTGGTGATTTTTTCTGTTGTACATACCGTTATTGGAAAAATTCGTTTCGTCTGACCACAGTATGTAATTTAAAAATTCATGATCTCTGCTTATTTTTCCTCTTAGCCATCTGCAAAAAGTAAGCCTTCGAACATCATCACCCGGATGTAACACTTGAACTATGCGCCCATATCGATAGCACTTGTAGCCGTATTTCTTCCATATCTTTATCACAAGGGAGTGGGATACACCTACTTCAAGGGCGACTTGCCTGGACGATACCTCTGGATATGCTTCGACATAAGTCAGAACCGCAATCTCCGTGTCCATGTCCACACGAGGCTGTCGCTTTCTTTTGAAAGAACCCTGCAATTCCAGGTTTTTCAAAAGATTTGTAATAACCTTTCTTGTTGGCACATGCCGCAACGGATACTTATTGCGGTACCACACTAATGCAGCTCCCGCATTTCGATTATCGACAAAATACGCTTCTAATAAGTCAATTTTTTCACGATTAGAAGACATTTTAGCGAAAATCCTTAATTAATAACTCATACGAAGTTTCTCAGCTGAAACTAAGTATAACACACAGATTTTCGAATCAAATTCGAAATTTGAGGGTAAAAATTCTTTTTATTTACTTTACAGTCAATTCTATCCACTTCCTGGCCGTAACAAAAAGTTAGACCATCGTAGAAATTTGTTTCTGTTGCCGAAATGTATGGGAAACGTTTTTGGCGATTTCTGTCTTTCCTAGTACTGAAAGCTAAAATGGTCTCATAGAGTTTTTTGATTCCCACATGAAATAGAATCAATTGGCATAAAAAAAAATTTTTGGACTTTTTGCATTTTTTTTGCCAACTGTAAGTTTTTTACAAAATCTGTGAATGCAGTTCAAAATATGTCAAAAAGTTAGGGAAGGTCTTCTAAGAACGTTTTGCTGTAACTGCAACGGTTAAGGTACTTGCCCTTACTGCCCCGTTTCAAAAATACACCCTGTATATTATCTACATATAAAAAAACATCTATTTAAAAATAGTGCTTCATCGGTATCGGGTAAATGGACCAAGCTACCGGTGGTTAGGGGTCCAGAGAGAGGAACTTCCGCACGATGCGCGCCGTATCAAGAAGCACAGCCTTCTGCATATGGCCCTTGACCCGACCGTCTAACCCGAGCCTCTTCAGGAGTTGGAGACTCTTTGCTTAGTTCGTTGACTGACACGACTATCGGTACAATGATTGCTGAGTCAACATACTCATATCATATTTATTTATTATAATACCTAATAATGATAGGACCGATAGAAAATCCATTTCAGAACAAACTGTTTTCGGGCCTTGCGTTATTTGTATTTCAAGGTTTACTTAAGTCAATTTTATTTAGATCGTTATCATATCTCGCAATGAAGTGGACGACTTGTTTGAGGCGGCAATTTATGTAAGTTAAATTTTATTAATAGCTTTGTTAACAAAGATAACACAATATACAGCTGACATCATAGTGTAATAAAGCGTAAGAATTCAGGCCAATACCTGAATTCTTACGCTTTATTACACTATGATGTCTGGCGGAATAGCAGCAAAAATGCTATGAGTTGTACCTCTCAATGATTATATAATTTATAACTCGTACCATAGATTAATTTTCCTCGCGCGTCATGCCGTCTACTCGTGTCTAGCGTCGTGGTAGCAAGTAGGTACGTTTCACCTACATTTGATAATAATTTACATAAATATTCAAAATATATGTAGGATGTTGTATATTTATTGATATATGTGATTAATGTTGATACTGGTTGATACCGATTTTATTGTTATTGAAACCTTGACATTTGACGCAGTGTTGTCAACGCATGGAAAAATTTACCCATTTTTATTATTTCGTGCGGAAATCTGTAACTTAATTGTTTGGTACAGCACCATCTAGTGAAAAAGGAATCACTTAAATATATCAATTTTTTCTTCGACGCGTTTAAGTCACATATTATAGGTTAAGGTAGGTGTGTTTTTTTAATAGGGTGAGTGGGGGCAATAGCAAAAATGGGGTAAGACAAACAGTCGCACACAACATCTGTTTCAGCATGGTTTTGCGGTGTACGTGACATTGTTATGTCCGCCATGTCTTTACGTCCCTCATTTCAGTCACCGTGTGTCGGTAGGAGGGAGGGGTTGTGCACAGTTCAAAAGGTTTAAATTCATTCAAGACTACTCATCTCATCAAAAAACCGTTCACTCTTTTATTTTATTTTAACATTTTAGGAAAACTTACCGCTAAAAAATAACAGTAGGTGAATTCAAATACATCTATATGAAGTGTTAGTTATAGTAAGCATCATAAATGAAAATTATTCAATCAACTGAGCAGTGATCACGTAATGCTTTTTTTACTTTGGATACACTAGTGAAGAATAAGTTTAGTCTATGTCATCATCCCGACATGCCACATTGAATGTACGGCTCGTAGTAGATAAGAATTTTGTCTGTAGGTAGTTCTCGCCACAGGAAGGTGCAGCAAGTTTGGCTTACGTAAAGACAATGGTGGCGCGTACAAGCCTGCCTTGTTCACCAGCTCTGACAAATCCACTGATCCATTAAATATCGACTTAAGAAACATTACATCCGCTTTTCTACGACGCTCAGTTAGAGGTAAAATCTTATCCCCACTCACTCTTATGTTAATTCACAACAGGACTTCACCTAGCCTGCTGGTAAGCTGAAGGTTAAGTCTGACGCTAGATCGCTGAAAAGAATCAGGGTCTTGGTCACGTGCCACCTTTTTCAGTGAGTTCATTAGTCGAAGAGAAATATTATGTCTATGTCGCTATGTTGAGGTTGCAGGTCCTCAGTCCATCAGGCTGGGGGGCGCCCCACTTTCCGATTTCTTATTTTTTTGCAGATTTGTTAATAAAATATTATTTTGATTTCAGAATGATGAAATCAACGCTCAAATCAACAGAGAAGGAGGTGACCATAAAAGCACCATGGGGTAACATAGCAGGTAAATTGTAAAGTACCTAACATAAAATGCACTTTTGGGGTAACAGCAGTAAAATATTACAGAGTAACAAAAAATCAGCATGGGAAAACATAGCAGCTTTATATATTGTAAAGTTATATAAAAAATCATGGGGTAACAGCTGTAAAATATTACAGTAACAACAATTAGTAATGGGTTAACATAGCAGGTACTTTAATTACAGAGTAGAAAAAAACTCACCATGGGGTAACATAACAGTTACTGTTAAAATAATAAATATATTATATTTACGACAGCTACTGTAGCTGAAACATTTCTGTAGAGTAATAAAAACCACTATAGGGTTACCCGATAATGGTTGCATAGCAGGTTAATTTATTGTAGAAAAAATACCTACTCGTAAAAGCACCGTGGGGTAACATAGCAGGTGTAGAAAAACATAAAATCTCCATGGGGTAACAAAACATACCAGGTACATTTATTGAAGAGTAATATAAAATCACCGTAGCAGGTAAACTTCAGAACTATAGAATGAACTTATGTAATCCTTTTCCAGCGTTATCCTGGGGTGATCCTGTAAACCCACCCGTTCTGCTCTGTCACGGCAAACTCGACGTTTGCTCAGGGTTCAGACCCTTAGTTTCCCAGCTACCAAACTGCTTCTACTATATAAGTATAGATCTTCCCGGGAATGGAAAGTCAGATCACATGCCTAAAGGAATTAGGTACACTATCATAGACCTCGTCCCAACGATATCAAAAGTAGTACAGCATTTTAAATGGGACAAATTTATGTATATTGGACATTCACTTGGAGTTCCTATAGGTAAGATCTAATTCTGTAAATAACAATTTTCTAGGCTGTACTGTGTACCCCTTACCGATTTCGTCATCGAGAAATCATCAAAATTTCGCTAACTATGACTTTCAATTACACGTAATAGGGGACGAACCAATATATCAAGCGGGCACTTTTTTTTATACCACTTGGTTGGCAGACAAGCACACAGCCCACCTGATGGGAAGTGGTGAATCAATCATATCAAGGGCTGTATGTTTACTGTCAGATGGAGAACAGCCCTATCCCTTAGTCACCTTTTACAACACCCACGGGATGAGATGGGTTGGCCCTATCCAACTCCACCGGGAACCAGTACGGTAATACCTACCGATAATTCCCGATAGCGTGGAACCCGGAGCACAGCACACTTCGGTTTGAAATTGGAACCACCACAAGTTTAGTTCCTAGAGTGTAACTTTACCCTGACAAAAATTGCTGCATCTCGTCTTGGGTCGGGAAAAAACAATCATTCTATTTGAAAATAATAATTTCGTGCAAGATATAATTATTATATGATTTGCACGAAACAGTAGTAGTACGCACTAAGTGCTGGTGCTCGCATGCGTGCATACGTATAGCGCAGACGGGCACTGTAAAAAGTGCACATATATATTTCCCTTCAGAGCAGTCCAGAGTTCTATCCATACATACGTCACGATTTCCTCTACTGTCATTAAGTCTGTCAGGCAAGCCCGCCAGCTTCGAGTACTTAAATTTTAATTTTTTTTTATTTATTTATTTATTTACCATACAATACACTATCATTACAGATGGGATCTAATACAATAGTGTACGAGTCTTAAGGCTTCTAACCTTAAGACTTCTAACCAGTCCTTCTATTCGCAGGCAAATTCTTCAACATAGCGTATCCAGGACAGATGACGCGTGTGGTAGAACTGGACCCGATACCAGCGCACCACACGTGGCCGGTCTCCCGCGAGGGTATCAACGACTGGTATCACAGCTACTACAACATGTACGAAGATGATAAGTATCACAAATACAATGGGAGTCTTGAAACGGCTCCGAAGTATACTTATGAGAGGGTGAGTTTTGGAAAGACGGGGTGGAATCGTCTCTTCAATTTAAATAAAAACATTTTTGATATACCGCAATATGAGATACCGATGCATCGTTAGCTGTGACTATGGTGCTCCTCTGCAGTCGATGGACCACCTCGTGTCGAGCCCGCTGTACCTGCACAATTGCCGAAATGAACGAGATGATGGTGCGGTCAATGTCGCTCAGTTTTAGGCTGGACGCATCTTGATATTTTAAATTGTGACACGAAAATAAGAAGGCGGTAGTTACAATCGAGACGTCCCGGGTTCGAATCCTGGAAATCCCACCACAGACGTGAACCCACTCCTAACACAAGCAATTTGATAGAAGTTAGAAGTCATTCATCATCATCATGTCAGCCACACATAGTCCACTGCTGAACATAGGCCTCTCCCACAGACTTCCAGAATGACCGATCTAAAGCAGCCCGCATCCAGCACTTCCCGGCGACCTTCATGAAAAGTCATTGTCATAAATTATACTTATGTGTACAATTTTAAAGGCACAACAACTTACGATGCAAGCAAGAGCTCTATCCAAAGAAGCTACCGAACACGTCTTGGAGAGATGTCTGGTGCCAGCAGGCGACGGACTATACAGGTATTGTAGCATTTAACACTATCAGGACCGTGCTTCTGATAAGCAAATCCAGTGTCAAACCACGGACACTGCTAAAAATCCATTAATTTTGGACTTTATTTATATACCATCAAAGCCCAAAATTCAATGAAAAGAGTTTCAATTAACTTTTTAAATTCTTTCTGCAAATCTTTTAAGTTTGGACATTAACCGCATAGCTTTAAAATCTAAAATTAAATGGATTTTTAGTAGTGTCTGTGGTATGGCAGTGGTTTTCCTTTAGCAGAATCGAGACCCTGACCGATTTCTCCTTACGGCATCCTCAAAGGTTTACAATGACATTTAAGAACATTCCTTCAAGTCAAAACAAGTCAAACAACACATTCCACCGAGTGCCATCAATCAACAGTTTAAAAAAAAGTAGATACCTCTTTTTAGATTTTTACTAAACCACAATCAAATATTTTATTGCGAATATTTTTTACAGACTCACATTCGACCAACGCATGAAAGATGTATCAGTGTTGCCATTTTCTGCGGAGGGTTTGCGACAAATTTACACAACGACTACAACACCGACGTTCTGCGTTATATCCAAGGCGGTTCTAGAACATGGCATTTATGATACAGTGCCATTTATACACGATGAGAAGGCTTGGCCGAATAACAATTACAAATATATAGTGGTAGAGGGCGGCCATGATGTACACATAGAAAATCCTGATGTTATGGCGGCTGATATTAGTAAATTTTTGCTGGAAGATTCTAAAAGCAAATTATAAATTTATTGTAATAAATATTTAACAAATATAGTCTTATAGTTTACGATACATATCCTGACCCCAATCACGTCCCAAAATTCTTATGACGTCTAGATAACTATACAAACTTTTATTTCATTTCTCCTTCCTACATCCTGGATTCTGTAAGCGGAGCATGAAAAGTCACCATTTTTAATTTTGAAAATCAAATATCTTTAAAAGTTATTTGTCTTAAGAATACCTATTTCACCTACCAACAGTATGATAATGGAAAAAGCCGGTCAAGTGCGAGTCGGACTCGCACTCCGAGGGTTCCGTAGGTAACTTAAGCCACACAAACCGTAATAATATTTTGAATGTTTGAAAATGACTTAGTAGTTCGATTTTTGCACAGTTTCAAGACGTTATAGACCTGAGAATGTCGTATAAATTTCAACTTAATACCTCCAGGCATTCCTGAGAAAAGGTCATGACAGACAGACAGACAGACGGACAACGAATGATCCTATAAAGGTTCCGTTTTTTTTCCTTTTGAGGTAAGATAACCGTAAAAATGTAGGTACATTGTTCCACAATATAAAAAAAATACAACATATACGTATTTTCAGTAGTTTTGTGTACTCAATCATTAATAAAAACAGCCATATGTTTTGTTTTGATAGGTAGGTGTTTTGAATTAAAAGTCATAAGTATTTAAATGATAATAATTTATTAAATTAAAATAAAAAAATATAATTGACAACAGTTTATAAATTATTTTTATAAATGAACTCTTTACAAAATAGTATGATTAACTTAATTAATTTGAATAAATAAGATAATAAACAATTACAAATTACAACCAATAATAATTCCCATGAATGCTGGCGCTTGTTATAATAAATATAACTATTTATTATTTGCACGAAACAAGAGTAATTTCATGCAAAAACATACCATTTGCACGAAGTGCTGTGTGCGAACACTGAAGTGTGGTAGAGTATACTACTAGAAGTTAAATTAAAGCAAATCTATAATAATAAAACAATGTGTGTATAATGAACATAAGAAACAAATCCATTACATAATTTTTTTTATTTATTTTTATTGTATTCGGTTAACCATAGACACAAATTCTTATAGAAACATTGAAATTTTGATTATTTAATATAATATTAGACACAGACTTAAGTTATTACTTATTAATCTTATTATACAATAATTGTTTTTTATATACCTACTTTGACTTAAGATCTACAAAAATATGGAAGCCCATCCATATTTAGGATAAGTCCCAACAATACCTTTAAGATACCTACTTATAATTATAGTGTATTATATAATATATAGTAAACAGAAAATTTAATATTCAATGCATATTTACAAAAAGCGATCGAATATTTTACATAATTGTTATATAAAATACATGTAAGTTTTATAAAATATCATGTAAGGACTACATAAAATAGTGTTGTATTATTTAGGAGTAGTATTTAGGACAGTACATAATACGTAACAATATTTTTTGAAGAAGAATGCTGAAGTAGGAGGGTCCGTATAAAATATATCAAAATTATTGATTTGGTACCCTGAATAAATCCCTGTAATTTGTATAAACAAAGCATATACTTAGGGTATAAAAAGAGAAAAAAAATTTTTGAACACAAGAGGTTTATTTAGGTTTTAGGTTATTTAGATGTGTCAACTTTAAGGTTTAAGGTTGTTTAGATGTGTTACTTTTAGGTTTTAAGTTATTTAGATGTGTCAAACTTTTAGGTTTAAGGTTATTTAGTTGTATCAACTTTTAGGTTTTATATCAATCGTCCCGTATTTGACAGAAAAATTCCTTCAACGATTACATAACGTCGGATTGATTTAAATTTTACACATTTGTGATTATAAAAGACCGATAATACAAATATTTGATTTTTGATTTTTTTTTATATCATCATAATATCAGATAATAAAAATTCGTAATATACACTTATCGATATCATCATATTGACTATATTTAGTCTTCTCTTTTTCACACATCACATTTTAGTCATATTTGATGATAAACGAACGAGTCTAACAGAGCAAAAAAGAGTCTTTTCGGGTAAGATAATCTCTCTTTAATGCACAACAAACATAGGTACAACTGTACAACTCCTAAAGTAGATAGTCGAGTTATCAAAATTATAATAGAAATAAGCTCGGCAATATTGGAGATACGTGTAAGATATGCGCTCCATACACATATTCATTTATTGTCTATTACTGACATTATTATTAAACAACACTTATTACTATAGATTTAGATAAAAAAAATGAACGTCCATGACGAGACTTGAGCCCAAGACCTTATAAGGGAATGCTTTGACTGACTGAGCTACTCAGACACGTCATTCACATTTAAAGTTCTCCCATTCAAATCTTTGGGACATGGCTATAAAATTCCATTAAACACTTATTACTTTTTATGATTATAATTATATATATGAACATTATTTGTCCAATTATGAGAAAAAATTCCTATTTTTAAACATTTATTACGATTAATATATTATTATATAAATACCAGATAAGGACACTCCTTTCAATTCAGCCTTTCAGAATTGATTTGGCAAGGAATCGAAAAAAACTTCGCACTGGACACCGATTTTACAATACTAATAGCCAACCACTGCCACGAATTTTAGACTTTCAGTCCAAAATAAAATGAATCCGAGATCATTATATTTTTTCATTCGCCCTACAAGTTTTTAAGCCCTACGAGCCTTTTTATTTCAAACTTTACAGCTAAAGTCTAGAATTAACTGGAATTTTTGTAGTGTCTGTGGTATGACGGTGGCTGAAAATTAGAAGAATTGGGATTCTGGCAGAGTTCGCGCCAAAATTTCGAACGCAAGATAACTACGTTCATAAATTTGTTTGAAAAACTAAAGTTTGTAAACGTTTAGAAAAATAATAAATATTAATATAATTTCTGACTCGCGGTCATCAACTTTGTACGGAACGAGTGTATAACTAAACATGTTGAGCGACATTCAGAAGAATTTTCAGTTACTTAGATATATTTTTATTCTCTACTACAACCTGACAACAACTATTATAAATTAGGCCTACATAGCCGACTACACACCTATTTTTTTGTATTTTTTTTCGGTTTCAAATCCGATTTTTTGTTTTTTTTTTTCGATATGATTTCTTTTTTTTTTGCACTACGTACGGTTATACTACTTTTTATATATTATGATTTTTTTCAACTACTTGAAATTAATCTAGAATAATTTGAATTACGTATAGTATTTTTAATATTTCGTATACATATTAAACACTGTAATATAATTATAGTGCTTTTTAATACTACATAACATTTAAAAGGACATTTTTTTTCAGATTAGGTTACACGTTATGCTTCGTGTGTACACGTTTTTAATGTTTGATTTGAACTTATACGTTTCTAGCAGAGAATACGCATACGACACAAATATAGCTCATTTTTTAAGTAGCCTTTTCTTTTAGATTTACGCACATATTATTTTTTTAAATATAATTATGATTTGATGAAGAAAATAATCATCGAAAGTGGGATAAATTGATAGGGGAAATTGAAATGAGTTAAAACGGAATGGACTCTGATGTCATAGCGCTTTATAACAAATTATGTCAGCACGCGTCGTATAGTGCATAGTTGTTGTGAATAATTGTCCTGCACCATTATTTAACTGAAGTAAGATTACAGAACGAAACACTTTTTCAGCTATCCACGGCACCATGTACCTAGTTGTTGGTTGCGCGCCAACAAGGCGGTCGTTTGAACAGCTGATATCAGGTTTTTTAAAACTTAAAAAAATCAATTGATTGTTTAGCACTGTTTCTTTTTTAATATTTATATGTTATGTAAATAATAATAACAAAATATTAAATAATTCCCTACTCAAATTCCGAACTGATATAACAATGGCGACAAAAAAATATTTAAAGTATTTTTTGGGAAGATACTTACTCATGTACAAAGGTGTATTTTAATCAAAATATATTATTTTACAAAATATATTACGTTAAACAGGTTGACTTTAACTGTAATAAACAATAGAACCTACATTTAATTTTGTAAGAAAAAAATGTTCTAGAGTTTTCAGGTGTAAATTTTTATTATTTTAATGATACTGTTGTCCAAATATTTTGCAAAATTGTTACTTGTATACAGGTAACTTATTTAATTATTTGAGTGATTGAAACAAGGTATAATATTCATCACATAAAAAGTAGTAAAAATAACTTTATGCATGTTCACGCATGCATCACAAGTATTGCATGCACTAAGCAGGCGCCCGCATGCGTGCACAAGCATAAGGAAGCGGAGTAGAGTAGAGTCTAGACTAAACGAAAATATTTTGAAAAATTA
The DNA here is from genome assembly GCA_963662185.1 of Eilema griseolum. Lineage (NCBI taxonomy): Eukaryota > Metazoa > Arthropoda > Insecta > Lepidoptera > Erebidae > Eilema > Eilema griseolum. The sequence continues at coordinate 10,555,182 of OY759253.1, forward strand.
AGATGTCTTTTTTATAGATATGTTTTAGAGTATCATAATCTGATTTATTTTAAATACTATTTAAATTCGGTCCCTATTTATTAAAAAACGAAAAAAAATGGATTGTTATAATTTTTAAAAATCGAATGTTTGTGTATAATTATTTTTTTCTGCCTACGTCACTGACATCGCCTACCTAATATTACCTATCCTTATATGTGGCTTAGCACACTACTGGCACCTCGTTTATCGCAGTAATTTCTTTCAAATCCAGTCGTCATATGATATAAAAACGTAATATAAAAATATTTGAAAAAGGTAAAAAAAATATATAAAATGCTATAAGTACTTGTGTATTTAGGATTTTCTGAATGCAAGGCACAAACTTTGTTGCATTCAGATTTTATTATTAATATCGCATATAAATTCGTTGTCCATTAATCTTTATTAGACAAGAATATGTCAGTTCGATATTCGACCAAAAATTTCTCCTTATTTTATTTTATTAATAATGTCAAATTATGCAGCCACTTCAACGGCATTTAACACAAAAATATATTTTTTAATAATTTTTGGTCTGATATCCGAACTTTTTAATATTTTAGCCCGTTTCTAAGGGCATTGAAAACTTACGTATTACCTTCGACATAATTTATACTATATATAATAGTATAACATAATCCAAGATAAATTTTAAAGGCCATACATAGTCTTTTTTATAACTCGAGTTTCAACTCGACTTCTTGAAATATCATTTCATCAATATAATATAAATCTACAATCATCAAAACGTTTACGTTAATACAACTTGTGAAAGACTAAACGCAAGATCTAAAAAGGTGGCGGGTGGATGTATTTTAGAATTAAATAAATAAAATATTTCTATTTTCAATGGGGCGTGTGCCTCCTCATTAATTTCGATTGGGTTTTGAACAGGGTTGTTAGATCAAGTGTCTGAATTTTGCCCATATTTATAAATTATTTTTGTTCTGGATTATGGATTAAATTTTAACTAAACTACTAAATTGTAACTACCTACATTTTTGAGTTAATTCAATTTTTTTGCGATATTCTATTACTAATTCACACATCACTTTCAACCGACGTAATGTTAGTCCACGTATAAAAAGTTTTAGTTTGATATTTTTTGAATTCTAAATTCTAATTTTCGTTTATTCACAAAAATCGGACATTTTTTAAACGACGCCCTTATTTTAGTCAGTTACGTCAGTCGTCAGTCTAACAAAATGATATTTTTTATATTCCATAGTATCATTCTCCTTTCAAGTGTAATTCTGATTTTTTAACTAACGTAATATTCTACGTAAAATTAGTCTCATAAAATGATATCATCATTTTCATGAGATTTTTCTCCAATGTACGCAACTCAAATCAAGTGTCTGAATCAGCTTAAATCGTTACCCTAATGTTAATAATTGACTTGAAAATTTTTCGTCAATACATTTGGTTGGGGAGCTTCCCATATTTCGTCAGTCCATTTGTCTGGGGCGCGTCCCATTTTTCGTCAGTTCATTTGGTTAGGGAGCGTCCCAAATTTTATGTCAGTCTATTTGTCTGGGGAGCATCCCATTTATCGTCAGTCCATTTGTCTGGGTCGCATCCCATTTTTCGTTGGTTCATTTGTGTGGGACGTGTCCTATTTGTCATAAGTCCATTTGGCTAGGGAGCAACTCAAATTTTACTTCAGTCTATTTGTCTGGGGAGCATCCCATTTTTCGTCAATTCATTTGTGTGGTGCGTGTCCTATTTTTCGTCATTTATAGTTCATAAATTAATAATATGAGTAGAATTAAATTCATACATTATATAAATAAATATATATAGATGATTTTAATTGGGTGTCTGAGTTCTTGCGTTTAATCCGTGACAAGTTGTAATTTAGCAAAAAAAAAAACTATATACGGCTTATTTACATCCCCAAAAACTTATTATCTACAAATTACTAATGTTACTTGTCACATTATAATAGTGTGACTTCATGCATTTTTATTGTTGCTTTGTTCTCTGAGCGTTTACATCTCAAACGGGCAACATTGCAATGTAGTGTCGTTACGCTACGTTTTTGTCATAAATTAGCTGCTTACCCTCACTCCAGTGCAATTATAGCGCTTGTCCCTCGATTCTATTAAAGCAAAACCACTGTTATACTACAGACTGCAAAATATGGCATTGAATTTTAAACTTTATTTCAATACGCTTAAACTTTGCTCAATTTTGGTGAAAACGAGGGATGAGCGCTCATAAAGCATCAGATACGATCGGTACTCAATGCTGCATAATATTGTTATCTCAGCGACAAAAGTAGGTATGCCAGTCAACGACAAAAGTTGATTTACAAATCTTAGTTATTTAAATGTTTAAGAAAGTCAAACAAACAGCAACTTTTATTAATTTTTTGAAAACTGACAGCTGTAAAAAGGTATTACGAAATTTTTTTATCATCCAAATCAAATTTAGGAAGTACTGTTTTTGAAGATCGAATTTAATTTATCAAGCGGCCATTAAAAACAAAATTTAATACAATTGTAATATCTTGAAATCAACTTTCAAACCAAATAAAAATAATGGAAATGCTATTAAATTACAGGAATAACGAACTCATGAATCTGTAAGTAAATTTTGGCAATTTCATAAGTAAAGACCTAATATCTTCATGCTAAGAAACTTTTGTCTTTCACTGTACTAAGCAAGTAGCGTTAATCCCAGTCGCATCTGAAGTTTTCACTTCGGGAGTCTGGGGTCCGCATTACCAGTCTAACTGCAGATTCGGCTAAACTTCGTTATTTTCCGTGAAGCGACTGCATTGCAACTAGACCAGTTGTACTTTTTGAGGGTCCAACTGCCATAGATGTTGGTATAGAAACTGGACCGATGTTTAACGTGCTCTCCGAAACACGACCAGCGCATGATACCTATATCAAGGATTGAACCAGCGCCTCCTGGTAGTACTACAATAGGCTAAACAATTGCTAGTGTTTAGGTATCATCTGTGAACACATTTAGCACCAGTGCAATCTTAACTACAAAGTTTCAAACGACCTATTTAAGAGCAAATCAAACTGTTTTATTGATTTAAATTGTTTTATCGTTCGAATTAAAGGTGTGTACTAAATATCAGAACAATCAATCAACAGAAAGGGGGGATGCCAAGGTATTAAGATCATTTTGAGTACTTAGTTCGTCAAGGTTCATCTGATGCTATACAACGCTCTGTGTATCCGCCATTATGTACATTATAGTACACATACGAGTGTCGTGTATTTAAGTTACAATTTACTGTCTTTCTTTTTTAAAAAATCGACAACGTACTGTGCTATCCTTTCAGAATTATTTAAATGTACATCATGGTTTCCTTCGACAACAATATGGCGACAATTTTTCAAAGAACATACCATATCTAGGAGCTCTAGTGATCCAGAGTCGGATTTCGCGTTGAGACTATTCTTCGCCGATATTATAAGTGAGGGGGGTATGTTGCTGAATAGAGCTGCATAATATGTGTTTGGATAGTTTTGTGGCGCTGGCATCTTGAGGCGCCGGTCCCAGGTGAATCTGTTGATGAAAGATGTCAATTATTATAGATTTTTGTTTAAGACGTTATAGACAGTTGTATGTTAAGATGTTCGGTGTTGGGTGATTGGATTCTAAGAAGTATGATGTTGGGTGATTGTATTCTAAGAAGTACGATGTGGGTGATTGGATTCTAAGAAGTGCAATGTTGAGTGATTGGATTCTAAGAAGTTCGATGTTGGGTGATTGGATTATAAGAAGTGTGATGTTGTGTGATTGGGTTCTAAGAAGTGCGATGTTGGGTGATTGGATTCTAAGAAGTGCGATGTTGGGTGATTGGATTCTAAGAAGTGCAATGTAGGGTGGTTGAATTCTAAGAAGTGCGATGTTGGGTGATTGGATTCTAAGAAGTTCGATATGATTGGACATAGATTAGATGTTAAGTTCGATGGTAGTTGATTGTATCTTAACGTTGCGCGAGACGTTTAAGTTCGAGGTTAGGTAATGTTGTATGTAAAGAAGGTTGATAGGTAATTTAGACGCGTAGTTCAATGTTGGGTGATTGGATGCTAAAAAGTTCGATGTTAGGTGATTCAATGTTAAGAAGTCCGATGTTAGGCAATGTTGGATGTTGAGAAGGTCGAAAGGTAATTTAAACGCTAAGAATTTCGATGTTAGGTGATAGGATTCTAAAAAGTACGATGTTGCGTGATTCGATGCTAAAAAGTTCTATGTTAGATGATTCAATATTAAGAAGTTCGATGTTAGGCAACGTTGGATGTTGAGAAGGTCGAAAGGTAATTTGGACGCTAAGAAGTTCGATGTTAGGTGATTGGATACTAATAAGTTCGATGTTAGGTGATTGCATGTTAAGAAGTTCGACGTTAGACAATGTTGGATGTTCAGGAGTTCGATACGCAATTGGACGTTAAGAACTTTGATATTAAGCAGTAGAATGTTATGCATTTGACGTTATTGAAAAATTCATATAAGCCAAGTCAAAAGGAGAAGAAATAAACAGACTTCAGGCTGTGAAAGCCCCGGATGCAACCCGGAACATTGCTACGATGTTTATAAAATGACGAAGAGTAGTAACGATAACATACATACATATATCCACGCCTGTAATTCCATAAGGGGTAGGCAGAGGTGTATTAACATCCACATTTAATCAACTATGATTTTTGGTATTGATTGGATGTAGGACAAGCATATTGCCGAACGTGCACTATCAAGGGCTGTATTGTCTCTGTAGGGATGGCGAACAGCCCTATCTCTTACCCCTTGTTTACACCTAAGTATAAAACATGTATTTGACAAGTTGCAATATGTCACAGGTTACAGTGTAAACGCAAATGTGTTTTATACATGTTTACAACTTGTTGGCTATAGATACTATATGAACGATAAAGTATCTGAGATACATGTATAAAAAAGGTATTGTGTTTTGATTAGTCTTCTACAAGTCTTCAATTAATTAATAATCGCGGTGGCCTAGTGGTATGGGTAATGGACTGAGGTCTCGGGTTCGATCCCAGGTTTTACCATGGCACACACCAATGACTTTTCAATGCTTTTCGAAGTTATGTGTGTATTTATCGCAGGTTTATAGGTGCCCGGTTAATGGCAATAGGCTCACCTCCTATTACATTGATATCTAAACATAAACTGGCGAAATGTGGGTGCTAGTACCTTCTGCCTACCTCTTCGGGGATATAAGCGTGAGTTCATGTTATGTTATGTTACAAGTCTTCAAGAAGTTTTTTATAAACAAGTTTACAAGTTGTTTAAGTTTACAAGTTGTTTAAGTTTACAAGTTGTTTAAGTTTACAAGTTGTTAAAGTTTACAAGTTGTTTAAGTTTACAAGTTGTTTAAGTTTACAACTTGTGAAAGTTTACAACTTGTTAAAGTTTACAACTTGTTAAAGTTTACAACTTGTTAAAGTTTACAACTTGTTTCGTGGTGTAAACGAGGGGTAAGTCGCCTTCTACAGACACCTACGAGAAGAGATGAGGTGGCCATATTCTACGCCACGGGGCACTTACCGATATTTGTCATCTTTAACATGTTTCAGGCTTCTTTTAACAATGATAGAAGCCTTGTCTTCAGTAAGATTCCGAGCCCTCATCATAGCCTGTGTGGCTTCCGGTATTGTGTAAGTCTGTAACAGATATTAAAAGATCTACATTATGCTTATTACGGTTTGGTTTTAATACTGTTCACTAGATGGCGCTGTTCCATTCTGGAACGCGCTAGTAGCTTAAACACAAAACCTTATAAAAGTCCAGTGTTTTTTTGTCAATCGGGTCACTTTATCGGTCTATCTGCAGTAATTTGTTACAGTCCAAATAAAGTTTCAACTAAGGAAACATCTATAGCAGTGGTGGGCAAACTTTTTTAATGGGGGAGGCTAGAAAGTTTAAGCAATTTCAGAGGAGGGTCAGAATTATAGGAAGAATGCATTTTGTAGCCCCTCTCCCCCTCCTAGCGGCGGTGTAGGTTATGTCGAACTCGAACCGACTAAAACGCACACCGTATGTGAGTCGTAGGTTGCTAAAGGCTAGATTAGCAGAGACATATATCTTCAACTCTGGCCATTTTAGGGTCATCTCACCGATTCGGACTGCTTCTGCTGGGTTGAAAAACCACTGTCCTACCACAGACACGTCAAAAAGTGGCATTAAATGTTAGACTTTATTTCTATACCCTTAAAGTATAAATTAAATGAAACGCGTTTCATTACACTTTTTATTCATACTACAAAAAGTTTTTTAATTTCGAACTTAAACCGCATTGCTTTAAAGTCTTAAATTAAATGAATTTTTAGCAGTGTCTGTGGTATGACAATGGGGTTTACTTTGGCAGTCGACGATTTCCTTGTCTTGGGACGACGCTGCAGCCATCTACCGAAATTCTTACCAACTAATTTCAAAATTTCATTCCGCAATTCATAGATAGACATTTTTTTAAACACTCACCCTAAAATAATTATTATTCTTCCAATAATTATCATAATAACTATCATAGAACTTGGGTTGGTACTCTGCCAGGTTGCCGGTCTGTAGTCTGCGGAACGTAGGCTCGGGATCTAGAAGCACCATCTTGGTAATCCTGCCTGGGTACACACAGTTGTAGAATAGACCTGGAAGAACAGATATAGTGTGTATTAGCCCATTTTGGGTTGCGTACCCAAAGGGTAACAACGGAACCCTGTTACTGAGACTAAAGAACACCAATTCTATTAATGCATACTCGTACATACATACATTCACGCCTTTTTCCCAGTGGGGTAGGCAGAGATTACAGTTTTTCACTTGCCACGATCCTGGCATACCTCTTTAGCTGATAGCTCTGTTTGTGAAGAAAGTTATAGGTATGTAACATCACGCTACGACTGAAAGGAGCCGAACAGTAAGAAAAGTTATCAATCCGAACTTACCAACTTCAGCGCCCATAGAATGCCCCATAAAGATGAATTTCTTCCATCCAAGGTGTTCTATAGCCGCCTCAATTGCTGCCACGAAGTGGAAACGCATGATCATCACACCTGTACCAGAAATAAACAGTCTTATAAATAAAAAAAATAAAAATAAAAATCTTTTATTTCAGTAAACTTATTTCTAGAACATTGCCGAGTCTTCCCAGTGAGTGATCTAATGATACTCGTGTTGGGAATGGCCCGCTGCTTCCCTTAGTTTTTAATAAACTAGTAAATTATATAATTTAGGGTATATTATATATAATTAGATTACATGTAGTGTGTGAGAGGGTGTGTGATGTGTGTGAGAGGGTGTGTAATGTGTGTTTGCGTGCGTGTGTGTGTGTGTGTATAGAAATAGACATTTTTTATACCCCGTTTGGTTAAGTACTTAGCAATAAGTAAACAGTCTTAATTTATCTACTTGAAAGATAAATAAGTTTCGGTAAATTATGTAAAAAAGAAAACAAAAGATTGAAAACATATAACAACTTTATTATTGTAATTTATCATACAAAAAAGATACACAGAACAATAAAGCAAAGAGAACAAAACACGTTGAATACAGCCTAAAAGAAAAACAAATTATAAAACATAAAATTATCATGGTGAACAAATATAGGCAAAAGAAAACAATATATTTAAAAGACATACATATATACATATAATCATGCCTTAATCTCCGAATGGTTAGGCAGATGTGATTTAACACCCACATTTTTCCAATCATTAAATTCGGCCCCACGTAATAGAGGGTGAGCCTATTGCCGTCTGCCGGGCACTATTGTTAACTCAAGCCATTCATATGAGGCTGAGTCTGGGCTGTTTATATCTGTCTGATGTTAAACAGCCCTATCGCTTAGTAGCATTGTACGACACCGCATGGAAAGAGATGGGGTGGTCCAAATTTCACACTGCTGGGAACCACGCGGTTTTCAAGGGTAGGTTTCTATTAAATCATTAAATCAAAATATTCTTTGGTCAAAATGGGTGCTTACCATTATATAAGAAATGTTGAATAGCCGGGGATGAAACTGAAAACTGTAGAGAAAAATATTTAGAAATATATTTATATTATGATAAAGAAGGGTATTTTCCTGTACTTAAAATTTTTTTTAACCGAGCTTATTAAATTGAGAATGATAAAAGTGTAGTGTCAGTTCTTATTTTATCGTTAAATTAATTTTAATCATCCACCCAACCTAAACACCCCTCGTTTACACCTAAGTATAAAACATGTATTTGACAAGTTGCAATATGTCACAGGCTACAGTGTGAACGCAATTGTGTTTTATACTTGTTCACAACTTGTTGGCTATACATACCCAACATATAACGCTACGTTTTCTCGTAAGTATAAAGCACGTATTTGACAAGTTGCAATATGTCACAGGCTGCAGTGTGAACGCAAATGTGTTTTATACTTGTTTACAATTTGTTGGCTATACATACTATGTGAAGAAAAAGTATCTGAGATACATGTTTAAAACAAGTATTGTGTTTTGATTAGTCTTCTACAAGTTTACAATTTGTTTTAAAACTTATTTCGTGGTGAAAACGAGGGGTAATAGTTTATTATTGATATACGCACATACAGATAATCACGCCTTTATCCCCGGAGGGTTAGGCAGATGTGAATTATCACCCACATTTCACCAATAATTGTATTCGGTCCCACGTAATAGGGGGTGAGCCCATTGCCGTATTTCGGGCACTATTGTTGACTAGAGACATGCATCTGAGGCTGAGTCTGGGCCGTATATATCTGTCTGATGTAAAACATCCCTTAGTCGCCTTGTACGACACCGCATGGGAAGAGATGGTGTAGTCCAAATTCTACTCTGCCGGCAACCACGCGGCCGCGGCCGTTAATTATTTGTCTATTAAATATTATGACGTCACAATAAATTATGTGACTAATTTGACTAGACACTCAAATACCAAATTTGACTTGTCAACAGGCACATGGAGTAAGAAAGTTTCGAACGATCGAAAGAACTCGACAGCTGAATCCGGGGTGAGATTCAATTTCTCATGCTGTAAATTTGGTATAGGGGTAGATTAGACCTTGAGAAAGGACATGGCTATATTTTGTCGCGTTAACCAACATCCACGCGGGCGGAGCCGCGGGCAATAGCTAGTTTATAATATTGGTATAACTCGGGAATCGAACCAGCACTGTGCGCTGTGCTACTTACCAAAAATATGAAAGTCCTGAAGAATCACATTCCGAAATACTCGCGGGCTCCATTTTGGAGTCTCTGCAGTATCCGGGCTGTCTCCGCATCAGACCCTAAGGGCTCAGCCAGATCAGATGGTAAGGGAAGGATGTCACCTGTGGGGATTATAAAATAATAGCATATCGGATGACACACTAGGCACAGTCAGTTTCAGAAAAGTAAGAAAGCAAAAAAAAACATCAACTTACCTTCAGAAATTTCGAGTAATTCTTCACCAGGAAAAATGTCGTTACTTATAGGAAAATTTTGAGCCATATACGCATTGAATGGTTCAACTCCATGATCTGGTCCATATAAGTGTCTGTCAGATTGCACGTTAGCGCTCGTGGAATTTTGAGGTACTACATCCAACCAAGTGCGACGTGATTCATAGTATGATGGAAGGACCGCAGGAGCCGAAAATAAGCCCGATGATTGGCATGGGCGGCTATATTTAGCTGGGTCTTGAGGCACAAACGCCTGGGCATTTTCTGTTCCATTATTACGCGGCTCATCCAAAGAATCCAACCATATGCGACGTGGCTGATCATAATAAGAGGGCAGAACCGCTGGAGCCGAAAACCATCCAGATTGGCATGGACGGCTATATTTAGCTGCATCCTTTGGCAAACACGCCTGGGCACTTCCTGCTTCATTATTACCAGGATCTATACCAATTGGTTGATGATACGAAGGTTGAACAGCCAGTGCCGAAAATGGTTCTGATGATTGAACCGGATTTCTATTTTCAGCTGCATACTGTGGCCAATACGCCTGGGCATTGTCTGCTTCATTATGTGGATCATTTAACCATTGACTAACTGACTGTTCATAAGACGAAGGCAGAACAGCTGTAGTCGAAAATTCCCTCGATTGGGATGGACGGATATTTTCAGGTGGATCTTGTGGCAGATACGCCTGAGCATTTTCTACTGCATTATAACGTGCATCATCCAACCGTTTGCGAATCGTTGGATCAAAAAACGAAGGCAGCACGTCTGAAGTCGAAAACTTCCTTGAAGTAGATGGACGGATATTTTCAGCTGGATCTTGTGGCATATACGTCTGGATATTTTCTGCTGCATAATTACGTGGATCATTCAACCATATGCGAATGCTTTGTTCATAGTATGAGGACACCACCTCTGGAGTCGAGAATTTCTTTGAAATTTGATCTTGTGGTATATTTGCCTGGGTTTCTGCTTCTGAGCCATCCAATAATATACCACCACTTAGCATTCGATGCGCTAAATCCAAACATTGCTCGATATCAGCTGGATCTTGTGTCACATGGTCAATCAGCTGGTCATTAGTGCCAGTAGTAGTTGCTCCATATCGTGAGGTATCCAACGATATATCACGATTTAGCAGTTCATTTGCTGAAGTCAATACTTGATCGGAAGTTTGGGATGGACGGCTATTTTCAGCTGGATCTTGTGGTACATATTTTGTTTCTGCTTCATTTAGCAGTAGATCTGCTGCCAAATATTGCCCCCCGGACGATTGGGATGGACGGCTATTTTCAGTTGGATCTTGCGGCACATATATTGTTTCTGCTTCATTTAGCAGTAGATCTGCTGCCAAATATTGCCCCCCGGACGATTGGGATGGACGGGTATTTTCAGCTGGATCTTGTGGCACATATATTGTTTCTTCTTCATTTAGCAGTAGATCTGCTGCCAAATATTGCCCCCCGGACGATTTAGATGGACGAGTATTTTCGCCTGAGTTTTCAAGATTTTGGTCATCTGATTTTGGAACTTCTTGTTTTAGCAGATCAGAGGCGTATGGATGTCTAGGGCTGTACGGTCCAGGGCTACTAAGTTCTGTTACAGACGCGCTTGATCCATGAACAGCTTCTAATGAAGAGCTAGTGAATGTGGGAGTTGGAACTGAAAAAGGAATTAAGAGGAATATAATAAATATTGAATGAAATTTTAAGCATTTAGTATGCTAACTATTCAAGATCGATTAGATAGAAAAAAATTAAACGGTCCAGGCGGGATTCGAAATTGCGAAGTCCCTACAAGCTCTCCCTTCATGGTCTACGAGACTGAAACTACCCTTTACATGCTGATTGACGAAAGAGGCTCTATTATAGGCTTCGCTTTCAGGAATGAGGGCCAGACGGCAGCTGCTTGTCTACCTTTCTGTCTGTTTGACCCAGGTACTCTTTACACTATCTCTAATAATACAGAATCGCCTAGCACAAGAGGCAGGGTTTAATAATGAAATTCTGTAATTTTATTTTAACATTAAGTCCTTTTTCAGTTTATAATTGTGTTAAACCGCCTATTAGTAAATCTTAAATGCTATTATTTGTAGTTATTAATGTATACTTACAGAAACAATGAAGTTTATTATTATTATATTAAGTCTGATCTGAGCCGATTTTGACAGGATTGACTGTAGATATCTGATGGTAAGGCATACCTAACTTTGGCTAATTTTATTTTACTAAAAATTACTTACGATAGCTAAAATCAGGGGGGTGAGTTTGTTGCACGGTTGATTCAATCGTATTTGGCTGATGGATGTCGCTCAGCCAAGCATCAATTCCATACTCCGGATTGCAATTTCCATCTAAAACAATAGAGTAAGATTTTTTGCTCTGAAACAATATGTATTGGAGTACGCGCCACAAAAAAAGTCCCTTGGCCGCGGCGTGGCAGTCGCAATATGTAATGTTGCCAGTATCATCTTTATGTTTTACCAGATTTGTTTGACCAGTACTTAGTTGATATGCAGAACTTAAGAAATTAAAGTAATACTTCAGGTAAAGTGTATTAAGAGACCGTCTTGGTTTATGTTGTGAAACCTCTAAGCAATACACTTTTTAATGTGATTTATCGATTTAAGCTCTTCCGCCGCCGTACGTCATGCTATCCTCGAAAAAAAACGCATACTATGCATATTATAGTGTACATGTTGTAACTAGATTGGGATTAATATATATGCTGAAAACAATAAATTCGAGTAGCACAATTTAAAAAAAATTCTATCAACTCTAAACCTTATCTATGGTGAAGTATGGCGGCGCTGTCATATTTAGTTCAGAGTTATGCCGCGGAACTTATTTGCTAGCGCGAACTCTATTAATGGAAATGATTAATTTTCAAGAATGATATCTGTGTGCCAAATTACAATATATATGCTGAAAACAATAAATTCGAGTAGCACAATTAAAAAAAATTATATTAACTCTAAACCTTATCTATGGTGAAGTATGGCGGCGCTGTCATATTTAGTTCAGAGTTATGCCGCGGAACTTATTTGCTAGCGCGAACTCTATTAATGGAAATGATTAATTTTCAAGAATGATATCTGTGTGCCAAATCACACAGATGTCATTATGTCAATTTGACTTACAATAAGAATCCTTCCGGGTAAAAGTTCGGGGTGGTGTTGGCATATTGTCATATGATGGAGGAAGATAGTTGGTTCGGGTACCGTTTGCCAGTGTGCTCTCATATGCCATACATCGTTGTATTCTGGCATCTATAACAATATACATATTATGAAGGTTTGTTTAGCAGCCCCCCGTATACTTATGTTTTAATAAACTTCATGAGCTTCGCCTACTATAAATAAACCTTCATGCAAGCCCACAGCTTTTAGCGTGGCTGTCGGTTGCTCCATCTGTTTATTCTTCAATAAACAGATGGAGCGTCTTGTAGGTAAGGTTGACCAAATCCCAAACTACCAAGACCTGGAATTCATTACGAGCACACGTGTTTCCTTCTTCTTACAGTACCGGGCCCTTTAAGCGGGGCGTGAAAAAATATCTGATGAGGCCGCCAAGCTGAGTGTCACCATTGTAACATTACTTAGTGTCTGTAATTGTGACCCTCTTTCCTGAGACTTTGCCTTTAGCTTACCATCAGGCGAGATGAAATCAAGATGGCGTGTCCTATATAAAAAAACCTTTCTCTACATTCACAACTAAATAAAACCAAAAATAATATTTAAAAAGAACCAACCTTCAAAGAACATATGTATCCATTCCATAAGCCCTGGGGGAATATGAGGACATTGGAACACACAGCTTCTTGATGTCACTCTTCGCCCATCGGGAGTAAATGGTCTAGTAGTCTCGTTTTGAGTGGGGTCCTGGAATGTATCCTCGATTTCGTCGAAGTCGATGCTTATATCCTCCTCAGAATCGATATCCGGAACGATAACTTTTGAGGCCCATCCTCTACTCAATCTAGTAAGAAGTGAAGGAGACAGTGGGCGTCTTTTTCCTGCGTATATAAAATCTGGTCTTGCTTGACGCATCCTAGCAGACCTGCTCATGAAAGGACAAGGGTACCCGCTATGGTCATCACATATAATATCGTCACGGTCAGGAATTGCGGGCAATTTTATAGGAACACCTTTCCGCCTTACGGATCTTGGTAGCGGTGGTGATATATCCTCATATTCTGGCATCAATATTGATACACCTGCAAGATTACGTTATTATGAAGAGAAAACTTTGGATGGTAGAACTCGGTGTGGGATTACAGCAATATATGGACTGAGCTTTATATAGGTAGTTCTATAAGTGATGTGTAACGAATTTATAGCTTGTCTAAACTAACATGACGTGCCCCACCATTTGTTGTTTCGTGAACTACGACATGTATTCGAACATTGCGGTCGACTAGTCACGTGATAAATCCGAGTACGCTCTGTGTGTGGATTAACGCTAACATATTGTTTTAAACAAGACATCCGCTTGCTCGCGCGTTCTCTCACATTATAACTAGTTGACCAACAAATCTGAAGACAACTTTCGGCAATTTGCTGCGCAAGAGGTGGTGGGGCGTGTCATTTGGGCTTAGACAGATTACTGACTAAGTTAAGGAAAGATGGATTATAATATTTATACATATATCGGATCACATTCTAACGTGTAAAGCCAAGCAAAAACATGCAAAAACCAAAAGTAAAAAATCACTTACGCTTCAAGTAGCAGACAAGAATTACACAAATAATACATTGCTCACTAGATTTCTTGATAAAGCATTACTAATTTTGAAGCACAATTCATTTCTTGATCCCCTCCGCTTTTTGATTATAACTCCAAATCACCACAACGGTAATTTGCAACACTAATAAAAACACAAAACACCTGTAAGGTACATTTCTTATCAGATGACGCAATTGCCCCCAGAGATTTCAAAACGATCTCAGGTGCAATAGATCCGAGGTGAAATAAAGATAATGTATAAATCATTTAGTACTGCAGGTTCACTTGGATGTTACCACTAACCCTTTGAGATACAAAGCGGGATTAAACCGCCATTAGAGTGGATTTGGCGGTTATTATATAAGCTTTCCTAGACAAACCCTAAAGATTACCGTCAAAAATGTCTTTGTAACACATTATATAATATAATCAGCTTTGAGTATCCAAACTTCAAGATCGACACATCCATTTAATCCTTCAGCAATTTCGGTTTGAAATATCACAATTGAAAGGCGTAAGCAAGTTCTCAAATATCTACAAGCGATTCTCCATCACAGCAAATGAAATCATAACTCCAAGCATCAATAACTACGTCAGAACTACTCACAGATATCGAAAAATCAATACTACAAAGTGGTACCTAAACGGTTCGGAGGTTCTTTTGCGTTAACGCTTACACCCGGACCATTTTCTACATTCTGAGCCGTGGGCTTGGAGCCTTCTGTTGGATCAGTAACTATATCGTCATCTATATCGGTCCAGTCAGTTTCGTCATTTTTTTGATTGCTAGAGTCATCGGCGACGCCCGAATTGCATGCAAGCGTCCTGTCATCGTTGTTGCTTAACATCACATCAGGCTGTAGTTCACGTGGTAGATTCGCGTTGTGGTCAGTTCCTTCATCCCCCATTTGTAGGACCAGGAAATCATTCCTTCCATTAATTACATAATATACTGCCGTTCTTCGTGGTCTCGCAATACGGTAAAAAAAAGTTTCTATGATGTGGACGGCAGGCTCTTGTGGCAGGTTCCAGCGATCAGCTCCTATTAATAACAACTCGTATCCCTCCGAAACATGGTTATCTTCTTCAGGTACTTCTATGCTGAGGCACTCATTTAATGGTGTTGCTTGGCTATCTGCAAAATTTCCATCTCTCTCAGCATATCCACATTTACGTTGTAACGATAAATGGAAAAAATAGCAAGTGTGCAATTACAGTGGCGGCGGGGTGGGCAGCAGATAACCGGATACCCGGATAACCCAAACACATGGTTTGCGTAAGCGGGTAAGCGGAAAACGCCGCGGGACAGTGGCTGTCGCGAGCGAGTGGGTAGACGGAAGTTAGTCTGTGTTCCCCACTAGACCTATTCGGACATGCTGTGGATGATTGAAGATTTAATAAGTGCCGTTTTGGCTCGGCCACCTTTGTGGAATTCTAATGATTCAAATCGCCAAGTTAGTCTGTGTTTTCCACTCGACTTGTTCAGACATGCTGTTGATGATTGAAGATTTAATAAGTGCCATTTTGGCTCGGCCACCTTTGTGGAATTCTAATGATTTAAATCATTCAAATCGTCAAGTTAGACTGTGTTTCCCACTCGACTTGTTCGGACATGCTGTTGATGATTGAAGATTTAATAAGTGCCGTTTTGGCTCGGCCACCTTTATGGAATTCTAATGATTTAAATCATTCAAATCGCCAAGTTAGTTTGTGTTTCCCTCTCGACTTGTTCGGACATGCTCTTGATGATTGAAGATTAAATAAGTGCCGTTTAAGCTCGGCCACCTTTGTGGAATTATAATGATTTAAATCATTCAAATCGCCAAGTTAGTCTGTGTTTCCCACTCGATTTGTTCGGACATGCTGTTGATGATTGAAGATTTAATAAGTGCCGTTTTGCCTCGGCCACCTCTGTGGAATTCTAATGATTTAAATCATTCAAATCGCCAAGTTATAAAAAAAGTAACAGAGGAAATGAAAATAATAAGGGGAGATTCGGATGGTAATTAACTTTATAAAAAAAGGTTCCACTTTATATAAGCATTAGCTTCCAAATAATCTAATATTATTATTATTTGAAATATCGCACGAGTTAGGCACGTCCAGGCTGCCCAAACGCTCCACTGCCACTGAAATCATACATCGAAATGTGCGTTTTCCGCTTGACTCGTCACCCGTACCCGCTTGCCCGCTCCGCGCCACTGTAATTGCACACAAAGGTGGAGGCCTATTCTCCTAATTAGAATCTATGCCAAATTCTGTCTCGACCTAACCTCAAAACTCCGAAATGTAAAAACGATCACGTTTTTAATAAACAGAGATATGAGTAGGTAAACGGATACCTAGATAGAGTTTGTGCTTTTCCTTTGTTTGTTTTCAATTTTCATTTTTTCTTTTGTAAATATGTATTTTACATTGCGCAATAGTAACTATTATTGTCTTTAATGTTGCAACTCATGAACAACCAAAAGGGTGGATTGTAAACCAGTGTTGAGAATTATCATGGTTTTATCGTGCAGTCTCCATGTTGTGTTGAATCCGCGCCTTTTGCCAAAAACATTGTAAGTAAGCAAATTTTACTTGAATGTTTGCATAATAATGTATTTTTTGTAAGGTTAAAAATATTTTTTTATTTAATATAAACTTTTTTTTCTTGTAATAACAGTTTTCAAAATTAATTTTCGATCGACATATTAATAATATAAGCCTCGTTCTTTGTTAAAAACGATCGATGTCAATTTTATTGTTTTACAAAAATAGCGTTTTTGACAAATGATTTTGACAGCGAATCTTTATAAATCAGCAAAATCGGCCTTCTGGCGAATGTCAATTTAGTTTCTTCAATGCTATCAGACGTCTTCTAAATTACAATTAATGAAGTCTTTTTCTTTCTTTCTGCAGTATTATTATGACTAAGTATATATGCGTCACATCAACATGACATTACGTATAAAGCTGTGGTCTCAATTATGATTTTAGCCATTTCACGGCATCATTGCTTCCTCTATAGCGAACAGTACCATAAAATTGGATATATTTCGATTTATGTAATTGGATTCACTACTAATGGTTTATAACAGAAAAACCTTTTTGTTTTTGCTACCTTTGCAAATTTTATATTTGAAGATACAATGTCAAGTGTTAAAATATGTAAAGAAATTGTTACTTCGAATTTAATTTGTAATAGGTATCGAATAATTAATAATGTCATTGTCTATAGTTAATAACGTTATTAAAATATAAATGCCCTTTAAAATAAAACTATCACTTACCATTAGGGAAATGATCACTATTTCCACTTCCAGGCATATCAATGGACACGTAGTAGAATTCTTCTGTGGGCATCAGCTGCATAAGCGGCTGGAAAGTCACGGCGCAATCCTGGCGGCCATGGGCGAGAAACACTGGAGACGCCAATGGATTTCCCCAGGAGATCACTGGAGAATAAGGAAATTGATGATTCCATTTGTAATTTTACCTGGATCCCGAATCTACTAACTGTCAAACACTAACTTATAATAAATGCCATTAGATTTAAGACATAATTGATATGGGATTAGAGTCCATTATTAAATGAAAGAGTTTATTAAATGTTTCATTCACTCTATAAGATGCTCCTTAATTTTAGAGTTTAACAGCATAGGGGCCGTTCAAGTATTACGTAAGCACTAGAGGAGGGAGGGGGGTTTCATTGCATTGCTTAAATAATTATTAATATATAATATTATATTTGTTTCACACATAATATAACATGCATTACACTAACATTTAACCAAAAAAAGAAATATGCATATGTTTTTCTTTTGTTTACGTAAGCATTTTAAGAGATTTGTTTATTTTTACTGACAAGTGACCCCCCCGGTTAAATAATTGTAATCAATCTGAATGCTTACGTAATACTTGAACGGCCCTATAACAGTGTCTAAAATTAGAAGGCATTTTTTGCAGTGCTAGTGGTGTGACAGTGGTTGACAGACGGTAGAATACCGGACATAAAAAAATATTTTGCAGTAGAATAAAAAAATAAATTAATAAAATCATTTTCGCAGAAACTGCCAAGGAAGGGTTATTATGGAAAGATACTTCCTAATAAACTAATTCATGCGAATTATCGTACGAATAATTTTGATCAATTTTAAATTAAAAATATATCTCTAAACGCACTCTGACACGGGTAGATTTAGGTTAGAAGAAATAATAATAACAAAATTTTTTTGTTAAAAAATATTTATTTCGTAGAAAGGAGAATGCCCATTATTGGTTGCGCTTTTAGTCGTACGAGTCAACATTTCAAATGTTAAAAAATAATATTGATTAAAATATGACTTTTCGACCCTGAATCGCTTCTGTAGAACTTGGGGTTTGAAATTGAATCATAAGAATATGTAAAGATTCAATGCCATTTTTGCAAAACGGTTGCCATTTTTTACCAATGTTGCCATTGTATTAAATATAAAATAAAATATTGATGGTTGAACGTAAATATAGAAATAATTAAAATAAAACGGTTAAATAATAATAAGCGTGATAATAATTCGCAATGTAATATTAAAATACATATATTGCACTGTGGTTAGCTTAATATATTTCGTGTATGTAGCGGTAGTTTCATTATGATAAGTACCTAATCAATTTAAGTTATAGAAAATATTTTTTGTTTCACTGGTAGTTTTATATGGTATCCCTCCACAAATGACAATAACTGAAAACTCAGTTAATATTGGTTATTACATAGTTTAGTTCCTCTGTAATACAACAATATTGTATAATCATGGATTCACGCTGTATTAATTACTCCATCTCTCTTGTGCGCTTACACCGCGCCGGCAACGTCTAAGTGATGTATCTCCAATGATGTGTGATATTCTACGCGTATGGATATCACCTACACCGGTAAGAAAATATCATAAGATTTACATACCTATAGACAAATATTATTATACTTTTATATTGCCAAAGTATCTATAACTTTCCATAAACCTTAACGTTAATATGTACAAATAACATGTATGTTGTCGAGTATATTTAATGATAATTAGTTATTCATGAACATATACTTTAGTTATACAAAGATGCCAACATTAAAAAAATGAAACTCAAATGTCAAGTGTCACAATATTTTCGTCTCAATGTTACTGATTTTCTAGTTTTTATCATGTAATTTCTCAATAACCCCAAGTTCTGTTACAATATACGTTTATACACTCGAGAGCAATGAATCCGGGTCACTTAAAGAATGTTAAAAATCTCGGAAACTAAAAATGATAGGTTAATGCAATAAATTGTATTTAATAGACAATGTAATACTCCTTAAATGAAAGTAAAAAAAAAATGAGTCACCATACATTTTATTAACACAAAATTACATAAAGAAAAAAACTGCTGATCTCTCCTTAAAACAAAAATAGGAAACATGAAATTTTTGAACTTTATTACGATTTTCTTGAATTTTAATACTTCGTATTGCCTCCTCGTGCTTCCATTACTGCGTTTACGCGGTTTGGCATGCTGTACACCAAGTTCCTTATACGATTTTGGGGAATATTCTCCCATTCCTCTGCGAGAGCAATTTTGAGCTCACGAAGCGTGATTGGGGGAGGGTTTCGTTGTTTTACGCATCTGCCTAGCTCGTCCCAAGCATGCTCGATCGGGTTGATATCCGGGCTGCGCGCTGGCCACTCCATACGAGTAATGTTCATCTCTTGAAGGTAGTCATTCACAATCCTACCTGTATGAGGTCTGGCATTGTCATGCATAAATATAGCATCCTCACCTAAATTGACCATAAATGGACCAACGTGATCATTGAGGATTTCTTCCACATATCTTACGCTAGTTAAAGAGCCGTTTTCTATGATCACCAGCTCTGTGCGACTTTCAGAAGAAATTCCGGCCCACACAAGTACAGACCCACCACCGTAGGCTACTTTTTCTTCGATGCATGCTTGCTTGAATCTTTCCCCTGGTCTTCGATACACTCTGTGTCTTCCATCGTGCTTGTAGAGCATAAATTTTGATTCGTCGGAGAACATAACTTTTGACCAATCTTCAATACTCCAATTTACGTGGCTCTGGGCATAACTTAGTCTCGAAATACGATGCCCACGCTCCAGTTTAGGGCCGTTTGCAGGTCTAAGGGGTTTTAAGTTAGATTCAGCAAGCCGACGTCTTACTGTCCATGCACTTGGGTTACTTCCTCCGAGGCGTCGAAACTGATTGGTGAGTTCAGTTCCTGTGAGAAAGCGATTTCGAAGCATGGTGTTCACCAAGTATCGGTCTTCTCGTGCTGTGGTACACCTGGTTCTGCCCGTTCCTGGTCTGCGTAGGTTAGAACCAGTTTCTTCGTAACGTCGGAGAACTCTTTGTACTGTTGACAGCGACACACCGACAGTCCTGGCTGTATCGCGCTGACTCCGGCCGGTTTCCAGCATTGTAAGTATTCTGGTGCATTCTTCAGGCGTAAGCGACATAATTTCAGCTTGATTAATGAATATAGAGCACTATCAACATGGTTTATGTACCCACATAAATGACAGATTACAAACAAAAGCAACACCAAATGCTGTAATTTCGTAGTTCCATCTTCGAAAGTGGCCCTTTTTCAAATTTGATTTTTTTATGATATAACTTTACAATAACTAAGAAGTTTTAATACCTTCATTTAAGGAGTATTACATTGTCTATTAAATACAATTTATTGCATTAACCTAGCATTTTTAGTTTCCGAGATTTTTAGGATTCTTTAAGTGACCCGGATTCATTGCTCTCGAGTGTATTTCAGATAATACCTAATATAGGCTTTACAACGCAGCTTATACATATGTGACATGCCAAACAAAAGTGTGCAACAATTACCCATACTGACATGGGCATTCTCCTTTAAAAAAAAAAAGGTGAACATAGACAACAAATATTCCCTTTATATAATTCTTCTGTACGTGTATTTATCACATAACTCCTAAACGACGGCACCGATTTGGATGAATTTTTTTGTATATTTCAATGGGTTCCTAGATATAAACACATTTGGACCCGGTAGGTGGCGCTGCTAATTAATAATGAACAATATGTATACATTGTATACCATTGAACTCCGGCTGCCTCGGGCTACCATTCGATGCTGATGATGGGAGCAGCGGTGGTGGCAGAAGAGGCGACGCAGGACAGGACGAGCACTCTGCGATAAATATGATATAGCTGATTTTACTGTAGTTCCGATAGCAAAATCGTTCGGAAGTTTTAATAGGACGCATAATAATAATCCTCAAAGGTTTACTACCTATGAGGATGCCTTAAGGTGAAAGCGATCAGGTCATATATATTAAAAACTAACTTTTTCCCGCGGCTCCACCCGCGTGGATGTCGGTTCCCGGCAATTATTCAAATTTTTCTCACCTTTTAAACCTTTCCTAGACCTCCACGAACATTTCAAGACCAAGATAAGATAAATCCGTTCAGTCGTGGGGGAGAGAGGGGGAGGGGTGTTACAAAATTGCTAACAAAACCATCACATGATTAATAGTACAGTCATTTGGTCGAAAAAATAGAGGTTACCTGGAAAGTTTGCCGGGAGTTTTGAAAATTGGTAATTTTATAGATTTTGACGTGCTCTTTCCGAATTTTAACTTTGCCACCTCGTTTCTTTGCCGCTCGCGCCGCCATTTTGTAAAAATGGCGCCTAAAAGCAGTTTTTTGATAATAACTCCTTTTCGACGCATTTTACAAGAAAAACATATCTATACAAAATAATAGAAGAGAAAATTTCGTACAATTTATGTCATCACCTTTTTTTTCCTAAAACCAATAGTTTCGGCGTACGAGTGCCGTAAAGTGTAGTTCAACACACGTTTCGGCAGAAATACTCATTTCCACACCCCCATGAGGCAGAGAAAGCGGCGCGTTTTTTTTTATCGTGGTATCCCCAGTAGGCCTGCAAGAAAGGTTGTCACAAAGCTTGCGGCTGCAGAAAGGCAGGGCTAAAGTGCTCCGTTGTGTGCACGAACTGTGGTGGTTCGTGTGATAATTCGCAATTTCCATCACAAGATAGCAGTGAAGATGAAGAAACGGACACTATTCTCGAGCAAATAAACGACGAAATCGAGAACGAAGAGGACCGCGATGAAACTGATGACCCCATCGCCGATGATGCAGAAGAAACTTCCGTCTTTGATATTCCAATCAGTGGTGAAGACGATGAGAACACAACACCTAGTCCGTCAACAAGAATGAAGCGACGGAGATTGAACACAATTTTGAAATAGTGAGTCAGATGTGGGTTAGGCCTACTGGGGATACCACGATAAAAAAAACGCGCCGCTTTCTCTACCTCATGGTGGTGTGGGAATGAGTATTTCTGCCGAAACGTGTATTGAACTACACTTTGCAGCGCTCGTACGCCGAAACTATTGGTTTTAGGAAAAAAAATGGTTATGACATAAATCGTAGGAAATTTTCTCTTCTATTATTTTGTAAAGATATGTTTTTCTTGTAAAATGCGTCGGAAAGGAGTTATTATCAAAAAACTGCTTTTAGGCACCATTTTTGCAATATGGCGGCGCGAGCGGCAAAGATACGAGGTGGCAAAGGAAAAATTCGGTAAGAGCACGTCAAAATCTATAAAATTACCAATTTTCAAAACTCCCGGAAAACTTTAAAAAAATACCAAATGACTGTACTATAATGGATAGCCCTATACTGGGTAGACAGTAGGTAGTTAATGTCATAAAACCAATAAAGTTATCAAACATTATAAATGAACTTCTGTATCAAAAGTTTTAACTTTTGACGCGACTGGGAGCTCGCTAGGACAACGATGGTTAATCAAACCGTTTTCAGAGAAGTTCTAACACCTCTATTTTTACAGTTCCGTAACTCGAGAGGAATCCAGAATACTTATAGGATCAGTTTGTTGTCTGTCTATCTGTCACAATCTTGTTCTCATACTACCTAAGGGTATTTAGTTAAAATTCATATCAAATAACTACTAAAGTATTGAAGCTGTAAAAAAGTCAAACTTCTAAGTACACGCCGGCAGATATGGCCGTTTTTGTAAATAAATTCGTCCTTCAATCCAGTTTTGTACGGAACCCTCAGTGCGCAAATCAGAATCGCACTTGACTGTTTTTTTTTACTTTCAATGATAATGACGTTTACTAAAGTGGAAATTTATCATAGAGGAAAATATTAATACTTTTTTTTTCTATACGCTAGTGGTGACATTGACAGGAAGCAACTAATAATTGGGTAATTACCTGTACTTAGTTGAAATAAATTATTTAACTGAGTTTAATAAATAAAAAATAACAAAGTTAAAAGAGCAGCAGAAGTTGCATTTTGTTTTTATTTTATCGTATTTATTTATTTTTAATCATTCACCCAACCTATAATAGTAATATATTTGATAATTAAATATGACGTCATAATAAATTCTTTCATACAAGTTTCCTTAAAACTTGCTGTCTTGACGTTTAGTAAAATGTTGCTAATTCGACTAGTCAGTCAAATACCCAATTACAAATGTACAAATAGAATATAAATAGGAAGCAATAATAATTTATAGGTTCACAGCACAATCTAGGCAAACTAAACATAGCCTGAAGTATATTACATGTAAATACTATAGTTGAAATAATTTAATAGGTGCATTAGAACAGTTGTATGCTAAGGGTTAGAGTGATTCATATCGATTGTGCGACTAATCGATTCAGGTAACAAACGATTAAACATTTTAACACATATTGATATTAGTATTAGGATATGTTTTAGGGTTAAAGAAAAAAATAATAATTTCGCATTCATTATCATAAACAAAAAATGTTACTACAATATATATGAATTTTTAGAAGACCAAACAATTGAATAAAAATTAGTAAGAATGACTATTAATAATATTATATGATATGACATGACTGGTATAAATGATATTAGTGTAATTTAAATTTAATGTATCATAATTTAATTTTCATTATTATATGCTTCTCTGCTATTCAAAGGTTTTCTGGGAGAGAACTCATTTTGAGTTAAGCTCGCCTTTGTACATCTTCTTTTGATGTGTTTTGTTTATGATCTCTGTACTGTGCGTGTGTAATAAAGAATAAAATAAATAAAATAATTAAATTTGTAATTAATTAATAATTTTCTCACAAAATATTGTATGCCGATATGGCTGAACATAGCTGATCAAATTATTTAAAAAGACCATCTTTGTACCTATGTTTCACAATAAAGCATTTGAATTGAATTAAAAGCATTCGTTGTCTCAAGTATGTGATAGAGTCTGGCTAATGAAAGTAGGCCCTGGAATTATTTGCGAACTTTTATATAGCAACTCTGTATGAACGTCAACGTCAATTTGACAAGGTTGTCGTTCGGTACCTATCTCTGTTTACAAATTGTATGCGTTTGTGTAAATTGTGATTCTAATTACGGCTTAAAATGAACAAATCTATCAAAAGTGGTGTACGAAAGATGTTGTTTTGCATGATTGGCAAGTTCAACGAAATACAACAACAGCGTGATGCCGCGTTTAAACAAAAACAAGATTGTCTACGTGTGGTGTTGAATTTCATAGGTTAGTAGACAATATTATTTTGATACTTTAAACACCTACCTATCCAGTCGTCCTAATTAAATTTTGATTTATAATTTACGTATCCTTCCAAATAAGTTACCAACGCTTCTCTATGTATTGAATAAAACTAATTATATTCATTCGTATATCGCATCAGTCAACCAATAATTCATTTTAATAACATCACCTATGTTTTACGTATACTCATAATGAATTTTAATTTTAAAACGATTACCTTTCTTTAACAGAGAATCTGCAAGATGTCGAAGGAGTTAATGAAATAGTAAGAACTATTGAAAATCTCACTGAATTAGAGCAGAAAGATAGGATAATAACCCAGAATCAGTACTTAGAAGAAATAGCTTCAATGACTGGTATGTTTTTACTATACACTGATGTTTTGAAATTATGCCGAAAAAAACCTTTGCATTTTTACTTACTAATACCAAGAATTAATTACATATTTCGTATTTCTTCTTTGCAGAAGTGAGTGTCAGAACACTAAAAAGAGTAAAAAGGGAAGGTGCAGTAAATGAAGGTGTCTGGAGTACCCCGGGGAAGAAACGTCCACGGAAACCTACTGTGTCTAACCTAGATAACTTTGACATAGATGCTATGCGTAACAAGATAAACAAATTTTATATAGTTAAAAAACAAGTTCCTACACTGAGGACACTGTTGGTGGAGTTAAAAGAAAGTATTGATTTTAACGGATGCAGAGAAACTCTGCGCCGCTTGTTATTAGCCAATGGCTATGAATTTAAAAAGAATAAAAATGAGCGTTCTGTATTAATAGAACGCTATGACATATCTGCTTGGAGACATAGATTTTTAAGAACTATAGCAGGAAAACGTGCAGAAGGCAAGCCGATCATTTATGTAGATGAGACTTATGTCCATAGAAACTACAAGCCTAAAAGTCATGGCAAGGTCCTTCAACTAGTGGTGCAATTGAAAATGTTTCGACCGGGAAAAGGTACATTATAGTTCATGCACAATCAGAGAAAGGTACCGTACCTAACTCTTTCTTAGTGTTTAGTACTAAATCAAAAAATGCTGATTATCACCATGACATGAATGCTGAAAATTTTAATAAATGGCTTAAAGAAAAACTTATACCAAATTTGGAAGAACCAAGTGTAATTATAATGGATAATGCTAGTTACCATTCGGTAATTATAAATAAGGTTCCTAACACACAAACGCGTAAAAGTAATGTAAGAGAACGGCTTCGTGATAATGGAATTCAATATGAGGACTACCACACGAAAGCAGAGCTGTTGTGTATTGTAAAACGAAATACGCTTGATCCAAAATATGAAGCTGATGAAATTTTAAATCAATGTGGTCATGAGGTGTTGAGACTTCCACCCTACCATTGTGATCTAAATGCGATTGAGCTTGTGTGGAGTTTGGCAAAACGTAAAGTGGCTAGCAAAAATATTGCAGTTACTACAGCTGCATTAGAAGAGATAATTAAAGATTCATTTGAAAACGTAAGTTCTCAGGATTGGAAGAAAATGACTGATCATGTGATACATATTGAAAATAAATATAAAGAACGTGATAAAATAACAGAAGAAAATTTAGAAAGTTTTATTATAAATGTTAGAGACAGCGAAACTAGTGACAGTGATGAATCTTTTGGCATTGAAATGTTAGAATCTGATTTTGATTATGATGAATAAAACTAAGTTATTATGTGTGGAATATTATCGTATTTTATTTCCCTATTTATTTTCGGATTCTGCCCATATTTACCTCATATACCAACACCTATATATTCCCTAACATAATTTTCTTATACAGTCTATATATATGATATTTTTAATAATGAATTGCCAGGTATCAAAGTAGGTTATTCCAATTCTCATAGTATGATTTTAGTGTTGTCATGCATGTATTTTTTAAATTTGCCGCCAATATTCTGGGGCCAGCTTTCGTTAGCCAGACTCTATGATGAAAGTAGCATCTAAGCAACATTTTAAGTTGAGTAATATAAGATGGCAAAAGTAACGCAAAATGTTACAAAAGTTACATTGTGGCATCGCTGACCGCAAACATAAAGAGTAGAGATAATCTATCTCCAAACGATTAAAATGTAACAACCAAAGATAATATAGCCACAACACTTGAATTAAAAAACAAAAACCTTAAATAGTAACTGTCTTACGAGGTCACTCAGAAATACATAAATTAGATTACTTAAATTATATTATTAATACATAATTAATTTAATTATTTGTAGTAATCTGTAATTTAAACTGAAATGTGTCACACTATATTTTTTTAACGTACTACAAGTTATTACGTATTTAAAAACGATTCAACTTTGATTATAATAGTGTTATGTTTCGTTCCAATCGTGCCAAGTTACCTTCTATAACTTAGGGCATCTGTCAAAAAGCACCTATTAAAGTATTTCAACTATAGCAGGAGGATAAACCTACTTATGTACCAACTTTAAAAAATAACAGTAATACCCATACAAAAGCAAAGAGACATATTCAAGCATACAAATATTTTTACTGAGCAGGAATGTCGGGAATCGAACCCAGCGCGGTGGCGCGGCGGCAATCGAATGCACCACCGACCACCATATAGACGGTTCGGAAATTCGGAATAACTCGTTCCTTTGTTAGCGATCGATAGTGACATGCGCATCATAGAGAAAATTCAACGCGCATGCGCGACTTTGGAAAAATAAAAATGTCGAATGAAAGACGAAAATGAACATAAGCAGCTCTCGTTATAAATATTTCTACTCAAGTATTACATAATTTCCAAACAGAATGTTACAGTGATAGACAAATAGTGTTGCGAATGAAATAAAAAATATAAAAGTCGGTACTTACGTTTTTTTTATAAAGAAGCACTTTACATTCGCCAAATAAACTTAAAAACAAAACACTAACACACACTTTATACTACTTGTAAGTAACAAATATTCACTTTATAAAAGGGTCGTTTCAAAAGTCGGACTTACTAATAAGTGCACGAGATTATTGCTATTATGAGAGAAAAAAGGTATCGATTGCGATTAGCGATATTATATCTACTTACAAAATAAAATTGCCATTTTCTATTAATTAAATAGGAATCAATACTTAACAATCGATTCAATCCCAAACGATACGTTTCCCTCCTTACTTGTAGAAAGAACGGCGCCATATTTGAAGTTTATTATTCCAAATTCAAAATACGTAATTTTTTATATACCAACCTTTTTATATCTGTTTAATTGCTAATAAAGAAGACTAAAATAAAATCATATCAAGAATTGAAATGCAAAAGGGTGATTAAGACATCACCAATGACACCACATTTATAGGAAAAAGCTCCTTAAGAATATCACAACTACTTTACTTGCACAGCTGTTTTCCTGTGAACCAACATTATCGCTTGCGCTCTTTGGCATTTCAAGTATCGATTGAAAAGGCTAGGATGCAAACTACTCTCTCACCCTACCGCCCCATCCCCTCGCATTTGCGGGAGGGTGAAAATGGCGTTGGCATAGCAACGCGACGGTCTGAAATCCCGGGCAGAGCTCACCTGTGTGGGCGAAAGTGAGGGGTGGGGTGATTTTAATTAGTCTGGCAACTGGCCCCTGGGCGAAGCTAAAATCTCATTTGATTGAGTACCTTTGTACTCATTCAAAAAAAGAATGCAATAGATGTTTCGTTTTTCATTTTTGTAATAAATTGGTAGTGTTAGGTGTATTTCTGTTGTTAGAAAAATGAAAAACATGAAATAAAAGTTATTTGAGATAGTCAATTTATTAAATAACAAAGATAATGAGCTCATTATTGTATTTTAATTATTGTAATAAATATCTAATTTACATACAATAACTGAAGAACTGTATTTTTTTTTAAATTTTAGTTTGTTAAAACATTTTTGGAACATCACAGGTGTTAAAATATACTGAATGCAAAGCAGAGACAATATCATTCACCTTTTTCTATTGCTAGCAAGTTTGCTTAAATAATTAAAGATGCTGTTATTTTATATCGAACTTAAATATAATAAAAAAATTATCACATTCGCACAAAATTTATTGCATGTCCACATCTATTTTCTTAAAAGATATGTTAGAAAGGTATAACAGCCTGTTGGTAAAAGATTATGCAATAACTGTTTATTTGTGCCCACTTGCATTTCCTCAACAAAAGATCTTGTCGAGATACAAAATATTTTGTTGAGGTGAAGTCTCAGTTATATGATGTATTTAAACTAAAATTACATGATGAGCCACCTTCGAGATCTTTTAAATCATAATATCTTAGTAACCGAGGAAGAAACACCTCCCCGATAGAACCACTATTACACAAGAGCTCTTGAGATTATGCTATTGAATAAGAATTTACTGAATTAATACAAATTAAACCACTATTTGTTAACTAAAGTTATTGAATATGAAAGCTAATAAAGTACAAATAGGTACATTTTTATTTTTTTAAACAAAAGACAATGGTTTTTTTTTAATTCAATTGCAAAATGAAAACATAAGATACCTTCTATTGTTCTCTATGATAGAAAGAGATTGCTATAACATTTTATATCAAAGGGGTTGTAGTGTGACCTCTTTTTATGGGTCAATTAATTCTGCATCTTCAATAACATATACCATTAATATTAAAATAATTAGGTATTTAACGAAATAATTTAATTGTAATAAATAATATTTGTGTGAAAACTTACGTGAAATACGACCCCAAGGTGCGTCTATCTGCCATTCACATTGAGGAGTGCAATTCATTACTGATCCTTACAGCTTGCAGTTTACAATTACACTGACGGATGGACATGCGTCCTGCAATGCTATCTATATATAGGAAACCTATACAAATACCTATATATCAGAATTCGTAAGCTATGTTTGGCAACTTAGAAAAAAAGCAGTCTTATTACAAATTGATATATTGATTATAAATTCTTAATATCTACGGATAACCTTTGGAATTGGATCTGAAATCTTGATATAAAAAGAGTCTATAAATCTATTATCTGTTCAGTTTCCGTATTAATAAAATCGCAAATGACATGTTTACATTTTAATGAATGCTGCGTTTCAATACGGCTCACTTAGTTAGCGCTGTCTCGTTTTAATTCAGATAGTTAGATAAGGACACAGCGAGTGTTGTCAAACATACGGAACAAATTTTACCGGTAATGTTTTGATTTCATATCACGATTCAAATGACATTGACAGCTACCTGTTGATGGTTTAGTGTTGTGAAACGCTAGGAACCTATTCGCGTACCTGTTCCTAATAAAGTATATGACTCGATATTGAAATATTTTTTCTTTCAGGTACCTATAATTTACATAAAATAGGTATAGCAAAAGGGTTTATTATAATTTAGACTTTTTATATTTTCCAGCAACATTTAAAAACTCAACAATATGTGGAACTATAATTTCAGGATTAGTGATATGTACATCGTGACCACCAGGGACAGTTATCGATGAAAAGTTCGGTTGCAGTAGACAACATTTGTCTAGAATATTTGCAGCAAACTTCTTTCCTTCCGGTACACTCTTATTCTCTGAAGCTTCGATCATGAGCATCGGTGGCGTATGTTCTGTAATGACAGTATACAGGGTTTCTTCAGATATGGGTACACTTGCTATCTTTTTCATTCTTGGGTCCCATGATAACCTGTAAACATAGAGTATCTAACTTATTTAATTGGATAAGAAATAACAGATGTATTGTTAAAAATATCTTCGAAAATGACACATTATTTTTCTGTAATTTGTAATAGATAAATGTGGTTACTGCGGGTTATCCTTAAGAGATAGATATATACTGGCGCGGACTTTATTGTAGATTACTTTAAGCTACAAATATTTGTAGTATATTATTTTGTTTTATCGTTAATAGTTTTCGCAGCGGACCCGATATAAGGACTTTTTACGGTAATTTTTTTACACTTTAGGTTACATTATCGGAGTTTAAGAAAGGATCATTAATTAAATAAATAAATAAATAAAATAAATAAATAATTTTTAAATATAATATAGCCTATGTTAGTCAGTGGTAGTTCTTGAGTTTATTCAATACATACAAAAATACAAATCTTTCCTCTTTATAATATTAGTTTAGACAAATAATATTGGCAAGTGTTTATTATGTTCATTACTGTTTGATATTTGCAATAACATAATGACATACCAGGAGTATTCACGTTTAAAAACGTAATTATTATAAAAAATTGGTTGCCTGTAAAGTCGGTATACGGGCGAAAGTTTTACGTGACAACGACTTTGAGTGGTAAAATAATTTTAATGTGAATATTCATTCGTATAGTAGGAAGAAGGATGAAATAATAGTAACAATTTAAAACATTTATTTATACAAAGAATTATATTTAAAATAACTGGCAACGTGTAAACTTGTATGCAGGCGCCTAAGCGAAATAGAAGCGCAAGACATGAACCGGTGTGTATGCCTATCTCTCTCACTCTCTCTCTCTCGCTCTGTCTCTCTCGCTCTTAGGCGGGCTAACTGTGCTCGAGTGGAAGGGACGCGTGCCTTTCACTTTTTATGTCTGTCTCTCTCGCTCTTAGGCGGGCTAACCATGCCCGAGTGGAAGGGACGCGTGCCTCTCACTCGCTCTCATTGTGAGCGCATAACGTGAGCGGAGCGTAACGCAGTTTCTTGAAGTGTCACCCGGCAAACCAATTTATAAGACGTTGTCACGTCAAAATCATCATTGCTTTCACATAACATTTGAATCAGTAGTTACCGAAATTTTTCGTCACCCACTGGTATCAGGGATCTGGATAATACGATTTCAGCTTGCTCCTCTGTTAAATTCCTGTTCTGTATCACCAAGTTTATAGCCTCATCATATGTCAAATCCCTTGAACGGCCTGTGGTCCATCTGTAATTATATATTTTAGTAAAAAAGTAAAAATCTTGATAATTAAAATTTTAATATTGTGTAGTCTGGTCAATGAAAGATGGTTCAAGAAAAAGGGCGGGAAATTTAAAAAGTCGACAAGATTGTAATACTTACTTAACTGAGTTGATACTATGGTTCTTTGTACGCATATAAATACTGCATGGAATATGTAGAATAATGGCAGTAGAGTTGTGTGACCAAAAAAGTTGACGTATTTGTATTTATAAATACAAACAACTTTTCTAGATATTTATGATTAAAAATCGCAGTTTTTATTGGTGAATTATTAATTCTTAGTCACCAGGCCAGATTCAAAACATTAGGTATATGGACCTTTAAAGTTATAATGAACATTAAGTACTCAATATCTCATATTTAAAAATAATTATTGACCAATTACTATAATTATTGGGTATTGAAAATCAGTAATCAATCATTATAAAATAGGTTAAGTATAGGTTATAGGTATTTAATTCACTTTCAAAAATTTCGGAAATTTTTTGTATAATCTGACTATCAAGAATTTTTCGAAAACTTTTTGCCGTTTAAAGTTTAGAAAAAATGACGTGTTCATCTTTTGTTGACCAAATTATAACAATAAAATCATTGCGAAATGGTCGATCGTCAATATGGACATAATTTATAGTAACTGAGATCACATTAGTGTGGCAAAAAACTACTTCTCATTCTATAATACAGTATTAATGATTGATAATATTCATCTAGCAGTAGCATACAACATAATAATAGAACATACCTGGCATAACTGCTATAATAGGCATCGTAAATGAATTGATATGGGTACATCGGTTTAAAATGTGTATAATAGTACATGGCTAATGGTGGCGCCGGATCAATGTGTATCATTTTACTAATTTTACCTGGGTAAATGTGATTGTAGAATACACCTAGAAAACAAGTAGATATTTAGTTTTAGTAAGACAGGAATACAGAATTCAGTGAGTTCAAATTCGTTCGGCTACTACAGTGTAATCGTGGTACAATATGATGCAGATATACTCGCTACAATTTTTCAACGCAATTTTTAAGGACTCACTTTATTCAAATACCACATTTAACTATCATAACTGCATTTATTTTCTACATATTAACCTACATAATAACGGTTATTTTAATAACCTACATAATAGTGAAGGATCAAAAGTGTACAAGAAATACGAATTAAAAACACAATTTCTTACCTGAAATAAAACCTCTAGAATGACTTATATACGCGAACGACTTCCATTTCATTCGCTCTACTACAATGCGCATAACTTCAACGTTGGCTAGTTGCGATATAATCAAGCCAGGAGGGTATGCATCAGACTTGCCATGGCCTATAAATATAACGAGAAATTAATGGTACACTGGTTATTGCTAAAATTTTTGAATTGACTGCAATTATTGTATGAATTAACTGTAATTTCAGTCATCGTCATCATTAGAGCACCAATCATATCAAATTCTGACAGAAAAAGTTGCATCAGGGCATCGTCTGTCAATCATCAAGTTATATAAATATTGAAATAAAAATATTTTAGATTTAAAGCGCTGTGGGTTCTCCGAAACCTTTTTTTTTTTTCTTTTAAACCAATTAGTCCTGCGAAGTCTTACCAGGTAAATCATAGGCAACATAATAATAATTATCAGGAAGTAATTCCAATAAAGGTATGAAAGTTGCAGCACTGTCCATGTAACCATGCATTAGAAGTATTGGTCGATTTGCTGAATTTCCCCACGATACCACTGAAAAAATATAATAACAATTGACATATTTCTTTAAAGGTAAATGTTTAACGATATCTCTAAGGATATTGATACTTATAATGTCTACACGTACGTACTAGGCAAGTAAAAATATTTTTTATTTATTAAAACAAGTACATGCACACTAGCACAACACTAGTGATTATAGACAAACTGAAACAGCATAATGTACTTTATCACAACGGGGTGGATTATATTTTAGAATGCAGTTTAAATTGGACTTATAATAATTGATATAGAGATTTATTATGACTAATTTATAAAGATAATTCTAAAGTTAAAACGAGATTATGTTGTGACATTGAACTTTGGCCCCAAGTCACACTCACTATTAACTTTTTCTATAAATCTGCAACAAGAATTGTGTGATTTTCATACAATTTTCACATCATCAAATCAACAGTATACTCATGTATTATCTGCATAACTATAAATGAATATGAACTTCTCTACTCAGTCGGACAAATTAGTTAACATCAGTCAGTAAAACAAAAGCAAAGTTGAGAAAACTTTTGAAATTTTATACCTACTTGCAAGTTTACCCCAAGGTAATCCTATAGTCCATTCTTTCATATATTTCTTCATTGTTTTCACAAGTATTTATTCAGTTCCTTTAGTGATTTAAGTATCAAATAATTTTCTGTCTTAATAACGCTAAAATGGGTTGCTGAACAGCTGTTCTATCTCTTTTGTAAACAAATCATTGAACTCTTGAAGAAGTACCTATTAACACAACGCAAGTTTAAGTTTCCTACTTATCTATGACTTATTCACAGATTAATAAATAAATACTATTGTAATCTGATCATAAATTTATTACTGTCGTATAACAATAAACAAACATTATATAAACTTGTCTGTGTTTAGTTCTTAATTTGAGTTTATTGGCAGATTATTTTGAATGGAATAAAATGAAGTTATAATGAATGAACAGTGAACAATTGACTGACATTCGGTCAGTTCCTCATTCTTTGTTCACATATAATATTCTATTTTCTTATTTCTCGGCCATCTCTTCATTTTTAGTTAAAACTTTACTACAAACACTTCTTGTAGTAGTTCAACTATTGGATATGAGAGGGCGCTAATAACGTAGCTTTTAAAATATTGTCTTTTGTTATTATCAATATAAGCAATTAGGGCAATAGTACTCCGTAGCACTTACGTGTTTGTACCAATTTACGTACAAAAATTCTGCTTTTTATGTCTCATGCAACTTATTTACAAAATTTGATCAGCACTGAGAACTCGTATGTTTGGGCCCTACGAAACGAAGACCTTCGGAGTCTACTCATACCCCTGCAATTCGGTATACCTGCCGCATAACCGAAAGAGACCACTGATACTGTAAACAATGTCATGTGAATAAAAAAATGTAATTAGCTTTGGATTTATAGCAATAAAGTTTAAAATTTAATGTAATTTTTTGCAGTGTAACCTTTTTGATGATATAAAATTGGCAGAATCGGTGGCCAGGGTAGTCGTTTCCATGAAAGCCAAACCAAAAGTGAACCCCGGGCACCGATGTTATTTTTTGCAACACAGTATTATTTCTTATCCAACTAATTACGTTAGATAGGTACGTTGGGCATTTAATGTAAATCAAAATATCCAATCATACTATATAATTATACCAATGTATAATTACAAATAGCAAATTGAAAATTATGCGTGACGAAATAAATTCAAGCGTGGTTGATAGAAATTCCAATCAAAATACGACCATGTTATCCATACCTTTGTATTAATTCATATACAAATAATTTATTTCGTATAAGACTGTTCCAATATCTGAAATAATCAGTATCCTTATGACAAACCTTGAAACAACGGTCGCCCATAGAGTAAAGTAGGTAATACACTCGGTCGCCAATAAAAATTTACTTACGACTGTGTTGCGAATTTTTGAACATGCCTTATAGATGGCGTTAGGAGTATTTTAAGTCCACAGTCATGTAAAAAAATGTTACTTTTTTAAAAATAAAGGTATTTTTTCGAAAGTGTCCACTATTGGCTTAGTGTCCACTATTGGTGCTTTTACTTTAGTGCAAAAACAAATTAAAAATAGGTAAATAAATAAATATTATAGGAGATTCTACACACCACTCGCTATCGGCATAATTTACATAAACATAACTTAAACTCACGCCTATATCCCTGAAGGGTCAGGCAGAGGTGCTAGCACCCACATTTCGCCAGTTTATGTTTAGGTCCCAATGTAATAGGTGGCGAGCCTATTGCACATACACACATAACTTCGAAAAGCATCGAAAAGTCATCAACCTAGGATCGAACTCGAGGCCTCGTCTCAGCAGTCCATTACCCATACCACTAGGCTACCGCGGTTATAACGGTAGTTTAACTAGCTTGTGTTATGTGTTCTAGAATGCGGATAAACGTACTTAGATACATTTTATTTTATAAAAACATTCTTAATGTACAAAGAAACACCTAAACCAATGTAAATATACATATTCATGCATACAAATATTTAGACTGAGCAGGAATCGAACGCGCACCCCCTGCGTAGCAGTTGAACGTTGAGGTTCATTACAATATGTTATATTTTGTTGATATTTCTGCTTATCTTGGATGGCCCTGGGTCAGACGGGGGCGAAGGATATGCCAAAGGCTACGTCATCCCCAGTCGGCCGTGCGGTTTTGGTCGGGTAAAAGAAAAGGCACATACTTAAGTGTCTATAATATTTAATTACATTTGATATATTATATAACATGTATTTACAATATATTTACAAATTAACTTCTGTTTTTCATTGCCCTAAATGTCTACCCCTATTTTTTTATTTTAATTTTTAGATTTTTTTTTTTCATTATATAGCATTAGAAAATACATACTCGTACAGTCGTACATCCCTGAATTTCCAATCGTCTATGAGCAACCCCTATTTTTCCATCGCGATTTAATGGTCTATGCAGAATAAATGATTTTTGACTTTGACTTTGAGTAGAACCGCTCCACGCGTACGAAGTCGCCGGCAGTCGCTGCTCCGGATACTAAGATCCCATGATGCCGCTCAAATGGGACCCACAGATAACTTTTAGGGCTTTTTACTCCCATGGGATCCTCAGATAATGTTGTAATCCTCTTGGCTCCCATGGGATCCTCAGATAATTTTGTATTCCTCTTGGCTCCCTATGGACGTGTGTAACACCAGAGAAGCCACACTCGCGCTGCCGACCCTGTAAGCACAGAGTTTCTGTGCCGTCAGTGTAGAGGACAAAGCAGGACAAGCCTTTAGTCATCCCACTGACAGCACAAATTCTCCAGTGAGCTCTGGCTACCCTACTCACCGCTGGGAACACAACATGAAGTTATTCTGTACCTTCGGTACTTCCCCAGTCGGACTGCTCAATTGGGCGGAAATACCGCCGTGTCCTACCTCCTCAAAAAATATCGTGTCGCATCACCGGGCGATGTCGTTAAGAAGCGACAAAGCCCTTAAAAAAAAAGCACAATCTCTGTCTATGGCGAGCAGTGAGGAGAACCTTATTAGTAGGTGTTTAGATCATTTTGAGTACTTTACTAGTGAATATTGATCTGTGGCTGACTGTACTTACTTGTAAATAATGATAAAATTATTGTTAAAACTAATATTCACACGTAAATTAGTTTTATAAATATTTTGAGAATGTCTACATTTCTTTTTCAGATATTAAAGCTTCGATCTAACAACTCTACAAATTATATTTCTGTCGTTATTTTTATCCATTAATCTATATAAAATATAATCATAGAACATAAATCCGTCGTTTTCTTTTAATAAATTAATACTAGGCTGTTTTGCTGGACGCCTTTGCTTCAACAATATTTCGGCGACAAAAATGTCTTCTAGTATTATGTCAGCTGTATTATTTTCTCGTTTTGAATTATTATCTTGAGTCTGTTGTGTATTTTCTGGGTTGTGTATTGACCTGTGAAATAAAATATTGGTAAGTAAAATCATATTAACTAATGTTATATTGTATAGTTAGCATAGTTTTGTATAAATTTTATACGTAATTTCATACATTTTTTATGTATGGTATGGTATGGTAATGGACTGCTAAGACGAGGTGGTTAATGTATTTTAAATCTATGCTAATATTTACATTAACAAAAGAAATAATTAAACAAAACAAAAGTTAAAATAACTCTAATAACTCACGCCTATATCCCCGAAGGGGTAGGCAGAGGTGCTAGCACCCACATTTCGCCAGTTTATGTTTAGGTCCCAATGTAATAGGTAGCG
Source organism: Eilema griseolum (assembly GCA_963662185.1). Taxonomy (NCBI): domain Eukaryota; kingdom Metazoa; phylum Arthropoda; class Insecta; order Lepidoptera; family Erebidae; genus Eilema; species Eilema griseolum. The sequence goes on from OY759253.1 coordinate 10,592,845, forward strand.
AGTCTACTGGCATTAACCGGGCACTTATAAACCTGTGATAAATACACAGTAATACACACATAACTTCGAAAAGCATCGAAAAGTTATTTGTGTGTGCCATGGTAAAACCTGGGATCGAATCCGAGGCCTCGTCTCAGCAGTTCATTACCCTAACCACTAAGCTACCGCAGAGAGAGAAAAAAAACGAGCAAAGTCAGTCGCCAGCCAATAGCCAGCAGCAACTATAGGTTGAGTCGTGCAATTCTTTTGCATTTGCTTATCTGTATGTCAATTTACGACCATCACACGACTGTAGGTACACAAGAAAATAATGCTTAGATATATTTTACATTTCTACAATGTTTAAAAACGATTGTAACATCATTAATTGTTCCCGATAGTTCATAAGAATATCGGTAGATGGCTCCACGTCACTTACACTTAATTTCGACTGTTCAACACACGTTTAAATCGGAAAAAGTCAATATCCAAGACGGCAATTGAACTCGCAAACTATCTCTTACAGGGAGAATGACTCCCTGGTCAGTGGAGCCATCTACCGGTATTCTTAAGAATGGTTTTATGGTTAGTTATACTCCATTTGGTTAGGTAGGTACAAAATTTAAACAATCTTGTACCTAGAGACAGTAGTTCAATTTCGGTTTCTCATTTTTTTTATTTATAAGATTGTAATGTTTTATACTGAAGAGAGAATCGCATGTGTCGCACACAAGCTCCAGTAGCTTTAGAGGCACATTAAGTCTATTTGTTTGTTAAATATGTATTCCGATAGTTAAATAAATAAAAAATAAAAATCTGTAAATTAAGTTTCTAAACAGATTTTTTATTATAAACTAAGTTTTTAAATAAATCATATTAAAAAGACAAATCAATATTGTTTGGGTTTAGTATTACTTATGTGTTGTAGGTACCAATCGTATTAAATAGGGTTCAGTTAAATTGAAATTTAATCTATAATATGTAACTACTTCAAATACCTATATATCATGTTTAATTAAATCTATTATAATATAAATGAAATGAAATGAGATGAGATGAGATGAAATGAGATGAAATGAGATGAGATGAGATGAGATGAGATGAGATGAGATGAGATGAAAATTTATTCGTAACATACCTATACATTAAAAAGAAATAACATAACATAAACTCACGCCTATATCCCCGAAGGTGTAGACAGAGGTGCTAGCACCAACATTTCTTCAGTTTATATTTAGGTTCCAATGTAATAGGTGGCGAGCTACGCGACAAGTATAGCTGGTTTTACCGATACGTCTTTTATTTTAATAAGTAGAATCTACTTTATACTTGAACCGTTTAAATAAAGTTATATATTTTTTTTATTTTTTTTTATTTTTTAACTTTATGCACAGCCAAAGGCATTATCTGACAGTCTACCTTAGGGTGATGCATAGATGCATTGAGGTAGGTGATATCTGAACTCTATTCGGTTAGATACTTAACTAAAGCTTATTTTTTACCAAAAGTAGCCTGGTGGTATGGATAATGGACTGCTGAGACGAGGTCTCTGGTTCGATCCCATGTTTTACCATGGCACACACCAATGACTTTTCGATGCTTTTCAAAGTTATGTGTGTATTTATCGCAGGTTTATAAGTGCCCGGTTAATGGCAACAGGCTCGTCACCTATTACATTGGGACCTAAACATAAACTGGCGAATGTGGGTGCTAGTACCTCTGCCTACCCCTTCGGGGATATAGGCGTTAGTTTATGTATATGATGTAAAAAAGAAGGATATCGGGTAGATTTTTTAATACCATCATTCTCTGACCCTTTTTCTAACTCAGTTGGGGTTTTCCTGTCTAACTGTGATGGGGTTGAACTTCGTTATTTTCCGTGAAGCGACCGCCATCTGATCACCACAACCAATTGGCGATATAGGGCTTCAACTACCAGTAATGACTGCCATACATGTTCGTATGACAATTACTGGGATCGAAGGCTTACCGTGCTCTCCGAGGCATGGAAATACCCAGACCAATTCAAAACCAATACAACGTACATACATACATATAATCACGCCTTTATCCCTAGAGGGTTACGCAGAGGTGAATTAACACCCACATTTGACCAATCATTGAATAAAGTCTCACGTAATCATTTTGTACCACATTTGTACATCACACAATGTGGTAGAATATAAAGGACATTCTAACATCATTATAAGATCTGTAACTAACCTATGTTCCACAAATAAATGATGATTATCATTATGTAATAGGGGGTGAGCCTATTGCCGTCTTCCAGGCACTATTGTTGACTCGAGCAATGCATCTAAAGCTGAGTCTAGACTGTATATATCTGTCTGGTGTTAAACAGCCCTATCCCTTAGTCGTTTTGTACGACACCGCATGGGAAGAGATGGGGTGGCCCAAATTTTACTCTGCCGGGAACCACGCAGCGCACCAATACAAGGCTAAAAATAAATAGTTGAATGTCAAATGTAATATCTACCTTTTATAATACTTGTAATATTTTATAACCCAATCGTCAAAATCCGTGTACAGGCCTTGGAGACTCGTTAAATTCAGGTCCGGTGGTGCTGCAATACAAAAATAAAATGTATTTAAAATCTATGTCTAGTAACCGCGGTAGCTTAGTGGTATGAGTAATAGATCGCTGAGACGAGGTCTCGGGTTCGATCCCAGGTTCTACCATGGCACACACTAATGACTTTTCGATGCTTTTCGAAGTTATGTGTGTATTTATCGCAGGTTTATAAGCGCCTGGTTAATGGCAATAGGCTCGCCGCCTATTACATTGGGACCTAAACATAAACTGGCGAAATGTGGGTGCTAGCACCTCTGCCTACCCCCTTAGGGGATATAGGCGTAAGTTTATGTAATGTTATGTTTAAAATCTACTTTACTCGGTTAGGTACAAACAATCTTGTATCGACTTTATATAAAAACACAATATTAAACAAATAAACTAGACTGACTAAAGTGGTTCAATTTCGGTCTTTAGTCTTTAAAATGAATTTCTAAACAGAAAAATATCAATAAACGGAGCTTTTAAATAAAACATTAAAAATATTTCATTTTTTTATACCACTTAGGTGGTAGACAAGCACAAGGCCCACCTGATGGGAAGTGGTTACCGTGGTCTATGGATATGTGGAAAACCAAGGGAGACACACTTGCGCTGCTAACCCTGTAAGCACAGAGAATTTTTGTGCTGTCAGTGTAAAAGACGAAGCAGGACAAGCTTTTGGTCTTCTCACTGACAGCACAGAAACTCTCTAGTGAGATGTGGCTACCCTACTCACCGCCGGAAACACAACACAAAGTTATTTTGTACTTGTCGCGGTATTCTCTACTTCTGTGTACTTCCCCAGTCGGACTGCTTTGAATTGAACGGATATACCGTCGTATCCTATCTATTTAGTGTTTACGTTAGACAACACACAACACGACACATATATAGACACAGTTACGCCTTTTTCCCAGTGGGTTAGGCAGAGACTACAGTTTTCCACTTGCCACGATCTTGACATATATCTTTCGTTTCTTCTACTTTCATAATTATAACGTATTGTACTTTTTTAATCTTTAGAGGTAGAATGAACCCGCCGAGATGCCGCGTAGTTTCCGGCAGAGTAGAATTATGGCCACCCCATCTCTTCCCATGCGGTGTCGTACAAGGTGACTAAGGGATAGGACTGTTTAACATGAGACGGATAAATACAGCCCAGACTCAGCCTCAGATGCATGGCTCGAGTCAACAATAGTGCCCGGAATATGGCAATAGATTCACCCCCTATTACGTGCGACCGAATACAAGGTGAAATGTGGGTGTTAATTCATCTCTGCCTAACCCTCCAGGGATAAAGGCGTGATGATATGTATGTATGTATGTATGTATAGATAACTACTATTTTGACGACAGGTTGAATCACACACAGGTGAACCGCTGTGACGCAGTAGTTATTTCATTCAATCGTCTGTTCTGTTCAAAGGCCGAGTCGTTAGTTCAACAACCTTTTTATCATGTTATAGAATATCGCTTATAATGTTGTTTTTAATCTGTGAGCATACCGTTATATTATACATCGATAATAATAGATACATTTATACTATGTGTAAATTTGAATATATTTACGATAGAAATGAGGCCCAGACCCTCAATTCAACTAAAGCAAAACCACTGTCAAACACAGACACTGCAAAAAAAACATAAACATAAACTCATGCCTATATTCCCGAAGGTATAGGCAGAGGTGCTAGCACCCACATTTCGCCAGTTTATGTTTAGATCCCAATGTAATAGGTGGCGAGCCTATTGCCATTAACCGGGCACTTATAAACCTACGATAAATACACAACAACTAGCCCATCGCAGTCCACTGCTGGACTAGGCCTCTCCCAATGTTGGGAGGCTTTGGCCTACTGTTTCCACGCTGGCCAGACGGGTTGGTACAGGGTTTTATTTCGAGTTTTCCTTCTCTCGCAGTGATATCGTCTGCGTATGTTTCCGTTAGTCGCCTCTTACGACACCCTTCGGATGAGATGGGATGGTGATACTTGTATTCTTTCTCGGTCACCACACGACCACACACCGATAAATACACATGAACTTCGAAAAGCATCGAAAAGTCATTGGTGTGTGCTATGGTAAAACCTGGGATCGAATCCGAGACCTCGTTTTAGCAGTCCATTACCCATACCACTAGGCTACCGCGTTTTAGTTAGGTTACGGCTAGCTACCGCAAAAAAATGCATTAAATTTTAGACGGATTTCTATGGGATGAAATGTTAAAGCATTTAGTTTGCTAATTGTTCAAATCGATGAAGATGTAGAAAAAAATGAATCGGTTGAGGCGGGATACGAACCCGCGATCTTTCTCTTACAAGGGGGACGCTCTGACAAGTAAGCCACGGGTTGGCAGCGCGAGTGTGACTCTAGGTCACGATAACCACATTCCATCAGGTGGGCAGGTGCTTGTCTGCCAACCAAGTGGTATAAAAAAACATATTTAAGCAGTATTGAGAAGAATCGGATGACCTTGTCAAATAGCAGAATAATAATGGGTTAGGTTAGGTTAGTCTCTTTAGGGTTTCGTGCCCACAGGGTAATAATGGTACCCTTTTTTTTTCTTTTTTTTTTCGTGCGCAAAATCCCCACGGATATCTCCCCACCGGAGCCGGTGGGAGAGGTTATGTCGGACTCGAACCTACTAAAACGCACGCCGCCTGCGGGTCGCTTTGGTTGCCGAAGGTGAGGTTGACAGGCATATCCCTCGCACCCCGGCCGACCCAGGGCCATCTCTGACGATCTGGCCCTCTTCTCGGGTGTGTGGGGACTACAGAGTCCCCAACTCGTTCCCGGTAAACGGGGTGGCGCGCCAGTCGCGCCGCCGCCGCGGCCTGCTTCTGCTAGGGTGATAGGCGGCTCCACCTGTCACCCCCAGGCCGGCGCTCATGGGGGGCGGAGGTCGTTCATCGAATAATGGTACCCTATTACTAAGACTCCACTGCACACTGTCAACGCATGTCATAAACGTCAAACCCCATCGTCTTTCAATTTTTTTTTATACTACAAAGGTGGCAGACAAGCACACGGCCCACCTGATGGAAAGTGGTTACCGTGGCCTATGGACGTATGCAACACCAGAGGAGTCACAGTTGCGCTGCCAATTCTGTAAGTACAAAATTTCTATGCCGTCAGTGTAAAAGACAAAGCAGGACAAGACTTTAGTCTTCCCACTGACAGCACAAATTCTCCAGTGAGTTCTGGCTGGCCTACTCACCGCTGGGAACACAACACGAAGTTATTATAGCCGCGGTATACTGTAGGGCGGAGGTACTTCCCCAGTCGGACTGCTCAATTGGGCGGAAATACCGCCGTGTCCTACCTCCTCCTATTCAACCGTACGCCGGCCAACAAATTGCCACTTGCCTAGAAGGACTTCAGACATTTATTGTGCCAACCGCCATTTAAATAAAACCAAGGTCCACTCAAGTACCTACCTACTGTATATTAATTACCCACTATCACTGTTGACCTTATGCGTTGTGCATTTCACGATTATATCGTAAAATTTATCATTTCGAATTGGTCAAGGGAACACAATTGTGTTATCAATGGGAAGATCAAAAGGTTGTCCTGCTTTGTCTTTTACACTGACGGCATAGAAGTTCTCTGTGCTTACAGGGTTGACTCCCTTGCACACGTCCATAGGCCACGGTAACTACAGTCTGCCTCTTAAGGGGTATTAAAAAAATCCTTTAACATATTTATAGACCATAACAAAACCGCCATAGATGGCCATAGCCCTTACGCTGCTGTACTTTGTTAGGTTGACGACCTGTGTATCGTGACGTAGAACATAAGACTGACGAACCAAAGGTCACTTTTTCGATGCCCACTACGTTCAAATATTTGTATACATGATGTATGTATATTTGTTTTGTTTGTATATATTTATTTATTTCATAGCAGGAAAACAAAGTATCAATTAGTTTATACATACAGACATAAAATCACACCTGTTTCTCATTTTTTTTATCTTTTTTATACCACTTAAGCGCACGGCCCATCTGATGGAAAGTGGTTACTGAGGCTTATGGACGTGTGTAACACCAGAGAAGCCACACTCGCGCTGCCGACCCTGTAAGCAGGGTAGGCATACCCATAAGGGTAGGCAGAGATCACATTTGCTACGATCCTGACATACTACTCTCGCTTCATTCACTCTCATTAGGTCATTCTTCATGCAAGCTCGTCGGTTTAGGGTGCTCCTGACCTGCCTAAAACTTCCCCGATTTGGTCCAGGTGTGTGCGCCTAGGTCTTCCCCTTCCGACGGTACCATCCACACCCGCCTCATACACCTGTTTCATTCATTCTCACAATATGACCGAACCATCTCAACATTCCTCTCTCAATTCTCATCATTACATCTTCTATCATTTCACATCGCTCACTTATCACAATCGTATCACAATTAGTGTTATAAAGATATTTAAAATGATGGACGACCACTTAAAAGTTTTCACTACTAATAATTGGTTGAAAATATTTAGTAACAATTTACGTATACACGAAAATGAAAGCCGAAATAAAAAATGGTATAAAACAATATAAAAAACAGGAGCATTACCAAACAATTTTTTTTATACCACTTAGGTGGCAGACAAGCACACGGTCCACCTGATGGAAAGTGGCTACCGTGGCCTATGGACATGTGTATCACCTGAGGAGCCACACTCGCGCTGCCGACCCTGTAAGCACAAAGTTACTGTGCCGTCAGTGTAGAAGACAAAGCAGGACTTTAGTCTTCGTACTGACAGCACGAATTCTCCAGTGAGCTCTGGCTACCCTACCCACCGCTTGGAACACAACACGAAGTTATTATGGCCGCGGTATTCTGTAGGGCGGAGGTACTTCCTCAGTCGGACTGCTCAATTGGGCGTAAATACCGCCGTGTCCTTTTTACCGCGTTTACTGTATGTTAACTCATTGTCAATGAAACAATAACTAAGATCCTCTTTCATTTTAGGGATACTCGTTGCAAACAAGTCAAGATCGACCTTACCACACTCTAAATTAAAGTTTCCTAAGCCCTTCAGCTAAGCTAAATTTCTTGTGTTCACGTCTGTAGTGTAATGGCTAGAATTCGAAACTGGCACCACTCGATCGTAAGGCCGACTCTTTAACCACTAAGCTACTGACGCTTTATGAAATTACGAAGATCCTGGACGACTCAAAGTTGTTTTTTAAAATTCAGTTCGGAAAAAGTCGTTCATTATATAGGACGGGACTTCAATATACGAGCAGCCCCTTTTTTTTTTACGTGCGCAAAATCCCTACGGATACCTCCCCACCGGAGCCGGTGGAAGAGGTTATGTCGGACTCGAACCGACTAAAACGCACGCCGCCTGCGGGTCGCTTTGGTTGCCGAAGGTGAGGTTGACAGGCATATCCCTCGCACCCCGGCCGACCCAGGGACATCTCTCACGATCTGGCCCTCTTCTCTCGGGTGTGTGGGGACTACAGAGTCCCCAACTCGTTCCTGGTAAACGAGGAGGCGCGCCAGGCGCGCCGCCGATGCGGCCTGCTTCTGCTAGGGTGACAGGCGGCTCCACCTGTCACCCCCAGGCCGGCGCTCATGGGGGGCGGAGGTCGTTCATCGACCTCCGACGCCCGAGTTGCCTTCATACGCGGGCAGCTTGGCTTGCGATCCGTCGTCGCTCCCGCTGCCGCTCCCGCCCCGCCTCCTCCTTCACGAGCATTACTTGTTCGCAGAAGGAGGCGCCGGCCGCCCACGCATCCGCGCAGCGGACCATCGCCGCGAGCAAGGTGGAGAGCGTGAGAACCCTCACTCCCAGGGCCGCCACAAGCTCCCGCCTCGGCGTCTCCTACGCCGGACACTCGGTGAGCGTGTGCGGACCTGAGTCCTCGCTCGCGTCGCAGTGATGGCACTCGGACGTTGGCTCTTTCTCCATCCGACGCAGATACTTCCCGAAGCATCCGTGCTCGGTGATCATCTGCGTCAGACGGTACGAGAGGCTGCCGTGTGGCCTCTCTAGCCACTCCCCCATGATGGGTCTTACCGCCGCTACTACGGCGCGCCCTGCGCCTGGTCGCCCAAGTCGTAGCTCCCATTCCGCCACCATTTCCCTGTGGAGCCGGGATCTCACGGCCCGAATTTCCGCGCCGCCTTTCGGAACCGGTATAGCGCCGAAAGGCATCTCGCTTCCAGGATCCATGGTGGCGATACGGCGAGGAGACTCGCCGCGTTGAAGGATATCGTGCGGTACCCCCTTATGATGCGGACGAGCAGTCCCTTAAGTTCAGGGGAAATGCTCTTACCAACAAGCTACCAGGGACGTCCTGGATATTATTTCTTTTTAAAAATATTCAGCGTGGTAATGCCACCAGACTTTTTGGCATAGTACCAGTAGATATCGATGAGGAGGAATTCTTCGATGCCTAAAGTTGCTGTCTCCCTATTTCTTTATTAAATTTTTGTATTTATTGTATAGTTCGCATAGTTTTGTATGTATTTTATAAGTAATTGGATATATTTTTTTCTGTATACTATAAGTAATTGGATATATTTTTTCTGTATAACAGCATATTTTATATATGTAAACGTTTGTGCTTCGGATCAAATAAAATATTATTTATTACAGATATTTTCTATTCCCTTCAAAAAAGTTACAAAATAAATAAAAAATAATTTATAAGTACATGAAAATAACATTAATTTAACAAAAAAATTATTCAATATTTCATTTATATATATTAAAATTAACTTAATGTATTTTTAATTAAATGTTACATGTTCAGCAATAAAATGATTTGATTTGATTTGTTGTTCAGAGTTAATGTTCAAAGTTAGTACACCCGGTGGCGGTGCGCGATGCGCGCCTCTCCATACCCGGGGATGAAATGGGGACTGCGTGGTCACCACACCCGAAGAGGGCCGTCTCATAAGAGACGATCCTGAGCCGGCCGATCTCAACTCCGGCAACCTGCGGCCCACACAGTCGGCGTGCGTTTTAGTCGGTTCAAGTCCGAAATAACCTCCCCCACCGGCCTCAGTGGTGGGGGTATCCGTGGGGATTTTTTTCGGTTAGTACACTAATTGCATTTAAAAATCATAATTTCGTCTACGCAATTCCGAAAGTTTCAATACTGATACCTGTATCAGAGGTATTTCTGCTAATTTTTTGACGAATTTAACGAAAAATCCGAAATCCTGATTTCGGATTTTTTTAATTACTTTTAATACCACTTAGGTGGCATACAAGCAAACGGCCCACCTGATGGAAAGTGGCCTATGGACGGAGACGAATTTTCGGAGTTTACTAAAAATACTTTTGATTTTATTTTGTTAATTAATTAAAAAAAGAAAACAAACTCACCAGTAGACATTGTCTCTGCCATTTCGTGACACACACAACACTGAACACGTTATCACAAATAACTATAAACAACAGTCACAGATAATAACAAAATACAATAATATTACTTTGTTTATGTTTACATCTGTGTAAACATAATATTGACGTCTTGTTGCTTTGATAGCGAGAGTTAAACAATTATGTGCTAGTGATGTGAACGTGATGTACCTATCGATAAAATGGAATATAATAATATCGATGAATCGTTTAAGTATTTCTAGATAAGTGAAGTAATTTTATCAGTTTATGAAAATGTAACATGTTTATATCATAATGTTATTATCGTCACGATTTGTATACAGTTGGGTGGGACAACACTTATCTATAGATTTTAATAACCTAAGAGATTTCGTAAGTTTCGCCTTTTGTTCCGAGCAGATAACGCCGCCTACTCGAATGTCAGGGTTATTTTTATTTTATTTTATTTTTCAACTTCATGCACAATTGTACACAGGCGGACTTAATGCCACAGGCATTCTCTACCAGTCAACCCAATAGGTGGTGCAGAGAATAACAAGGTAGGCATTATGAAAAGTAATTAGGTAAAATATATATTAATACATACATATATACATAAATATATAAATAAAATATACATACACATAATAATATCTAACCGTTATAATAATATCTAAGTTTCTTCTAAATTATCCAGCATGAGCTTCCGAACTCCCAATTTAAATGTGTGACGTCTTGTGGCCCCTCTGATCCCGAGAGGTAGCTCGTTCCAAAGAAATATAGATTGCACAGGAAAGGAAGAGTGGATGAAATCGGATCGATGAGTAGGACAGCGCAAGACGAGGCTGTTTGTTGAACGCAAGTTTCTGTCGTGTTTGGAGCCAAGATATTGGAAATAGGGGGATAGGAAAGAGGGAGAGTTAGGAGAAGTTAATATAGTATAGAGTAATATAGAGTATAGAGTTATCACTTTGTCAGAACTAAACGTTTAGTGTTATTATTTATTTTTAACCCCCGACCCAAAAACGACGGACTGTTATAAATTTGATGTGTCTGTCTTTATGTGGTATCGTAGTTCCAGAATTTTTTTTTGAATGGTGGATTGGTCGGGTGCTTTCTTTACTATTTTGGATGAACACACATACAATCACGCCTTTATCTTCAGGCACAGATGAATTAACACCCACATTTCAACAATCATTATATTCGGTCCCACGTAATAGGGGGTGCGCCTATTGACGTCTTCCGGGCACTATTGTCGACCCGAGCCATGCATCAGAGGCTTAGTCTGGGCTGTATATATTTGTCTAATATTAAACAGCCGTATCCTTTAGTCACCTTGTACGACACCGCATGGAAAGATGGTCCAAATTCTACTTTGCTGGGAACCACGCGGCTTGAATGAAAATCGGTCCAAAGTCACCGCCGCCACAAAATGGCGATTTATGCATTTTTTCACAATTACCTAAATATGGGTAGGCGGATCCAGAGCTCCAAGATCACACCAGGCTCGGACAAAATCAGTAAAATACCACTCCATGATGATGGTGATGATAATCACCCAGATTTGTAATCTTACGATGATCACCAATCACCATTTTATGTAATCGGCGGCGGCGTGTAACTACTTTAACAAGTAGTTACAGTGCATGCGAATTGTGAAAGTTTGTACAAGTGCATTAACTTTTGGCGTTGACTGTACTTACAAGTTGTAATACAATTTAATTAAACTAAGTAGCCACAACAATAGCAGCTCGACAAAAGTACTTGTTTCAAAATATGCAAAATAATTTTTAGTTCACACGATTATATCTCATTATAATCGTGTGAACTAAAAATTATTTTGCATATTTTAGGTAAATACTTAGGTAATTATTTATGACGATTATTTTATAATGCGAAGTAAACTTTTAAACTATCGCGTTCCATGATATACAATAATTATTCTAAAAGTTATTGTATAATGCGAAGATGTCAAGTGTACACACATAAATACAGGTAACTACGAATCTCACAAGACCAACCACAATTTTTTTTACTCAAGTCGGCTCGCCAACGCGAACAAACCCTCGCTGCGCTTGCAGCCCGGGGCTGTAGCGCCCCGTTGGTGCTCATCGCCGCAGTTTGGGCGAGTGACGGATGCCTGGTGTTATTTCAAACTATAATCAAATTAAATAAAACAAAAGTTAAAATGCGTAGTGGACTTCCTCCGCATCGCATGCCTCTTGTGGTAGAGTACCCAGAAGACTATTGAATTAAATTTGCAGATGATTTAATCTTATTTAATTTCTATCAATCAATCAATTAGCCCACCGCGGTCCAATGCTGGAGATAGGCCTCTGCCTTCTGCATCCAGTCTATCCCAGCCACCTTTTCAGGTCAACCGTCCATCTGGCTATTGGTCCTACCTTCCGTTTACCTTCTCGAAGTCTCCACTCTAGGACTCGTTTCCTCCAACAGCCATCGGTCCTTCGACAAACGTGGCCAGCCCACTGCCACTTCAGCTTGCTTTTTATTAATTTAATATATATATTATTACTATTATAAATTTGCTGTACCCTAACAGGGCTTCATATTTAAACCAACGGTCTTATTACAAAAAACGGAATTAAGTCAGGTTTAAACCTGAACTATAAAGTCTAGGCTTAATCTCAAGACCATGGTTTAAACTTCTCCTTATTACAAAAGCTGAATAATCCATAGACCATAATTTAAACCTTGGCTTAAATAAAACCACAGATTACTCAAACTATTGTTCGTTCATTATGATACCATTCAATCGCAACGTTCCGTTTCCTCCGAAAACAAAAATTATCTGAAATCATTAATTTATAATATTTACTAAAAATGGTGAAAAAAAAGGATTTAGATAATACATTTTCATTAAATTCAATTTTATGAATAATAGTTATACTTTATTTTGTATTAAAATATCATTATGATGCCTTTATTTAGCAATCATTGTTATGTATGATATTGGAAGATCTATGGACGTGAAATGGAACGAACTTTTTCGTTCGTGCTGACTAGGTATCAAAATTTTCCCAATTATTATAACTACTTTAAAATATATTTATTGCAAGTTATTTAAAACGTTTAGAAAACTATACTTTTGCCTAAAAAGCTTCTTCAGATAGTTCCATGAAGGGGTTTACTGGAATACGATGTCTGTTAGGTAAGCGTGGTATGTCCAATGACTCCACAATATTTATATCTGCGATATCCATCAGATCAACTGCGTCAATATCCATTACGAGCATAGTATTATAAGAAAGTAAACGAATTTATCTGACGCTAACCGGCTAACTTCAAAATGGCAAGTTTGACATATTATTATTGTGATTTACACTTTAGACCAACGTTAAACTAGGGGTCACGTAGGTTTATCTTTAGACCAGAGATAGTCCATGGTTTAGTAATAAAACCCTTTTTGTAATAAAAAATTCTTTAGACCATGGTCTAAAGACGATTTAAACCTGGTTTTAGAGTTAGTCCGTGTTTTGTAATAAGACTGAAAATGTCTGTAACATCTGTACAACACATGAACGCAAAACAAGACTTTGACTAGTTTTATGCGTTTCGTCTACATTATTATTTTAGTATAAGGTCTAATAATTAATTTATCGATATACTTTTACCCACCACTAGTGATATCACCAAGTGTCCGTATTCTGCAACCGGTTTCGATTCAGTACGGAGGTTACATTCGATTAGCTAACGCGTGCGTTTACGTCACCGAGAGCGTTTTGCAAGCGTTATATGGTTTCGACACAATCTTAGATAGTATTAACATCGTAACTTGTAATTTCCTACTATTGTGAAAGCTGCCGATGAAATATATTCTATGGTGGTCGCCCATTGGTCGCAGTTCGACCAATATCTCGAAGAAAGTTCACTTTTACTCATCCATTATCATCTTATTAACGATTGCCTAATTTTGTCCAAAGTTTTGAAAGCCTGGACTTTTTATGCTACTTAGGTGACAGACAAGCTCACGATCCATCTCATAGAAGTGGTCACTGTGATCACTGAAGTAAATTTGCACACTCGTGCTACCGACGGCTTTCCGCTTGTTTTATTTTGATTGTTATGTCTGTTTTTGGGAGTGACTGCCGTGGACCCTTCTAACCCTGAGAAGAAAGTCGAGGTCAGAGTCTCAGTTGTTTACCTGCTGTGCAATTCTGTAAGCACACAGCGTCGTGCACAGCGCTGCTACATCCTTGATAGAGCTTGTCATTGGTCGATCTCCAGTGACGTCACCCAGTCCGACCAATAGCAATCTCAGCGTCGAGCACAGCGCTGCGACATCCTTGATAGAGATTGCCATTGGTCGGACTGGGTGACGTCACTGGACATCGACCAATGACAATCATTTGAAGCGTTTTAGTCGTCTGCTGGTTATAGATTATATAAATATAATGTGGCGCCCTCTAGCGGTCATGAAGTACTGTGTTAAAAAAATAATTAGTGATAAACATATCGCGTTTGGTGTCAACTGAAAGGGCTTTATAGGCACATTTCAAATATGTATAAATTATACCTATTGCTTGCCTCAAAATAATATAAATAAAAAAATAAGTTTAAAACTAAAACCTAACTACTGAAAAATCACGCTCATAAAAGTATTAAACAAGAAAAAATATAAGACAGCCGTGGTCGTATGCCACTTTGTCAAACAAAACAATACATTGCAGGGAAAAGTGGCATATGACCACGGCTAGCTAGATTTTTCTTGTTTAATACTTTTAAGAGCATGATTTTTCAGTAGTCAGGTTTAAGTTTCAAACTTAATTTTTTATACATAATAACTCGAAGTCACAACAATTTTGAAAAAATGGCGTATTAAGAGTGAGGACGAATCTTATTAAATGTTAAGAAATGTATGCAAACATGTCTTAAGTTGCAGGGATCGGCGGAAAATGCGGGAAAAAATGGCGTAAATGCGTGGTCAACATAAGTCTCTTGCTTACTCGCACACCATAAATTGTAAACTAAAGCAAACTAAAACAAAAGATAACAATCTATTTCTATTTTCGTTCTCTGGGTTTCTTGCTTATCTTTTCAATAGAACTAACCTGCCGAACCAGCGAAAAAATCATTTTCCCATGGTTTATTTATATATTATTTAATATTTTTATAATATTACTTGACATAATTGTAAAATTTTGACGTTCATAATTGTGCTCTTTATATGCCTAAACTGAATAAATAAAATAGATTCTTTGATTGAAATCGTATTAGGTAAACATTTTTTTTTTTTTTTATGAAGGACACGTCAATTGGACTTCGCCTTGCCTGATGGTAAGCTGAAGGCAAAGTCCCAGAAAAGAGGGTCACCATTACTTACACATACCGTGTGACAATGGTGACACTCAGCTTGACGGCCTCATCATATGCTTTTTCACGCCCCGCTTAAAGGACCCGGGACTGTAGGAAGAAGGAAACACGTGAGCTGGTAATGAATTCCAGGCCTTAATGGTGCGACAGAGGAAAGAGTCTCCAAACCGCTTGGTTCTAGATCGGATGTTTTGCACCGTGTGCGGATGACATCTAAGACCTGCACGTGTTGTCCTGTGTAGGAAAGGGGAGGGTGGGACTAATTGGAAGAGCTCATCAGAACACTCCCCATGGTACAGACGGTAAAATACAGCCATGGACGCAACATCTCTACGCAGCTGTAAAGGTTCTAGGGTGTTCGTGATCTCGGGATTCCCAATGATGCGGACCGCACGTCGCTGCAACCTGTCGAGAGCATCTAGTAAGTACTTTGCAGAACCATCCCAGAGATGCGAGCAGTATTCCACACAGGAGCGAATTTGTGTCTTGTATAGAAGACACCGCTGCTTCGGCGTGAAAAATCGTCTCACTCTGTTCAGGACTCCGAGTTTTCGTGAAGCTGTTTTGATGATACTTTCGATGTAATTTTTGTTATTCAGGTTGCAGCGAACATCCATACCTAGGATATTGAGATTGTCCTGCAGTGGCAGTGGCGTGCTCTGAAGAGGTGACTAAGTGATTGTATCAAGCGGGTTTTATTGTATTAATAATAGCCGCGGTAGCCTAGTGGTATGGGTAATGCACTGCTGAGATGAGGTCTAAGGTGCGATCCCAGGTTTTACCATGGCAAATACCAATGACTTTTCGATACTTTTCGAAGTTATGTGTGTATGTATCACAGGTTTATAAGTGCCCCGTTAACGGCAATAGGCTCGACATTACATTGGGACCTAAACATAAACTGGCGAAATGTGGGTGCTAGCACCTTTGCCGACCCCTTGGAGGATATAGGCGTGAGTTTATGTTTAATAATTGTACCTATAGATGCATATCTATCAGGAAGTTCATTCTAGTCGGAATAAAACTGGTTGCAATTACCAAGACTCCAAGGTTGTCGAGGCGAATCAGGAAATGCACGACTTTTATGGTCATACAGCTGATATTACAAAAATGCGTTCTATAAAAATACAGACAAGTATCAATACTGATTAAACATTTACCTATCTGGTTTTTGCGTACCGTAGTCCTATTTATCTATTTACATACATAGGGAGGAGGTAGGACACTACCGAGGAGATAGAAGGAAGGGGGAAGTACCTCAGAATACCGCGGTCATAATAAACTCGTGTTGTGTTCCCGGCGGTGAGTAGGGTAACCAGAGCTCACTGGATAGTTTTTGTGCTGTCAGTGGGAAAACCAAAAGGTTGTCCTGCTTTGTCTTTTACGCTGACGGCACAGAAACTCTCTGTGCTTACAGGGTATGCAACGCGCGTGTGACTTCCTTGGTGTTGCACACGTCCATAGGCCACGGTAATCACTTTCTATCAGGTGATCCGTGTTCTTGTCATGTAGTTGGCATAAAAAAATACATACAAAGAAAATATTCCTATTGTAGTAATAATTTTGAGGTAAGTTAGTTATGTGTGATATTCGCTTAGTAGCGTTCTCCGCCATCTTGAATACAATGTTGAATTTTTGTTTACTGATGTCGTTCTTATTCAATGTTACACGTGTTAAGAATTAAATTTCCTACATTTTGGTTATTTTCTTCTTAGGATCGATATTTTTGGTCTATACCCCAAAAGGGTGTGATTATTTTTACAGCCAATAGAATATTTATAAATCAATTACAATTAGGTACAATTACATTAGCAAACCTTGAGGCCCTCAAATTCCACATACATACATATAATCACGCTTTTAACTCTAGAGGGTTAGGCAGAGGTAAGACCCGTATTTCACCAATAATTGTACCTATTCGGTCCCATGTAATAGGGGTGAGTCTATTGCCGTATTCCAGGGACTTTTGTTGACTCAAGTCATGTATCTGAGGCTGTCATATATCTGTCTGATGTTAAACAGCGCTATCCCTTAGTCACCTTGTACACCGCATGGGAAGAGATGGGGTCAAATTTTATTAAATCAAAACTACTGTTATACCACAGACGTAACAAAAAATGGTATTAAATTTTGAACTTTATCTCTATACCTTTAAAGTCCAAAATTAAATGAACAGATTTTCTTTTTTCATTCACTGTGTAAAAGGCCTTTCAATTTTGAACTTTACGCACATTGCTTTAAAGTGTAATATTACATGGATTTTTTAGCAGTGTCTATGGTTATGACAGTGGTTTTGCTTTAGCAGAATTGACGGCCAGGTAGCAAGTACACTGGGAAAACAGAATTTTAGAGTAAAACTGCCATCGATTCGATAGAAGACAGAAGTATGATAAGAAGATAACAAAATAATGCTGCGTCTAAAGATAACGATATTATTGCTTGTCTTCTAGTAATCAATCTTCACAAAGAACATGCCTACCATTACATACACTATCTACTTATCTTAATTCATTTTTAAGGTTTTGACCGATAACATTAAATGACAATAAGACCTGAGACGGTGCGCACTGTGCGGTATGAAAGAAACTTCATCCCACGCACACTCAAGCTGTGGAATGACCTCCCTGCTGCGGTTTTCCCAAGCGCCTACAATATGGGGTTCTTCAAGAAGGGGGCATCAGAAGGTTTCTTCATGGTCGGCAGCGCAAGTGTGACACCCCTGGTATTGTATACGTCCATAGGCCACGGTAACCACTTCCCATCAGGTGAGCCGTGTGCTTGTCTGCCAACTATGTGGTATAAAAAAAATATCCTCAGATAATTAGATCTTCAGATTATATCTACAATAAGCTATTTAATTTTAAACTTTAAAAACAAGGTGGCAAGGTCTACAATTAATTGCCATTTTTGCAGTGTCTGTGGCATCACAGTGGCTCTGACCCACAGTAGCGCTGTGTAATCTTCTTCATCTAAGTGCCAATTCTAGTTGCATTCAAAGTTCGCTTATTGGAGCCCAGGGTCCGCTCTCCTGTTCCTCCTTTTATTGGTTATTTATTCAACTTTATGCACAGTCATTTTGTACAAAGGAGGACTTAATGTCAAATGCATTATCTAACAGTCAACCTTAGGGTGATGCAGAGATATATTGAGGTAGGAGCAGGCAAAATAATAATCCATTTATTATCATATATTCTATGTTCACGATAATAATACACACATTATACATACACAATATTGGGCACTATTCGGTTAGGGGCTGCCGTCTGACCTGTCTACCCCCGGTAATAAAGTCTGCACTCAAGCCTTATTCGTAAATCAGTCAGTGTAACAGATTGACTATGGACCCCAAAGTAGTTGGTGGGTCCTGATTACCTTAATATAAATTATCAATCAATCAATTAGCCCATCGCGGTCCACTGCTGGACCTCTCCCAATGATGGGAGGCTTTGGCCTGCTGTTTCCACGCTCAGACGGGTTGGTACAGAATTATTATTTCGAAGTTTTTTCTCTCGTAGTGATAACGTCTGCGTATTTTTCTGTTAGTTGCCTCTTGCAACACCTCTCAGATGAGATGATTTGAGTGGAAGTACTTGTATTCTTTCTCCGCCATCACACCGATTAATTATCGATATAGATTATTCTAGAATTTTGTCTTTTTTTTTATACCACTTAGGTGGCAGACAAGCACACGGCCTACCTGATGGAAAGTGGTTACCGTGGCCTATAGGCGTTTGTAACACCAGAGGAGTCACAGTCGCGCTGCCAACCCTGTAAATATAGAGTTTCTGTGCCGTCAGTGTAGGAGACAAAGCAGGACAAGCCTTTAATCTTCCCACTGATAGCACAAATTCTCCTGTGAGCTCTGGCTACCCTACTCACCGCTGGGAACACAACACAAAGTTATTATAGCCGCGGTATTCTGTAGGGCGGAGGTACTTCCCCAGTCGGACTGCTCAATCGGGCGGAAGTACCGCCGTGTCCTACCTCCTCTTCTTCTCTAGCGATTAGCGGCGAGTTATAATGAAAATTGCATTTCCTGTTTCTATTCGGTCTCACTATATCCCACTAGATGGGTTTTAAAAAGAGGGAATGGTTTAGAATTTAGGTGAAAAGACGCGCGTGTGCAAAGGGGAAGGCTTTATGCCCCCACTTCTCAATTCTTACCCGCATTTATCTAAAGAGAAATTTTACAGGGATATCTCCATTACCTGAGCATATTTTGTCCTCTGTGGTGGGGCCCAACATGCCCAGTTTAATCCTGTTAAGACAAGCAGGCCCTACTACCAATTTAATGAAAATAAATACACAAAATATATTTAAAACTGAGTTTATTTAGTGACTAGACAATGTACACTTACATATAAAGTACATAATCTAAGTACATCATCTACTTTGAGACCTTCTGAATGCTAGAAAGATATCCTTTTTATTTTACGTGCGCAAAATCCCCAAGATACCCCCCCACCGGAGCCGGTGGAAGAGGTTATGTCGGACTCGAACCGACCAAAACGCAAAGAAAGATATCCTTTACACTCAACACCCATTACAAAAATGGGAAATATATTTTTGGTAATCAAAATAGTTGATAAGGCGGAGTAGAATTTGGACCACCCCATCTCTTCCCATGCGGTGTCGTACAAGGCGACTTTTTTATATAGAACACGTCAATTAGACTTCGCCTTGCTTGATGGTAAGCTGAAGGCAAAGTCTCAGAAAAGAGGGTCACCATTACTTACATATACCATGTGATAATGGTGACAATCAGCTTGACGGCCTCATCATTTGCTTTTTCACGCCCCGCTTAAAGGACCCGGGACTGTAGGAAGAAAGAAACACGTGAGCTGGTAATTAATTCCAGGCCTTAATGGTGCGACAGAGGAAAGAGTCACCGAACCGCTTGGTTCTTGATCGGATGTTCTGCACCGTGTGCGGGTGACATCTACAGACGGTGACTAAGACCTGCACGTGTTGTCCTGTGTAGGAAAGGGGAGGGTGGGACTAATTGGAAGAGCTCATCAGAACACTCCCCATGGTACAGACGGAAAAATACAGCCATGGACGCAACATCTCTACGCATCTGAAAAGGTTCTAGGGTGTTCGTGACCTCGGGATTCCCAATGATGAAGTATGGTAGTTTTGCCCGCAAATATATGAGATCCTTATATACCACGCCGCGCCCCGACATGGCCAGCCATAGAATATTCTGGAGATTAAGAGACTCTGGTTAGGTACCTACCTCTTAACTAAAGGTAAACTATCTTATTGTTTTTTAATATTTTTTATTTAAAACCTCAGGTGACTTCCGATCCGGCTCGTTCCTGGGGCAAAGGTTGGCTATTGCGATTCAGCGGGGCAACGCGGCCAGCATCATGGGCACCTTTGCGCCGGGAACGATGCGGAGTGGGTTGTTTGACGCGACATGATCGCGAGTTTGTGTCGTGTATTTATGTTCTAATTATTTTGTCTATTTGTAATTGATAAGTTAAAACAATATTATAAGTCTCAAACCTCAGTTTAATATAATTTTTATTCATTTGCGTTGCTTCCAGCAGAGTAGAAATTAGACCACCCCATCTCTTCCCATGCGGTGTCACAAGGCGACTGGGATCGAGCTGTTTAATTTCAGACAAATAACAACGCAGACTCAGACTCAGATGCATGACTCGAGTCAATAGTAGTGCCTGGAATACGGCAATAAGCTTTCACCCCCTATTACGTGTGACCGAATACAATGATTGGTGAATATGGGTGTTAATTCACCTCCCTCTGGGAATATCCCACCAAAATAGTAAAAGTCGTAAATTTGCACCCAAAATTAAAAATAGAAACAAAATAGAATAAAAATTTAATTTTGCCGGCAGATTCACGATTTTGGTGGCAATTTTTATTATTTTAGAAATTGGTTAAATCAATATTTACATGCATATAATCACGCCTATATCCTTGGAGGGTTAGGCAGAGGTGAATTAACACCCACATTTCACTAATAATTATATTCGGTCGCACGTAATAGGGGGTGAGCCTTTTGCCGTATTCCGGGCACTATTGTTGACTCGAGCCATGTAACTGAGGCTGAGTCTGGACTGTATATATCTGTCTGATATTAAACAGCCCTATCCCTTAGTCACCTTGTACGACACCGCATGGAAAGAGATGGGGTGGTCTAAATTCTACTCTGCCGGAAAGCATACGACGGAAATCCTTTGTTTAAATATTCTTTCTAACATTCAGACCGGTCTCTTTGCTCTAACAATCATTCACAGCTATGTACAGAAAGATATTCACACTTATCTCACTCCTTGCACACCATGGAGTAATAAATGTAATAATTATGATTGATCATCAGCCATGAACAGAAATGATCACGATTTTAAAATTAACCCACAATTAGTCAAATTAATATTGGAAATAAGTTAGTTTGTGTACATATATCTGTCTGTTAAGATCAATTTCTCAAGGATGTATAACCTTGAAATTACTTCAAATACTCTTTTTTAGTGGATTCGCTCAATGTGGCCTTTTTAAAGCCCGGAATCTCCATGCGGTGTATCTTGGGAAACGGAGGCGGCAACGCCTCTCACCCTCCCAAGGAAAAATTCCTATAAGGGTTAATTCCAGTCGATTAGATAGTGGCCCTGTAGAGGTCTGCTCGGAGGCTCACCACGTGTTCCTCTGTCGAGCAGAGGATACAGTGGAGAGCAGGTAAGGGGTGAACTGGTTCTACGAGCGCGCGCAGGCGTGACATGACAGAATGGCCGCTTGTCCTTATAGAACGCTGCCAGCCCCTCATACTGAGATTCGATGGATATATCCTGTCTACCACACCCGAGTAGGCCATCTTAAAGTCATAATTGACCCAAGGTCAACTGGGGTGCTAGGGAATATCCTTACATCCCGATAGGAGGTGATATCCGTGGGGATTACCACACGAAAAAAAGGTCGATACACACTTGACAGGGTTTTTGTTCCGTACAGCCCGTTTAAATACATAAGAACAGTAAAATTAACAATTTTCACCACTTATTCTCTCACTCCTGACTATTTTATTCTCTCAAAGAGTTTCTATTTACAGTCACGTATCACTAGAACTATCACTATCTCTCTCTCGCGTCAACAGTCTACATATCGTCGTCTCTCTCGTGCGGTGCGTGCCGCTGCAGTACTGCTAGCCGCTGTTGCGTCACTTCCAGATGATGCTTCCGCCATTTTATGCGACGGTTTTGGAACCAAACTTTTACCTGGAAGCGAAAGACATTGTAAATTAAACATTTTAGATTAATTTCAGTTCGAATCCAGGCCCTTAATTCTACTAAAACAAAACCACTACGACAGACACTGTCATAGCACAGACACTGCAACAAATGGCATTAAATTTTATACTTTATTTCCGTATCTTTAAAGTCCAAAGTTAAATGAAAACATTTTCGTTAAACTTTTTCATTTTCTCTGCAAAAAGCCTTTAAAACGCATTGCATTAAAATCTAAAATTAAATTAGATTTCGGAAATTTCGGAAAAGCAATATTTTTAACTTGGTTGAATCAAAATTGAAGGATGGTGACATAAGTGGGGCATCGAGATTGCTTTTTAGTAGCGATGTAGTGGCGCCCTGCTCTCCTGAGACCCTTACTGGTCTGCGGAGCAAGCATCCAGCGCCTGCGGGTGGCCTTTCCTTTCCTGAGGCACCTGTCCCCGACCCTGATTGCCTGTGCGTAACGGCCAAGGAAGTGTTGGCAGCCGTTGTCTCCTTTCGAAGTGGCTCTGCCGGAGTCGAGACTTTGGGGTCATGGGGTCCGAGCGCTCGCAACCTCTTCCGTGAGATTGCGAAGCGTATGGTCGACGCTTCTCGTGACCAGAAGGCTGGCCTCTTTTTAGGTCAGAGAATAAGCATTGCCATACAACGTGGCAATGCTGCCAGTCTTCTGGGAACGCTGCCACAAGAGGCATGCGATGCGGAGGAATTCTACGACGCATTTTAATTGTTCTTAGCTATAAGTTGTATAATAGTTATTTTATTTTTATTGTATTTAATATTTATAAATTATTTAATATTATTTCTGTATAGATTACTTAGAATTGAGATATTGTTTCTATTTTATATCATAAACGTAGATAGTCTTTAACATACCTTAATTTATTATATTATAAAAAAAAAACTATAAATACTATTTCTATGATTCAGTAACAATAAGCCTTATGTCTTGATGGACCACACAATATATATTTAAGGATTTAATATGACTAAAATTAAATTATTTTTTTAACAGTGTTCGTGGTATGACAGTAGTTTTGCTTTGGCAGAATCGAGTCCTAGGTCAAGCAGAGGAAAGAATCCAAATAACGGATCCTGGCAAAGAACTAGATTATGCATTTAGGAATATTGAAATAAGTAGGTGCATGACTGGATTACGCACCAGACATGAAAAGGACTCGTAGCTAAGTGATCAAAGTCAACCACCAGTCAAGTCGTGACCACGGGTCCGAAACCAAAACGTCGGCAGAAATAGTTCCATGATTTAATTTCGAAATGACCCGAACCCTTGTATAATTACAAAGTCAAAAAGTCTTAACATATTGAGATGAGACCCTCCGTGTGCAGCCTACCAACATTAGGAGAGGCCTATGTCCAACAATGGGTTGGGATCTCGTAGAGCAAGTTAATCCATCGCTCACGGTGGCCATACAAACATCTTGTGGTATTCGTGTCAACATTTCGTGGGCAATTGGAGCTCAAAAAATATGTACGATAACTGCTCAAACTACGGTACCAGTTCCAAGCCTGTGGGGTTGTCGGTTGGTGTTACGGTTAACCACAGACGACACAAATAGTCAGTGCAGTCTGATAAAAGTCAGCAGAATCACACACTATGGGAGACCCCTTCATAAATACTGGTTAAGTGCTTAATTGGTTAACTATTCGTCCTCGCCGTAAGTTACGCACACTTACTACTCTCTACAATATCCTCAACTCTCCCTGAAATGACAGAAATCTTCGTTCTACGGATAATCGGCTCTTTCCATTTCCAACTCATAGAACAAACTTTTTAGGCTCTTCGTTCTTTGTTGAGGCCGTTCGTCTGTGGAATGCACTTCCTCAGGAGATCAGGAAGAGCCCAAACCGCGATGTGTTCAAGTCCAGGGTACGGCAGTTGATCACCACGGAATTGGCAGTTATTGTCTCAACAATAATGTTTTTACCACTCATGTACATTTATATATGTTTATATAATATTGTATTTATGTTATATATGTATATTAATCAGATATGTGTGATTTATGGTATGTAAGTATATGTACTGTTTATGTAAGTGTATGTAATTAATCTATAGTATCTACATGCTATCGAACAATCAAATTGCGCCTACCACGTACTAGCTCTGCACCACCCAATGGTAGATTGGTAGAGAATGCCTACGGCATTAAGTCCGCCAATGTACATCGTGCATAAAGAATAAATAAATACTGCCAACCTAGAGCTGTTGCAACTATCTAACTGCCTAAGATTCCTCGTCTACGGTAACTTTTGTGAACGCGCTTCTGTATAGGTTTACCTGCGTTTGTAACGTGCTACAGAAATAACTGAAACGCGTGGCTGTATCGATACAAATGCGTAACAGCATGGCGATTGTATCGATGAGAACGTCCAGGCCCTCGATTCTACTAAACCAAACCATTGTCATACCAAAGACACTGCAAAAAAATGCCATTAAATTTTGGACTTAATTTCTATAGAGTTAAAGTCGAAAATTAAATGGATTTTTTAGAAGTGTCCGTGGTATGACAGTGGTTTTGCTTTAACAGAAACTAGGCCCAGTTGCATTGCTACTGCATCGCCACTAGAAGTAGTAGTCCAATATCCTAAATTTACACCATCGTCGACATCATGTTGCCAAGCAATCCGTACTTATAGTTTTGAGAAAGAGATTAAAGAGTTGAAAGGCTCTCACCTGTGCTTCAGTGAGCTGCAAGGCATGTGCGAGGTACAACCGCTCAGGCCCCACCATGTACTGCTGCCGCTCAAACTCCGCCTCCAGCCGCTCTAGCTGCTCAGGAGTGAAGATCGTACGTATTCGCTTACTTCTACCTGAACTGGAAACGTATAAAAATTAATAGTTGAGTAAAATTAATTTATGAACGAAAAAAAAGATATCGCTGAACAACACACAATGCGTTGGTAGCTTAATGTTTAAGGAGTAGATCGTGAGCTTCAGAGTTCAAATCCAGGACCTCCATTGTGAAAGTGAACGGCACGGCAGTCGCCTCTATGAAATCTAACCTTAAAAATCACGAGTGTGAAGACCCTGTATTGCACATATCTACATATAGGTTACGGTAACAACTTTCCATCATCACCAATTCTGCTAATTTTATGTCATAGCTGTTACTGTTATACTGTTATACCACAGACACTTCAAAAAATGACAATAAAATTTAGAATTTAAAGATATAGACGTAAAGTCCGAAATTAAATAAATAGAGTTCATTACATCTTTCATTGACTCTACAAGATGCCATTTAATTTTAGAGTCTAACAGCATAGCAGGAAAGTCTAAAATTACATGGCATTGTTTGCAGTGTCAGTGGTACGACATTGGTTTTATTATGATATGAAATTAATAAAATCGGGGCCCAGATAGGTCGTGTGCTTGTTTGCCACCTAAGTTGTATAAAAAAACTTATGTAAAAAGATGTAAGCATCGGCCTCCAAACCGTTTTTAATACCCACAACCGGGACTGGCTGAATAAGAGTCAGTACGTACCTGCTGCCGCGTGGTTCCCGGCAGAGTAGAATTTGGACCACCCCATCTCTTCCCATGCGGTGTCGTACAAGGCGACTAAGGGATAGGGCTGTTTAACATCGGACAGATATATACAGCCGAGACTCAGCCTCAGATGCATGGCTCGAGTCAACAATAGTGCCCGAAATACGGTAATTGTGAGCCTACTAGCCCCTATTACGTGGGACCGAATACAAATATTGGTGAAATGTGTACGTACCTGCTGGAACATGTCAAGGAGTGGTTCCTGGAGCTCTTCATCTGCCCCACCTGCGGCCTTATCTCCGGTCGAGGACTGTCTGCAACAAGTACATGCTATCTTCAAACGAACGTAGCATTCCTTATTCGACTACCTAAACTCACAATATAACGATAGGCCCTCGTTCGGTTGCTACTAAAGCAAAACCACTCTCAAACCACAGACACTGCAAAAAATTGTATTAAATTTTAGACTTTATTACGATATTATTAAAGTTCAAACGCGGGGCAACGCGGCCAGCATCATGGGCAAATTTGCACCGGGAGCGACGCGGAGTGGGTTGTTTGACGCGACATAATCGCGAATTTCTTTTGTGTATTTATGTTTTAATTATTTTGTATTTAGAAATAAATAAAGTTCAAAATTAAATTAAATACATTCACTCAAACGCAAAAAGCTTTTAATTTTGGAATTTAAGAGCATTGCTTTAAAGTCTAAAATTAAATTGTTTTTAGCAGTGTTCGTGGTATGACAGTGATTTTGATTTAGCAGAATCGAAGCCCAGACAGACGGACAGTTAATTTCGTCTTGCAAGGGAAATTTTTGTAAAGAAATCAGTGACTTCTATTGGAGTGGCTGTCGAATATATCAAGGTTATACTATTTATATTCTTGATTGATGGCATACATAACATAAACCCACGCCTATATCCCCGAAGGGGTAGGCAGAGGTGTTAGGATCCACATTTCGCCAGTTTATGTTTAGGTCCCAATGTAATAGGTGGTGAGCCTATTGCCATTAACCGGACACTTATAAACCTGCGATAAATACACACATAACTTCGAAAAGCATCGAAAAGTCATTGGTGTGTGTCATGGTAAAACCTGAGATCGAACCCGAGACCTCGTCTCAGCAGTCCATTACCCATACTACTAGGCTACCGCAGTTTTTGATCTTCATGATCATTTTGATGATCCTTGAAAAAATGTCATTGTAAACCTTTGAGGTATATTATGTATATCAAAGTTATGTTTACATTTGCAGTTAGTACAACCGTCCTTCGCCTGTCTCACCCCCTTAATAGGGAAGTTTTAAACGCTATAGTTATATTTGATCTCTAAGCAGAAGTGTAATTTCGTGCTTATTACTTCGATAATGTCGGATTTTCCATATAACCATTTCTTTTACCCTTTAGTAGGATAATAAAAAAACCAATGTTGTGTAGGTAATTTATATCTAAAAAGCCTAGTAAACTTATTAATTTTACAATCATGTCAAGAAATAATATATAACTAAATATTAAATACAATAAAATTAAAATAACTATTATACAACTTATAGCTAAGAATAATTAAATTAAATTAAAGGAATTCATCCGCATCGCATGCCTCTTGTGGTAGCGTTCCCAGAAGACTGGCAGCATTGCCACGTTGTATGGCATTGCTTATTCTCTGACCTAAAAAGAGGCCAGCCTTCTGGTCACGGGAAGCGTCGACCATACGCTTCGCCATCACACATTCACATCACAAATTCATAATCTCCGATGAGATTGGTGTATTTGCGCCGCTGGAGAGCCTCTGCAGAAGCAGCAGCAGCACCAGCACAGCCAGCCGTGCTAGTTATATGGGTAAGAGCCATGGTATCAACGCATGTGGCGTCCCACACCAGAGTCCTAAAAGCCTAGTTGTATCAAAACTCCTTGTTTCTAATTTTGGAAACAAAAGCAACACAATATAAAATTTCAAATGCATTAGTTTAGTCTCTGTGGCGTAGCGGTAGTGCACGTGACAGCTACGCAGGAGGCGCGGGTTCGATTCCCGCTCAGTGCAAATATTTGTATGCAAAAATGTGTATATTTGCATTGGTTTGGGTGTTTCTATGTATAATATGTATGTATTTATAAAAAAAAAGTATCTAAGTATGTTTATCCGCATTCTAGATCCCAAAACACAAGCTAGTTATGCTATGCTTACCATGGGTCAAGATAGCGTTGTGTAGAATGTTGTAGAATATTTATTTATTTAGTTTATTTCGCTTTTTCGAAAAGATAAGTTAGTTATGTCTTATTATAATAACTCTTATACTATGTATGAACTATCTGATCAAGAATTCCCGTCAAAATCCAGTCACGTTGGAGATTACGCGTTTCAAACAGAAACATTTAAAAAAATGCTTTTTTACCCAACTACTTTATATATCTATTTGTATGTCAGTATTTATGTTTGTTTGTTCACTTTGTGTAAAGCCGTATATTAATTTTATTTTACTTACTTTTCTCCTTTCTTTTGTTTTAATACACTATCTATTTAAGTTTAGTCGATAACTACACCATATCTTTTGTTTTTATAACATTACTGTCCATTCCAAGGTTGCCTGGAAGAAATCGCTTCAGCGATAAGGCCGCCCATTGTGCATTGAACTGTAATACATGCTACCTACTTGTCCTACTATAAATCTGTTGGTGTACAATAAAGAATTATCTATCTATCTATCTACGGCGAAGCAAAAGGAGGGTTATGATTTTGACAGGCTATGTATGCATAATAATATAGGTTCATCTGTTACCTCATAGCTCCTCAACCACTTATTAGATTTTAACAAATGAGGTATTGTTAGAAACATCTTAGTTGTCCGCTGGTTATAGGCTATGTGTCATTGAATTTATTGTGGCGCCCTCTAGTGGCCATAAAGAACTGTGTTTAAAATAAATTTGAAACAAATATGTCGTGTTTGTTATAATAACCGCGGTAACCTAGTGGTATGGGTAATGGACTGCTGAGACGAGGTCTCGGGTTCATTCCCAGGTTTTACCACGGCACACACCAACGACTTTTCGATGCTTTTCGAAGTTATGTGTGTATTTATCGCGGGTTTATAAGTGCCCGGTTAATGGCAATAGGCTTGCCACCTATTACATTGGGACCTAAACATAAACTGGCGAAATGTGGGTGCTAGCACCTCTGCCTGCCCCTTCGGGGATATAGGCGTAAGTTTATGTTATGTAAAATGTGAAAGGGCTCAATTAGCATATTTTATATATGTGTATAAATTATACATATTACATACATATATATATATAATCACGCCTATATCCCTGGAGAGATAGGCAGAGGTGAATTAACACCCACATTTCACCAATAATTGTATTCGGTACCACGTAATAGGGGGTGAGCATTTTGTTTTACCTATTACTTGCCCCAAAATAATAAAATTAAAAAAATAAGTTTATATAAAACCAAAATCCGACTATTGAAAAATCACGTTATAACATGTGTAAAACAAGAAAATATCAAGGATAGCCGTGGTCGTATGCCACTTAGTCTAACAACATTCTAGGGAAAAGTGGCATACGACCACGGCTATCCTTGATATTTTCTTGTTTAATTCTTTTTATAGCGTGATTATTCAGTATTTGGGTTTTATTTTTTATTATAAGATATTTTAAGATTATCCGACAGAGAACTAAAGTTACCGACATAGGTCACAGAAAAAGCAAGCTGTAGTGGCAGTGGACTGGCCACGTTTGTCGAAGGACCGATGGCCGTTGGAGCAAACGAGTCCTAGAGTGGAAACCGCGAGAAGGTAAACGAAAGGTAGGACGCCCCCTAGCCAGATGGACAGACGACCTGAAAAACGTGGCTGGGACATACTGTATGCGAAAGGCGGAGGATCGGAGAAAATGGCTCACATTGGGAGAGGCCTATGACCAGCAATGGACTGCGGTGGGCTAATACCCAATTGCGTGAATTAATTGATTGATTGATTTTTTATCAAGACGTATGTCTACCCCCGAGGACAGGGCCAGATCGTGAGAGATGGTCCTGGGTCGGCCGGGGTGCGAGGGATATGCCTGTCAACCTCACCTTCGGCAACCAAAGCGACCCACAGGCGGCGTGCGTTTGAGCGACATAACCTCCTCCACCGGCTCCGGTGGGGAGGTATCCGTGGGGATTTTACGCACGTAAAAAAAAAAAAGACGTATGTCTACACATAGATATACATACTATGCATTTATTAAAAAGATGTTATTTAAATATTGTATGCAGACACCAAATTCATTTCTTGGTTTAGTAGGTTTTGACTATTTTAAATTATTTTTATTTCATTCATTATTTTCCTGTCTTCTTAATTAAATAAGTATATCTGTTTTAACTAATAAACATAATTAGAATAACAAATAAGAAAGAAAGAAAGAAAGAAAGAAAATGCGTTTATTAGACACACACACAAACACAAAATACGAAATAAAACCAATAAAATTGACTAGTAAACATGCAAGAAAAAAAAACATAATCTTTGATAGGTCGTTAAGTAAAACAAATACAAGAAAAAAAAAACAACAAACGAATCCTCGCATACAGTTCGCTACGCAAATATCATTAATAATTTAAATAAACAAGAATATAACACAAATTGACAGAATCTTTTTCTTTCATTATCTTCTTTGGCAATCATGTTATTTAACTTTTATTGTTTAACATACTGCAGATCGTTACCTGCAGTATGTTAAACAATAAATATACTCTGCAAAAGCATAAAGGGGTATCACCCATCTCCCTACGTAATCCAATGACAGCTGTCACATTAGGGGGCGATTCAGGGGTCAAAGGGATTCGTTATTTGAAATAATTGTGTCCACTTGTCGAACAAGTGCAGGTGGACAACCGATTTAAGGTATTAGGAACCCATAGCTCTTTTAACATGTTTTATCTTAATTAACATGGGTCCATTAGGAGCCCATGTCAAATTTTTATCATCCATCCAACCTATAATAGTAAATTATAAATATTCCATAGCATTCTCAACAACGCTATCTAGACCCATGGTAAGCATAGCATAACTAGCTCATGATATGGAATCTAGAATACGGATAAACATACTTAAATACTTTTTTTTTTAAATACATACATATTATACATAGAAATACCCAGACCAATACAAATACCCATATTCATGCATACAAATATTTGCACTGAGCGGGGATCGAACCCGCGCCTCCTTCGTAGCGGTCGCGTTAACTAACGCCACGCCACAGAGGCTGTCAATAATAAATGTTTTTTGATAATAATAAAAAAATAACAATAAAAAGAAAACAAAAATTAAAAAAATCCCCGTCACAAAAAACAACCCCCAGAAAGTCGAAAATAAGTTGTGTTAGTTAGCCCTATAACTTTGATATACCTAGTAATACATATTTTGATGCAAGCGTTGTCGTATCGGGGTACCCTAACTGGTAGAACACTACGTCATATTATAGGAACGATCCCCGACAATGACAACGCTCCAAATCGGTTTATCCGTTCAGAAGTTACGATGCCACAGACAGACAGACAGACAGACACACACACAGAGACACGTCAAAGTTATAACACCCCGTCGTTTTTGCGTCGGGGGTTAAAAATATTATGACATCACAATACATTAACTATTAAACTTTCGCGTTCCATGATATACAATAATGTATTTCATATATACATACATATAGTCACGCCTTTATCTCCAGAGGGTTAGGCAGAGGTGAATTAACACCCACATTTCACCAATCTTTGAACTCGGTCCCACGTAATAGGGGGTAAGACTTGCCGTCTTCCGGGTACTATTGTTGACTCAAGCCAAGCATTTGAGGCTTAGTCTGGGCTGTATATATCTGTCTGATGTTAAACAGCACTATCCCTTAGTCGCCTTGTACGACACCGCATGGGAAGAGATGGGGTGGTCCAAATTCTACTCTGCCGGGAATGTTTATGGGAATTTAGCAAATTAGGCAAAGCTATGTATATATACCTATACCATGATCGCATTTATTCCCGTATAAAATTATTGTATGTCATAATACATTCTTTCATGTTCATGAATAATATTTGAAATGGTAATTATACATATCTACTTTAATTAATAATATGTTGTGGTATTATTGTTTAGTTTTTGAAGCATGATTATGTGTGATTATGATAATGTAAATGACATATATTGTAAATGAAATTATTAAAATTATGTTGCTACTCTGTCGCATTGGGTCTGCCTGTAATGA
This sequence comes from Eilema griseolum, assembly GCA_963662185.1. Lineage (NCBI taxonomy): Eukaryota > Metazoa > Arthropoda > Insecta > Lepidoptera > Erebidae > Eilema > Eilema griseolum. The sequence goes on from OY759253.1 coordinate 10,625,077, forward strand.
CATTGTATGTATGAAATAAATAAATTCATACAAGTTTTCTTTATAACTTACCGTTTAGACATTTAGTAAAAAGTATCTAATTTGACAAGTCAATCAAATACCCAGTTATAGTTCGTGGTCTTCACTAAAAGAAATGATAACAGCTGTCGGTCTTTCGGCATATTATGTCGCCAAACTCGCCAGCCCAGTAGTTCCTTTTTCTTTATACCACTTAGGTGGCAGACAATCACACAGCCCACCTGATGGAAAGTGGTTACTGTGGCCTATGGACGTGTGTTAAACTCAGTCACACTCGCGCTGCCAACTCTGTAAGCACAGAGAGTTTGTGAGCCGTCAGTGTAAAAGACGAAGCAGGACAAGCTTTTGGTCTTCACACTGACAGCACAAAAACTCGCCAGTGAGCTCTGGCTACACGATTTGCCGCCGGGAACACAACACGAGGTTATTATGGCCACGGTATTCTGTAGGGCGGAGGTACTTCCACGGTCGGACTGCTCAATTGGACGGAGATACCGTAGTGCCCTACTATTACTACCAAAAACAACGTTAGTTTTATCCACTGATATATTATATTAGTTGCTGAACCACCCCGACTTCGCCCGTGGTATATTTTGAATCCTCATTTCACCCCTTTGAGATCGTATTTTTTTAGTCTTTAAATAAATATGGAAATCTGCCAGATTTGTTGACATTTATAATGTGATGATTTAGAGCCTAAAACTTTCATCGATAAAAGGACTATTCAATAAAAAAACAATTTTGTTAAAAAAAAATATCTCTTTATTGTATGTACACAGAGAATGGATACAGAAAGACAAAAATTGGTACAGTTTTGTGGCATAGCAAATGGCCGTCTTATTGCACAAGGCAATCTCTACCAGGCAACCATGGGATGGAGTGAGTTAGATAAATAGATAGAGAGATTACTGAGATTAGCGCGTTCAAACAAACAAATAAATAAACTCTTCAGCTGTAATATGTAGCATAGATCTCGCGTTCCATGATACACAACAATGTTTATGGGAATTAACGCGATCATGGGTGATGAGATAATGGCTGACTGTCAGTCAGCCTGTGACCATGGCCGGTGTAACCTGTCTCCTAGGAAAAAACTTTTTCTTTGTTCACCGCCACTACTCCAGTTCCTCCGTGATCATGGTGCTTGCAACAGCGCCGAAATATCGGAAACTCAAAATAATGAAACATGGTAAATATCCCGTTTATTCTGATACTGATGTGAGTGACCATATGTATGTTATTACATATTGGGTATGTCCTTAAATTCATTTCTTAATGCACACTGGAGTGGACAATAAAACCTTAAACCTCACAGTTTGGTTTCATTTAGCTCACCACCGAAAGATTAAAAGTTTCCAATAACCGCTGATTATCCTAGGCATGTGTGTCTCTAAGGCGCCCGAACTTTTATGGTAATGTACTTACAAACCAATTTTGCTTTTATTTCTTTTAAATAGGAGATTACACACTTACTTTATCACATTTAACTTGCTCCATTCAAGAGTAAACAAATAATAAAAATGAAACACACATACACATATAGGTATGTAATATATATATTTTTTATTATTACAATTGCCACATACCATGATCGTGTTAATTCCCTTTAACATTATTTTATATCATGGATTTAAAGTATACTTAAGTATACTATACTTAAGTATAGTAAGTTTAAGACTTTGCTCATCAACTTCGACCTGATACTGACTGTACAGTACAGTCAAATATAGATATAGTCAGATAGATAGATAGATAGATAATACTTTATTGTACATCAATACATTTACAGCTGAGACAAGTAGGTAAAAACATACAAACCTAATGATGAAAATGTGTCAAAGCCTAAATACGTAAATAATAGTTGAAACATAATAATAACACTAGTTGGCGGATCTATTTCTTCAGAATGGTGGAATGAATATTGTGTAGTGATTGAAACAATATCTGTCAAATAATTAGCAGAATATCACCTATCAAACTATTGCAAAGATATTGAGACGCTATTAAATAGTAGACTACCAATTTGTAAAGGATTTTTTTAAATGCACATAACATAACCTCACGCCTCCCCGAAGGCAGAGTCAGGTCCCAATGTAATAGGTGGCGAGCCTATTGCCATTAACCGGACACTTATAAACCTGCGATTTTTTTTTTTCAGAACACTACGTAACTCCATTAGTTAACTAAATGAATACCAGAGACTGTGAGTGAATGCTGTGCAAAAATACTAATTGACTAACTAAACATGACCTACAAAAAAAAATCACACAAAGCTAGAAGATCTTTTTTTTCGAATTCACATTAAAAATGTGAACACTAACTCCGCGGGGGAGATAGAAACGGGCTCGTGGCCACCCATAGATATAGAATAGAAGGGCAATGCCGGAGGTCTCGCAGAGACCTCCATCATTTACCCTTGAAAGAAGAAGAAAGAAAGAAAAACCTTTTTATTTTGATACAGCATCGACTAACAAATACTTAGGTACTAAACACATTAAAATACAATAAACACAACAAATAAACAAATTAGTCACGTTGCACCAAAAAAGGAGCCAGTTCAGCATGGTGCCAGGCACAAGTACCTGACGCTGGTTTTCAACTGGCTCTTGGCCTTGGTGCTAGGTTTGTTGTGTTAACGCAAGAAAAAATAGGAGCGAAGTGGGGCTTCGTCGGCATAGCTCACATAACAACTGGTCTTCACGACACAGGGAATCCCAGTGTGAAGATCCAGCGGACAATAGTTTTAAGAGCCATGTAAACTGAATTTCAATAAATGTTTCATGTTTCACATAACATAAACTCACGCCTATATCCCCGAAGGGGTAGTCAGAGGTGCTAACACCTACATTTCGCCAGTTTATGTTTAGGTCCCAATGTAATAGGTGGCGAGCCTATTGCCATTAACCGGACACTTATAAACCTGCGATAAATATACACATAACTTCGAAAAGTCATTGGCTCACATATTCATTAAATAATATGGTAGATATCAAACCAAAATACGACACGAGTAACAATATTCATTCAGTAATAACAGTTCTGCAAATATCATAAAACAGTATACCATTAAATTTGATTTAGTTAGTGTGCATAATTTACGACCTCCGATGTTTGAGTCTCCTCCGTGCCTCGTGAGCTCAGTAGATCATGAGAGACCTGAGTCGGGCGCAATTCGCTTTCAGGAAACCGATTGAGATTTGGTGAAAATTTGTGCCGTTTGGAGTAGAAACGTTTGGGCCGTGGGGTCCGAGCGCCCGCAATCTCTTCAGGGAGATTGCGAAGCGTATGGTCGACGCTTCTCGTGACCAGAGGGCTGGCCTCTTCTTAGGTTAGAGAATAAACATTGCCATACAATGTGGCAATACTGCCAGTCTTCTGGGAACGCTACCACAAGAGGCATGCGATGAGGAGGAATTCCACGACGCATTTTAACTTTTGTTTTATTTAATTATTATTTTTTGTTAATGTAAATATTAGCATAAATTTAAAATACATTAAGTGTAAATAGAAAAATAAATAAATGTGGAAATTATATTGAAAGAATCTTAAACTTACCTTGCCTCAATCCCGGCGGTACGCCAACCATACTTCTACAAAATCCGTCATTTAACCTCTGCACATCGTGACCAGCATACAGATAACTCTGCAGCTGTCTCTGGTTCTGTTGCAGCCTCTCTTGAACGCTCAAGTTTATCACATCATCATCCCCATTCGTTAAACCCAAAATGGCGGCTATCGTAAAAGATTTCCCGCCTAAATTCGTTCCTTTGCCCGTCAAATCTACACCGAACGCAGATTGACTATCGCCGTCATCTAACGTAGACACTGGTGACGAAGATCTGTCGGCGTTTTCGGCGAATCTGTCGGTGTTGTCGGCGTATTCGCTGTTGTATTTGTCTTCGCCGTCGGATATCGCCGACAATCTGTCGACGTTTTGTTGGTACGCCGAAACAGCTAATAAATCTGTTAGATTAGCTGGATACATATTCGTATTTTGTCTGTGTTCCATCATTTTTAAATTTTTAATTGACTTTGTAATTTTTTAATTTCATTTTTTTAAACACTTGTACACATGTCACTTTTATTTTTTAATAGATTATTATTGAGTTAATTTATAATATTTTATTAGATAATTAGCTAGTTGAGTCAGACGACTGTTCGAAGTGACTATCGGGGTTATATTGGTTGTGGTTTAGATTTAAAAAGGGGCACAAATTTAAAATACTCGGGGCGGGGCTACGAGCGATCGGTTCGGTAGAGAAAAAATGACATCGTGTCTGGTCAATTGGGGGGTGGTTGCTACTCTTAGGAGAGGGGTTGTTTTGGGAGGGTTTGATTGGTGGATCGCGCGCATGCGTGCGATGGGCGGGACCAGATTGTAGGGGTGTGGTTTCGCAGTGATTTGCGGTCTTTAAAAGCTTTTGATTGAAGCAGATACGGATTTTGAAAACTGCTCTGTACCGAATTGTTGGGGTCCCGATTTGGAATAAAAGGAAACAACCTTTCCGTATGAGTGTGATTTATATAATTAGGCCTTTATCCCCTAAGGGTGAGGCAGAGGTGAATTACCACTCACATTTCACCAATCATTGTGTTCGGTCCCACGTAATATGGGGGTGAGCCTATTGCCGTTTTCCGGGCACTATTATTGACTCGAGCCAAGCATCTGAGGCTAAGTTAAGGCTGTATATATCTGTCTGATGCTAAACAGCCCTATTCCTTAGTCGCCTTGTGCGACACCGCATGGGAAGAGATGGGAGGGCCCAAAGTCTACTCTGCCGGGAACCACGCGGCTTGCACTCCATACATACATTGAGTTTTAGGGCTTGAGCATTTTTTTATACCGCTTAGGTGGCAGACGTGTGTGTGTGAGTTAGGTGGGGCGTGAAAAAGCATATGATAAGGCCGTCAAGCTGAGTGTCACCATTGTCACACGGTATGTGTAATTAATGGTGACCCTCTTTTCTGGGACTTTGCCTTCAGCTTACCATCAGGCAAGGCGAAGTCCAATTGACGTGTCCTATATATAAAAAAAAAAATAGACAAGCACACAGTCCATCTGATAGGAAGTGGTTAGGGGAGTCACTCGTGCTGCCGACCCTGTAAGTACAGAGCGTTTCTGTGCCGTCAGTACAGTAAATATAACAAGACAAACATTTGGTCTTCCCACTGACAGCAAAAAAACTCTCCAGTGTGCTCTGGCTACCCTACTCACCGCCGGGCACAATACTAGGTTAGTATAACCGCGGAATTATGTTGGACAGAGATACTTCCCCAGTCAAACTGCTCAATTGGGACATTTGACACAGAAATACTGTCCTAACATTGTCAATTTCTGTATTTATCAATTTCTGTCAATTTCTCATTGTCAATTTCTGTATTTATCCTCCCACCGGAGTCGGTGGGAGGATAAATACAGAAATTGACAATGTATGTATTTATGTATTTCACAATTTTATCCACCACCTTTACAGGGATACCCCCAAAACAGTACTGGACATACAAAATTACTAAGATAGGACCCAACATACTAAATAATTAATCACAAAACAATACACAACAAAGAAATACAGTTATGTCGAACTGGTACCGTCTAAAAAGCACGCTGTCTATGGGTCGATGTTCGTAGCTGGAGGTGAGGTTGGCAGACACATCCCCTGCACCCCGAACTACCGCAAGGCCATCTCTCTCGATCTGGCCCTCCTCGGGTATTCAACAGTGAATTGATGGGCAGAATATAAAAAAAACTCACTTCATCCTATGGTTCCCTGGAAGAGATTACCTTGTGTGATAGTGCCGCCAATTGTATGTATACTGCGAAACTGCTTCTACTTCTTTCTTTGTATACCATACAATAAAGAGATATTTGATTTGATAGAAAAATTAATGGCTACCGCCTGCTGTCAAACTTGTTTCCAACATTAAAACAGCAGTCGGGTTAGTAGTAAGTTTAATTGCAATTAAAACGTACCCAACACTGGAATACAGGCCTAGTCTGAGGTTTTATTATCATCTTAAACAGATTACACTAATATTTTTTTTCTTTCTTATTAAGTATATTATAGGTATCATTCAATCATTCTTATTGTCTAAGTAAATATTTATTATTGACTAATTTAATGTTATTATGTTAATTACGTTTTCCCGCAGCCAGAGGGTACAAGAAGGAACCTAGAATCACTTAAAACGAGATTTATTATACTTATTTAATTTAATCTAACTAGCCTAAAGATGAATGCACTCGATGTTGGAACTACATTACACCGTACTAGCCTAAGCGAATGAGTTCGATGATGCGAACTACATTCTAACTACTAACTTTAATTAAGTCTAGTGACCACGTTCGATGCAAGAACAGAAGTGAATCTTTATTTTAATGAAAATTATAAATCAGTTCGCACAGCGATGCAATCGATTTCCGATCACGCCATTATTCTGCTGATGGTGCGGCACGAGGCGAAGACACTGGGTCAATCAACACACGTGGCGCTGATTCTGTAACTCGTACTTGCTGTCTTCACATCTTGGGTCATTCAGTATAGCGTATCATGCGGGTTTGCCTATGTAGTTTCTTAAGACGGTTGGTTCAGGCATAGTGTAGTGGTTGAGGTCCCGGCGAGATTGCATATGTCGGCACAGATACATAACATGTTCCATGAAGGTGATTATTTATTATGTTTAACATGAAAATACTGACATGTATAATTTTGACATGAAAAATTTCATCTAGGTATGCATAACTCATAATTAAAAATTTTAATATTGTTTTTATTGTCATAATATGTGACATTATTGCATTCCAGTCTGGCTGAAATATGGTGAAACTCAAATGTATTGCTTGTAACATCTTTGAATAGAAAGTTATATATAAATAAATTGAATAGAAAATTAAACACTTTCAAATTTGTCTTTATTCTTGAGTCCGGCCCCTGTCGTCTTACTCGCCGGGGCCCCCGCCCCGCCGCCCGCCCCGCCGTCTCTCATGAAACAATTTAATATCATAATCTGTGCTCAATACTTGCGAATACATGGAGTTTTGAAATTGGAAGGTGGCATACTATCTGTTTGATTCGTTTTTTTTTCACTCTTTTTTTATACTGGCAAGATAGAACACCTGATGGGAAATGTTTAATGTGCAAATCGATTAATAGGAATATATATAAAATATAGAAAAAACTTTCAGGCAGGATTCAAATCCTCGATTTTTCCCTTACAGAGGAAACGCTCTGACTATTAAGCCACAGAACATATATCCGTCTTACGGCGACGGTGGACGCCATCTACCGACATTCGTACGAACTATTGGAACCAATGAATGATGTTGCAATCATTTTTAAACATTGATTTTTAATGACTCCGCTCAAACTATTGAATGAAGTTTTAAAGCATTTAATATGCTAACTATTCAAATCGGTCAAGATATAGAAAAAAATAAATCGGTTCAGTCAGGGGATTCGTACAAAATGCCTTAAAATTTCTTTGAATGTTTACTGTGATCTTTTTGGACATGAATAACTTTTGTGCTTTGGCGTGGCGGTAATTAACGCGACAGCTACGGAGGAGGCGTTGGTTCGATCCTCACTCAGTGCACATATTTGTATGCATTAATATGGGTACCTAAATAAAGCATAAAATATAAATAAATAAATAATATTCCACAACATTACACACAACGATATCCAGACCCATGATAAGCATAGATTAACTAGCTTGTGTCCTCTAGAATGCGGATAAACATACTTAGATAATGTTTGTTTTTGTAAATACATACACATCACACATAGAAACACCCAGACCAATGCAAATAAACATATTCATGCATACACATTTTTTTTTATACCACTTAGGTGGCAGACAAGCACACGGCCCACCTGATGGAAAGTGGTTACCGTGGCCTATGGACGTTTGTAACACTAGAGGAGTTACACTCGCGCTGCCGACCCTGTAAGCATAGAGTTTCTGTGCCGTCAGTGTAGTCAAAGCAGGACAAGCCTTTATTCTTCCCACTGACAGCACAAATTCTCCAGTGAGCTCTGGGTACCCTACTCACCGCTGGGAACACAACACGAAGTTATTATAACCGCGGTATTCTGTAGGCCGGAGGCTTCCCCAGTCGGACTGCTCAATTGGGCGGAAATACCGCCGTGTCCTATCTCCTATTATATTTGCACTGAACGGGAATGGAACTCGTTCCCTCTGCGTAGCAGTCGAATGTTCTGCGCTACGCTACAGAGGCTGTGATATGCATATGCACTATTTAGACCAGGGATCCGCTGTCCTATTATTTGCTCCCCTATAAGACAAGTAGTAATTTTTGGCCAGCGTATTCTAGAAAAGAATGATATGTCTGGAATTATCACGGATTTCCACGTTGGTACAGGGTTTTATTTCGAGTTTTCCTTCTCTCGCAATGATATCGTCTGCGTATTTTTCCGTTAGTCGTCTCTTACGACAGATGAGATGGGGTGGTGATACTTGTATATATTCTTTCTCGTGTGGTGACACACAGATAATAAAAATAAATTAAGGACGGTAATTTATGTAATCTGAATAATGTAAAATTAGGGTACGATGGAGCTGGCATGGTTATTTTGGCCAAAAGCTCCTAAATAAATAAAGATTAAAAAATAAAAGAAGGAAGGTAAAGTGTAATGAAACTCTGTTATTTCATTTTGGACTTTAAAAGTTTGAAAATAAAGTCTAAAATTTATTGCCATATTTTGTAGTATCTGTAGTATGACAGCGGTTTTGCTTTAGTTGAATCGTGGACCTGATCACCTGCAGCCATTAGAAATGCAATATCTAGATCATAAATCCATGATGGCCGCAAAACTATAGCGATCAATCAAAATATCTAATAAATGAATGTTAGAAGTGAGTAGAGGCTTTTGTCTCACCGCTAGCGATAGAGCGTATTTAAAACTAAAACCTGACTACTAATTTTATGTTCTACACTGAGGGCACATAAAATCTCTGTTCTTACAGGGTCGGCAGCACGGATGTGACTCCACTGGTGTTACACACGTTCATAGGTCACGGTAACCACTTTCCATCAGGTGGGCCGTGTACTTGTCTGCCATCTAAGTTGTATAAAAAAAAATGTTCGAAACTATTATCCAGAATCTATTAAAATATTATCCAGAATCTATTAAAATATTATCCAGAATCTATTAAAATATTATCCAGAATCTATTAAAATATTATCCAGAATAGCCGTGGTCGTATGCCACTTTTCCCTATATTGTAGATATTGTTTTGTTAGACTTAGTGGCATACGACTACGGCTATCCTAGATATTTCTTATTTAATAAACCGCGGTAGCCTAGTGGTATGGTTAATGGACTGCTGAGACGAGGTCTCGGGTTCGATTCCAGGTTTACCATGGCACACACCAATGACTTTTCGATGCTTTTCGTAGTTATGTGTGTATTTATCGCAGGTTTATAAGTGCCCGGTCAATGGCAATAGGCTCGCCACCTATTACATTGGGACCTAAACATAAACTGTCGAAATGTGGGTGTTAGTACCTCTGCCTACCCCTTCGGGGATATAGGCATGAGTTTATGTTATGTTATGTAATACTTTTTCAGTAGTCGAGTTTGTTTTAAACTTATTTTTTTATTTATATTATTTTGGGGCAAATAATAGGTATAATTTATACATATTTGAAATGTGCTAATTAAGCCCTTTCAGTTGATACCAAACAACATATTTATTTCAAATTATTTTTATTTATTACAGTACTTTATGACCGATAGAGGGCGCCACATTAAATTCAATGAAACGTTATATAGCCTATAACCAGCGGACGGCTATGATGCTTCTAACGATACCTCATTTGTCCAGTTCTAATAAGTGGTTGAGGAGCTATGAGGGAACAGATGAATCTACATACATACATACATAGACTGTCAAAATCATAACCCTCTTTTTGCTTCGCCGTAATCGGGTAAAAAGAACGTGTATTTTTTGTTACAAGCACAAATAATATGTACAAGTTATTTAAAAATCTGTTAATACTGATGATTGATGACAAATATTTTTTTATTTAGTTATTACACACAAAACACATTGCAATCTTTTTAAAACAATAAAAATAAAATACAGATCCGCACTGGATTGTAACATAACTACATGTGTGCACACAATTAAAACAATAAATCTAGAACACGGCATGATTATATCGTACGCGGACGATACTGCTCTCCTTTTTTCTGCTGATACAGAAACAGAAGTGTACGAGCGTGCGCAGCGAGGATTTAACGTAGTAAACAAATGGCTTCAGCATAACCTACTAACACTAAATGCAGATAAATCCAAATACGTTGCTTTTACGATGCGCAAAAGACCATCTGCAATACAACCCAACCACTTACTGTACGCGCACCACTGTAGAGAAGCTAACAATAAGAGTAACAAGTGTACTTGCCCGGTTATAACTATAGCAGAAAAGATAAAATATCTAGGTATTATAATAGATGAAACACTTTCGTTTAAAGAACATAGGCGAACACTAATTAATCGACTACGGAAATTGATATTTGTGTTTAAAAAAATAAGACATATCAATGAACCAAAATTGATTAAACAAGTTTACTATGCCCTTTGCCAGTCAATATTAACATATTGCATAACATCTTGGGGGGGAGTGGGCAAGACATTGCTACTGCCGGTCGAGCGAGCTCAGAGAGCGATCCTCAAGGTAGCAACGTTCCGCTCTTTCTTATCGCCCACCGACCTCCTATACAAATCCTGCGAGGTACTAACAGTCCGTCAGCTATTTATACTAAGCACAGTACTAAAACAGCACGTAGCACTTCCCTATAGCACCGAAATTACTAACAAAAGGCGAAAAGATATTGTTTGCACTGAAAGAATTGCTATAAAACACGAGTACACTGGCAAATTTTACTTGTTTTTAGGACCACTTCTGTACAAAAGGATAAACGCTATAACAAGCATTTATTCTTTAAATTATGCGTGTTGTAAACGAGTCGTAAAGAATGTCCTCCAAAGATTGTCCTACGATGACACAGAGGAGTTATTGTCTGTTTTAAAATAGATAATTACTGTTAAGTTGCATAATTAAGACATAACTTTAGTTAGAAGTAGTGAATCACCCTAGCATTGTAATATTCTTGGTAAATTGATTGTATCTGTAATAGTATTTATGAAATATTATTAATCTGCACTTGACGCCTGAAGCACAGGACTACCTAGTTCAGGCGCAGCTTAGATAAATATCTCTAAGTAAAGACAATTAGCTGCACAAATATATACTATATATACCTAATATACCTACCCATGCACAATGTAATAACGCACGATAGATTAAGAACCATGTAAAATACTGTACAACGATTATAAAATAAATTTTGATTTGATTTGATTTGAATACAAGTTCTAAATTGGTAAAATTATAATAGTCACGTGTTTAAATATCTTTCAAGGCCAAACTGTTATGGAGGATGTCTTTCAGAGTTTTTGTGAATCTGTTAAAGTATATGACACTTTGCACTTTCTTTTTTCAAATTTAAAATTAAAAAAAAAGAACAGCATATTCTCTTTTTTCGCAAGTAATTTAGAAAAAATAAATACACGTAATATCTCAGCACTATACCCCTACCGCCTATCCTGCAGTCCCGGATCCTTTAAGCGGGGCGTGAAAAAGCATATGATGAGGCCGCCAAGCTGAGTGTCACCATTGTAACATTACTTAGTGTCTGTAATGGTGATAGTATGTCCTAAGACTTTGCCTTTAGCTTACTATCAGGCGAGGTGAAGTAAAATTAACATGTCCTATATTAAAAAAATCTCACGTAATGAATGGACAGCCCCTTTTTTTTACGTGCGCAAAATCCCTACGGAAACCCCTTCCGCCGGAGCCGGTGGAAGAGGTTATGTCGGGCTCGAAACGACCGAAACGCACGCCGCCTGTGGGTCGTTTTTGATTGCCGAAGGTGAGGTGAATGGACAGCCTCTAAGTTGTTGAAAGTAGTTTTGTATAAATAATTAATTTTTATTCTATTTCCCACAAGTCGCGGTTGGTCCGACCACAGCCTCTAGCACATAGTTAGTGCGTTTTCTAAACTACGTTTTAATATTTCACAATTTATGTTTAAAAAGCAAACGAAAGCGAACGACGAAAAATATTCCTGGATGTAAAGCGTACTTTTCAAAGGTACTACACCTTTGAAAAGTACGCTTTACATCCAGGAATATTTTTTTTTTATACCACTTTGGTGGGAGATACGCGCACGGCCCACCTGATGGAAAGTGGTTACCGTGGCCTATGGACGTTTGTAACACCAGAGGAGTCACAGTCGCGCTGATAACCTTGTAAGTACAGAGTTTCTGTGCCGTCAGTGTAGAAGACAAAGCAGGACAAGCCTTTAGTATTCCCATTGACAGCACAAATTCTCCAGTGAACTCTGGCTACCCATGCTCACCGCTGGGAACACAAGACGAGGTTATTATAGCCGTGGTATTCTGTACGTTGGAGGTACTTCCCCAGTCGGACTGCTCAATACGCACGGGAATACCTTCGTGTCCCACCTCCTTTAATCCTTTAATCCTACCTTTTTAAACAAATCAAATAAAAACCTGTCAAAAAATTAATTCATAACAAGCTGTATAAACTTCACAACCTTTAATTTAATTTGAGCATCATAAAACACAAACACAACCCTTACAAAAAACTTATGCTACAAAAATTAATAACCAAACAAATAACGAGTACATCAATTGTCTGCCTACCCCCCTATTAAACGGCGCAATAATTGTCAAAGTCAATGCAAGAGTGCCACCCTTCGACAAACAATATTGAACTTGTGCCCCTGTTAGATATAATGAATACTGGAGGGTAGATGACAAAAAGTACAAAATGAAAATCCACAATCGGATGATGCGCTTTTTGATCACCCCTAATTCTGTTAGGGTTGGCAGGCATCATTTTCAAATGGTTTATTTACTTTATTTAATAATTTTATAATGATTTCTTTTTTTTTGTATTGTGTAATATTTAAACGGCATCTTTTAGAATGAATGAATCTACAGTTTATAATAACGTCTTTGATATTATTACTTATAATAACATTACTTATATTACTTATAATAATATCAGTGATGTTACCCCGAAGGGGTAGGCAGAACCTATTTATTTATTTGCTTGTAATGTGGCACAACAAAGATGGAAATAAAAAATATAGTAATCAATCACATTTCGTTATAAAGTTGGCATGCAAACACAGATTATTAGGTTTACAAAGCAATATCCACTTAGGAACAAAAAAAAATGCAGTGCATCGTGCATAAGTGTGTAGGCATTCTCTGCCAGTTTACCATTGCGTGGTGCAGAGCTAGTACGAGGTAGGCGCATATTAATGAGGGCCCAAGAATATCTTTTCATTGTGACTAATCAATGTTGACGTTTTTAAAAAAAATAATATTTAAAATATGTTCCTGGGTCAGCCGGGGTACGAGGGATATCCGACAACCAACAACGACTCATATACGGCGTGCGTTTTAGTCAGTTCAAATCCGACATTACTACCCCCACCGGCTCCTCCAGATGGGCAACGTTAAAACGGTAGCTTAGTGGTTAAGGAGTCGTTGGTCTTACGGTCGAGAGGTCTCGGTTTCGAATCCTGGGCATTACAATACCAACGTGAACTCACTTCTAGCACAAGCAATTTAGCTTAGTTGGAGGGGGAGGGAATATTAGTAATTACGGTTCTAATATAAGTACTTATAAAGTACTTATATTATAAAGATGGCTGGGACAGCATAAAAAATGGTGTACATTGGGAGACGCTTATGTCTAGTAGTAAACCACAATAGCCTTAGTGATAAAATTTTAACATTGACATAACATAACATAAACTCACGACTATATCCCCGAAGGGGTAGGCAGAGGTGCTGGCACCCAAATTTTGCCAGTTTTTTTTTATACCACTTAGTTGGCAGACAAGCACACGGCCCACCTGATGGAAAGTGGTTACCGTGACCTATGGACGTCTGTAACACCAGAGGAGTCACAGTCGCGCTGCCAACACTGTAAGTACAGAGTTTCTGTGCCGTCAGTAGAAGACAAAGCAGGACAAGCCTTTAGTCTTCCCACTGACAGCACAAATTCTCCAGTGAGCTCTGGCTACCCTACTCACCGCTGGGAACACAACACGAAGTTATTATAGCCGCGGTATTCTGTAGGGCGGAGGTACTACCCCAGTCGGACTGCTCAATCGGGCGGAAATACCGCCGTGTCCTACCTCTTGTTTATGTTCCAATGTAATAGGTGGCGAGCATATTGCCATTAACCGAGCACTTATAAACCTGCGATAAATACACATATAACTTCGAAAAGCATCGAAAAGTCATTGGTGTGTGCCATGGTAAAACCTGGGATCGAACCCGAGACCTCATCTCAGCAGTCCATTACCCATACCACTATTAAATGTGTACCAATAATTTTAAAATCATTTCTTGCCAACCCTAGCAAACAATCCTTGTCAAAGCTACACTCAGGGCTGTCTCCGCGGTGATTAACATTCCTACTGCTAATATCAGTACTCGTATATTAAGTGACGTAATCGCAGTAACTGACAACCCTTACTCGCGAACTATATTGGTTTTTTATTGTGAATAATTGATTTTATCTGTGCAACAGTGAATCGGGTGATTACAGGACACATTTGAGTTGTTTAATGTGATACATTGAAATGATAATATCCTACTTCCCATACAAAATGGCTGCTGTGCAATTCTTTAAGCACACAGCGTTGAGCACAGTGCTGCGACATCCTTGATATAGATTCTTAGTTTTTTTTAGAAATCCACTGGTGTTACACACGTTCATAGGTCACGGTAACCAGGGCGCGCCGTAGTAGCGGCGGTAAGACCCATCATGGAGGAGTGGCTAGAGAGGCCACACGGCAGCCTCTCGTACCGTCTGACGCAGATGATCACCGAGCACGGGTGCTTCGGAAAGTATCTGCGTCGTTCCTACAGTCCAGGGGCCTTTAAGCGGGGCGTGAAAAAGCATCTGATGAGGCCGCCAAGCTGAGTGCCACCATTGTAACACTTAGTGTCTGTAATGGTGACCCTCTTTGCTGAGACTTTGCCTTTAGCTTACCATCTGGCGAGGTGAAGTCGAGTTGGGGTATCCTATATAAAAAAATACATATATAAAAATCTTTGCACTGAACAGTAATCGAAGCAAGCAAGAAACTGTCTAAAATCAATTCAAGCGGAATTATATCCCCCCCATCTTTCCCGTACAGGGGGAATGCCGATTGTACGTACGAATATTGGTAGATGGCTCCCAAAGTCGTCGTAAGACGGATATGTAGAAAGATTTGGATGGCTTCAGGTGAGGTTCGGTGTCTCAGGTCAGAGCATTCCCACTGTAAGGAAAAGATTGCGGGTTCTAATCCCGCCTGAGCTGATTCAAAATTGAATAGTTACATAACATAACATAAACTAACGCCTATGTCCCCGAAGGGATAGCAGAGGTGCTAGCACCCACATTTCGCCAGTTTATGTTTAGGTCCCAATGTAATAGGTGGTGAGCCTATTGCCATTAACCGAGCACTTTACTCGTACACATGTATATAATAGAGTTATTTCCCTGTCTGAGGTAAGCAGGGACAATAGCCCAATTCGTTTGGCCCCGAAAGTGTTTTGTACACCCAGGATCAAAATGTATAAAAAAATATTATGCCTCAAAGAGTTGGTTATTTGGAGAATACACAAATAACTTACATATAACACACAGACTCACGTCTATATGCCCGAAGGGGTAGGCAGAGGTGCTACCACATTTCGCCAGTTTATGTTTAGGTCCCAATGTAATAGGTGGCGAGCCTATTGCCATTAACCGGCCACTTTATAAACCAGCGATAAATACAGACATAACTTCGAAAAGTATCGAAAAGTCATTGGTGTGTGCCATGGTAAAACCTGGGATCGAACCCGAGACCTCGTCTCAGCAGTCCATTACCATACCACTAGGCTAACGCGGTTACTTGAATAGTTAGCATACTAAATACTTCAAAATTTCATTCAAATGTATAAAATTAAATGAAAATAAAATGATTCAATCAAAAATCTAATAACGGGTTATACAAATTAAACATCAAATACAAAAATGTAACAGAGTAATAAGTCAGCCATGACACTTGACCATAGACAAGTTTAATTGTTTCCATCGGCACGTGTTGCCACTCCAAAAGCATGTTTTCAAATATTATCGGGTAATTTCGCGAACGGTGAGAGAGGGAGGACCACAATGGATGACAAATTGCCTCACGACAAAGGGATACGGTTTATTGGGCCGGGATATGAGGGTACTGGCGTGTCTATGGAATAAGAGTGGGGTAGAGTAGTATATTTTTGAAATATTAAATAGGTAGTTGGTGTATTGAAGATTTTAATGGCGAAAATTCATAGCCGCTTCCCTGTGTGCATATATATTTTTTTAAATAGAGAAATATAACAGTTAGTTAATTAGTTATTTTAGTAGGACACGGCGGTATTTCCGTCCAATTGAGCAGTCCGACTGGGGCAGTACCTCCGCCCTACAGAATACCGCTGCCATAGTAACCTCGTGTTGTGTTCCCGGCGGTGGCCAGGGCTCACTGGAGAGTTTTTGTGCTGTCAGTGGGAACACCAAAAGCTTGTCCTGCTTTGTCTTTTACGCTGACGGCACAGAAACTCTTCTGTGCTTACAGGGTTGGCAGCACAAGTGTGACTCCCTTGGTGTTGCACACGTCCATAGGCTACGGTAACTACTTTCCATCAGGTGGCCCGTGTGCCAACCAAGTGGTATAAAATAAAACTCGCAACTTTTTTTTTACACTACCATTATCTGTTCTGTGATAATGTATATTTAGTTCTTACTTTTATTAAAACAACAAAACGGTTGCTTTTGAGTGAGTGAGTAAAATAAGACATAAATGTCGCGATAAATTCTGTAGCTTATTGGTTAAGGAGTCGGCCTGACAATCGAAAAGTCCCGTTATTCTGACCGTTGAGCTACTGATATAAACCTACACTTAACACAAGTAATTCAGTTTATCGAGAGAGGTGGGTCTCTGGGTCGGCCGGGGTGCAAGGGATATGCCTGTTAACCTCACCTTCGGCAAACAAACGACCCACAGGCGGCGTGCGTTTTAGTCGGTTCGAGTCCCACATAATCTCTTCCACCGGCTCCGGTGGTGGAGGTATCCGCGGGGATTTTCCGCACGTAAAAAAAAAGAAAAAAAAGTAATTCTGTTTAGCTGGAGACAGTGGGAATACTACTAATTTCGATTACTAACTACCAAGACTATTTTTATTAATTTATAAGTAGGTACATGTAGATCTTATGAATTAGTATATAGTTCCACAAAACCGAACAGACAGTTTGACTGTGGGATCCGAAAAAGCATTAAGAACCGGTTTTTTAGAACACAATCTTTTTAATAGAGCGGTGACTCCACAGTCTCCCCTATTCCTCATGATTCAGTAGGTGCCATTCCCCACATAATGAGATAGTGTAGTTATTGCCGTGGATATGGAGCCTGCGTCGTTATACAGGGTACATACCACAGATTTAATAGTACAAAGTTGGATAATTACTACTAGAATGAGTAAAATTTGTGATACTAACTAAGATTTTTAGGAGTAGGACACGACGGTACTCCCGTCCCAATTGAGCAGTCTAACTGGGGAAGTACCACCGGAACCGGTGGGAGAGGTTATGTTGGACTCGAACCGATCAAAACGCACGACGCCTGTGGGTCGTTTTTGGTTGCCGAAGGTGAATTTAACAGGCATATCCCTCGCACCCTGGCCGACCTAGGGCCATTTCTCTCGATCTGCCCTCTCCTCGGGGGTGGGGACCACAGGGTCCCCAACTCGTCCCCGGAAAGGAGGAGACGCGCGAGGCCTGCTTCTACCAAGGGGACGGGTGGCTCCACCCGTCACTCCCAGGCCTGAGCTCATGAGAGGTGGACCTCTGACGCGAGACCAAAGGCTTGTCCTGCTTTGTCTTCTTAATCTTACAGGGTCGGCAGCACAAGTATGACTCCCCTGGTGTTGCACACGTTCATGTTCCTCGGTAACCACTTCCCGTCAGTTGGACCGTGTACAAAGATTACTGTGGAAGGAAGTTCGTGGTGGTAGGTGTTGTTACAAGCTCTTGTGAATTTAGGTACCTAATTTCTACATAAACAAATAAACATAAACTCACGCCTATATATATAACTCACGCCGAAGGGGTAGGCAGAGGTGCTAGCACCCACATTTCGCCGGTTTATGTTTAGGTCCCGATGTAATATGTGGCGAGCCTATTGACATTAACCGGGCACTTATAAACCTGCAATAAATACACACATAACTTCGAAAAGCATCGAACTGCGGTAGCCTATGGCCATGCCCAGCCGTGGATATGTAATGGACTGCTGACACGAGGTCTTGGGTTCGATCCCAGGTTTTACCATGACACACACCAATGACCTAATTTCTATGTTAATACTAATTTGTTTAACCACCCACATGGATTTCTGTTCCCGTTCTTGTGACTCCTGGGAACTTCTTAATACCCGACTGGCAAGAAGGGTTGTATTTCGCACTTATCTTGGCTGTAGGTATGTTTATAATATTATTTATTAACTCATATCTTCCAAAGTATGGGACGGTTTTCTTCAATTAACTTATTCTTAGATTCTTCTCGGTAAACCAAGTGTTCTTAGATAGATGATGCGTTGGGGACGAGTCGGGGACTCTGTAGTCCCCACACCCAAGAAGAGGGCCAGATCGTGAGTTATGGCCATGGGTCGGCCGGGGTGCGAGGGTATGCCTGTCAACCTCACCTTCGGCAACCAAAGCGACCCACAGGCGGCGTGGCGTTTAGTGGGTGGGGAGGTATCCGTGGGGATTTTTCGCATGTAAAAAAAAAAAAAATTGGTGATGCGCAAAAAATGTTCTTAGATAGGGAAGAAATAAAAATTAATTGTATACTGCAATATGAGTATGAAATTGAAGGGCTTACTAAGAGGATTTCAAAATGGTATATCAGGACACATTTCAATAAAAAAAGTTATTAAAAATAAAAACTTCAAGTTTGATAGTAGGTAGGTGGTTGGGTACCGCTTGCTATCAAACTTCTTTTATCTTTTCAGCATCAGTCGGATTTAGTATTTTTTTTGTATACCACTTAGGTGGCAGACAAGCACACGGCCCACCTGATGGAAAGTGGTTACCGTGGCCTATGGACGTGTGTAACACCAGAGAAGCCACACTCGCGATGCCGACCCTGTAAGCCTTTAGTCATCCCACTGACAGCACAAATTCTTCAGTGAGCTCTGGCTACCCTACTCACCGCTGGGAACACAACACGAAGTTATAACCGCGGTATTCTGTAGGGCGGAGGTACTTCCCCAGTCGGACTGCTCAATTGGGCGGAAATATTTAAAACTTTAGTCTTCATCATTAACTCAGTTGGGATCGGCTTTCCAACCTAACTGTGATGCTACTGAACTCCAATAGTTTCCTTGAAGTAACTGCCACCTGACCTCCACAACCAGTTGTGGATATCAAAGTTCTGCAGTACTAGTTAGACTTTTGTGAGTTCCAACCCTACCCTAACCAATAAAGACCACCACAGACGGCTTAACGTCCTCTCAGAGACACAACGAGACTAATGCAAAAAGCCGTATTTATCAAAACAGATCTGTTCCTACCTTTATAACAAGAATAAACATCAAAATATAATAAGTAGACATCACAAGCTCTCAAAACCAAAATCTATTAAATATAACACAAATTATTATCGCGACCGCCATTCGCAGACATTGCGTTATTATCAAAGCTGTTATTAAATGTGTACGTACATAATAATTAATCAGCACAAAATGGCGGTCGGTATGAACAGCGAGCCACTGAATAAAACCACAGAGCTTGAACGAAACGGATGCGGCAATATTATTTACAGAAATATCAGCATGAAATACGAAGTCGAAGAGATACATTATGTTATCTGTGGTAAACCATAACATAACATAAACATAAACACACGCCTATATTCCCGAAGGGGTAGGCAGAGATGCTAGCACGCATATTTCGCCAGTTTATGTTTAGGTCCCAATGTAATAGGTGGCGAGCCTATTGCCATTAACCGGGCACTTATAAACCTGCAATAAATACACACATAACTTCGAAAAGCATCGAAAAGTTATTGGTGTGTGCCATGGTAAAACCTGGGATCGAACACGAGACCTCGTCTCAGCAGTCCATTACCGATATCACTAGGCTACCGCGGTTTATCTGTGGTAAAACGAAATAAAACGAAGTTATAACTATAGTTTAATATCTGACTTTGAAAATCAGCGCTGTCTGCCTACACCACTACGTGGATAGCATCATGCTGAGAGGCGGCAATGATTCTACTTACCTCGACTACGGCGAAGCCAAAGGTTATGATTTTGACTGGTTATTTTATGTTTTTTTTTATATAGGACACGTCATTTTGACTTCACCTATGGTAAGTTTGTTTGTTTTTTTTAAGAATATTAGCAAACAAAATTACTAATATTCCCTCTAACCCCTCCAACTAAGTTGAACTGCTTGTGCTAGGAGTGGGTTCACGTCGGTAGTGTAATGGCCAGGATTCGATCCCGGGACGTCGATCTCGATCGACGTCGAGGTCGACTCCTTAACCACTAAACTACCTATTTTTTGATTACCTATATAAATACTTTTCTTACTTTCTTTCTTTCAATAGAAATAAAATGCTCAGATAAATACTACATAGTCATTTCTCTGTCTGTCTGTCTTTTAAGTGAAACTATTCATACATGTAAATGGTTTGTGTGATGTGATGATTGAATTATAATGATGAACTATTATTATTACATTGAATAGTATATGGACTATTATTATATGTAATAATCGACACTTTTATTATTTATTTATTATTATAAATATTATCCACCACCTTGACAGGGACAACCCCAAAACAGAAATGGACTTACATAACAAAATATACAACTATTATCTTACTAAGTAATTAAAACAAACACAAAAAACACACATACAACAACAAATCAACTAGGTACGAGTATATAATAAAATAAAATAAAATAAAAAAGCCTTTTATTTCCAGTAAAAATTTACACTTCTCATGTATCTATTAATTATGTGTTAGTTTAATTACTTTAATCTATGTTAGTATAATTTTTATTTCTTAATTAATATATATATATATATATATCCTTTGTGTTTTATCACAATATATTTATAGTTTTTGAAATATATATATTTATATAGGTACATATATATCTATATAGTTTTAAAATTAATCTACCGGAACCCCAGAATGGGTGAAGGCCTCCTCCATTGACTCCCATTTGTCTCTGTCTTCAGCTACTTTTGTCCAGTTTGGACCAGCTATCGCTTTGATATCATCCTCCCATCTTGTAATAGGTCTACCTTTTGTTCTTTTGCCTAGTGGTCCATTCCAGAAAGTTACTTTTTTGGTCCATCTTTGATCTGTTAGCCGGGCAACATGTCCGGCCCACTTCCATTTCAATTTTTTTGCGTAACTCAAAGCGTTTGTTACTTTTGTTATTTTTCTTATTTTAGTATGATATTTTGTCTAATTTCTTTATATTTAACATGCTTCTTTCGAGTCCTCTCTGACAGACGTTTATCTTTTTTCTTGTTTCAGCAGTGAATTTCCACGTCTGGCAACCATATGTCAGACATGGCAGAAGGTTCGAATTCATGACTTTGGTTTTAATGGCTTGTGGTAGATTACTTTTGAAAACATCCTTGAGACTCCAATATTTGTTCCATGTTATCTTTATTCTTTTCTCTATTTCTATATTTTTATTTTTTATATAAAAAGACTAAATAATAGGATAAAATTTAATTTTTAACTTCAGCTTACCATAAGGCCTGGAAGCCAAGTTCCTTGTTTTTAAATATTTCTAGGGTTCTTGAGCGATGTCAAGCGATTGCACATCGTTTGAGATCGCATTATATTTATTACATACATATATATAATCACGCCTTTATCCCTGGAGGGTTAGGCAGAGTGAATTAATACCCACATATCACCAATAATTGTTTGCCGCGTAGTTTCCGGCAGAGTAGAATTAGTACCACCAATCTCTTCCCATGCGGTGTCGTACAAGGCGACTAAGACATAGGGTTGTTTAACATCAGACAGATATATACAGCCATTTTTTTTATCGTGCTAAAAATCCCCCGGATACCCCCCACCAGAGCCAGTGGGAGAGGTTAAGTCGGACTCGAACCGACTAAAACGCACGCCGTCTGAGGGTCGTCAGTTGCCGGAGGTCAGATTACCGGAGGCATATCCCTCGCACCCTGGTCGACCCAGCGCCATCTCTTCCAAGCTGGCCCTCTTCGGGTGTGGGACCACTGAGTCCTCATCCAATCCCCTGGTATGGGGAGGCGCACGACTCGCGCCGCCGCGTCACGGCCTGCTTCTACTAGGGTAACGGGCGGCTCCATCCGTCACCCCCAGGCCCGCATTCATGGGGGACGGAGTTCATCTTCATTCATCATACAGTCCAGACTAAGTTTCAGATATATGACTCGAATCAACAATAGTGCCCGTAATACGACAATAGGCACACCCTCTATTAGGTACGTGTACCGAATACAATTATTGGTGAAATGTGGGTGCTAATTCACCTTTACCTAACCCTCCAGGGATAAAGGCGTGATTATACCTATATGTTGTAACAAAAAGATTTTTCTTTATATAGTTCTTACTCTGTCAATTCGCCACCAGTATTGGGTATAGGTATATAACATTTGTAAAGTGTATAATACTAAAAGAATATCATGATTAACAAACAATATTTTCGCTCTAGCAACCCCAAGCGCCGCGGTATGCTTTGGCACACCGCTCCCTGTTATTGGATATTTCTAGGGTTCCGTGTGCCGTCGCTTGAGATGGTATTATATTAATACATATTTTTAACGTGAATCCGTGTTTTTGTATATTTGACACGTGATTATGACTATATTTCGTCTGATAGTAAGCTGAAGTATTAATTATACCAAGAGAAGGAAAACTCGAAATAAAACCCTGTGCCAACCCGTCTGGCCAGGGTGGAAACAGTAGGCTAAAGCCTCCCAACATTGGGAGAGGCCTAGTCCAGCAGTGGACTGCGGTGGCCTAGTTGACTGTTGTTGTTAATAACAACACGTGCAGGGCTTAAATGTTACCCGCATACGGTGTAGAAAATTCAACCAAGATTAAGACTTGGAATTCCTTACCAGCTCACGCGTTTCCTTCTTCCTACAGTCCCGGGACCTTTAAGCTAAGCGTGAAAAATTATCTGATGAGGCTGTCAAGCTGTAGACCACCATTGTAACGTAATAAGGCTCTGTAATGGTGACCCTCTTTCCTGAGATTGGCTTGCCACCAGATTATTTACAAGTCAAATTTTGTTTTATATTAATTGTTCTATATTAAAAAAAATTCAACTGGCTGTTACTCGTGACTTTGTCCACATGAATGTTGGATATCGCGATCCAATATAACCGTAGTCAATTCCCAAGCATTACGAATCCCCGGCCTGGGGGTGACAGGTGGAGCCGCCTGTCACCCTAGCAGAAGCAGGCCGCGGCGGCGCCTGGCGCGCCTCCCCGTTTACCGGGAACGAGTTGGGGACTCTGTAGTCCCCACACACCCGAGAGAAGAGGGCCAGATCGTGAGAGATGGCCCTGGGTCGGCCGGGGTGCGAGGGATATGCCTGTCAACCTCACCTTCGGCAACCAAAGCGACCCGTAGGCGGCGTGCGTTTTAGTCGGTTCGAGTCCGACATAACCTCTCCCACCGGCTCCGGTGGGGAGGTATCCGTGGGGATTTTGCGCACGTAAAAAAAAAAAAAAAAAAAGCATTACGAATCTATCACTCTAGTCAATTTCAGCATAATTGGTTCAGTTGTTTAGGCGTGAAACCGTAACCGATACTCACTTCTGCATTTATAATACTGCATAGTAGGTACTACTATTATACAGTGGAAGATTTTTTAAAGAAATATGCATGTCATTCATACCACTGCAGAAATGCGCCATTATTGTGGCTGCAACATTTTTTAGTTGCTAAGTAGATATTGCTTTGTATACATAATAATCTGTGTTTGCATGCCAACTTTATGGCGAAATGTGATTGATTACTATATTTTTTATTTCCATCTTTTGTTGTACCACATTACAAGCAAATAAATAAATGAATTGAATTACTGTGATGTTAGTATGGAAATATGAGCGCTTGTAGCGATAAGGCCGCCATTTGTACATTTTTCATAATATCGTCGGAACATGTATCTCATCTTATCTTATAAACCATATCTTTTGTATTATCACATGACTGTCCATCCCAAAGTTGCCTGGAAGAAATCGCTACAGCGATAAGGCCGCCCATTGTATACATTAAACTGTATACATGCTACCTACTTGTCCTACTAAAAATATGTTTATGTACAATAAAGAATTATCTATCTATCTGTCTGTAAACGATTACGATGTACAGAACCCAACTTCATCCAGCACACTCGCGCCGCCCGCTCGCCGTTGAGATCAAAGCGAATCAGTTTATGAAATAATTTCATATCGCGCGCGTTTCGATGTGAACTCCGGACCACGCAGAATTAATCGCCATACCTCAGCATCTAGTGTTTTGTTTAATATCTCGATATTAGTAGGGTGGTACTGGGTATACCCATAGGTATACCTATAGAGCGTTATTTGTAGATATATGCCAGTCAATATGCCCGAGTCACAGGCATCCTTGGGTCTATAGCAAGGGTTAAGTTTGTAAGTGATATAGTTTTTGATATTTCGTGATTTTTATTTTATTTTATTTTACAATTTTAGGGAAACTTACAGATAAAAAAGGTTAAATATTATATAATTAATAGTATGAAGGCCAATTATCAGTTTCCACATTTAGGTATTATTACATATTATTACATATTACATCTTTACATGCTAATGCTCAAAAAACTTTCAAGACAAATTAAGTTATTTTAGAAATTGGGAATAGTTTCCCAATTTCTAAAATAACTTAATTTTAATTTAACTTAATAATACCTTATTATAATCTAATACTAAACTTATTATAATCTAATTAACTATAATCTAATACTAAACTTATTATAATCTAATACTAAACTTATTATAATCTTATTATAATCTAAACTTATTATAATCTAATTTAACTTTAACTTATTTTAATTAGAGATAATGGATTTAATTATTAGCTAGGTGAATCCTACCGATAATTATACGAACTATCAAAGAATCAATTTCATATATGTATTCATTTTAGGCACATAAAGAGAGTAAAATGTGGACCACCCCATCTCTTCCCATGCGGTGTCGTACAAGGCGACTAAGGGATAGGGCTGTTTAACATCAGACAGATATATATACAGCCCAGACTCAGACTCAGATGTATGGCTCGAGGCAACAATAGTGCCTGGAAAACAGTTTCTGTCAGCCTAGAAGACAAAGCAGGACAAGCCTTTAGTTTACCCTCTGACAATACAAACTCTCCAGTGAGCTCTGGCTAATATACTCATCGCTTGAAACACAACAGGAAGTTATTATGGCTGCGGTATTCTGTAGGGTGGAGGTACTTCCCCAGTCGGACTGCTAGATTGGACGGAAATACCGTCATGTCCTTCCTATCTATATACTTAGTATATATGCACAGTAGCGTTTTTAGGTGACTTTTGAGGATATCATGGGGTCCTATGGCGGTGGAGGAGCTCATGTCTAACAATCATATTTTATATCAAACCAATCTGCGCGCGGATAGCTCGTTTCTTTCGTGATTTGTAGTCAAGTCAAGTCAAGTCACAGCGTTAATCCTAGTAGCATCCGAAGCCTAGTGGTATAGGTAATGGACTACTGAGACGAGGTTTCGGGTTTGATCCCAGGTTTTACCACGGCACATACCAATGACTTTCCGATGCTTTTTGAAGTTATATGTGTATTTATCGCAGGTTTATAAGTGCCCGGTTAATGGCAATAGGCTCGCCACCTATTACATTGGGACCTAAACATAAACTGGTGAAATGTGGATGCTAGCACCTCTGCCTACCCCTTCGGGGATATAGGCGTGAGTTTATGTTATGTTGTGCATCCGAAGCTTTCGCCTCGATGTCTGGTGTCCGCTTTAATCGTCTAACTGCGGATATGGCTAAACTTCTATATTTTCCTTGAAGCGACTGTCATCTGACCTCCACATCCTAAATGCGATATCGAAGTATTGTAAAAGGGACTCTTTTGACCACATTAAGCCTCCTTTTTTAGGCCATTGGGCGTGGAAATCGAAGTATTGCAGTCAGTCCAGTTGTTGGTCTTCTTAGGGCTCCAACTAAAGAGTATTTAAACGACTGCCATAGATGTTCCCATGGCAACCGAGATCCATGGCTTAACGTGCTTTCCGAGGCACGAACAGACCAATGCAAACTACCCATATTCATGCATTTTTTTTTCTTTTTTTTAATATATATAGGACACGCCAACTTAACCTCACCTCGCCTGATGGTAAGCTAAAGGCAAAGTCTCAGGAAAGAGGGTCACCATTACAGACACTAAGTGCTACAATGGTGGCACTCAGCTTGGCGGCCTCATCAGATGCTTTTTCACGCCCCGCTTAAAGGCCCCGGGACTGTAGTAAGAAGGAAACACGTGTGCTGGTAATGAATTCCAGGTCTTGGTGGTGCGGTAAAGAAAAGAGGCTCCGAACCGCTTGGTTCTTGCTCGTATATTCTGCACAGTGTGAGGGTGACATCTAAGGCCTGCACGTGTTGTCCTATGTAGGAAAGGAGATGGTGGGATTAATTGGCAGAGCTCGTCAGAACACTCACCGTGGTAGAGACGGTAAAATACAGCCAAGGAAGCAATATCTCTACGCATCTGCAAAGGCGCATACAAATATTTACACTGAGCAAGGATTGAACCCGCGCCTCCTGCGTAGCGGCTGCTTTCACTTCCACCATACCACAGCGGCTGTCACTCTGCTTAACACCAAGAGATGTGAGTACTATATACCTAATAATAAATGATAATAAAATAAATAAGCGTTTATTGCTGTTAATATTACAGTTCAGTTCACAAGTTATTAAATAAGTTGACAATCAGTTTTGTTTTCCTTTTATAAATCAACAGCTTGTCCTTCGACAAAGGACTCCTCTAAAGACTTCTATCTATCTCTATCTTTGGCTGTGCTCATCCACTCTGGACCGGCAACTCTTTTAATGTCGTCTTCCCTGCGTTTCTTTTGTCGCCCTTTGCTTCTTTTGCCGTCTCTTGCATACCACTCTGATATTATTCTTGTCCATTTCTCTTTCTGCTCTCATAAAAAATATATAAATATATATTATATACCTAATAGGTACCTTTTAACATTACATGGTTTTATTGAATATCTTGTAAATTATTGAAATTACAAGGGAAAGACAAAAATTTCGCGGAATGACAGGGACGAAATAACTTGAAACGAAGTATTTTTCCTTTTTAATATATTCCCCCTTACGGTAAAGTTGTTAGGGTGGAACTTTTACGTGAAAGTAATTGATCCAATTCTTTTAAGCTATTGCATAGCTTTTATCGCGGGCCTTGAGCGTGGGGACCGAATCCAGAAATTCTGATTTCGCAAAAAACCTAACACCCCCCACTCCGAGCTCGCACGAATCGAGCCGAGCTGCTCAGAAGTAGCTCCGCTTAACGTAAGTAATTATAATTGCATAAGTTGTCTTGACTTGAGACTCAGACTCAGACTCAGACTCAGACTCAAATTATATTATTATTTATTATAATTGCATAAGTTCATAAAAAATGCTATGCAATAGCTTTACCGCGGCAGTCCCCGAGTGCCACACGTCTTTTTTTCTTTCTTTATTTACCATAAGGCGAGGTTTCCAGTACGCCGAGCCACGCCGCCTGCTATACATAAATAGTGTGCTAGTTTTAAGGACCTTAGGCTAATATCGTAAATAATAAAATGATTGCTCCTTATGCCGCATTGCGGCCTATGGCCAAATAATTATATATTAGTACGCACATTTCGGCTGTAAAAAAAGAGGAAAAATAGTCATAACATGGTGAATAGTAATTTAGAAAATAAACAAGTACTAGAAGAAATTGCTGTTTTAGTCGCCTGATCACAGATAAAAGTATACAGTCTACGAGGTTTGATCACGTAGTGACCATGTCTCCCCCATTGGGAACTACTTATTACAATAATCATTGTAATCTAATCGTTTCTGTGAAAAAACTAATGAATAAAGGATACTATAAAGTAGATGAGTACCTTGATGATGTAATTTTTTTTTAAATCCAGGACACGCCAACTTTACGTCGCCTCGCCTGATGGTAAGCTAAAGGCAAAGTCTCAGGAAAGAGGGTCACCACTACAGACTCTAAGTAATGTTACAATGGTGGCGCTTAGCTTGGCGGCCTCATCAGATGCTTTTTCACGCGGAGTTAAAGGATCCGGGACTGTAGGAAGAAGGAAACACGTGTGCTGGTAATGAATTCCACGTCTTGGTGGTGCGGCAAAGAAAAGAGTCTCCGAACCGCTTGGTTCTTGCTCGTATATTCTGCACAGTACATGGTCAACATAAGTCTCTTGCTTGCTCGCACAAAATAGTTTGTAAACTAAAGCAAATTTGAAAAAGAAAGATACCTAATCTAGTTCTAATATAGTCCTCTGAGTTGCTTACTGGTATCTTCTCAGTAGAACTAACCTACCGAACCAACGAAAGAATCATTTTCCAATGGTTTATTTTCACATTATTTAATATTTTTATATTATTTCTTGACATAATTGTAAAATTTGGACGTTCATATCTGCTCTTTGTGTGTCTAGACTGAATAAGGAGGAGGTAGGACACGATGGTATTGCCGTCCAATTGAGCAGTCCAACTGGGGAAGTACCTCCACCTTACAGAATCCCGCGGCCATCATAACCTCGTGTTGTGTTTCTGTTGGTGAGTAATGTAGCCAGAGCTCACTGGAGAGTTTTGTGCTGTCAGTGGGAAGACCAAAAGCTTGTCCTGCTTTGTCTTTTACACTGACGGCACAGAAACTCTTGTGCTTACAGGGTTGGCTGCGCGATTGTGACTCTCTTAGTGTTGCACACGTCCATAGGCCCCGGTAACCACTTTCCATCAGGTTTCAAAATTGATTCTTTGATTCTTCTTCGATTCTTTGATTCTAGATTTTAAACCTAAGTACGTTAACAATTTTGTATAAGACTAGCGTCTCGTCCGACATAGGTAAAGACAAGATGCTGTTACATACCCCAAGTGAACGCAAACAAACATTTTACAATTTTAAATTGTCTTCGCTAGGTTTTGTTCCGTACCTACAGACTCTGCCATAATGTGACATACATCTTCCCTAACGTCACAAACACTACAGTTAGGTAAAAAAATATTTTCATTATCTATGCGAAGCTGTTTTAAGTCATGTGTCTAGAACGAAGTGTCAAGGCTGTTACAACATCTTGTCACGCTAGGCTGATTCAATTCAAATCTACATACATACATATACTAAAGCATTTTCCCCTTTGGAGTGGGCAGAGACAGTAGCCCGTCATCAACTTCTATCCATAAACAGTTCTAGAGGTTCCTCTGCTGTCATTTAAATTTTTCATGCAAACTCGCTGGTTCCAAATGCTGTTAATCTGTCCTTGACAAAGTCATAGTGTACCTAGTTAAAATAAATTATTTTTTACTGAGCTTATTAAATTAAGAATGGTAGGTAAAAGAGTTGTAAAAGTCGCGTTTGTTCTTATTTTGTCGTTTTTATTTATTTTTAATCATCCACCGAATCTATAATAGTAAATGATTTGACTATTGAATATTTGACGTCACAATAAATAACTTCATTATACAATTTTTTCTTTTTTTTTTATGGCGATGCTCACGATTCCGCCAACGACTAAGTAAATGGCGTCTCGCCATGTCAAGTTTTTCAAGAAATTCTACCAAAGCAACGTAAGCCACGCCAGTAAAATTTCATACAACTTGTATACATATGAAATTGCCGTTTTGTTTTTAAGAAATTGTAGGAAACCCAAAGTTCAGTACTAACATTTTTGCCTTTTTTTTAGGAATGACTAATCCTATCCGATTTTTTTCTGTATGAATGAGACAACATTAAGCTAACAAACACTTTTATTACATTTTTGAAAAGTGACAGCTGTAAAAAATAATACGAAATTTATTATCAAAATGGATAGCATTTAGGAAGTATTGTTTTTGAAAATTGAATTTCATTTATCAAGCGGCTAATAAAAACAAAATTTAATACATAGTTATAAAACTTAAAATCAACTTTCAAACAAAACATAAATAATGGAAATAGCTATTAAATTACAGGAATAACGAACTCATGAATCTGTAAGAAAATTTCGGCAGTTTCATATGTAAGGACGTAATAACTTACCGTTTTGACGTTTAGTAAAAGTAACTAATTTGACTAGTTAGTCAAATAACGATTATTAATTTATTCCTACCACAAACAAAATTCATAAAATTAGTCCTTGCAACACTGGGCGGAAGAAATTACTGCCACCTACGGCAAAAATTATAAAAACTCAAGATTTAATGACGATCGAATGTGGCACTTCACCGCGGACGCAAATTCAAAATTTAAAAACTTTCATAAAAAAAAAACATGTAAAACCAGTTTATAAGTGATTCAGAGTGGTCGTACCCCCAGGGGGAAAGAAGATTAAGAAGGCAGCGCCCTGTAAGTTATTTTTCTATTCCTAACACTAATCCTAGTCGATTTTTAGTAGGTGTGCTCAACCACCAAATTACATCAACAACTTAGTGTATACAAAAATGTTGATAATTATTCTACTTAAGCTGAGTTTACTACCTCCTCCAAGGCGCCTACGGAGGAGAAACGGCACAATTAACTCCATTTTATCTGAGTTTCTTTTTTCAAATTAAAATTTGATACTAGGTAGGTACCTACCTAAATCTATATTATTATTATAAAACCGAAAAGTTTGCTTGCATTTTTATTTGGTTGATGGTGGCACTACCGGTTCGTATTGAAAAAATGTTTTTATGTTGAATAGTCAATTTGCATACATACATACATACAATCAAGCCTTTATCCCTGGAGGGTTAGGTTAGTTAGCAATTTATTAGCTATATATCATCAGGCTACCACTCAAGGGACTGTGGTGTCCCGAGGAGAGGGCCAAATCGAGAGAGATGGTTTGGGTCTTAAACACACCTTCGGCAACCAAAAACGACCCACAGGCGTCGTGCGTTTTGGTCGGTTCGAGTCCGACATAACCTCTCCCACCGACTGCGGTGGTGGGGGTATCCGTGGGAATTCTTCGCATGTATAAAAAAAAAAGAAAAAGAAAAGGGACTGTGGTGTGTTGTTATACTTATTGAGAACACACATGTACTTTTTTACAGTTTTTTTTTATATAGGACACGCCAACTTCACCTCATCTCGCCTGATGGTAAGCTAAAGGCAAAGTCTCAGGAAAGAGGGTCACCATTACAGACACTAAGTGTTACAATGGTGGCACTCAGCTTGGCGGCCTCATCAGATGATTTTACACGCCCCGCTTAAAGGCTCCGGGACTGTAAGAAGAAGGAAACACGTGTGCTGGTAATGAATTCCAGGTCTTGGTGGTGCGGCAAAGAAAAGAGTCTCCGAACCGCTTGGTTCTTGCTCGTATATTCTGCACAGTGTGAGGGTGACATCTAAGGCCTGCACGTGTTGTCCTATGTAGGAAAGGAGATGGTGGGATTAGTTGGAAGAGCTCATCAGCACACTCACCATTTTTACTACCACTTTTACTGTGGAAAAGTACAAGTGTTCTCAATATGTGTACAAACAAAATATGCCCGTTGAGTGTCTTGCAGAGGTCTTCTCTGGTTGGGGTCGTGTTTAGAACCGGTGGTCCATATACTGAACTAGTCTTTAGAATAGGAGGTAGGACACGACGGTATTTCCGTCCCAATTGAGCAGTCCAACTGGGGAAGTACCTACAGAATACCACGGCTATAATAACCTCGTGTTGAGTTCCCGGCGGTGAGTCATGTAGCCAGAGCTTACTGGAGAGTTTTTGTGCTATCAGTGGGAATACCAAATGCTTGTCCTGATTTTGTGTTCTGCACTGACGGCACAGTAAATCTCTGTTCTTAAATGGTAGTACGGGTGTGACTCCCCTGGTGTTAGGTACATACGTTCATAAGTCACGGTAACCACTTTCCATCAAGTGGGCCATGTGCTTGTCTGCCATCTAGCTTGTATAAAAAAATAACATATCTTTAAATTTGACGTTTTGTAAGTTCCGTTTTAATGGCTTTGGAGGGTAGCAGTCAGCCTAATCATAAATTTCAATCAAATTCAACGGGGTATCATACAAACTTGAACATTTTTACGAGTTTCGAAGTGTGCCACGCGCAATGGGACGGGTAGGGTAGTAATTAATAATTATAATAATCAACTACACTACGATATGCAAAGCTAACAAACGACAACTAGGGTGAATACTGAATAGCAATAAATGCACCTGCAAAAGTCGATCTCGGGTCGACCTTGTATAGGGGAGCGCGTGTCCCTTTGTACATTCAAGTATCTGATTAAACGTGATATATGTTTTTATAACAAAAGAAGCTGTAAGCACGAGTGAGGGTTGAATAATGGAGTAATCTGGCTTATTTGTTCATATCTCGTGATCTTACACTAATTAAATATAGATACAATCAATCAATAAGCCTAACCAACCTCCGCCCTACAGAATACCGCGGTTATAATAACTTCGTGTTGTGTTCCCGGCGGTGAGTAGGGTAGCCAGAGCTCACTGGAGAGTTTTTGTGCTGTCAGTGGGATGACCAAAGGCTTGTCCTCTACATTGACGGCACAAAATCTCTGTTCTTACAGGGTCGGCAGCACGGATAATGTGACTCCACTGGTGTTACACACGTTCATAAGTCATGGTAACCACTTTCCATCAGGTGGGCCGTGTGCTTGTCTGCTACCTAAGTTGTATAAAAAAAAGCCTAATCCAGTCCACTGCTGGACATATGCCTTTCAATTGTTGGCAGGCTTTGGCCTACTGTTTCCACGCTGTTCAGCCGTGATGTTAATAGTTTTATTACGCGGTTTTTTTCTTTCACAGTGATATCGTCTGCGTATTTTTCAGTTAGTCGTCTCTTACGACACTTTTCACATTTCGAGATTTTAAACTGAAATAATAACAATCAAGCTTTCGTGCGCAAAATCCCCTCGATACCCCCCACCGGAGCCGGTGGAACAGGTTATGTCGGACTCGAACCGACTAAAACGCACGACGCCTATGGGTCGTTTTTTGATTGCTGAAGGTGATGTTAACAAGCATATCCAGCACACCGGCCGACCCAGGGCCATCTCTCTCGATCTGGCCCTCTCCTCGGGTGTGGGGACCGCAGGGTCCCCAACTCGTCCCCGGAAAGAAACGCGAGGCGCGCCGCCGCCGCGGCCTGCTTCTGCCAGGGTGACAGGTGGCTCCACCCGTCACCCTAAGGCCTGCAATAACACTCAAGCTAGTTGTTCGATTTCAAAAATTGCGACATATGAACACATTTTTCTACAAAGGATTCCTCTAAGTCATTTAGCAAGTGTATTTAGTGTCAGTGTTTTGTCTTGGTCTATTTGAAATATGTAGGGTAGATGCGTTGATTTTAAATTAATAGTGCCTGCGAAGAGGCGTTCTCCTCGCTGTAAATAAAATAAATAAATAAAAATAATTTATTTCGGACAACAACGAATCCATATCTTGTTAGTAACAATATAACCACTTAAAAATATGTTAGTAAAAAATTTACATTGTCTTTGTTTGTCATTTATGATATTATTTAATGTCAAAATAGAGGAATAGAAGTAATGTCACACAAAACGGATATATTAGGTCTTTACCTATGAAATTGCCGAAATTTTCTTACAGATTCATAAGTTCGTTATTCCTGTAATTTAATAACTATTTCCATTATTTATATTTTATTAGAAAGTCGATTTTTAAGATTTTACAACTCAGTATTAAATTTTGTTTTTATTGGCCGCTTGATAAATTAAATTCGAAATTCGAAATTCGAATTCGAATTTCAAAAACAGTAGGAGGTTTTTTTTATACCACTTAGGTGGCAGACAAGCACACGGCCCACCTGATGGGAAGTGGTTACCGTGGCCTATGGACTCGTTTCTTTCATACCGCACAGTGCGTACCGTCTCAGGTTGCAATGTGTGAGGATGAACTCCCTGCCTACGGCGAGCGGTGCGATGCTTTCTAAATGCTATCCATTTTTACGATAAATTTCGTATTACATTTTTACAGCTGTCACTTTTCAAAAATGTAATAAGTGTTTGTTAGCTTAATGAGGAGAACGACTAAGAAAAAGAGAGGTGGAAGTTTGATTTTAGGGCAATGTAATCGAGAGTTTATTGAATGCTCTCAAATTAATAAGTTGTATAAGCAGGACTCGTTTGAAGTGTGTAGTATTAAAGACGTAGATACCGGTCTCTATTTGTGTTGCTGCTACAGAAGTCCTTATGATGCTAACTTCGCAGAATTTTTAAAAAATTTGGAAAGGTCCTTGGAATATTTTTTCAACCGAAAGACTCTCATCTGTGGTGATTTTAATGTTGACCTATTATCAGAGAGCAAAGAGCGTACAGAATTTTTAAGTCTCCTTAAAAGTTATAATTTTAAACCCCTCCTTCAAAAAGTAACTTTTATGCGAAACAATATATCCTCTTGTATAGATAACTTTTTGACAAATTTAGATGACATTTACATAAAGGGTACTGACATAGACCATAACGGTTTGGCCGATGGGCATGGGGGGATTTTTTGTGATTTGTTACTTGCTCGGAAATTGGACATAAAGCAAACCATTACCATAAGTCGTAGATTATTTAAAAAAAGAAACCACAATACTTTTCAAAAACTATTGCTGATCAACGACTGGAGTGAAATGGGTATAAATACGTTTTTGAATGAGTTTTGCAACACATATAGGCATAGCTTTAAAAAAATTACGAAAAAAATCATAATAAGTGACAATAACAGCATGAAATGGATTACGCAAGATGTCAAAGTATCCAGCAAAATGAAACGTTTTCTGTGTGCAAATAATGGTACCTGTTTAAACAATAGTATTTTAACTTACAGAAAAAAATATGTACCTAAGCTTGTTTAAAAAGGTTGTTAGGGCAGCTAAACAAAATGCTGTGATGAGGCAACTGGAAAATGCGAAATGTGTTAGCAGGGAAATCTGGAAAGTAGTAAATAGACATAGAAACGTGAGTAAGAATAATATGACAAAAAAAAATATACTAAATCACTGTAACAAAATTATTGACAGCCCCAAAGATGTTGCCAATGTATTTGCAGCACAATTTAATATTAAAAATTTAGATACTTCCTTTCAAGCTAATCAGGCGATATCTTACCTAAAGGATTGCAGTGATAGGGTGAAAAATAGTATGTCTTTATCATCTATTACACCGGATGAAGTTAAGAAAACGGTTATTCAAATGCCAAATAAAAGTTCAAGCGGGTATGATGAACTGCAAATATTTGTGGTAAAGGAACATATAAATTTACTGGCCTGTCCTTTATCGGCTTTTTTTAATAAATGTTTCGAGGAGTCAATCTTTCCGGACCAGTTAAAACTAGCCAAAGTGATTCCATTACATAAAAAAGGTTCATATTCAGACCCCGGTAATTATAGGCCCATTTCGGTACTGCCAACTCTATCAAAAATATTTGAAAAACTGATAAAAACTAGACTTGTCCAGCATCTTACTGAAAATAAAATAATAAACCGTAGACAATTTGGCTACCAAAAGGGCGTAGGTACAGCAGATGCTATAGATACTATAATAGATGATATTCTAAATAAGTTAAATAATAAAATGAAGGTAGCAGGAATTTTCTTAGATTTGAGTTCCGCCTTCGATACCGTTAATCATAATCTACTTTTGATGAAATTAGAACATTATGGGGTAAGAGGAAAGGTTCTTGAATTTTTCAGTTCCTATTTTCAGAATCGAAATATGTTTGTAGAAATTAAAGCCATAGATGAAAATAGATGCCAAAATGCATATCACTCGCAGATATGTCGCGTAAATACTGGTGTTCCACAGGGATCTATTTTAGGACCTGTAATGTTCATCATATTTACAAATGATTTGATTAGTTATGCTGAACAAAAAAATCCAGATGATAATATAGTTGTATTTGCTGACGATACAAATGCGGTAGTTGGTGCAAGTGACATTCACACATTGAACTCAAAAGTTAACACGACACTCAATATGTTTCAGGAATGGTTTACAGCAAATAAATTAATTGTAAACACTAAAAAAACAAATATTGTATTATTCCAAACTACCGCACGGGTCACTGATACTTTAGACGTAAACTTTAATGAAGACAAGATAAATCTTGTTAACTCAGCAAGACTGTTGGGTGTTGTTATTGATGCCCATCTTAACTGGACACAGGAGTTAGATGCTATCGACGGATCAATATCATCCGCCTGTTATGCCTTGCGAAGTTTACGCGATAAAGTCAACATTAATATATTGAGGACCGTTTATTTTGCCCTGATAGAATCTAGACTGCGCAGCAGCATACAGTTTTGGGGAAATAGTTACGCGTATAATTGTAATAGAGCGTTTATTCTACAGAAAAGGGCCATTAGGATTATTGTACGCATTCCCCAATGGGAGTCCTGTAGGGAATATTTCAAAAAATTAAAAATACTCACTGTTCCGAGCCTTTACATACTTATGGTTTTGTGTAATATGTCTAAAAATATACATAGATTTGAAACTGATGATGAAAGAAAATTAAGAATAAGCACACGACGAAATGTAATACGGACTGCTTTCATCCCTACATTAAACATTGTAAAACATGGTGCATCATACCAGGCAGTTACTGTTCAATTGCCTACCAACTGAACTTAAAAATATTATCCATAAGACATACTAGTTTAAGACAAAACTTAAAGAATATCTGCTCAGTAACTGTTTTTATTCACTGGAAGAATTTGTGACCATGAGTAGGTACTTAAATGACATAGAATTTGTAAATTAATTTTGACATTGCATGGAATTCATTATTAACACTATTATTCCACAACTTTATTAATATTTGACTTAGTATAAATGATTGAATTATATAAATTTGTTTGTTTAAATGACATAGGGATTTTAATTTTAATTTGATTTTGACATTCCATTGAATTCGATAATGACATAATTTCACAACTGTTATAAAATTTATTAATATTCGACTTACCTACTATTTATTATTGAATTGTATAATTTAACAGTGCATAAATTCATCAGGTTCTAAAATCTATTCAAATTCAAATTGAAATTTTAAATATTTGTGCGCAGCATCTTTACAAAGATAGGGCATGAGAAATGCATCGACTATACTTACTCAATTTTAATTGCCATGTTTTTTGTTTCTTGTTAATTTAGTTGGATAAATATTGTACATTCAGACACGATTGTAAAAAATTGTTAATGAATAAATGAAATGAAATGAAAATGAAAATTCATGCTCAAAAATATCGAATTGGATTTGTCATTCCTAAAAAAAGGCAAAAATATTAGTACTGAACATTGGGTTTCCTCCAATTTCTTCAAAAATAGTGGCAATTTTATATGTAACGACTGTTATATAGGAAGATTTGGATTGCTTCACAACATTATCTACATTACCTACCTACCTGAAACATGCCTTTTTAGGGCAGTGGCGTGATATCTAGAAGTCGGATAAGTGCAGCGTATTCGCCATCAATTCATTTGGTAGGTACCTAAACAAGATTGTCCATTCCCGTTAATCGCGTTCACTCCATAGAGGGGGGCCTACATTACGGGCGCTATAAATTTCTGTCTCCTTTGTTAATGGGACGGACTTGGGACTGCATGGTCGTTATAATATAATGATAAACTCACAGCTATATCCCCGAAGGGGTAGGCAGAGGTGCTAGCACCCACATTTCGCCAGTTTATGTTTAGGTCCCAATATAGGATCTAAGAAATTATTCTCACAAAAAAATAAATTAATTTCACATTAAACTATACAGAAAAAATATATGCAATTACTTATAAAATTATGCAAAACTAGACTTTTATTCTCCGTTTATTATTATTTTTTGTGGAAAGTATAAGAAGTTATTTAATTAATTACAATACAAATGTCCAATCATTATCTGCAATCATAGATTTTGTCAATTGTTATGTCAAATCAAATAACCCGCCCCGTATCGTTCCCGGCGCAAAGGTGCCCATGACACTGGCAGCGTAGTCTCGCAGAATTGCGATGGCCATCCTCTGCCCCAGAAACGAGCCGGAGCGGGAGTCAAAAAAACTAGACTAACTATACAATGGGTATATACAAAAATGAAATGGAGAAAAAAAGGGAGACTGCAACTTTAGGCATCGAAAAATTCCTCCCCATCGATCTCTACTGGGATTAAATTTAAGTATACATACACACATACATACATATAATCACGCCTTTATCCCCAAAGGGTTAGGCAGAGGTGAATTAACACCCACATTTCACCTATCATTGTATTCGGTCCCACGTAATAGGGGGTGAGCCTATTGCCGTTTACCGGGCACTATTGTTGACTCGAGCTATGCCTTTGAGGCAGAGTCTGAACTGTATATATCTGTCTGATGTTAAACACCCCTATCCCTTAGTCGCATTGTACGACACCGCATTAGCTCATTAGCATACGAAACGCATTAAAATTTCATTCAATGTATATTGTCCGTTATTGTTGAGAGAGAAAATAGTCTCTTGTCCGTTTTTTAAAGATGTTTAAATAAGGACTGTCGCGTACTGAGGTGTAATGCAATGTATGCACGTAAACTTCATATAGTATCAAAAAATTCCCTTTCAGGACAAACATTTCGTCCCCAAGTCCACCCCTGCGCGCCAGGAATGCGGGGTATTTAAATTAATAGTATTTGAAGCGGGGGTTGGATTGTAACTGTCTTTATATCCGCGCTCCACGACGAACCAACTTTTATTATGTTTTTGATGTTTATCTATTTAGATTCATACCGTGTTGTGGAATTAAGAGATGACTATGCAGCATAGAAATGATTTCTGTACAGTTATTGTTTAATACTATAAAACTGCAGAGTTAATATGAATGAATGAATGAATGAATGAATTTTCTTTATTTATTAGCAAAAAAGGCTCAATATTTGTTAGTATTACTTATGTCTATGTTAGTAAAATTTATAAAAAAATAAAAAATCTAAAAATCTCCGTAGGCCATTCCTGTACCATCCCCCCCGCTATGGTACAGCAATGGTTTACGTGGCGACTATCCAATCTCCTCGCGATCATGTTCAGGATGCTGTTGCCGCCTCCGCGCACCATGCGCACCAGGGACGCGCATCTCTTACGCATGGTTGCGTAAAAGCAATCTACGCGGGCCTCTGCGAACATCCCTGATGCGCTACAGAAGCGCGGCAGCCCCAGCAGCACCCTGAACGCATTATTATATTGCACTCGAAGGGCGTTGTAAGGCTTTTCAGTATATCTAGCCCACAGGCTGCACGTATAAAAAGAGGTACAAAAAGCTCTAAAAAGTGTAGGTAATCTTTACGTCTCGTGAACAAGGCGCAAACCGGCGAGCCAGCTTGTTTGCTCTTACTGACAACGCCCTCCGCCCCCTCTCAATGTCATCATTGTCGCCGAGGTCGGAAGCCAACACATGACCAAGATATTTAAACTTAAATACTCTTTGTAATGGGTGGTTATTTAATAAAACCGGTGGTATTTGGTCATATCGTTTGCTCCCAGCCCCGAAGACCATAACTTGGCTTTTCTTAATATTATAGACCATGCCGTATGGGAGTGCGTACATTTCGCATTTGGCTACCAAAGTCCGCAGACCACAGACAGATACACTCAGCAGCGCCATGTCATCCGCATAGCTGATGTTGTTGACGCAGACACCATCCATAAAACAACCAACCCTGGCGCGCCGCTAAGCTCCTCTATTAAATCATTTATATACAGATTGAAGAGCGTAGGCGAGGACAGTCCCCCGCCCCTGCCTTATCATTCAAAAACCAAAAAGAAAAAAAAAATCTGAGGCTGGGGATGCCAGTGCACTCCACAAGATTCATGGATAAATCATATGCTGTACAAGCTATCCGATAGTGGAATGCCTTACCTGTTACCATTAGACGTGCGCAATCTCTACCTGTCTTCAAAAAAATAGTTACAGCTTACTATTTGCAAGAGTGATTGAGAGACACTGTCTTTCACCTTCTATTTCTATAACACCCTCATTCATGTCTTTGATGTATTCTTTATTTAGTTTTAGTATTTTATTCATGTACCTGATTTTAGGTACTGTTTCACTATTAATTATCTATATAGTATATATTATATTGCACGTCATATACAATCTAGAGTCTTATAAGGGATAGGGCTGTTTAACATCAGACAGATATATACAGCCCAGACTCAGCCTTAGATGCACACCTTGAGTCATCAATAGTACCCGGAAGACGGCAATAAGCTCACCACCGAATTCTATGATTGGTGAAATGAGGGTGTTAATTCACCTCTGCCTAACCCTCCGGGGATGGAGGCGTGATTATATGTATGTATGTATCTAAGTAATTGGTGGCGCGATTCTCACGCCACGTGAGCTAGTGGACTGTATTCTGCAGGGGGTGAAGCTAAATATTTCAGATGACACTTTACACAACAAACAAGATAGGTGATCGGGTTGCCGCGGAGGTGGTTTAGGCAGTGAATGCAACCCAAGAAATTAGGAGAAGATGCACTAACCTTTATGACGCCACGTGCTGTCGGAGCCGGTGCACCGGTCTTCTCTTCCTGGCTCAGGAGCTGCTGCCCACCTCACTAAATCACTTGAGGGACACGAGAGGCACAATCCGATCGGTAAAAGGTCTATGAAAGCGGTTAAAATCCAACAAATATTATTAATTTCTGAGAGTCGCGCGCGCCACCGCCATTGATGATTCTAGTTCAATGCGGAAGTGAAGATGCGGCCATTTCAACAATTGGGCGGGGGCGAAAACTATTGCTATCTCACTTTAAAGGTAGTGCGGGAGGGAGATGGGTATAGGAAGCGTGTGTTCAGTGTCAATCAATTGAGAGATGATTTGAATTATTCGACATACTACTACTATTGAGCGGGAAAATACAAATTTTACTATCGGCGCAACCATTCCCCCCGGCTTGAAGGGTTACCTTCAAAACGAAAAATGCGGAACAAATCTAAAGTCTAATCTAAATCTAGGTTTGGGAAATAACAACTAAAATATAAAACTAGGCTTGAACTCGTGCCTACTGCTGGTTAGGCAGAGGGCAGAGGCGAACAACCGGGTGCAGATACGATCCGGTTGCGGTTTTAACCCGTACAACACGAGTTATCCCGCGGGCGAGGCCAATGTAAAGGAGGCGCATTCTCAGTCATAAGGACTACCACCGTACCTACAGTAATTGGGTTGGATGGAGTATTCCATTTTTGACGCGACTGCAGCGTGTGCAAATAATCGGTTCTCCAACGATTCCAAAACGATTGGACTAATTTATCTAAAAGAGCGTGACGAGTTAGAAGGTGCATTCTATCGTCATCAACATCCATTGCGGGCAAATATTTTAGAGGAGTCGTATTTAAGAAGTGAGCTGGCGTTAACGCTAATGGCTCTGACGGATCGCTAGATAGAGTCCGACACAGCGGACGCGTGTTCATCACCGCCTCTACTTGTGCGAGTACGGTACTCAACTCCTCGAACGAGAGAATCTGTTCGCCTATGACGCGAAACAGATGCGACTTAAGGCTTTTAATATTCGCTTCCCAATTACCACCAAAATGACTAGATGCAGGCGTGTTAAAGTACCATTCAATGCGATTTTCGGCTAAGATGTGAGCGAATTCACTTTGGTAGTACTTAGACCGTAAGAATGCGTGCAATTCCGAAATACTACGTCGGGCCCCTACATAGTTTGTACCGTTGTCCGAATACATGCGCTTAACCGGACCACGACGCGATAAAAATCGTTTAAAAGCGGACATAAAATTTTGCGTACTTAAATCACCGGTCAACTCTACTATATGAACCGCGCGAGTTGTCATACAAATGAACAAACAAACATAAGCTTTCGTGGAGCGAATGCCACGACCACGAGCAATAGTGACTTTGAAAGGCCCAGCAAAGTCTGTGCCGGTGTGTACGAAAGGTTTTGCGGATTGAACAACACGACAAGAGCGATGATCGGCCATTTCAGGCGCGATAAAACGCGGGCGGAGTTTAAAACAAGGTACACATCTGTGTACTCTAGCGCGAATCAAATTACGAGCGGAAATTATCCAGTATTTCTGTCTCAAAATAGACATTAACAAATCGGGACCAGCGTGACAATTCACCTTATGATGATAATCTACTAACAAATCTAATACGTGGTCCTTACGCGGGAGAACTACTGGATGCCTTTGTTCAAATCCTAAACTTGAATTTCTCAAACGACCACCTACTCGAATGAGTCCATCTTCCAAAAATGGTTTCAAGTGTCGGAAAGAACGACTACAAGGTTTGTTAAATTCTAAATTTTTAAATTCAGAAGCAAAATAAAATTTCTGCAACTCGCGAAGTATGACCAATTCAGCTTTATCTAAATCAGCGGCGGTTATATGACCGCGCGTAGATAAAATTCTCAAAAATCGGCCTACATAAACAACACAACGCAACAGTCTCGACCAAGACGAGACGCGATTAGCCAACAACAAAAT
Source organism: Eilema griseolum (assembly GCA_963662185.1). Classification (NCBI taxonomy): domain Eukaryota; kingdom Metazoa; phylum Arthropoda; class Insecta; order Lepidoptera; family Erebidae; genus Eilema; species Eilema griseolum. Next base: position 10,667,970 of record OY759253.1, read on the forward strand.
AAGAGACTCTTCACGCGGGACCGATACAACAAGCGAGTGCTTCTTCTCCTCGGGTGGTTCGGAAACCGTAGTGGGATTGAATTGACTAACTGGCCACTTATCTAACGCGGCATGAATCCAGGACGGTCCACTAAACCATAACGGGTGATCTAAAATTTGCGAAGGAAGCAATCCACGAGAGAGACAATCGGCTGGGTTGTCGGTGCCAGCAACGTGAAAGAGATTTTGTGGCGCTAATTCAGATTGAATTTTGCCACTCTATTAACGACGAATGTGTCCCAACGATGGGGCGAAGAGTGGGCCCAACACAAAGCGACTGTTGAGTCCGAAAAAGCTAAAATTCTACTAATATTAATGCGACTACTACAAGCATTGACGATAGAGGTGATTAATCTAACTAACAATAGTAAAGCGCATAGCTCGAGGCGCGCCAGAGAGACGACCTTACGGGGAGAGACCTTTGATTTCGCGCTTATAAGGCTAATTGAAACCTTATCTGCATTCGAGACATGAAAATAAACTACTCCTCCATACGCCCTCTCACTAGCGTCCGCGAAGCCTACTACAGTAACAACACTATGTTGCGATATACCTACATGACGCGGAATTTGTATTTGGTCAAGCACAGAAAGTTCTTTTCTAAAGCGAGCCCACAACTTAACAATGTTGTCGGGCGCGGTGTCGTCCCAATCACAATTGGAAAGCCAAAGCTCTTTTATAAGTAGCTTGGCGTACAAAACGACAGGAGCTACGAATCCCATTACGTCCCATATCCGTGCCACACACGACAGGATAATGCGTTTAGTACAAGTTTGCGGGGTCGAACTAATTTTCAAACTAAACATATCAGATGCGGGCGACCAGCTTAAGCCAAGCACCTTGTGCGTATCACTTTCATCGAATTCCTTAACCGAAGACAATCGGTGCGACGGTGGAATCGACTCTAACGCAGTTTGCGAGTTGCTCGTCCATTTCACGAGATCAAATTGACCAGCCTTCATGAGACTTATAACTTGAACGGCCGTCTCGACAGCCTCTGCCTCGCTATCTACACTATACACGAAGTCATCCATGTATAAGCCAGTCTCAATGGTGGCTCTCGCTTTCGGAAATGCATCGCCCTCGTCAGCGGCCAACTGCTTGACGGTGCGAAGTGCGTGAAAAGGACTAGATTTAAGCCCGAAGCAAACACGATTAAATTCGTAAACCATTAAAGGTTCTTGCGGTGAAAATCTATACAAAAATCGTTGAAACCTACGATCGGATTTGCGCAAGACACAAAAACATTTGTCGAATATCTGCAGAGAGTGCAACAGCGAATAAGCGAAAATTTACAATTATGTCAAATAAATTACCTTGAAGATTTTTACCACAATACAAAATGTCATTAAGTGACACGGAAGTGCTAGTCTTAGCACTGCCATCCAAAACTACGCGGAGTTTAGTAGTAAGCTTATCTTCTCTAATAACTCCGTGGTGCGGGATAATGTACGAAGGCTGGGTCTCGTCAGTGTCTGCAGGCGCAGGTGAGATGTAACCTTTATCTAAATATTCGTTAACAACCTCATCATAGGCTTGCTTTAACTTTGGAGACGCCTGCATCTTTCGTTCTAAACAAAGAAAGCGTTTTTCAGCGGATACACGGGAGTCACCGAGCGAAAAAATATCTCCCTTGAAAGGGAGCGCGACAACATAACGACCCTGCTCATCACGAGTAGTCGTGCGACAATAAATCTCCTCAGCCATCTTGTCATCAGGGCTTAGGATAGGTGGGACATTGACCTCTTCAATTTCCCAAAACTTGCGGATGGTAGACTCCAGTGGCGGCTCGACGGTGCAACAGAACGAAGCAGTCGAGTGACTAAAACTATCTATAGAAGCGGGTGCGGAACCAATTATAACAAAACCAAGAACTGTTTCCAGTGCGTGCGGAGCGGGGAACGTCGGTCCCCCTTGAACCTTACGTGATAACTGGAGGTGCGGGAGAATCGAAGCGCCGATCAATATATCGACGACTCCAGGAACAGCGTAAGTCTCATCTGCTAAAGGCAAGTCTTTAAATTTCGTTAATAAAGACGTGTCCACCGGGACGGTAGGCAACTGTTCAGTCATTTTATCTGTAACGAGCGAATCCATGTCAAACCAAATATTTTTATTAAAACGAGATCCAAACCTTGTTTTAACGGTGCCATGAATAGCTGCCTGTAAACCTCCAAAACCCTTCACCACTGAGCGGGTTGAACGCTTATTAACATTGAAACCAAGACGTTGACAACAATCTTGAGTAATAAAATTACTTTGCGAAGCGCAATCTAATAGCGCTCGAACAATGTGCGGTTTACCTAATGCATTAACAATAATAACGCGAGCAGTCGCGAGAACAACAGTAGTGAGCGCAGCACTAGCGGACAACGAACACAAGGTGACGTCATTCGCAGCGGTCTCCGTGCGGGCAGGACCGCGCGCGAGCGCGGGCTGCGGCTGTGGCGCAGGCGTCACCGACGCGGGCGAGCTATGCGACGGTGTGCCACCGCTCGACGAACCAACTGTGCTCACATTGGATGCGGCGTTACTATTTTCAAAATGAAGTAAAGTGTGGTGTCTCGCTGGACATTTGCGACAACTATTGCTACTATTACATAAAACAACGCGGTGTTTAGTACCGAGACAATTAAAACAAAAATTATTAGCGCGAACAAATTTATAACGATCATTAGGCGATAATTTTAGGAAACCCGGACACTTGTACAATTGCGAATGATGAGCATTACACAAAGAGCAAACAGGTGATTGTACATGTGCTGGTGCGGTATTAACATAAGTATGAGTTGACCTCAGTGACTTCGATGACTGAACTAACAACTTTCTTCGCGCATTCATGTTTCGATGAAGAGCGTTGCAATATTTTTATATGCTCGCGAACAAAACTTTCTAAGTCTTCGAACTTAGGAATTTTATTGCCGCGATGATCCGACTCAAATAAACGAATGGTTGCGGAATCTAATTTCTTTAAACCCATATACAAAAATAAGAAGTCGCAGAGGTCTTCGATCTTTAGGTTCTTTACGGCGCGAACAGATGATGCGAAAGTATCTAGAAACTTCTCTAAGTTTTGATCGTTACATGCCGTAATGGATTTCAAGTCAAACATCTGATCCAAATATGCGTTAGCTACCGATCTTTTATCCTCATACTTAGCTTTCAAAGTATTTAAAATTAAATTATAATTTTCGGCACTAAACGTAATTCCAGCGCAAGCGGTTATAGCTTTACCAGTTAATTTTTCAACGAGATAATGCAATTTTTCGTGATCTGTCAACGAAACGTTCTTATTTATTGTATTCTCAAAACTATCTATAAATAAACACCAATTGCGGATGTTACCATCAAATTCGGGTATTTGAATTGGTGGCAACTTAGGTCGGTCGCGAGTGGGATTGGGTCGGTCAGACGGTTTCTCCAAACTCCTAGCGACACGACTGACGCGCCGTTTGATACGACAATACAAATCGTCAAACGACGACAAGGCCTGATAACTCACTGAGTAATCGGGATTTAAATCTAACTCTAAAACGTTGATGTCATGTACTAAGGATTCGAAATCCGCGCGTAAACTATCTAAGTTTTCTATAGAACATAAGAACGAATCTCTAATAGCCAAATCAGAGGTTTTAAGTGCATTATCACAAATCGATTGTACGCGAGAGTAAAGCATTTCTCTTTTAGCGTATAAAAGTTTCAATTGAACTTTACTATCGGTACTACCAACCTTTGGGGACATTTTTACAACTAAATATCAAACTAAAGTGCGGTAAACAACAAATGAAATAACTTAATCTTAGCGGTATAGAACAGCGACGCGGCGCGAACGATATATTCCGTAGGTAGGTAGGTACTTATAACTGCGAGTGCAAGTTTGAACAAAACGCGAATAACAACAACCAGATCGTACCTACGCGAGCTAGATCGCTGTCTAGGTTCAACTATTATTTCAGGGATTAAGTATTGCGTAATATCTATTCAAATTAAAATACTTTCGTATGAATTTGAATGAAATGCGAGCGAGGTATAACCGCGTACCTACCTATGTAGGTATTAGGTAAATACGATGCGAACTAGCGGCGAACGGACAACTTAGAAATTGAAATAGCCAAATGCGTTAGGTATTACACTGTGCCTATGCACTAGGGTGTCTAGGATACCTAAGATCTAAACCTAAATGCCTAGATGCGGGGTTTTCTACTAAAATAACTAGGTATTTAGGTGCGGTGCGTTTATTCCCTATGGAATAAATAACAAAATGCGATCTACGACTAAGGATCCGGCTCGAAGGACCAAAAAGAATGGTGGCGCGATTCTCACGCCACGTGAGCTAGTGGACTGTATTCTGCAGGGGGTGAAGCTAAATATTTCAGATGACACTTTACACAACAAACAAGATAGGTGATCGGGTTGCCGCGGAGGTGGTTTAGGCAGTGAATGCAACCCAAGAAATTAGGAGAGGATGCACTAACTTTTATGACGCCACGTGTTGTCGGAGCCGGTGCACCGGTCTTCTCTTCCTGGCTCAGGAGCTGCTGCCCACCTCACTAAATCACTTGAGGGACACGAGAGGCACAATCCGATCGGTAAAAGGTCTATGAAAGCGGTTAAAATCCAACAAATATTATTAATTTCTGAGAGTCGCGCGCGCCGCCGCCATTGATGATTCTAGTTCAATGCGGAAGTGAAGATGCGGCCATTTCAACAATTGGGCGGGGGCGAAAACTATTGCTATCTCACTTTAAAGGTAGTGCGGGAGGGAGATGGGTATAGGAAGCGTGTGTTCAGTGTCAATCAATTGAGAGATGATTTGAATTATTCGACATACTACTACAGACTATTGAGCGGGAAAATACAAATTTTACTGTCGGCGCAACCTGTAATAATAATAAAAAACACATTGTTAGAAACTGCCCCTTTTCATTTTGTCCTATAAGACTCAAATCTTAGTGGTTATATTCACTTTGACTCACTCGATCCCATGGTTGCCTGGAAGAGAAGAGCCTATTAGAAGGTAGGACACGACGATATTTCCGTCCAATTGAGCAGTCCCACTGGGGAAGTAGGTATCTCCGCCCTACAAAATAACGCGGCCATAATAACGTCGTGTTGTGTTCCCGGCAGTGAGTAGAGTAGCCAGAGCAGCGTCTCCCCGTTTCCGGGGACGAGTTGGGGACTCTGTAGTCCCCACACCCGAGAAGAGGGCCAGATCGTAAGAGATGGCCTTGGGTCGGCCGGGGTGCGAGGGATATGCTTGCCAACCTCACCTTCGGCAACCAAAGCGACCCACAGGCGGCGTGCATTTTAGTCGGTTCGAGTCCGACATAACCTCTTCCACCGGCTCCGGTGGGGGGTGTCCGCGGAGATTTCGCGCATGTACAAAAATAAATGAAAAAGGGTAGCCAGAGCTAACTGGAGAGTTTTATGCTGTCAGTGGAAAGACCAAAAGCTTGGCTTGCTTTGTCTTTTACACTAACGGCACAGAAACTTTTGTGCTTATAGGGTCGGCAGCGCGAGTGTGACTCCCTTGGTGTTGCACACGTCCATAGGCCACGGTAACCATTTGCTATCTGGTGAACGATGTGCTTGTCTATAAATGGTATACCAACTATTATAAATATATACACATGTGCCAGAACATATAATTATATTTGTACTAGCTTCTAGTCCGAGGTATAACAATGATTTAAATGGTTAGTGGTATGACAGAATCAGTGCCCAAACACACAAACTACTTTTTACACATGCCTTTAAATCCCCAAAGGGGTAGGCAGAAATGTATTTTTATTAACCTACTTTTAACCTTGGAATAATTTCTCATCGGTCCCATATATTGCGCGAATAGGATAACATAAGCAGAGCCACGGGCAAAAGCATCAATAAAACCATACAATTTAATAAATAACTTTTTATTTGTTATAAGTACATTGCTATAATTCATATATACAGATAAATAAGCGTGTTTTTAGTTTACTAAACACCTATAGTACGGCTGTTAACAAATAAATCAGTCTACAAAGCAAGCATTACTTAATTAACTTGTAATATGAGTTCTAGAATGTAGATAAACATATTAAGATATATTTTCTTTTATAAATACATACACAGTTTAACAAACATTCATATATTTTTATTTTTATGCATGGTTCCCGGCAGAGTAGAATTTAAACCACCCTATCTCTTCCCATGCGGTGTCGTACAAGGCAACTAAAGGATAGGGCTGTTTAACATCAGACAGATATATACAGCCCAGACTCAGCCTTAGATGCATGGCTCGAGTCAACAATATTGCCCGGAAGACGGCAATAGCTTCAACCCCTATTACGTGGGATTGAATTTTTGGGGAAATGTGGGTGTTAATTCACCTCTGCCTAACACTCCGGGAATAAAGGCGTGATTATATGTAATTATAAATATAATATTTACTGAGTGGGAATTGAATTTTTTTATTTTTCTTTTTTTTTTTTATTCTGCAAAATATCCTCACGGATACCCCCTCGCCGCAGTCAGTGGGGAGGTTATGTCGGACTTGAATCGACTGAGGACATGCAGTTATACGATGCCGATGGCTGCCGGAGACATATCCCTAGCGACGAGTGGGAATTGAACCTACGACTTTGGATTGATTATTCAAAAGATACAAGACCCAATTGTGTAAAATTTCATGAGCAGACTACTTAAATAATAACAGCCTTACTATAAGAAGTATACACAAAGTCAGCTAAGAGATATTTTATTTTATTCTCATTAAATTTATTAGAAGAATAAAAAAGGCTTGACTTTTGCCCCGTGGTTCCCGGCAGAGTAGAATTTGGACCACCCCATCTCTTCTCATGCGGTGTCGTACAAGGCGACTAAGGGATAGGGCTGTTTAACATCAGACAGATATATACAGCCCAGACTCAGCCTCAGATGCATGGCTCGAGTTAAAAGTAGTGCCCGGAATAAGACAATAGGCTTGCACACTATTACATGGGACCGAATACAATGATAGGTGAAATGTGGATGTTAATTCACCTCTGCTTAACCCTCCGGAGATAAAGGCGTGATTATATGTATGTATGCAGTCTGAACAGTACTCAAAATGATCTTAGCACCAAGGTATTAACAGCAAATCTGAGGAGGTAGGATACACGGCGGTATTTCCGCCCAATTGAGCAGTCTGACTGGGGAAGTACCTCAGCCCTACAGAATACCGCGGTTATAATAACTTCGTGTTGTGTTCCCGGCGGTGAGTAGGGTAGCCAGAGCTCACTGGAGAGGTTTTGTGCTGTCAGTGGGATGACCAAAGGCGTCCTGCTTTGTCCTCTACACTGACGGCACAAAATCTCTGTTCTTACAGGGTCGGCAGCATGGATGTGACTCCACTGGTGTTACACACGTTCATAGGTCATGATAACCACTTTCCATCAGGTGGGCCGTGTGCTTGTCTGCCACCTTAGTTGTATAAAAAAAATCAAACTGTTTTATTGATTTAAATTTAAATTATTTTTAATTTTATTTATACGATTTAAAGCTGCCTGTACAATGACAAGTGGAATATATCTTGAGAACAACGACCATCATTTTGGAAGCTATCCACTGCTGGACATAGGCCTCTCCCAATGTTGGGAGGCTTTGGCCTACTGTTTTTACGCTGGCCAGACGGGTTAATACAGCCCCCCCGGCCGGTGGAAGAGGTTGTCGGACTCGAACCGACCAAAACGCACGCCGCCTGTGGGTCGTTTTTGGTTGCCGAAGGCGAGGTTGACAGGCATATCCCTCGCAAATACAGCCCTCCCTAGACAAGTTAGCTAACGCTTTTTTTTTGTCATAAACGTCAAATTCTATACATTTTTTATTCTACGCCTGCCAACGAATTGTCTTGGCTAGGTTTAATTTCGAGTGTTCCTTCTCTCGCAGTGATATCGTCTGCGTATTGTTACAATAGTCGCCTCTTACGACACCCTTCGGATGAGATGGGGTGGTGATACTTGTATTCTTTCTCCGTCAACACATCTAGGCTCTCCTTTCTACTAAAGTAAAACCATCACTGACAGAGCAAAGAATGGTATTTTTTATTTTTAAATATAGAACACGTCAATTAGACTTCGTCTTGCCTGATGGTAAGCTGAAGGCAAAGTCCCAGAAAAGAGGGTCACCATTACAATGGTGTGACAATGGTGACACTCAGCTTGACGGCCTCATCATAATGTATTAAATTTTAGACTTTATTTCTATAGACCTAAAGTCCAAAATTACATGAAAAGAGTTTCATAACACTTTTGTATTCACTCTGCAATAAGCGTTTTAATTTTGGACCTCAAGCGCATTGCTTTAAAGTCTAAAATGAAATCGTATTTTAGCAGTGTTCGTGGTATAACAATGGTTTTGCTTTAGCAGAATATAAACACATAGTGTACATATATATGTATACTAGCTGACCCGGCAAACGTTGTTTTGCCATATAACGTTAAGGGTGGACAACCCTTATCACTAAGGGGTATGAAAATAGATGTTGGCCGATTCTCAGACCTACTCAATATGCTCACAAAATTTCATGAGAATCGGTGAAGCCGTTTCGGAGGAGTACGGGAACGAAGATTGTGGCACGAGAATTTTATATATTACTAGCTGACCCACCCCAGCTTCGCCCGGGGTATATTTTGAGCCCGTATGTTTTAGTCTTCAAAATATGTATGAAAAATTGCCGGATTTGTTAACATTTATTATCAATGCTCCGCTCCCTAAGTAGTAGCGTGATGATATATAGCCTAAAACCTTCCTCGATAAATGGACTACCCAACACTGAAAGAATCATTTAAATCGGACCAGTAGTTCCAGAGATTAGCGCGTTCAAACAAACAAACTCTGCAGCTTTATAATATTAAGTACAGATAAGATGTATATGTGTTTATATTCAGAAATAATCGGTTTCATAGAAATGACATTCTTGTTGCATTTCATATTATTTATCAATTTATATCATAATAAATGATTTTGGCGAACTCTTTTAAACATTTCTGTAAAGAGTAAGAATATAAAATGATATGCAACGAGAATATATTTGTTTGTCTTTTTATATACTCCTGCAGACGGTGGCAGACATGCACACGGCCCACTTGATGGGAAGTGGTTACCGTGGCCTATGGACGTATGCAACACCAGGGGTGTCACATTCGCGCTGCCGACCATGAAGAGACTTTCTGAATCCCCTCTTGAAGAACCCCATATTGTAGGTGCTTGAGAAATCCGCAGCAGGGAGGTCATTCCACAGCTTAGGTGGCAGACAAGCACACGGCCCACCTGATGGGAAGTGGTTACCGTGGCTTATGGACGTATGCAACTAGTTTCCGCTGCAGTAGAATACGGGCACCCCATTTCTTCCCATAGGAGTCATTGAAGGCGACTAAGTAGGACTGTTCTCCATCCGACAGTAAACATAGAGCTCATGATAAAGCCCGCTTGACGGCAATAGGCTCGCCTGTAATGGACTTTTGAATCAAAGTACTTAATTTTATTTTTATGTATACTTTTCATGGACTTCGTTTCATTGAATTGACCATGTTCGTTAGAGAGATTTGTTTTTTTTTATAAGGGACACGTCGATTAGAGTTCGCCTTGCCTGATGGTAAGCTAAAGGCAAAGTCTCAGAAAAGAGGATCACCATTACTTACATATAACATGTGACATTGGTGACACTCAGCTTGAAGGCCTCATCATATGTTTTTTCACGCATGATTGACACTACATACTTACAATCACGCTTTTATCCCCGGAGGGTTAGGCAGAGGTGAATTAACAACGCCGTGAGAACCTCCTAATGCCCTTTTTACAGATCCCCATATTGTAGTGACTTGGGAAAACTATAGCACGGAGTTCAATCCACTGCTTTACAGCATATGTTTAAAGTTCGTTCGCATTCATTCCGTTGGTGTGTACCAAGCATTAGTAGTTTACAAAAGTAGATGATAAGTTAATTAATATTTTTTAGTTGTTTCATCCCAGCTTTCATCCCGGTCGCATTCCGAAGCATATTCACCTCGGAGTCTGGGGTCCGATTTTACTAGTTTTACTGCGGTTTTGGCTGCTTAAGGAGGTAGGACACGGCGGTATTTTCGCCCGATTGAGCAGTCCGACTGGGGAAGTACCTCCGCCCTACAGAATACCGCGGCTATAATAACTTCGTATTGTGTTCCCAGCGGTGAGTAGGGTAGCCAGAGCTCACTGGAGAATTTGTGATGTCAGTGGGAAGACTAAAGGCTTGTCCTGCTTTGTATTCTACACTGACGACACAGAAACTCTGTAATTACAGGGTCGGCAGCGCGACTGTGACTCCTCTGGTTACATACATCCATAGGCCATGGTAACCACTTTCCATCAGGCGGGCCGTGTGTTTGTCTGCCACCTAAGTGGTATAATAAAGAAACTTCAATGTTTTCCGTGAAGCGACTGCTACCTGACCTCCACAACCCAAAAACGATATCGAACCATTATAGCTAGACCAGTTCTTGGTGGGGACTCTGTAGTCCCCACACCCGAGAAGAGAGCCAGATCGTGAGAGATGGCCCTGGGTCGGCCGGGGTGCGAGGGATATGCCTGTCAACCTCATCTTCGGCAACCAAAGCGACCCACAGGCGGAGTGCGTGTTAGTCGGTTCGAGTCCGACATAACCTCCTTCGCCGGCTCCGGTTGGGAGGTATCCGTGGGGATATTGCGCACGTAAAAAAAAAAAGACCAGTTCTTGGATTTTTTAGGACTCCCATCTACCCGTAACGAGTGCCATAGATGTTGGTATGGCAACTGGGACCAACGGCTTAACGAGGCACGACCCGAAATAACCATATTCATGCATACAAATATTTGCGTTGAGCGGGAATCGAACCCGCGCCTCTTGCGTAGCTGCCATGTTAACTACCTACACGCTACAGAAGCGTAAATCAATTGATCAGCATCAGCATCTTCTGGCAGAGTAGAATTTGGACCACCCCATCTCTTCTCATGCGGTGTCGTACAAGGCGACTAAGGGATAGGGCTGTTTAACATCAGACAGGTATATACAGCCCAGACTCAGCCTCAGATGCATGGCTCGAGTCAACATTAGTGCCTGGAATACGGTAATAGGTTCATCTCCTATTATGTGGCACCGATTTCAATGATTGGTGAATTGTGGGTGTTAATTCATCTCTGCCTAACCCTCCGCCGATAAAGGCGATATATATTGATACTGTCTACAAACATATTGTCACAGATCTACGGGGGCTGATAAACTGAATAAGCTTAGTTCTATTAAATAATCGCCTACATTTACTTAATAACTATTAATATATACTATTAATAATTCCAATAAATATGTAGCTAAGCAGCGCATACGGTGTTGTCTAGTGACGTCAGTTCTAACTTGACGTCGTCAGAATGCAACTCGTTGACCAGCTCTCGCAATCTGAAAAAAAAAGAAAATTATAGTTATACGACAGCTTTTATCTCATGGAGGTAGTGAGCGCAACTATCAGAGGAGGTAGGACACGACGGTATTCCCGTCCGAATTGAGCAGTCCGACTGGGGAAGTACCTCCGCCCTACAGAATATCACGGCTATAATAACCTCATGATGTGTTCCCGGCGGTGAGTAGGGTAGCCAGAGCTCACTGGAGAGTTTTTGTGCTGTCAGTGGGAAGACGAAAGGCTTGTCCTGCTTTGTCTTCTACACCGACAGCACGGAAAACTCTCTGTGCGTACAGAGATGGCAGCACGAGTGCGATTCCCCTGGTGTTGCACACGCACGGTGACCACTTTCCATCAGGTGGGCCGTGTGTTTGTCTACCACCTAAGTTGTATAAAAAATAGATTGTCAACGTCACCTGGCTAACTGTGTAGGTGTAACAAATATAGTCTCGTTTGATTGCCCTTGCGCGGGCGCCGGGTAGGTGATTGTACCGACGTCAACCGATTTCGAAGACAGCACCTGGAAGTACAACATACAGAATTAGTAACACCCTCGTGTCGTAAATTAGAGTAAGCTTTAAGATGAGATGAGATGAGATGAGATGAGATGAGATGAGATGAGATGAGATGAGATGAGATGAGATGAGATGAGAAATGATATTATTTTAAACTATCGCGTTCTCTGCTAACGCTCTCTGAGGCACTACATACATACAGTCACGCTTTTTTCCAGTGCGGTAGGCAGAGACTACAGTTTTCCACGATCCTGGCTTCTATCGCTTCCTTATACTTTCATAATTGTTTTCATACATGCGCGCCGGTTTCGGGCACGACCACCAATGCAAATATCCATTACCCATTCATTCATACACATATTAGCACTGAGCGGGTATCGAACCCGCGCCTCTTGTGTAGTGGCCGCGTTCACTACCAGATGCTATCAACAGATATGCCCTACATCCAGGCACAAAGATCCAGGTTAGGTCCAGGGAACTGTTGATCAAAGTATTCCTATAAAGAAACTACAAGGTCCCGCTCTGGAAGCCTAGGTGTGAGGAATATACCTATACCGCGGTAACTTGGCTTTCGGCAACCTATGACCCTCAGACGGCATGCGTTATATAATACGCATGCCGTCGATATCGATCGTGTCGGTGGGGGAGGTTAACGTAATCGTTAACCTCCCCCACCGGCTCCAGTGAGGGGGGGTATCCGTGGGGATTTATCGCACAATAAAAAAATATCACGCTCAGAAATATGTGTTTAACCCTCGTTTTCACTAAGAAACAATTTGTAAACTTGTTTGATACAAAACTTGTTGTAGACTTGTAGAAGACTACTCAAAACACAATACATATGTTTTATACATGTATTGAGACTGTCTCAGACACTATTTCGTTCACAAAGTTATGTATAACCAACAAGTTGTAAACAAGTATAAAATTTATACATGTTTTATACCTAGGTGAAATCGAGGGGTTAGACTTACAGCAGCCAACTCCGGCGCAGGGAACTCCGCGAAGTCAGCCTCTATACACCGCCAGGGTCTGTGGACCAGCAGCTGTTCCTTTACCTCCGCTTGTAAAGCGGCCAGGCGGACCTGAAATCAATTAGAGTTATTTATTAGACTATACTCCGCCCATATGCCTTAGGTGCATGGCTTGTTTGAACAATAGTGCCCGGAAAACTGCAATAGGCTCACCCCATATTACGTGGGACCGAATTCAATGATTGTTGAAATGTGGGTGATAATTTACCTCTGCCTAACCCTCCGGGGATAAAGGTGTGATTATATGTATATGTATGTACTCCGTCCATTATATTGTTATAATTAAAACAAAGTCGATTGACTAAAGTAGGGACAAGATAATAGGTCACTTTTGACATTTCATCAAAATTCAACAACGTAACCTTGTAACGGCGGGCATAAAATAAGAACTGCACAATTGCTTAACTTTTTTCAATTACGTTTACATATTTATTGTAATAATGACCGATACGAGTAATTTTACGATTTGCTTTCACTAATAAACCATTCTAAACATAATAAACAATTTCTGATCTAAAGAACTGAACGTCGTTACAATGTTGCGTCAGTCAACCCTTTTTCTTTTTAAACACTAGGGATGTTACTCTAAAAATCGAAAGCTGATAGGATTGTAAGTTGAATCGAATGCAATGATTACTTGTGAAGAAAAATCACCATAAATTTATAACCACGTTGTGATTATAATAAAACCTAATTATACATATTTATTATTCTTTTAACTAACTATAAAAATACAAAAAAATAACTAAATAGAAAGGTCATTGATGTTGGGTGCAATTTAGGTGGATGTTGCTGGCAACACCAGTGCCTGTCGATGACGCATGTCATGTCGCCATAACATGATGATGACGCAGTCTTTTGTTGTTGTGCGAAGTGACTGTGCGTTTTTGGTGTGCTCTCTGTTATTTTCTTCTGATCCGGCTTTTTCATTGAACTGATCTTACTGACTACGTTTACCTGGATATAAATTGGACTCCGATTGCTTAACGATTATTAAACAAGAAAAACATTACAGTCTTACTATGTCGAAACGGGGGAAAACTCTAAACAGTCAATCTCGCGAACTAGTGCTGAAATTGTACAATTATTTTGGACGTGAATCAGTTAACGATGGGCCTCTTTTACCATTGAAACCACCGAGAGAACGCGTTGCCGAAGCATTGGGAATAGGGAAGAAGACAGTAACTCAAATTCTGAAAGAGAAATACGGACCATCAGGCTCAGAAGATAATACTTTACGTACACCGAAAAAACGAAAGAGGGACAAGAAAATTGTTGACGTTGATAATTTTGATGCTGCTGCAATTCGCAACCACATTTATGGATATTACTCGAGAAAAGAATATCCTACACGGGAAAAGCTATTGAGTTCGTTAAAAGGCGCAGGCTTATTTTTTGGAGGCAAATCGTCTCTATCAAAGGTTTTGAAATCTATTGGCTTTAGATTTAAAAAATCCGACAAGCGGAAAATCCTGCTAGAACGCTACGATATTATTTTGAAGAGAATAACATTCTTACGTCAGGTAAATAAAATTACGGATTGGGACAATGTCGTGTTTATTGACGAAACATGGTTGAATGCGAACCATACGGTTGCGCGGACATGGACCGATGATACAGCGGCCTCCACCTCAAAAGTTCCATCGGGAAAAGGAGCCTGACTTATAATATGTCAAGCTTCTCAAGGTTTTATTCCAGACTGCCTCCTCGCATTCGCCTCTAAAACTACAACAGATTACCATGAGGAAATGAACTTTGATGTTTTTAAAAAGCGGTTTGAGAAGCTGCTAGTCAGCTTAGAAAACCCATCGAAAATTTTAATGGACAATGCTCCGTATCATTCTGTACAAGTTGATAAACCACCAACTCAAGCAAATAAAAAGCAAGAAATTGTCTCGTGGCTGGTAAGAAATGGTGTGGAGGCAAGTCCAACTTTATTAAAAGTTGAGTTGTTAAATCTGGTAAAAGCAACTAAGCCGTCCAAGCTCCGCTATGTAATCGATGAACTAGCCCTAGAGCATGGACATGATGTTATTCGATTGCCTCCCTACCATTGCCAGTATAACGCCATCGAGCTTATTTGGGCACGAATAAAGGGTCATGCAGCGCGGAACAATACTGAACCACCCTTCAGTACTGCTAAAATGATGACTCTGCTACAAACTGCATGTGCAGAAGTCACTACAGAAGACTGGCGAAAAGTCGTGGAGAAGACAAAGAAAATAATTTTACAAGATTTTGAACGAGATGTGAGAATAGACAATATTATTGAAAATGAATTAATAATATCTCTGAGTGCTGACAGCAGTGATGAAGATAGCAGTTCCGATAGTTCAAGTGAATAAAAGCAATTTTTTTGTTAAATTACGTAGGTACTTGTCTTATTTTGCTCCTTTAATTTATGAAAGAAAAAATAATAATGGGACAGGGATTCGCATGATCATTTTTAAAATTCACATATGTTTCAAGTCTGTATCGATTCATTCGATTCATTCATTTAATCGATGTTTTTAAGCAGGTCACCTCACTATGAATATAAAACTGACATCTGTCAAAAGTGACCTTTATCTTATCTTGTCCCTACTTTAAGTACATTCCTAAATTTGCTTTCTGACTGACGTGATGTCACCTTGTCAATGAAATATGACGTCTTAGCACCTAATTTTTGTTTGGAGTTTTAGGCGGTGACGCTACAACAAAGTTATATCGACCACTGTATGTGAGCTGTTTAAAATATAATAATATAGTGGAAGTACTATAGTCGTTAAAGTTGTTTTGAAGGTTCATAGTCAAAAGGTTGGTATATTAACAGATATTAGACGATTTAATGGTGCGACTCGCACTTGGCCGAGTTTTCATTTCTTGTTGAAAGTGCTGACTTTAAATCAAGAAATTATTAAGTAGAATATCTCTAAGTATTATGTCACTTAATCATTATTTTAATTAATAGCTATGAAAATTGGATGTGCTGCTTTTGCATGTGCTGATTTTGCATGTGCTGATTTTGCATGTGCTGATTTTGCATGTGCTGATTTTGCATGTGCTGATTTTGGATGGGCTAATTTTGGATGTTCTAATTTTAGATATGCTGATTTTGCATGTGCTGATTTTGCATGTGATCATTTAGGATGTGCTGATTTTGCATGTGCTGATTTTGGATGTGATCATTTAGGATGTGCTGATTTTGCATGTGCTAATTTTAGATGTGGTGATTTTGCATGTGATCATTTAGGATGTGCTGATTTTGCCAGTGCTGATTTTGGATGGGCTGATTTTGGAATTGCTGATTTTGAGATATTTATTTTAATCTCAAAATTGAGACACGCTTATTTTGAGATGAGCTTATTTTGTGAATGCTCATTCTCAGAAGACATTCATTCTTCTTTTACATTAGACCATCTAATATGCACTATTTGCAGCTACGAGTTCTTACAAAGAATTTCCTAAAGTTACTGAATCCGGGCATCCACCCATGTACCTAACACACACCAGTCGTACAACCCACCACTGCACCACATAGCACAAGAAGCGTACCTCGAGCTGTCTCCTAATCTCCCTCTGCTTCTCCTTATGCAGTTGTAGCGCGTGGCCGTACTGTCCAGGCTCTGATGGGAACTTCACCAGACCGGACCTGGCCACGAAGAGAGTCCACTCCTGTAAGAGGCAAGAGAAGATTAATGCAGACCAAAGGATATTAATCAAGTTGAACTGCATTCGAGAACATTCTACTACAGGTAGGACACCACGTTATTTCCGTCCAATTGAGCAGTCCAACTGGAGAAGTACCTCCACCGTACAGAATACCGCGGCCATAATAACCTCGTCGTGTTCCCAGCGGTGAGTAGGGTAGCCAGAGCTCACTGGAGAGTTTTTGTGCTGTCAGTGGAAAGGCCAAATGCTTATCCTGATTGTGTCTTCTGCACTAACGGCACAGAGACTCTCCGTTTTCGCAGGGTCTACAGCACGAGTGTGACTCCCCTGGTGTTGCACACGTACACAGGTCACGGTAGCCACTTTCTATCAGATGGGCCGTGTGCTTGTCTGCCACCTAAGTTGTATAAAAAAATACATAGGAAAATATTCCACTTTTATCATTCAATCCTGATATAGAGTGCTGCTCTGGTGCAGGTTTTCCTCTCGGTAAGAGTTTGACGGCAGTTCCTCCTAGAAAAGTTCACACATTTTGGACGCCACTTGGTATACGCTCTGGGGCTGATGATGAAGCAGAAGATGTCTCATGTGATCTCACTTTTTTCGTGGGGATAAGCACAAGCCGGCGCCCGGTGGAGCGGCTGACACATTTTTTTTTAAACTCACGCTCTATATCCCCTAAGGGGTAGGCAGAGGTGCTAGCATCATATTTCGCCAGTTTATGTTCAGGTTCCAATGTAGGTGGCGAGCCTATTACATTGGAACCTGCGATAAATACACACATAACTTAGAAAAGCATCGAAAAGTCGTTGGTGTGTGCCATGGTGCACTTTGCCTTTTTTTTTTCTTTTAAATTCATTACCAGCTCACATGTTTCCTTCTTCCTACAGTCCCGGGTCCTTTAAGCGGGGCGTGAAAAAGCATATGATGAGGCCGTCAAGCTGAGTGTCACCATTGTCGCACGGTATGTGTAAGTAATGGTGACCCTCTTTTCTGGGACTTTGCCTTCAGCTTACAAGCAAGGCGAAGTCTAATTGACGTGTCCTATATAAAAAAAAAGGTAAAACCTGGGATCGACCCCGAGACCTCGTCTCAGCAGTCCATTACCCATACCACGGTACGCTGTCACACAAAGCTGTATAATGAGCAGTGGCTCACCGACTGCAGCTTGGCGAGGTCCCTCTCGAGCGCGGCGGCGGCCTGGCGGCGTGCTCGTGCGGCGGGGGCGCCGGGGTTGTCGAGGGGGCGGAGCGCCCGCAGCGCCAGGCGCTCCGCCTTGCGGCACGCCGAGATGCGGGCCGAGCGCTCGCGGTCCACCGTCCTGGATACAAACGTGACGATACTCGTATATGTATTTCTTTGATATAGGAAAGTATATTTTAACTTTAGAGTCAATCCTCATTGAAAGAACAGCGATTTTCCATTTCTAGTACATAATTCTGGCCGCTACCGGACCTCGTGTTGTGTTCCCGGCGGTTAGTAGGGTAGCCAGAGCTCACTGGATGGTTTTTGTGCTGTCAGTGGGAAGACCAAAGACTCGTCCTACTTTGTCTTAAACACTGACGACACAGAAACTCTCTATTCTTACAGGAACGGCTTGTTTAATATGTATTTTTATAATAAGTCGCTACAAGATTGTTTAACTTTAGTTAAGTACCAAACCTAATGAAGTATAGTTTATGGTGAACCTTACATTTATGGGTACTTTATATTTAAAAAAAAACATTTCCACTCACCAACTGAGCATCTTGATCTGATGCTGCAGAGCCTCATTGACTTCTCCCGAAGCCGTGCCAGCTGTCACCTTGACCGGAGTTTCTTCTGAATAGGCACCAAGTTAGTACATTAGTTAGTGCTACATACCCTTCTGTTATAAAGAGTATATTAAAAAATGAATGTGGAAGATCGAACGAATGATTTTTCATATTTTGCATTGAGTTTTATAACTTGTGCTAATTAACATGGTACCAGGCTCCAAAACAACCCCTACTATCGCATCCCCGCACGATGCCCGGCTCTCGTAATTCAAGACCAGCAGCATCCGCAACACTGTGACTGTTGCACGTTTGCCTTAGTTTGAGTTTCGTAGTTATTTGTCATCGAATTTTATTTGAGATTTGTTATTGTTACGTTTGGGAAACCAGGTGCCATGTTAATTGCGCACGAGTTATTTTTTTGACAATATTTCTATAGGTTTATAGTGATCAACTATTAGTCTAAGATCCGACCAAATATCGACCTTCACCCATTTGTTTACCGAATGAAAGATATATTTAAGCGAATAAAATGTGTTGCTGAACACATACCAATAGGGTTGTCAAAAAATATGGTCAAAAATTAATTAATTAAAATTTAAAAACGTCTTTTCTCATATTTTCGGATTCATAGACTACCATTATGTCCGGCAGAGTAGAATTTGGACCACCCCATCTCTTCTCATGCGGTGTCGTACAAGGCGACTTAGGGATAGGGCTGTTTAACATCAGACAGATACATACAGCCCAGACTCAGCCTCAGATGCATGGCTCGAGTTAACAATAGTGCCCGTACGGCAATTTTTTTTTTTCATATACTTTTAGACAACCCTATTGGTATTTATTCAACAACACATTTAATTCGCTTAAATATATCTTTCAGTCGGTAAACAAATGGGTGAAGGCCGATATTAGCTCGGATTTTGACCACACACGAGCGAGTGCGTTCCGTTCCACCCATGTATTATTTAGTATGAGTCTGTAAACCCTCAGAGAAAATATACTGACATAATGTATACTGCCGATTTTAGACAAAAAAAAATCTACAATTTTTTACATTTTATCGCAGTTTGATCTTTCACCAGCAATGTTACACAGATAGCATTCATGATACAATGCGTGGGTAAGCACGATTCTTGTTAAACGACTCGTAAGCGTACGTTAAGGTCGAACCACACTCAACCGCATGAAACAGCAATTGCTGCTAGATCATTCAATCCCGGGTTCTTTAAGCGAGCAAAAAAACATCTGTCGAAACCGCTATTCTAGGGCCAGTATCTGTAATGGCGCTCACTAATCTTTGGACTGTCCCTGAGCTTACTATAAAGCTGGGTGCAGTCAATTTGGTAATCTATATATAATTTTTTTTCAAACTTAGTCTGTGGTTCGACCCTAACAATTGTAATGAGAAGTCATACTTAACTACTTACGTAAAAAAATATATATTAAGGATATGTGCATTACATGTTGCTGATTTGATCATTTTTTGTCATTAACCGGTTTTTTATACCACTTGGTTGGCAGTGTTACCGTGGCCAATGGACGTGTGCAAAGGGAGTCACAATCGCGCTGCCAACTCTGTAAGCACAAGAGTTTCTGTGCCGTCAATGTAAAAAACAAAGCAGGACAAGCGTTTGGTCTTCCTACTGACAGCACAAAAACTATCCAGTGAGCTCTGGCTACCCTACTCACCGGGAACACAACACGAGGTTATTATGGCTGCGGTATTCTGTAGGGCGGAGGTACTTCCCCAGTCGGACTGCTCAATTGGACGGAAATACCATCGTGTCCTACCTCCTTATATTTATGGTAGCGATGTATATTTGCATTGATCTGGGTGTTTCTATGTATGATATGTGTATATTTACAAAAAAAAAGTATCTAACTATGTTTATCCGCATACTAGATTCCATAACACAAGCTAGTTAAGCTATTCTTACCATGGGTCTAGATAGCGTTGTGTAGAATGTTGTGAAATATTTATTTATTTATTAGACCTTGAGAGAGGACATAAGATATGTTTGGTTCGTTAGTGTTGAACGTGGGCGGAGCCGCGGGCAACACTTAGTGACTCATAAATTAATCTAATCAGCAAAAGTTGTACACGCATCCTTATTAGTTTTACAGTCGACTTTTAATTTGACTTCTCAATACAAATTCCAATCACATTATCACCACAGACAGCTGAACAGAAATAAATAATTGTATGGAATGAAACACAAATATGTGTTAAATACAATCATGCGCACACGCATACAAGTTATTCACAATTATATAAAAATTAATAAAAAAAACATATATTATAACATAATTAGTAACATTATATTAATAAAAGTTTATCGTAGGCTCGAGTTTCTATTATTATCTTTAAGATTGCCATATAAAAAATAGAGTATTACAAATAAAATATTTATTTAAAAAAATACTAACCAAATAGTCTATTTATGTAAAAAGGAACCAATCCACAATGTACAACAGCTTTCATAAATATAGCTTCTATCGATACAATTAAATTTTTGATTCATTTTGACAAAGCAGTGCAAGCCTTTAGTCTTCCCACTGACAGCACAAACTCTCCAGTGAGCTCTGGCTACACTACTCACCCCTGAGAACACAACACGGAAGTTATTATGGCCGCGGTATTCTGTAGGGCGGAGGTACTTCCAAAATCGGACTGCTCAATTGGGCGGAAATACCGCCGTGTCCTACCTTCTGTACCTACCAATCTTTCAATCGACTCCGTAGGAATCGAAATGATCTAAAAACTTTGAAAGAACATCTATTTTCAGATCCTTTTGATCTTTTGCTCACAATCCCGAATTGAATGTGGATTGGTTTCTTGTTGCATAAGTAAAGTACTTTTACTAAAGGTGATATCAGACGGTTCACTCTAGAGATGGTTCCTCATTTTTCTTTCATTTTATGTTCACACAGCTTAGACGGCAACGGAAAAGAACACTATTGAAGTAATGAACTCATTCCGATTAAGATAGGAAAAATATTGACGGTGCAGAACATACGATCAAGAACCAAGCGGTTCGGTGACTCTTTCCTCTGTCGCACCATTAAGGCCTGGAATTCATTACCAGCTCACGTGTTTCCCTTTTCCTACAGTCCCGGGTCTTTTAAGCGGGGCGTGAAAAAGTATATGATGAGGCCGTCAAGCTGAGAGTCACCATTGTCACACGGTATGTGTAGGAATGGTGACCCTCTTTTCAGCTTACCATCAGGCAAGGTGAAGTCTAATTGACGTGTTCTATATAAAAAAAAATCTTTTCCTTACAGAGGGAATGCTGTGACCACCGAGCCACCGAACCACGCCATACGGCGACCGTGGGAGCCATCTGCCGATATTCGTACGAACTATTGGAACCAATGAATGATGTTGCAATCATTTTTAAACATTGATTTTTGATGACTCCGCTCAAACTATTGAATAAAACTTTAAAGCAATTATTATGCTTACTATTCAAATAGTTTTTTTTTATCCTAATTGGTTTAAATAGTTAGCTTAAATACTTTAAAATTTCATTCAATAATGAATTCATTCTGCAATAATGTTTCATTTTAAGTTCAGATATGTCACTTTGAATAAAAGTGCAAAATGAAAGATGAAACTGAACTAAAAATGACTCATTTGATATCACTTTCAGGAAACGTATGCTCATTGTGTATTTTTTTATTTTCTATTTGATGTCAGTTTTGAAATACGAGCTTACGATCACTCTTAAGTTAAATAATTTATATTGAACGCATTCCCTTCACTTCTTTGTAAAAATATAAATAATATTTGAACCTGAATTGCAATAAGTTATTGTGGCGTATTATCAATAAGTTAGATTATTAACTATTAATTTTCGTTAGTCTTAACAATGAATTTAGATCGAAAAGTTGTCATAAAAATATCTAATCTATAAAAAGAAATTGGCCTTAGCAGAGTAGAATTTGGACCACCCCATCTCGTCCCATGCGGTGTCGTACAAGGCGACTAAGGGATAGGGCTGTTTAACATTGCCGCCTGTCACCCTGGCAGAAGCAGGCCGCGGCGGCAGCACGCTTTGCGCGCCTCACTGTTTCCGGGGTCGAGTTGGGGACTCTGCGGTCCCCACACCCGATGAGAGAACCAGATCGAGAGAGATGGCCCTGGATCGGCCGGGGTGCGAGGGATATGCCTGTTAACCTCACCTTCGGCAACCAAAAACTACCCACAGGCGGCGTGCGTTTTAGTCGGTTCGAGTCCGACATAACCTCTTCCACCGGCTCCGGTGGAGTGGCATCCGCGGGGATTATGCGCACGTAAAAAAAAGAGGACTGTTTAACATCAGACAGATATATACAGCCGAGACTCAGCCTCACAATACATGTGGCTCGAGTCGACAGTAGTGCCCGGAGTACGACAATAGGCTCACCCCCGATTACGTGGGACCGAAAACAATGGTAAATGTGGTTATTAGTTCACCTCTGCCTAACCCTCAGGGGATAAAGGCGTGATTATATGTATGTAAAAAAAATCTATCGCTATGAAAGTTTATCTTGTCTAGTCTTTATCTAATCTAACACATTATTATTTTATTTTATTAACACATTGCTATTTTTTATCTCTGGCAACCCATAAGAACCTTTAGGCCACATATAGGCGACTAGACTTATGTGTTATACCACTTATGTAGCAGACAAGCACACGGCCCACCTGATGGAAAGTGG
Source organism: Eilema griseolum (assembly GCA_963662185.1). NCBI lineage: Eukaryota > Metazoa > Arthropoda > Insecta > Lepidoptera > Erebidae > Eilema > Eilema griseolum. The sequence goes on from OY759253.1 coordinate 10,691,093, forward strand.
TTACACACGTGTGCAACACCAAGGGGCGTAATATTCGTGCTGCCGACCCCAACGATGTTGTTGTTAGTTAGCAATTATTAAAAATAAACTGCAATTCAGGCTCAAATAAACCCTATAAAAAATATTTATGACATATTTAGCAAAAAATAAATAACGTAATTAAAAAAGTATCTAAAGGCCAGGCTACACGGAATTTTATCATTTAAATCTTACGCGTAGCTTCTTTGGGCGCGGCCACGGGTGTCGCCACAGCTAAAATTACCATTAGCTTTTGAGAAATTTTGACATAAAAGTTACCAATTAATTAGAACAATTTATATTAATGTATCTTCATAAACGCTTTCAGAAAATGGTGTGATATTTTATAAATATTACAGTAATTGAAATTTAATTCATTTATTTAAACAGCATTAGTTAAAGTACAAAATACCAATACACAATGACTTTTTGATGCTTTTCGAAGTTATGTGTGTATTTATCGCAGGTTTATAAGTGCCCGGTTAATGGCAATAGACTCGCCACCTTTTACATTGGGACCTAAACATAAACCGACGAAATGTGGGTACTAGCACCTCTGCATATCCCTTCGGGGATATAGGCGTAAGTTTAAGTTGTTTTTTTTTAATTATTTAATTACTAAACAATCCGTGAGAGCCAGGGCGTCATTTGTCTCGCGATTTAGTCCAAGATACCTGTTCTGATGTATTATCTCGCTCGCTCTCAGCTAATGTATCTCTTTCCTTACCTCGTCCCCCGCAACACCGCGCGTACTATAGGAGCTGTAGAGCGCTCGCAGTCAATTTATGATAAAATTAGCACGCCATTTAGAAAGCGTTTAAAGATATAACATATATATAACATTCAGGTATACATCACATATAGTGAAACAGTCATAGGGTCGTGTGTGAGGGAATGCATGCGAATATCAGTCTCTTACTATTGTAGGCTCGGACCGCCGGCGGCACCACGGCTGCACGCACACACAAACACTGATATAATACTAGGTATATAATTATAACACTGCATTCAAAGATTTTCGAAAATTCGCTTGCCATACTCGATAATCGAAACTTACTATCCGAAAAACCAACACCTGTATTTTAAGGCATCAATCATAAGGATCAAATCTCTATAACAAACATGGTAAATTAAATTAAAAGAAATCTTTTAATATATTTCAAGGATTTCCTTTAATTTAATTTAACATAAATATTTGAAATTTAAAAATAAAGGTATGTTTTCTTTGAGTGAAATTAGCTATCTCCAGTATTTATAGTACTCCCCCTCCAGGTAAGGTCGAAATCTTCCACCCTGTTTATGAACACCCTGTAGGTATATGAAATCTTATGTTCCATCATCCCTAGACGCACTTGTGGAAAAAGTTGAATTTTCTTCATTTATCCGGAAAAAGGTCATAATATTGATAATGAAATCGCCCGTAGAAAAAAATGAAGAAGGAAAGAAAGAAATGAAAAAGGAAAGAAAGAAACGAAAAAGGAAAGAAAGAAATGAAAAAGGAAAGAAAGAATTTGTTCATCTTTTCGATCCCATTATATGTCCACCCATTATGGTATTTCCATTATGAGGTTGAAAATTAAAAAGTTTGTTATAATTCCCGGCAAATATCTTGACTCTAAGTTGCGAAAGAAACGAGGCCCTGACGCGCGTGGATGGTTTTGATATAACCTATGCTTGGTGGCGTTCTTCCCCCACCGTAGCACTCCTCAAATGACACTAAATATTGACGTGACTAAGGTCAAGATATGTGCCGGCAACTAAAGAAGATTAAATGAAATTTTAAAGAATTTAGTATGCTAACTATTCAGATCGAATAAGATAGGAAAAAAATGGAATCAGTACGGCGGGAGTCGAACCCGCAATCTTTCCCTTACAGGGGTAATGCTCTGACTACAGAGCTACCGATCCTCGCCCGAAGCCATCCAAATCTTTCTATATATCCGTCATACGGTGACGTTGGGAGCCATCCTACCGATTCTCGTAAGAACAATTACGTCACCGTAAGACAGATATACATATATCTGTATATAGGAAGATTTGGATGATTTCATGCAGAGTTCGATAGCTCAGTAGTCAGAGCACTCTCCCCCTGTAAGATAAAGATTGCGGGTTCAAATCCCGGCTGAACTGATTTTATTTTTTTCCTATCTTAATCGAACTAAAGAAGATTATGAAAGAGACCATTGTTAAACGTTTCCACGAGAAAAATGTGTTAAAATGACGTTATAAAGTTACATTCTCGGTTAGAAATAGAATATTGAACATTCAAATAGTGAAAGCAAAATAAATGCATACAGAAGGCCAGCTTCATATAATAAGCGAAAATGAACGCACGCTCACACGCAGACACTCGGGTACATACAGAGAGCCTCTGTGGCGTAGCGGTAGAACGTTCGACCGCTACGCAGGGGGCGCAGGCTCGATACCCACTCAGTGTAAATATTTGTATGCATGAATATTTATATTTGCATCGGTCTGGGTGTTTCTATGTGCTTTCTTTTTTACTACATAGGTGGCAGACAGGTACAAGCCCCACCTGATAGCAAGTGGTTATCGTGGCCTACGGACGTGTACAATAACCAGAGGAGTCTCACTCGTACTGCAGAACAAGTCTAAGAACAATTACGGGCCAGTGTCCCCTTATCTAGCATCTATATACCATCGGTGTCACATATAGCCCACATTCTAAGGGGTGTTTTGTTGCCGAGGAAACGGCCTCCTATGTAATACTGGAACGCGAGGTAGTAGCCCCTCAACGATCACAAATCCTCGGCACAGTGAGGTCGCTGCACGAAGCCTGTGAAGACCCCAGTAAGCTATTGCGTTTCTGGGCGGAGCTAGGCTGCCTGATTTGGCCAGTAACTCTGCATTCACAATGGCCCAAAAAAAGAGCCTAAGTGCGGACAATAGAGTCATTCGTATGCCTTGAGAATCTTTTGATGATCTTTTTCAAGAATCTCATATTATATTCGGTTGGAAAAACTTCTGAATCAGATATAAATAGCATAATATAAAACTAATGTTGCATGGTTTCCGGCAAAGTAGAATTAGGACCACCCCATCTCTTTCCATGCGGTGTCGTACAAGGCGACTAACTGCTGTTTAACATCCGACAGATACTTACAGCCCAGACTCAGCCTCAGATGTCAAGTCAACAATAGTGCCCGGAATACCGCAATAGGCTCACCCCCTATTACGTGGGACTGAATACAAATGTGGGTGTTTCTTTGTGCCGTCAGTGTAGAGGACAAAGCAGGACATACTTTTAGTCATCTTACCGATAGCGCAAATTCTCCAGTGAGCTCTGGCTACCCTACTCACCGCTGCGAATACAACACGAAGTTATTATAGCCGCGGTATTCTGTAGGGCGGAGGTACTTCCCCAGTCGGACTACTACCTACTTGCTCAATTGGACGGAAATACCGCCGTGTCCTACCGTCTAAGGGCAAAGGTGTTGATGTTATAATTCAAGTAGGTAGTTATGTGTCAACGAGTGCGTGCGTTTTCTATCAACGTACGAAGTTGGCCTTCTGTATACATTTATTTTGCGTAGCCGTGGAACCCAGTTATTATGTTGATAAGAAATGCTGACGTATATCTTAAACATATAATCGTACTACAGCAGGTCTAAAATGGCTACTTTATAAGAATCGTATTAGAATAACAATAGGTCGTTACATATGAAAATGCCCGTTTTTTTTAGAAAAAACTGTAAGTAACCCAATTTTCAGTGCTAACACTTTTGCATTTTTTTTAGGAATGACATATCCAAATTTTATGTTTTTTTTTTTGTGTATGAAGACAACATTTAGCTAACAAACACTTGCATTACATTTTTGAAAAGTGACAGCTGTAAAAGAGTAATACGAAATTTATCATCAAAATGGATAGCATTTAGGAAGTCCTGTTTTTGAAGATCGAATTTAATTTATCAAGCGACCAATACAAACAAAATTTAATACAGAGTTGTAAAATCTTGAAATCAACTTTCAAACAAAATATAAATAATGGAAATAGCTATTAAATTACAGGAATAACGAACTCATGAATCTGTAAGAAAATTTCGGCAATTTCATAGGGAAAGACCTACTATTTTGTCTTGCGGCGATATTTTAGCGTTCTGTGCGTAGTTACTGTGCGCAGTAGTTCTTGTGATATTAGATTAAATATAATAAAACTAGTAATTTCACCATAATAACAGAATTACTCCTAGCTACACTGTAATGGGTTATTAGTTTTAGTTCAAATTCCATTTATAACATGCATACAAACTCAACTTACTTAAAAACTCCAAATCTAGAAGAGAAAATAAATAAAATATCAAAATAATTATCATTTTAAACTTATTATAACTATAATACACTTGTAGAGGACACTGCCTCTTCCACGGTCTTTAAATAAAATATCAAAATAATTATCATTTTAAACTTATCATAACTATGGTATACTTGTAGAGGACACTGCCTCTTCCACGGTCTTTAAATAAAATATCAAAATAATTATCATTTTAAACTTATTATAAATATGGTATACTTGTAGAGGACACTGCCTCTTCCACGGTCTTTAAATAAAATATCAAAATAATTATCATTTTAAACTTATTTTAACTATGGTACGGTACACTTGTAGAGGATACTGCCTCTTCCACGGTCTTTTAATTGACACGTCGCGTCTGTGAAAAGACGTGTTTGCAGGGCATGGAGGGGTCTCAATGGTGACACGACTTTTTGAAGAACAAGTTGTAAAACAAGTTGTAAACTTGTTTATAAAAAACTTGTAGAAGACTAATCAAAACACAATACTTGTTTTATACACGTATATCAGATACTTATCGTTCGCATAGTATGTATAGCCGACAAGTTGTAAACAAGTTTACCTGTAGCCTGTGACATATTGCAACTTGTCAAATACTATCGCCTCCATTTTATAATAATTATCAACGTATTTGAATGTCATACATTAATATACACCCCATAATACGTCATTATAATGAATTTATATGAATTATGAAGTATTATTATTAATCATTTCAATATTATTACGAAAACGAGATAAAATACAACGGTTTTTTATTTGCGTAGCGCACTGTCGTATCTCTGATTGGTGCATAAAATCGGGGCCTCGATTCTAAAAAGCAAAACCACTGACAGACACTGCAAAAAAATTACATTAAATTTTAGACTTTATTCATAACATAACATAAACTCACGCCTATATCCCCGAATGGGTAGGCAGAGGTGCTAGCACCCACATTTTGGCAGTTTATGTTTAAGTCCCAATGTAATAGGTGGCGAGCCTATTGCCATTAACCAGGCACTTGTAAACCTGCGTTAAACACACACATAACTTCGAAAAGCATCGAAAAGTCATTGGTGTGTGCCATGGTAAAACCTGGGATCGAACCCGAGACCTCGTCTCAGCAGTCCATTACCCATACCACTAGGCTACCGCGGTTCTTATTATACTTTATTCCTATACTTTTAAGTCCAAAATGACTAATGTGTGTGTCTTCCACCTTGCCAAAGACACACATATTAGTTACATTCATAACTATGACTGACTGACTGACTGTCTGTCTGTTTGTGTAAATAATCACTTACAGTTTTACTAACAAAGGATATAAGCTTTATTGTTACTAACATTTTTATGGACAATGCCTGAAATAAATGATTTTATTTATTTAAAGTCGAAAATAAAATGTATTGTTTTAGCAGTGTTCTTGGTATGACAGAAGGTTTTGCTTTACCAAAAGCGAGGCCCAGGACGATTATCCTGATTTTTGATTGCCATTTTAGTGCTGACAACGTATCTATAATTTATATCATTGACTTATACTCCCTTACCCACTCTATCCCACTAGAACCAGACTATGATACTACTCAATCTTGTATTTTAAAGTTGAATAAAGTCCTATGATATGAGAAGAACATACCGTGGTGGGCTCCCCCCCTCTTGGCGTATAGCTTCAGTTTGTCCCTGAGCGCGCCTCGCTCGCTCTCCAGAGAGTCTATGTCTTGTTGTAGATGATCCATTGTCTCTTCGAACTCTTTCTCTTTCCTGAAAAATAAGAGATATTTTGGAAATAAATTGGACCATACCTTCTTTTTAATTAACGTGCGAAAAATCTCAACGTATACTTCGGAACCGGTGGGAGAGATTATGTCGGACTCGAACCGACTATAACGAAAGACGCCTGTGTTTCATTTTTGGTTGCCGAAGGCTAGGTTGACAGGCATATCCCTCGCACCCCGGCCGACCCAGGGCCATCTCTTTCGATCTGGCCCTTACCTTGAGTATAGGGACCACAGAGTCCCCAACTCGTCCTCGGGTATGGGGAGACGCGCGCGTCCGCGGCTTGCTCCTGCTGCGGGTGACATGACGCTCCACCCGTGACCCCCATGCCTGTGCTCATAGGGGTGGAGGTCATTCATTGACCTTATTTTTTTAAAATATAGAAACACTCGGACCTATAAATAATTATTTTTTTTTGCACTGAACGGGAATCGAGCTCGACTCTGGCGCAAACTCTCCTTTCAGCGTTAAGAGGTCAGTTTGATTGACTTTTATCGGAGGTCAGTCGCTCCCATAAAAGTCAATCAAACCAAAAACAGGAAAAGTATAGCAGACCCCGGGCTCCGAGGTAAAAGCCTCGGTTACAACCGGCGACAGCGCTAAGATGATGATGAGTACCTCTTAAGTTGGTTGTGTGCGTCCTCCAACCGCCTCTGCAGTTGTTCCGCACGTAATTCCGCGTCCCGCGCGGCCGTGGAGAGCTTCTTCTCGCCGAGCTCGCGACGGATCTGCATTTCTGATAGTTCTTCTTGTTTCGCCTGGGAGAGATACAAGTCAGTATCAAAGTTATCGGGACTTTTACCATGTTTTATTATTTGGTCCAAATCGGGGAAGTTTTAGAAAAGGGGCAGGTCAGGAGTACCCTAAACCGACGAGCATGCATGAAGAATGTAATGAGAGTGAAAGAAGCGAGAGTAGTGTGTAAATGTGTGTGTGCAAATGGAGATCCGTGATCTCTGCCTACCCCTACAGGCGTGATTTTATGTATGTATGTATTATTCTGAGTTTCCGATATTTCGGCGCTGTTGCAAGCATCATGATCACGGAGGAACTGGAGTATTGCCGATGAACAGTGAAAGAATAAAAAAAGTTTTTTAGGAATAAATATATCGATCTACCCTCTTCCGAGTTATATTACTACGCGTATTGTTATTAGTTATTTTACTACTGCACTACCACTGGTTTCACTCTCACTACAAACTCGAACCCGATCACGATTACGTTCACGACTCACGGGTCAACTCGAGTCGCAAACTCGAGTTAACTCGAGATGTACTTAACTAGAGTTAGGTTTTCGGTACATGATGATTTTCTGTGCCGTCAGTGCAGAACACAAAATCAGGACAAGCCTTTGGTCCTCCCACTGTCAGCACAAAAACTCTCCAATGAGCTCTGGTTACCCTACTCGGCGGCGGGAACACAACACAAGGTTATTATAACCGCGGTATTCTGTAGGGTGGAGGTACTTCCCCAGTCGGACTGCTCAATTGGACGGAAATACCGTCGTGTCCTGCCTCCATCATCAGCTAGTATAATAATTACACAGTATACCTTGAAGGACTTCTTCAGCTCCCTGATGTCAGCCTCCTTGTTCTCCAGTTTGATGGTGAGGCTCTTCGTCTCCTCTAGCTGCTTCTTCACCAGTTGCGCGCGGATCACCACTGGCGGGGTGGGCTAGGAACATAAACACAATGGTTGAAAGACATTTTAATGCATTTATTTATTAATAGACACACCAACAGTATACATATAAATCTTTGACATCGTAGAATACAAAGTATACATTCTGATATGTACACCAATTAGAGGCATGTACATTTCACACCATAAGTTAGCGTGCGGTTAATTAATTGCTAATGTTATTTTTAAACTTTCGCGGTGTGAATTCATAATTATACTAGGTATCGGGACTTCTCGCGAATTATATCTTGGAACTTACTATTTCTGCCGACGTTTCGGATGCGTTGCAGCACCCGTGGTCACGACTTGACTAGTCTTCGAAACATACTTAAATACTTTTTTTTTGTAAATACATACATATTATACATAGAAACACCCAGACCAATGCAAATACCCATATTCATGCATACAAATATTTGCACTGAGCGGGGATCGAACCCGCGCCTCCTGCGTAGCAGTCGCGTTCACTACCGCCACGCCACAGAGGCTGTCAGACTTTGCTTCTCAGTACATTTACGACAATTATACTTATATGAACGAACATAAATCTTTTCGAAAAAAAAAAACAGACGTACACAATCTTAATACGAGAAACAAGAATTCGTTCTGGGGATTCGTTTGTAGGCAGCTGTATAAAAATATATAATAAAATTCCTCAGGATTTGATTAACATGTCAATAAATAAATTTAAAATAGAAGTGAAAAAAACTTTAATGAGTAAAGGTTACTATAAAGTAGATGAGTATCTTGATGATGTAAATGCGTGGTCAACATAAGTCTCTTGCTTGCTCGCACAAAATAAATTGTAAACTAAAGCAAATTTAAAAAAAGATAATCTAGTTCTAATATAGTTCTCTGAGTTTCTTGCTGGTTTTTTTTCATCAATTATTTTCCATTATTTTTACATTATTTAATCGGAAGACAGCAATAGGGCCCCCAATCACGTGTGATCGAAAACAATGATTGGTGAAATGTGGGTGTTAATTCACCTCTGCCTAACCTTTCCAGGATAAAGGCGTGATTAATATGTATTAATTAACATTACTTAGTGTCTGTAATGGTGACCCTCTTTCCTGAGACTCAGCCTTTAGCTTTCCAACAGGCGAGGTGAAGTCAAGTTGGCGTGTCCTATATAAAAAATAAAAATGTATGTGTGTATGTAAGAAATATTTACTATATTTTACCTTGTCTGTCGGTACGTTGGTGAGCGACATCATATCATATTCTTTATCTTGTGCGAAGGTGGCCAGTTTGGTGACGTCAGCGGACACTTGGGCCAGCGAATGCTTGATGGTACGCACTGGACCGTGGTCGTCCTGGAATTTAAACAATAGGATATTGATTAGTGACCCAATTGATCTTTGAAGGATGGAAAATCACAAGTATATTAAATATTAGGTCGTTAAATAACTATGAAATTGCCGGATTTTTTTTTTGAAGAAATTGGAGGAAACTCAATTTTCAGTACTAACATTTTTGCATTTCTTTTAGAAATAACTAATCCAAATTTTAGTTGTTTTTGTGTATGAATGACTCAACATTAAGCTAACAAACACTTTTATTACATTTTTGAAAAGTGACAGCTGTAAAAAAGTAATACCAAATTTATCATCAAAATGGATAGCATTTAGAAAGTACTATTTTTGAAGATCGAATTTAATTTATCAAGCGACCATTAAAAACAAAATTTAATACAGAGTTGTAAAATCTTGAAATCAACTTTCGAACAAAATATAAATAATGGAAATAGCTATTAAATTACAGGAATAATGAACTCATGAATCTGTAAGAAAATTTCGGAAATTTCGTAGGTAAAGACTTTATCTATTCTAATATTATAAAGCTGCAGAGTTTGTTTGTTTGATTGTTTGAACGCGCTAATCTCTGGAACTACTGGTCCGATTTGATGATTCTTTCAGTGTTTGGTAGCCCATTTATCGAGGAAGGTTTTAGGCTATATATCATCACGCTACTACTTAAGGGAGCGGAGCATTGATAATAAATGTTAACAAATTCGGCAATTTTTCATACATATTTTGAAGACTAAAACATACGGGCTCAAAGGGATATGAAGCTTCAAAATATACCCCGGGCGAAGCTGGGGTGGGTCAGCTAGTATATACTAATACGAAAAACATGGTGTATGGTGTACGCTCAAGCTGTGGAATGAACTACCTCCTGCAGTTTTCTTAAACGTCATCAATATGGGGTTCTTCAAGAGGGGCATCAGAAGGTTTCTTCAAAGTCGGCAGCGGGAGTGTAACACCTCTGGTGTTGCATACGTCCATAGGCCACGGTAACCACTTCGCATCAGGTTTTTTTCTCTTTTATACCATTTAGGTGGCAGATAAGCACACGGCCCACCTGATGGAAAGTGGTAACCGTGGCCTATGGACGTTTGTAACGCCAGAGGAGTCACAGTCGCGCTGCCAACCCTGTAAGTACAGAGTTTCTGTGCCGTCAGTGTAAAAGGCAAAGCAGGACAAGCTTTTGGTCTTCACACTGGCAGCACAAAAACTCTCCAGTGAGCTCTGGCTACCCTACTCACCGGCGGGAACACAACACAAGGTTATTATAGCCGCGGTATTCTGTAGGGCGGAGGTACATCCCCAGTTGGACTGCTCAATTGGATGAAAATACCGTCGTGTCGTACCTCCTTAAAAAAAGGTGGGCCGTGTGCTAGTCTGCCACCTTAGTGGTATTAAAAACCCTCTTTCCAGTTCCTCGATGTCACCCGCATACGGTGCAGAACATCCGATCAAGAACCAAGCGGTTCAGTGACTGTTTCCTCTGTCGCACCATTAAGGCCTGGAATTCCTTACCAGCTCACTTGTTTCCTTCTTCTTACAGTCCCGGGTCCTTTAAAAACTATAGGTTTCATTCGTGTTCCGTATCCGGAACAAATCAGACGACCGGTAGTGGCCGGATCCGGGACAAATACCACGAGAGGTTAAGCGGGGCGTGAAAAAGCATATGATGAGGCCGTCAAGCTGAGTGTCACCATTGTCACATGGTATATCTAAGTAATGGTGACCCTCTTTTCTGAGACTTTGCCTTCAGCTTACCAGTATAATTGACGTGTCATGTATTAAAAAAAAGTACCTACCTGCTGGTACACCTTGTCCACAGCAGCTGACCATAGCTGCAGGAGGGTGGCGTGAGGTAGCGGCGCGCCGTCGCCCCGCTCGCCGGCCGTGGCTGCGCACGCGCAGGCCGCGCGGGCCGCCAGGGACGTGGCGCGCGCGCAGCGCCACAGGGAGGAGGCGCAGTCGCCGCGGATACGCTCCACCAGCTGAGGGGGTAACAACATGCTTTAAATATGCAATTCTTTCGGTATACTTACCGGCAAACTTCATGAACATATAATAGTTCGTAAAAGTATTGGTAGATGGCTAGCACCGTCACCGCAAGACAAATATATATATATATAGGAAAATTCGGATGTCTTCAGACGAAATTCGGTGGCTTAGTGGTTAGATTAGAGCGTTCCTCCTGTAAAGGTTTCGAATCCTGCCTAAACTGATTAAATTTTTCCTATTTTAATCTTGAATAGTAAGCATTCTATATGCTTTAAAATTTCATTCAATCCGTGATTAAATGTCAGAAAGTAGCCAACCAATAACAGGACTGTGCCCCTAGCACGAAAACTGTCGTAAACGTCAAGTTCAAGCTCAAGACAACGAAGCGTTGTGATTGGCCGCCTGCCTACGGTGAACCTATGTGCGTGTGAAACCCGCCAATCTGAATGCTCTGTTCTCTCAATACGTTGACTTTACGATTACGATAGTTTTACTGCTGCGAGCCAATCACGGACGGCCAATTGTTCGTGATTGGTTGATTGGCGCACTTCCGCCATCGCGCCCTTCGTTTACCGCTTACTAAATACATTATCACGAAGTTTGACAATAACTATACATGTTTTTTTTTATCTCTTCTATTCGAAAAGTATCACTTTGTTCCTCTATAAGCGGGAGTAAAATAGCTCTTTTCTGTTAAGCGGGCGGAAAAGTGATTTAAATTTGGAACATATATCATACATAGAAATAGAACGCAAATGTAAGAGTTTTGTGTTCTGCACTGCTGGCACAGAAAATCTCTGCTCTTACAGGGTAGGCAGCGCGGGTGTGACTCCCCTGGTGTTGCACACGTTTTTAGGTCACGGTAACCACTTTCCATCAGGTGGGCCGTGTGCTTCTATGCCACCTAAGTTGTATAAAAAAACGTTACTGGCTGCTAACAAAAGCGCGCGCATTCTTTATTGTCTCTGACTGTTTATACTGGAGATTGATGGCGCTAGGTGGAACTTGTTACACATATTGAATTAGACATTTATACTTTTTACAGCTTTTTAGTTTTACTTTATTTTTGAAAATAAGTAACTGGAAAAGTGCCTTATTTTATAATTCTATCTCTGTTCTTGTAAGTAATCAGTACATATCTATTTTCTAATACAAAGGGGATCAAAATTAGAGTATAATCAAGAGCGAATTACTTTTCCCTCAGGCGATGTACTTTGAGTCCCTCGCTCGCTCAGGATTCTACGTTAGAATCTCTCGCTACGCTCGGGATTCTATTCTAGAACCCTTCGCTTCACTCGTGATTCAAAATGGCGCTTTTGCTGTAAAAATACTATTTTACTTATTGTATTCATAATTATACAAGGTATCGGGACTTCTCGCGAATTTTATATCTTGGAACTTACTATTTCCAACGCAACCAAAACGCAAACGCAACGCATCCGAAACGTCGGCATAAATAGTAAGTTCCAAGATATATTTCGCAAGAAGTTCAGATACCTTGTATAATTATGAATTCACATCGCTAATGTTTAAAAATAATACTTTTATGTATTTGCTAGGTATGTACTAGTTTTCCTTAATCATTTTATATCAGGATTCATATCATCCAGGGTGAATTTTGCCAATAGTCAAGGATTTTTTTTTATACCACTTAAGTGGCAGACAAGCGCACGGCCCACCTGATGGAAAGTGGTTACCGTGGCCTATAGACGTGTGCAACACCAGAGAAGCCACACTCGCGCTGCCGACCCTGTAAGCACAGAGTTTCTGTGCCGTCAGTGTAGAGGACAAAGTAAGACAAGCCTTTAGTCATCCCACTGACAGCAAAAATTCTCCAGTGAGCTCTGGCTACCCTACTCACCGCTGGGAACACAACACGAAGGGTGTCTCAATCCGAAACTATAGTATCATTGGCGACACTATAGAATGTTTTATTCTGTTTAGTTGATTATTGTTTAATTTGTTCTGAGTTCAATGTTATTAATTCCGAATTAATTATTTTATTTAATTTGACAATAATTTATTTGATAAGACATTTGACATGGCGATTTAATCCAATTTTTTCAATTAAGCATTATTTTAGCTACACTATATTTTGCATTTCAGAACATTGACTGACGAGATATGCGATTCTCACACTCATGTTTAAAACCCTGTACCTACCATATTTCTGCAAATAAACATATTTCATTTCATTTCGTTTAAAAAAAAACGATATACAGTTATCCATGTGAACCGCTTTACCGATTTCATATACTTACTGTAGTTCTTAAGCAAAGAAAATCTCGCAGAAAAGATTTTCAAATAGGAGAAACCGCGGGACAAAGCTATTTTTTGTCCTTTTTTTTATCAACTATGTGCAGATGGGTATGGTCAGCAGGTGTTTGGGGGAAAGGGATCCTTCGATCTCTTCCTCCTTCAGTCACGAATACAGCTCGAGTATGTGGTTCCTTTTTAGCCGCTTGGTGTAGTTTATGTTCGTGAGTTCTACAGCCAGGGGGGTTTGGATGCATATCTTTATTTCTTAGCTGACTGTATTTATTTTGAGCTCTTCGTGCAGTTCACTATTCCTCAGGAACCATGTAACATTTGCCAAACTACTCAGAATGCCATTCTGAGCGCTCTGTATTATTGCGACATTGGATTTGCATGCGGATCGCCAGAACTGGATGATATAACTAGTAAATAGTATCAAGAATAGTCAAAAAATAAATATTTTTTTCTTAATGTGCGCGAAACCTTCACAGATACCCCCACCACAGCGGTCGGTGGGGGAGGTTATATCGGACTTGAACCGACTGAAACGCCGACTGCGTGGGCCGCTGGCTGCCAGAGGTGAGATTATCTGAGACATAACCCTCGCACCACGGCCGGCCCAGGACCGTCTCTTATGAGACGGCCCTCTTCGGGTGTGGGGACTACGGAGTCCCCATCGCATCCTCGGGTAAGGGCAGGCGCGCATCGCGCACCGCCACCGCGGCCTGCTTCTGCTAAGGTGACAGGCGGCTCCACCCGCCACCCCCAGGCCCCCACTCATGAGGGACGGAGGTCATTTTGCGACCTCCGACGCCCGAGCCGCCTCTGCTCGCAAGTAAAAATATACCTGAGGGTCCAACACCGTCTGCAGCATCACCCCAGGAGGCAGCCGTCTCCTTACGCTCTTGATCTGCTGCTGGAGAGTCGCGGTTGAACTGCAGATAGCTTCGTGGAGTTGACCCAGGTCTTGGGTTCGTTCCGATTGCTGCAACATAAAAGAGCAAACGTTAGTGAAAAGTATGGGCTTATCCAGGTCCTTTATTAAGAATGACAAACCGCTTCGTAACTACCTGTGTTAGTAAATGCCAATAAATTTAAATTGGTCTAACTTTACGCCATATCGTTTCAATGTTAATTAGAAATCTACCGTCTTGTCACGTTATGACTGCGTTTGAAACTCGAAGTTACTCCGAATAATGCCCCAAGTCTGTCTGTGTGCGGAGGCACTATGTTAAAATTTAATGCTTTATAAAACATTAATACCAGTGTTACCAGATGTGTTACCTAGTGCGAGCGCGTTCAGAGCCACCACATAGCGCACAGGTGCGTCCACACACGTCGCTACTACACCAGTGTTACCTGCAGTATGTGCGTGAGCGCGGACGCGTCGGCGTGCAGCGCGCGTGCGAGCGCGTCCAGCGCCCTGCACGCGTGTAACAGCGGCGCGCGCGCGACGCTCACGCCCGCCACGCCGCTCGCCGTGCTGAGGCTCAGCGCCGACCACATGGCGCACAGGTGCGTCCACACACGTCGCTACTACACCAGTGTTACCTGCAGTATGTGCGTGAGCGCGGACGCGTCGGCGTGCAGCGCGCGTGCGAGCGCGTCCAGCGCCCTGCACGCGTGTAACAGCGGCGCGCGCGCGACGCTCACGCCCGCCACGCCGCTCGCCGTGCTGAGGCTCAGCGCCGACCACATGGCGCACAGGTGCGTCCACACACGTCGCTACTACACCAGTGTTACCTGCAGTATGTGCGTGAGCGCGGACGCGTCGGCGTGCAGCGCGCGTGCGAGCGCGTCCAGCGCCCTGCACGCGTGTAACAGCGGCGCGCGCGCGACGCTCACGCCCGCCACGCCGCTCGCCGTGCTGAGGCTCAGCGCCGACCACATGGCGCACAGGTGCGTCCACACACGTCGCTACTACACCAGTGTTACCTGCAGTATGTGCGTGAGCGCGGACGCGTCGGCGTGCAGCGCGCGTGCGAGCGCGTCCAGCGCCCTGCACGCGTGTAACAGCGGCGCGCGCGCGACGCTCACGCCCGCCACGCCGCTCGCCGTGCTGAGGCTCAGCGCCGACCACATGGCGCACAGGTGCGTCCACACACGTCGCTACTACACCAGTGTTACCTGCAGTATGTGCGTGAGCGCGGACGCGTCGGCGTGCAGCGCGCGTGCGAGCGCGTCCAGCGCCCTGCACGCGTGTAACAGCGGCGCGCGCGCGACGCTCACGCCCGCCACGCCGCTCGCCGTGCTGAGGCTCAGCGCCGACCACATGGCGCACAGGTGCGTCCACACACGTCGCTACTACACCAGTGTTACCTGCAGTATGTGCGTGAGCGCGGACGCGTCGGCGTGCAGCGCGCGTGCGAGCGCGTCCAGCGCCCTGCACGCGTGTAACAGCGGCGCGCGCGCGACGCTCACGCCCGCCACGCCGCTCGCCGTGCTGAGGCTCAGCGCCGACCACATGGCGCACAGGTACGTCCACACGCGCTCGATACCTGCGGACGACACATGCTTGGAGGTACTAAATATAGGCGATCGCTAAACCACGACATTAATTACTAAAAGTCCTGTACACCAGGTTTTCGACTCTACTAAAGCAAAACCACTGTCATACATATACACTGCCAAATATGGCTTTCATTGCACTTTTTCATTCACTCTGCAAAATGTCTTAAAACTTTGTACTTTAACCGTATTGCTTTAAAGTGTAAAATTAAATGGATTTTTTCGCAGTGTCTGTGATATGACAATGGTTTTGAAAGAAAGAATCGTGGCCCAGGACTACAAAGAACAGAGAAATCTTTAGGAGTTCAACGATGGTAGGCACCTACATGGTAGAGAGTGTGTTGTATGGTTGATGTACGGCGTATGGAGTGGTGTATGATGTTACAGTGTTGGGCAAATTGTTATTTTCTTTTTATACGAATTAGGTGGCAGTCAAGCACACGGCCCACCTGATGGAAAGCGGTTACCGTGGCCTATGGACGTTTGTAACACCAGAGAAGTCACAGTCGCGCTGCCAACCCTGTAAGTACAGAGTGTAGAAGACAAAGCAGG
The DNA here is from genome assembly GCA_963662185.1 of Eilema griseolum. Lineage (NCBI taxonomy): Eukaryota > Metazoa > Arthropoda > Insecta > Lepidoptera > Erebidae > Eilema > Eilema griseolum. Next base: position 10,707,479 of record OY759253.1, read on the forward strand.
ACAAGCCTTTAGTCTTCCCACTGATAGCACAAATTCTCCAGTGGACTCTGGCTACCCTACTCACCGCTGGGAACACAACACGAAGTTATTATAATTAAACTTGCAATTAACCCCCAACTGCTGTCTAGAAAATCTAAACGAGTTGGACAGCAGGCGGTACTCATTAATTGTTTTTTCAGTTTATGATTGGCAATAGTGTACATCACTACAGCTTTCTGTCAAATTTGTATCAATCTTTTAAATAGCAGATGGCTTTACTTGTTTTCCATCTTTTAGACAGCAAGTCGGGATCTTTATTTTTTAACACAAAATATTCGCCTTAATATTAGTAGGTACTCAGTAATTACTCAATGACAAGTCCCTAAAAAATTAAAAAGTAGTTTTTCTGCTTCTCGTTCTTTGGACATTTTTATTTAGAATTTGACTTATTTTGACACTTAATTATATTATTAGTATTACTTTATTTTGGATTTATTTGATATCGAATGAATTTATATTATTAACGAACATTTGAAATTCAATTTTTCATTATTATTTCGATTTGAATAGTGCAAATTTATAACAAAAGACGAATCAAATAATTTACAATTTGCATGCCATTACTGATGATAACACAATGTACTTATTTTATTTTTTAGTGACCAACTTATTATGACTGTATTATGCGATTAAATGAACGAATAGATAAATTAAATGAACTAAAAAAAACCCGAATTGCTGTCTAAAAAATTGAAACAAGTACACCCAAGTGCTGTCTAAAACATCGAAACAAGTAAACCCGAGTGCTGTCTAAAAAATCGAAACAAGTAAACCCGAGTGCTGTAATCAGAACAAGTAAACCCGAATGCTGTCTAAAAAATCGAAAAAAGTAAACCCGAGTGCTGTCTAAAAAATCGAAACAAGTAAACACGAGGGCTGTCTAAAAAATCGAAACAAGTAAACCCGAGTGCTGTCTAAAAATCGAAACAAGTAAACCCGAGTGCTGTCTAAAAATCGGAACAAGTAAACCCGAGTGCTGTAATCAAAACAAGTAAACACGAGTGCTGTCTAAAAATCGAAACAAGTAAACCCGAGTGCTGTCTAAAAAATCGAAACAAGTAAACCCGAGTGCTGTCTAAAAATTGAAACAAGTAAACCCGAGTGCTGTCTAAAAATCGAAACAAGTAAACCCGAGTGCTGTCAAAAAATCGAAACAAGTAAACCCGAGTGCTGTAATCAAAACAAGTAAACCCGAGTGCTGTCTAAAAATCGAAACAAGTAAACCCGAGTGCTGTCTAAAAATCGAAACAAGTAAACCCGAGTGCTGTAATCAAAACAAGTAAACCCGAGTGCTGTCTAAAAAATCGAAACAAGTAAACCCGAGTGCTGTCTAAAAAATAGAAACAAGTAAACCCGAGTGCTGTCTAAAAATTGAAACAAGTAAACCCGAGTGCTGTAATCAAAACAAGTAAACCGGAGTACTGTTTAAAAATCGAAACAAGTAAACCCGAGTGCTGTAATCGAAACAAGTAAACCCGAGTGCTGTCTAAAAAATCGAAACAAGTAAACCCGAGTGCTGTCTAAAAAATCGAAACAAGTAAACACGAGTGTTGTCTAAAAAATCGAAACAAGTAAACCCGAGTGCTGTCTAAAAAATCGAAACAAGTAAACCCGAGTGCTGTCTAAAAATCGAAACAAGTAAACCCGAGTGCTGTAATCAAAACAAGTAAACCCGAGTGCTGTCTAAAAAATCGAAACAAGTAAACCCGAGTGCTGTCTAAAAAATCGAAACAAGTAAACCCGAGTGCTGTCTAAAAATTGAAACAAGTAAACCCGAGTGCTGTAATCAAAACAAGTAAACCCGAGTACTGTTTAAAAATCGAAACAAGTAAACCCGAGTGCTGTAATCGAAACAAGTAAACCCGAGTGCTGTCTAAAAAATCGAAACAAGTAAACCCGAGTGCTGTCTAAAAAATCGAAACAAGTAAACACGAGTGTTGTCTAAAAAATCGAAACAAGTAAACCCGAGTGCTGTCTAAAAAATCGAAACAAGTAAACACGAGTGCTGTCTAAAAAATCGAAACAAGTAAAACCAGAGTGCTGTCTAAAAATCGTACCAAGTAAGCCTGAGGGCTGTTTAAAATCGAAACAAGTGAACACGAGTGCTGTCTAGAATATCGTAACAAGTAAGACTGAGTGCCATTTAAAACATCGAAACAAGCGAACACGAGTGCTGTCTAAAAATTGAAACAAGTAAACCCGAGTGCTGTCTAAAAATCGAAACAAGTAAACCCGAGTGCTGTCTAAAAATCGGAACAAGTAAACCCGAGTGCTGTAATCAAAACAAGTAAACACGAGTGCTGTCTAAAAATCGAAACAAGTAAACCCGAGTGCTGTCTAAAAAATCGAAACAAGTAAACCCGAGTGCTGTCTAAAAATTGAAACAAGTAAACCCGAGTGCTGTCTAAAAATCGTACCAAGTAAGCCTGAGGGCTGTTTAAAATCGAAACAAGTGAACACGAGTGCTGTCTAGAATATCGTAACAAGTAAGACTGAGTGCCATTTAAAACATCGAAACAAGCGAACACGAGTGCTGTCTAAAAAATTGAAACAAGTACACCCGAGTGCTGTCTAAAAAATCGAAACAAGTAAACCCGAGTGCTGTCTAAAAAATCGAAACAAGTAAACACGAGTGCTGTCTAAAAAATCGAAACAAGTAAAACCAGAGTGCTGTCTAAAAATCGTACCAAGTAAGCCTGAGGGCTGTTTAAAATCGAAACAAGTGAACACGAGTGCTGTCTAGAATATCGTAACAAGTAAGACTGAGTGCCATTTAAAACATCGAAACAAGCGAACACGAGTGCTGTCTAAAAAATTGAAACAAGTACACCCGAGTGCTGTCTAAAAAATCGAAACAAGTAAACCCGAGTGCTGTCTAAAAAATCGAAACAAGTAAACCCGAGTGCTGTAATCAAAACAAGTAAATCCGGGTACTGTCTAAAAAATCGAAACAATTAAACACGACCGTATGGTGCGTAATGTACGAATGTACGGTGCGTAATGTACGATGCGCAGAGTACTGCGTGTGTTGTACAGAGCAGGTGTATGGTATGAAGGTGTGGTACTGACCGTCGAGCGAGCAGTTCTCGTCGAGCTCATTGGTCTTGAGCAGGTGAGCGAGCGCGTCGAGCGCGCGCTCCTGCTGCGTGGCGTCGGGCAGGGCGCTCGCGCAGCGCAGCAGCAGCTCCGGGGCGCACGCGTCCAGCGCCGCGCTCCACATGCACACGATGCACTGGGGACAACAAAAGACATATCATAAAATCACGCCTATATCCCGAAGGGGGTAGGCAGAGGTGCTAGCACCCATATTTCGCCGGCTTATGTTTAGTCCCAATGTAATAGGTGGCGAGCCTATTGCCATTAACCGTCCACTTATAAACCTGTGATAAATACACACATAACTTCGAAAAGTATCGAAAAGTCATTGGTGTTTGCCATGGTAAAACCTGGGATCGAACCTGAGACCTCGTCTCGGCAGTCCATTGCACATACCACTAGGCTACCGCGATCTGTGACAAGAAAGAAAAAAAGAAAAAAGAAAGACGACCTCTGTGGCGTAGCGGCAGAGAGCATTCGACTGCTATGCAGGGGGCACGGGTTCGATTCCCGCTCATTGCAAATATTTGTATGCATGAATATGTATATTTGCATTGGACTGGGTGATTCTATGTATAATATGTATGTATTTACAAAAAAAAAGTATCTAAGTATGATTATCCGCATTCTAGATTCCATAACACAAGCTAGTTAAGCTATGCTTACCATGGGTCTAGATAGCGTTGTGTAGAATGTGTGGAATATTTGAATATTTAAAAAGATTTCATTTAAGGTAATCACAATGTGTATGCAATAAATACAATTAAAAGTGACATTAGATTACATAGGTAAAACACATTGCGTGAACCCAAATAAGTCTGCTGCTGCGGTCTTCCCATGCGCCTACAATATGGGGTTCTTCAAAAGTGGCATTAGGAGGTTTCTTCAGGGTCGGCAGCGCGAGTGTGACGCCCCTGATGTTGCACGAGTCCATAGGCCACGGTAACCACTTCCCATCAGGTGGGCCGCGTGCTTGTCTGCCACCTAAGTGGTATAAACAAAAAGTCCGACTGGAGAAGTACCTCCGCCCTACAGAATACCGCGGCTATAATAACTTCGTGTTATGTTCCCAGCGGTGAGTAAGGTAGCCAGAGCTCACTGGAGAATTTGTGTTGTCAGTAGGAAGACTAAAGGCTTGTCCTGATTTGTCTTCTACACTGACGGCACAGAAACTCTGTACTTACAGGGTTGGCAGCGCGACTGTGACTCCTCTGGTGTTACAAACGTCCATAGGCCACGTTATCCACTTCCCATCAGGTGGGCCGTGTGCTTGTCTGCCACCTAAGTAGTACATTGGTCGGCAGCGCGAGTGTGACACCCCTGGTGTTGCATACGTCCATAGGCCACGGTAACCACTTCCCATCAGGTGGGCCGTGTGCTTGTCTGCCACCTAAGTGGTATAAAAACAAAGGCCTCATCTCAGCATTTAATGTTGGCTGCTGGTATTCAGACTACTACTTCTTCTGCAGCTTCTTTCTTCTTCATCTTAGCGTTAATACCAGTTGCATCCGAAGCTTTCACCTCGGTGTCTGGGGTCCGCTTTACCAGTCTACCTACAAATTTGGCTGAACTTCGTTATTTTCCGTGAAGCGACTGCGATATGACCTCCACAACCCGAAGGCGATAACGAAGACTATTAATACTGTAGATGGATGGCACTTGGTGGAATTTGTTGTTACACATATTGATAACTCACTTGTACTTTGTGTAAAAAAGTACAAGTGAGTTATCAATATGTGCGATAACGAAGCATTGCAGTTAGATCAGTTGTTGAACTTTTCAGGGTCCCCATAACGATTGCCATAGATGTTGGTATGGCAACCGGGACCGAAGGCTTAACATGCTCTCAGAGGCACGAGCAGACCAATCCAAATACCTATATTCATGCATACAAATATTTGCACTGAGCGGGGATCGAACCCGCGCCTCCTGCGCAGCGCGTTTACTATTAATGACATGTTTTTAATAGACACGACATGTAAGAACATGGCGGTATTCAAAAATGGCGCAAGTAAGTAAATCATTTATTTCTCGAAACTAACGGAACCCGCGCCTCCTGCGCAGCGCGTTTACTATTAATGACATGTTTTTAATAGACACGACATATTAGAACATGGCGGTATTAAAAAATGGCGCAAGTAAGTAAATCATTTATTTCTCGAAACTAACGGAACCCGCGCCTCCTGCGCAGCGTGTTTACTATTAATGACATGTTTTTAATAACCACGACATATAAGAACATGGCGGTATTCAAAAATGGCGCAAGTTAATAAATCATTTACTTCTCGAAATGAACGGTATGTTACTAACGTACATATAACTAGAAGTATACATACATATAATCACGCCTTTATCCTCGGAGGGTTAGACAGGTGAATTAACACCCACATTTCACCAATCATTAAGAAGAATATACATTATACAAAAAAAAAAACTCATACCTGTATCATCTGCAGCTGGTACTCCAACTGACAACGGAAGCTGTACTGCACGGCGGTATGGGTCTTTGTCACCACTTCCCGATCCCACACGTTCACTGGTGGGAACCTGGCGAATATAAGGAACATTCAAATGTCATACATTTTAAATAAGAGTTCTTCCAACATGCAACGTTTCTTTACAACGATGCTCATTTTGATTTACCGAGGGTCCTTTGTTTTACCGAGAGTCATTTTGTTTTACCGATGCTAATTTTTTTTACCTATGCTCATTTTGTTTTACCGAGGGTCCTTTGTTTTACCGAGAGTCATTTTGTTTTACCGATGCTAATTTTTTTTACCTATGCTCATTTTGTTTTAGAGGATCCTTTGTTTCACCGAGGCTCATTTTATTTCCTCGTTGCTAAGTTTGTTTAACCAGTGTTCATTTGGTTATGCCGATACTATTATTGCCCATTTTTTTTTGAGGCTTATTAAAATAAATAAATATGAATATTCTAGTAAGATGCCATTACTTTTTTTAAAGTTTTTGGTGGATTTGCCAAGGTATTGTGATGTTATTATTACATCGGAACACATTTATTATTTCTTAATACTCTCCCTCTTTCTCCCTCACAACTGCAAGGATTTTTTTGTATACTATTTAGATGGCAGACAAGCACACGGCCCACCTAATAGAAAGTAATTACCGTGGCCTATGGACGTGTGCAACACCAAGAGAGTCACACTCTTGCTGCCAACCATGTAAGCATAGAGTTTTTGTACCGACAGTGCAGAAGACAAAGCAGGACAAGCTCTTTAGTCTTCTCACTGACAGCACAAAAACTCTCCAGTGAGCTCTGTCTACCCTACTCACCGGCGGGAACACAACACGAGGTTATTATCGCCGCGGTATTCTGTAGGGCGGAGGTACTTCCCCAGTCGGACTGCTCAATTGGACGGAAATACCGTCGTGTCCTACCTACGGAATGGCGGAGAATCGTGTTGTGGACAATAGGCCTTATGAGTGACTCACCTTTCTCGTATCTGTTCAAGTATGATCTCCGCCTTAGTGTTCAATCTTTGCAACAGTAGTATTAGAAGAATCGCGTCGTGATCACCTGTAACATAATAGAGTGATATTAACATTTCCGCGGTAGCCTAGCGGTATGGGTAACGGACTGCTGAGACGAGGTCTCGGGTTCGATCCCAGGTTTTACCATGGCACACACCAATGACTGTTCGATGCTTTTCGAAGCTGTGTGTGTATTTATCGCAGGTTTATAAGTGACCGGTTAATGGCAATAGGCTCGCCAGTTATTAATGTAATAACATTGGGACCTAAACATAAACTTAATGTGAATGCTAGTACCTCTGCCTACCCCATCTATACTAATATTATAAATAGGAAAGTTTTGTATTTTTGTATGTAACGAATAAACTCAAAAAGTACTGGACCGATTTTAATAATTCTTTTTTCATTAGAAAGCTACATTCTTCGTGAGTAACATAGGCTACTTTTTATCCCGATATTCCCATGGGATCAGGATTTACGCGGGTGAAACCGCGGCGCGGTGCTAGTCGGGGATATAGGCGTGAGTTTATTGTTATGTTATGAACATTTCCTTCGTGTGGTGACGGTGAAAGAATACAAGTATCACTACCCCATCTCATCCGAAGGGTGTCGTAAGAGGCGACTAACGGAACAATACGCAGACGATATCACTGCGAGAGAAGGACAACTCGAAACAAAACCCTGTACCAACCCGCCTGGCCAGCGTGGAAACAGTAGGCCAAAGCCTCCCAACATTGGGAGAGGCCTTTGTCCAGCAGTGGACGATAGCTAGTTGATTGGTTGATCAATGAAACTTTTTACTTAAATACAATTAAACAAATCGTTTACCTACAGTCCCGGGTCCTTTAATCGGGGCGTGAAAAAGCATCTGATGAGACCGCCAAGCCGAGAGCCACCATTGTAACATTGCTTATTGTCTGTAATGGTGACCCTCTTCCCTGACACTTTACCTTTGGCTTACCATCAGGCGAGGATAACTCAAGTTAGCGTGTCCTAGATAAAAAAAAATGATACCTACATACAAATAATCACGCTTCTATCCCCGGATGGTTAGGCAGACGTGTATTAACACTCACATTTCACCTATCATTGTATTCGGTCCCACGTAATAGGAGGTGAGCCTATAGCCTCGAGCCATGCATCTGAGGCGGAGTCTGGGCTGTATATATCTGTCTGATGTTAAACAGCCTCATCCCTTAGTCGCCTTGTACGACACCGCATGGGAAGAGATGGGGTGGTCCACATTCTACTCTGCCGAAAATCATAGGTGAAATGTGGGTGTTACTTCCTACCACTTCGAGAATTTACAGGCGTGAGTTATGTATGTTTGTATGTATGTTTGTACCTAATCTAAAGGAGTAAAGTACCTCTTGATCGTAAGCCACTAAAACTACCGAAGATATAATGATTATAATTACCAGCACTGGTCATAAAGTGATCAGGTAAGCACGCTGCCAGCATATCCGCTCTAGCCCTGGCCTGGGTCAGCTCCAGTGCCCTCAGCTGCAAGTCTATCGACCTGGTGGAAGCTCTAGAAGCGTGGACCAGGGATCCAAGCTCCATGGGGGGTGAGGAACGGGCCTGGACTGGTTCTGGAGTGGACTCCTGTTCTGAGGATATCGCTGGGGAACCTGGAATGGAAAGTATGGGTTAGTAAATAATATGTGCAGGCATCTGTAGTGTTTTTGGGGTCACCCTTGCCTGCAAATATACGTTATGCATGATGTTCGACGCATTAGACAGTGTAGAATTCTATACGGGGTTTGTGGATCAGACTGCAGTCGCTCCAGTAAAAGTCAAGATAAGACTTCACAATTTTTTTTTCATCATTTTTAGGGAGGGTTCTGTACCTCTTAAGGGAAAAAGCGGAATCCTTTTAGGATCACTTCGTTATCCGTCTGTCTGTCTGTCTGTCTGTCAAGAACTTTTTCCCAGGAATAAGTGGAGATCATACTACAGGCTCAAGTCTATTGTATGTACACAAAGAATGGATATATAAAGACACAATTTGGCACAGTTTTGTGACATAACAAATGGCGGCCTTATTGCACAAGGCAATCTCTACCAGGAAACCATGGGATGAAGTGAGTTAGATAAATAGATAGATATCGCGGGCAGCTTCCCGTGTACATATATGTATAACGTCTTGGAACTGTGCAAAAATAAAATATATTACGATTTATGTAGCTTAAGTTATGATGGATCTGCCATGGTATTGTGATGTTAATTTTTTTTTTTTGGAACACTTTCATTACGAGTATTCCTCACACATATCACACACCCCTAACTTCTTAATGCTCTCCCTCTTTTTTTTTTTTTTTTACGTGCGCAAAATCCCCACGGATACCTCCCCACCGGAGCCGGTGGAGGGGGTTATGTCGGACTGAGGTTGACAGGCATATCCCTCGCACCCCGGCCGACGAATGCTCTCCCTCTTACTCCCTCACGACCACAAGAGATTTTTTTATACCACTTAGGTGGCAGACACGGCCCACCTGATGGAAAGTAGTTGCCTATGAACGTGCGCAACACCAACCGTGTGTCGACCCCCTAATACTCTTCTTGAAGAATATATTGTAGTCGCTTCACACTTTGGTTTTCTCGTGCACAAAATCCCCACGACTCCCCTACACAGCTAGAGACGGCGAGGGGTAATTATGTCGGACTCGAACCGACTAAAACGCACGCCGTCTGTGGGTCGTAGATTGCCAGAGGTGAGGTTTCCGGAGATATATCTCCCGCAAGTCTCTTGACACTGATTGTACAGCATCAGATTAATATTTACTAGCAAAATACTGTAAATGATCGCTATACCAAAAGCTTCAATTTTATATTAGCCATCACAGAGCTCAAATAGTTGTAAGCATTTAGAGTGATCAAATATCTTCGCAATCAATTCTCCATAATAGTGTAATACTCTGCTATCTTACCCCTTATTTTCACCAAGAAACAAGTTGTAAACTTGCTTGACATAAAACTTGTTGAAAACTTGTAGAAGACTAGTCAAAACACAATACATGTGTTTCATACATGTATTGAGACTGTCTAACCCCTCGTTTACACCACGAATCAAGTTGTAAACCAAGTTGTAAACTTGTTTATAAAAGACTTGTAGAAAACTAATCAAAACACAAAACTTGTTTTATACATGTATCTCAGATACCTTTTTATTTCACATAGTATGTATAGCCAACAAGTTGTAAACAAGTATAAAACACATTTGCGTTCAAACTGTAGCCTGTGAGATATTGCAACTTGTCAAATACATGTTTTATACTTAGGTCTAAACGAGGGGTTAGACACTTTTTCGTTCACATAGTATGTATAGACAACAAGTTGTATACAAGTATACAACAAATTTGCGTTCACACTGAAGCTTGTGACATATTGCGACTTGTCAAATACATGTTTTATACTTAGTTAAAGTTATAGTTTATATCAATTATTCATAATAATATATTATATATTATGGATAATTGATTGCTAAGATGTTTTGGCCGCTCTGGATGCTGGATAGATACAACTATTTAATTTAATATAAAATTGGAATTTTGGTATTAATTTATTTGGAGTACTTTGCTCGTCCATTTCGATCAGACGCTGACTGTACCACTCACCTTGCTTAGACTCGAGTTGAGCTCGAATCTCGTTGTACTGTTCCGTCATCTTCTGCACCAGTTCTCTAAACTTCAGGATGGTGGAGTCGCGGTCCATTATCGTTTCTAGAGCCGCTTCTCTTTCTCTTATCGCCTGAAAGTGGAGTTTGCATTTATTGACTCTATTTTAACCGATTGCCAAGGAAGGGTAATTTTTTTTGTATTCTTTTCGAACAAGCTCATGAAATTTAATTGAAATTTAATTTAAATGAGGCTATTGATAAATTACTTGACTTGAATTTCAATTACTTTTTTCAAAACATTCTACACAACGCTATCTAGACCCATACTTGCTTGTGTTATGGAATCTAGAATGCGAATAAACATACTTAAATACTTGTTTTAATCATATATAAAAACACCCAGACCAATGCAAATATACATATTCTTGAATACAAATATTAGCATTGAGCGGGAATCGAACTCACGCCTCCTGGGTAGCAGTCGAATCTTCTATCCCTACTCCACAGTGGCCGTACTTTACGATCGAGAGGTCCCGACATAGAATCCTGAAGGCCTAAGTCTCGTAATAAAAAATCACACAGTCTGTGGGTCGTTGTTGGTAGCCAGAGGTGAGGTTGACAGGCATATCCCTCGCACCCCGGCCGACAAAGGACCATGTCTCTTGATCAGGCCCTCCTCGGGGGTGGGGACCACAGGATCCCCAACGCGTCCCCTATATCGCATCCCATTATACGACGATCCCGTGGCTGTGTCTCCCAATGGGTGACAGGCGACTTCCCTCGTCACCCCCAGGCCTGCGCTCATGGGGGCGACTGAGGTCATTCTGCGACCTCTGACGCTCGAGTTGCCTCAGTTCGCGGGTAACGTTCCTTTCTTAACAAATAGCTAGAATTTTGTTTAATTGGAGAGGTTAGGAGGAATATTTGTAATTTTTATTTATCGGTCAAGTGTGATTCAGGCTCGCGCACTGAGAGTTCCGTACAAAATTAAATGGAGGGACGAACTCCTGCTAGATAAAAGCCACGTATCTTTTGTTGGCATTGCCTTAGAATGTTGAATTATCACAGTATAAATTTCAACTTTATGCTTTTACGCATTCTACCTGAGAAAAAGGTCTTGACAGATAAACTGACAGACAACGATCTATGGAATGACATTTTAAAGCATTTAGTATGCTAACTATTCAAATAGATTAAGATATAGAAAAAAATTAATCCCGCCTAAACCGATTCATCTTATTCTGTATCTTAATCGATTTGTACGATCTATGGATCTACGGAACAGACCCTGTAAGAGTTCCGTTCTTCACTTTGAGGTACGGAAAAATAAAAAACAAGATGGCGCCACGGCGTATAGCTTATATCTCAACTTACTTCTCTCGTATTGGCGTGTGCCATCTCCAACTCTTCGCGCAGATCCATCTCCAGCTCGCGGTTGGACTCGACAAGCTGCTCGTGTACTTCTTGAAGGGCCTCCAGCTCTGACACGTCCTGTTTTAGTTGTTCCACCTGGAAAACGAGAAGAAAATAGTAAGAAGAATGTGTTAAGGATATCTTATCTTATATTATCTGCCAGTGGCGAGGTCTACGTGTGAAAAATCCCCACGGACACCCCCCGCCGAAGCCGGTGGGAGAGGTTATGTCGGATTCGAACCGACTATAACGCACAGCGCCTGAGGGTCGTTGATGGTTGCCGAAGGTGAGGTTAACAGGTATATCCCTCGCAGCCCGGCCGACCCAAGCCATCTCTCTCGATCTGGTCCTCCTCAATTGCTGCCGGTTTGTTACTGCTTTCTCTGTGTGAGAGAGTACGAGACTAAGCGATCTGTTTTTTTTTCTTTATACCACTTAGTTGGCAGACAAGCACACGGCCTACCTGATGGGAAGCGGTTACCGTGGCCTATGGACGTATGCAACACCACTTATAAACCTGGTCTCTGGTATAAAAGTCATTGGTCTGTGCCATGGTAAGACCTGGAATCGAACTCGAGACCTCGTCTCAGAAAGTGTAATATTTTTTTAAATGTAGGACGCCAATTTGACTTCACCTCGCCTGATGTAATCTAAAGGCAAAGTCTCAGGAAAGAGACCATCACAGAAAAGTAGCATATTACAATACAAAACAACCAAAAAATACAGATATAAATATAAAATAACCTGGTCTTCCAATGCCATCTTCTTCTCAGCCAGCTGTTCCACCATTTCTTCGGCCCCCAGTGCCGCGTCCACCTGCTCGCGAAGGTCGGCCACTTGAGCTTCCAGCTCCTCAACCCTGGAAGACAGCTTCTCTTTCGTACGGGACAGTTCTGCTATTTCCGACCTGTATTGCTCCAAATCCTGAAAATGTAACCGATATCAATTGGATAAAATTGTTAAATGATATGTGAGAATCACATATTGATAACTCACTTGTACTTTTCCACATTACTTTATTGCTTATTACAACTGGAAGGTTTACCTTTGAGGATGCCCTAAGGCGAAACCGGTCAGGTGTAATAAGCAATAAAGTAATGTGGAAAAGTACAAGTGAGTTCTCAATATGTGTAACAACAAATTCCACCAAGTGCCATCAATCTACAGTATAAATAATATGTGAGAATTGTGATTGCATGAATATTCTATCCGTATTAGTCTGGTTGTGCCTCGGAGGGCACGTTAATTCCTCGGTCCCAGTTGCCATACCAACATCTATAGCAGTCGTTACGGGTAATTGGAGCCCTAAAAGGTCCAACAACTGCTCTAACTGCAATGCTTAATTATCGTTATAAGGGTTTGGAGGTCTGATGGTAGTCGCTTCACGGAAAATATAAATATAATAAATTTTGGTAGGAGGTAGGACACGGCGGTATATCCGCCCAATTGAGCAGTCCGACTGGGGAAGTACCTCCGCCCTACAGAATACCGCGGCTATAATAACTTCGTGTTGTGTTCCCAGCGGTGAGTAGGGTAGCCAGAACTCACTGGAGAATTTGTGCTGTCATTGGGAAGACTAAAGGCTTGTCCTGGTTTGTCTTCTAAACTGACGGCACAGAGACTCTACCTACAGGGTTGGCAGCGCGAGTGTGACTCCTCTGGTGTTACACACGTCCATAGGCCACGGTAACCACTTTCTATCAGATGGATCGTGTGCTTGTCTACCGCAATGCGGTTAGACTGGAAGAGACGAAGAGGCCCATCACAGATTGAAATTAAAAATTGTTTTAATTTCAATCTGTGATGGGCCTCTTCATCATTAATGGATTTTTATTGTACTTTTTTATACAACTTAGGTGGCAAACAAGCACATGGCCCACATGATGGAAAGTAGTTACCGTGGCATATGAGCGTGTTCAATATCAGGGTAGTCACACTCGTGCTGCCGACCCTATTAGCACAGAGTTTCTGTGGCGTCTGTGTAGAAGACAAAGCAGGGCAAGCCTTTGGTCTTCTCACTGACAGCACAAAAACTCTCCAGTGAGCTCTGGCTACCCTACTCACTGCCGAGAACACAACACGAGGCCACGGTAGTCTGTAGGGCGGGAATACCGTCATGTTAACTCATGTCCTACCTCCTACCATTCATTCATATGCATTAAAGACAACCCTGGAAGTGAAGTCCATCGCGATTCAACTCCAGCTTGTAATTCGCTCAGTATTCATTAGGTCTATTATGCCAGATCCTTTATATATAACATAACATAAACTCACACCTATAACTCCGAAGGGGTAGGCAGAGGTGGTAGCACCCACATTTCGCCAGTTTATATTTGGTACCAATGTAATAGGTGGCGAGCCTATTGCCATTAACCGGGCACTTTTAAATCTGCGATAAATACACACATAACTTCGAAAAGCATCAAAAAGACATTGGTGTGTGCCATGGTAAAACCTGGGATCGAACCCGAGACCTCGTCTCAGCAGTCCATTACCCACACCACTAGGCTACCGCGGTTTTCCTTTATACATACATAAAATCACGCCTGTTTCCCATAGGGGCAGGCAGAGATCACGGATCTCCATTTGCTACGATCCTGCATGACATACTACTCTCGCTTCATTCACTCTCATTACATTCTTAATGCATGCTCGTCGGTTTAGGGTACTCCTGACCTGCCCCTTTTCTAAAACTTCCCCGATTTGGTCCAGGTATGTGCGCCTAGGTCTTCCCCTTCCGATCCACACCCTATATATATTGATAAAAAATGTACATACCTTATGCATCTTCTGCATCTCATGCTTATCGTGCGCGGAGAGGTCTCTCAGACGCACTAGCGTGTCCCTCAGACGCACATTCTGTTGCTGCATCTGTCTCATCTCGTAACCAGTAGCGCCAGACTCTACGTACGGGTGCTCTGTCAGCGCACCGCACACACATACCATGTTATATAAAAGTGGGGGACGGTACCCTCTGTCTGTCTGTCATAATGTCAAGAAGGAAAAGAGAAGATTGGAATAAAAGAGAAGTAACTTAAGTCTTACGGTGTGGGGATCCTAATGAGGACATAAGAGCTTGAATATAGAAGGGAACAGAAGAAAGAGAGGAAATGTAATTCAACTATACACGTTTAAAAAGAGGTCTAATACACCTTTATGGTGTCACACTAAGACCGTGAAGATAACAGGAAACAGAAGAAAAAAACGAGAAAGAAAGTCTTCGATTTTTTTTATACAACTTAGGTGGCAGACAAGCACACGGCCCACCTGATAAATAGTGGTTACCGTGACCTATAATCGTATGTAACACCAGGAGAGTCACATCCGTGCTGCCTACCCTATAAGAACAGAGATTGTTTGTGCTGTCAGTGCAGAACACAAAATCAGGACAAGCTTTTGGTCTGCCCACTGACAGCACAAAAACTCTCCAGTGGGCTCTGGCTACCCTACTCACCGCCGGGAACAAAACACGAGGTTATTATAGCCGTGGTATTCTGTAGGGTGGAGGTACTTCCCCAGTCGGACTGCTCAATTGGGACGTGAGGTGGGTGAGACCTTGAAAGAAAGAAAGGAAAGTTTTCCAATCTTTAACCTTCGAAATGAGGTCTATAAACCCACCCGTATGGGACCCCACCAAAACTTTTTAGTCAGTGTACGATGGGTTGTTATCATTACTTGGGTATATTTCTGCAACTGAGAACTAGTGGAAGCTACTGCTTCCACTAGTTCTCAGTTGCCATCCGCACACGGTGCAAAACATTCGATCAAGAACCAAGCGGTTCGGAGACTCTTTCCTCTGTCGCACCATTAAGGCCTGGAATTCATTACCAGCTCACGTGTTTCCTTCTTCCTACAATCCCGGGTCCTTTAAGCGGGGCGTGCAAAAGCATATGATGAGGCCGTCAAGCTGAGTGTCACCATTGTCACACGATATGTGTGAGTAATGGTGACCCTCTTTTCTGGGACTTTGCCTTCAGCTTACCATCAGGCAAGGCGAAGTCCAATTGACGTGTCTTATATAAAAAAATAAAAAAAAAAGTTGCAGACTCGGCCTGACATTTTAGTTATACCACTTAGGTGGCCACACGGACCACCTGATGGAAAGTGGTTACCGTGACCTATGAACATGTGCAACACCAGAGGCGTCACACTCGTCGGCGACATGCGACCAACATGAGGTACTTATGGTGCCGCGGTGTGAGGTATGCCTTAAGCAATCTCACACTGAAGACCCAAGATTGCGTGCGGATTTAGTCGGTTTGAGTCCGAAATAACAGCCCCCGCAGGGCACCGGGGGATTTTTTTTATTCTACGTAGTTGGCAGACAAGCACACGGTCCACCTGATGGAAAGTGGTTACCGTGGCCTATGGACGTGTGTAACCACCAAGGGACTCACAACTGGCGCTGCGAACCCTGTAAGCACAAGAGTTGCTGGACAAGCCTTTGGTCTTCCCACTGACAGTACAAAAACTCTCCAGTGATGTGAAGCCCGTGATTATCGCACAGAAAAAAGGAATATTAAATATAAACAAAAAGAAAGTTTAATGTCATTGTCATCGAGGGGTTAATAAAACACAAAACATAAAATAAAAATTAGAAACAAACATGCTACATTTAACATACAAAGACTTAACACATTCACATTTAATATATAGATATTTATTTAATATATTACATTTAAAGGGTGTACCATAGCCTGCAGGGTTATATATAACTAGTTATGTGACAATATAATATATATTACTGGTTAGTTTTTTGATACCCTTTTCATTCGCATAAGTTTTTATGTCCTAATTTGCATTGACATAATTTTAAAGGCATACTTTGATATTGTTTTTACGAGTATGCTAGTACATACTGTTGAGGTGGGCATATTAATTTTGAATGGCATATTATTCACTAGTATAATAATCCGATAGGAAAAGACGTGATTTTATGTGTATATTATACAACAGCCATAAAAATACATATATAATCACGCCTTTATCCCCGGAAGGTTAGGCAGAGGTGTATTAACACCTACATTTCATCAGTCGGTAAATTCGGTCCCACGTAATAGGGGGTGAGCCTATTGCCGTTTTCCGGGCACTATTGTTAACTCAAACCATGTAAATGATGCTGACTCTGGGCTGTACATATCTCTCTGATGTTAAACAGCCCTATCCCTTAGTCGCCTTGGACGACACCGCATGGGAAGAGATGGGGTGGTCCAAATTCTATTTTGCCGAGAGATTCTATAATGCGTGGGGCATTATAAAATCATCAGAACAGTCATAAAATGCTCTGTTTAAAATGCAATTAAAATATTATGCAACGTTAGAAACATTAGTTCTTATGCCAAAAAAATATACCGAATTAACTTTATGCGTAAAGATCATAAGAAAAATAAAAGTATGCCGTTTAAATTATGACATTAACTTTTTGCTATCCATTTTATGTGAAGCAGTTACAGCCAGCACCAGTCAATATAATACCACCACCACCCATAATTCCACCATGCAATTTCTGATACGAGTCCATATTTTTCTACCTATGAATTTGTATATCATCAGCGCTAGGTCTGTATATTATGCCATGTGAGATCATATACTGCAAGACCGGCTTTTTTACTAATTCCACATGGATTTTCACTACTATAACTTCTATACCAGAATCAAAAGTAGCGATCCACGAACACATCAATTAATGACATTCGCGAAATCACAGAGAAAGACATACTCTCTTGGAACCCACAACAAAATTAATCAAAAGTAAATAAGGCTGAGCATTTTCAAATATTCCAATTTATTTTAATTTAATGTCGCAGTCCATAGCTGGACACAGGCCTCTCCCAATGTTGGGAGGCTTTGGCCTACTGTCTCCACGCTGGCCAGACGGGTTGGTACAGGGTTTTATTTCGAGTTTTCCTTCTCTCGCAGTGATATCGTCTGCGTTAGTCGCCTCTTAAGACACCCTTCGGATTGGATGAGGTGGTGATACTTGTGTTCATGGAATACTGTATTTTAATGTACTTATTTTTATATCTTATACGATAGTGTTGAGCCCCTTATAAGCGAGTCCAACTCACCCTTCACTATTTAGTCGTTTACACTTTTACCCAAATATATATCGAAAAAGCAGTGAATGTGCCAAGTTCATGCTTATTTACAAAAGAAATGTAACTAAATGTACTTAATTTATACATGTATATACATATGATATACTATATGACCTCAATCCCAAAGCATATAAAAATACGTACACATTTTAACTGTGTATGCAGCTCTATAAATATAAATAATAATATAATGTTAACAACATATATATAAATAATAGTAAATAATAATAAAAGCGCGTAGACATTATAAATTATATAATTTTTAGATTTGTGTGTGCCTGTGCTCTGTTCAAATGTTATGTCTTTGCATTATCCGCATTCACCGGTCAATGTACGGAATTGCCATTCAGTTGGTCAATTTGATTATAGTAATTACAGAGCTCTATCATACTGTATTATTATTCATAAAAATAAAAGCATTTAGCACATGAATATATGAACTAAAGAAAACTTCTTGCCCGGATCTTGTACCTATAGAAAAGCAGTAATTCAGAAACAGGTTTCATTGACCGGTCAATACGCAAAAATTACACCAATATTAATAATTATTTATGGAAGCAACTTTATTATGTTAATTCTTATAAAATATTTGGCTAAACATTTTCCTTTATTAATTGGAAAAATATTTTTCTAAACCAGGGTTTCTCAAAGTTTACTATCCAGTCGGTCTTATCGGTGTAGATTGACTATAGTTTGGCATATCTGGCATACTGGCATATGGGCTACGTTTTAAGTCGGGTATAGATTTCCAGGGGTGTGTGGACACGGGAACCCGCGTTTTACTATGGAAAACTATTGTTTGTCTTATTTATAGTCAGATTTAATAGTTTTGACAATCTAACCCCCTTTTTTCACGAAGATACAAGTTATAAACTTGTTTGATTCAAAACTAAAAAGCTAAAAGCCTTATTAAAGAAATCGGATAGAGGCTCATCGAGGCGACCGGTGACACTCGTTCCGGTTCGTTCCTGGTCCAAAGGCTGTCCATCGCCATCCAACGTGGCAACGCAGCAAGTGTTATGGGCACTTTTGCACCGGGAGCGATCAGGGGCGGGTTATTTGATTAGTAGTTTTGACATATTGTATTGTAATAAATGTATTCGATGTAAAAAAAATTTAATACATTATAATATTTATAAATTCAATTAAAAAAAAAAAACTTATTAAAAACTTGTAGAAGGCTAGTCAAAACACAATATTAGTTTTATACATGTATCTCAGATACTTTTTCGTTCACAAAGTATGTATAGCCAACAAGTTGTAAACAAGAATAAAACACTTTGCGTTTACACTGAAGCCTGTGACATATTGCAACTTGTCAAATACATGTTTTATACTTAGGAAAAAAAAACCGCGGTAGCCTAGTGGTATGGGAAATGGACTGCAGACACGAGGTCTCGGGATCGATCCCAGGTTTTACCATGGCACACACCAATGACTTTTCGAAGTTATCTGTGTATTTATCTCAGGTTTATAAGTGCCCGGTTAATGGCAATAGGCTCGCCACCTATTACATTGGGACCTAAACATAAACTGGTGAAATGTGGGTGCTAGCACCTCTGTCTACCTCTTCGGGGATATAGGCGTGAATTTATGTTATGTTATACTCAGGTGAAAACAAGGGGTTATTGAGGTATAGCCATATGTTATAGTTTGAGAAACCCTGTTTTATACCATGTCAAACCCATTAGACTCCAAGAAACTATACTTAAGTATTTTAGTTTTATTATAAGCAAATTGAAAAGGCATAGACATATTTTTTTTTAAATATACAATTTTCCAGTACAATTTTGGTATTTTTTACCACATAATCAATAATTTTTTTGAAGGTATAAAGAACACCTATAAATAGTTAGGAAAAGTAGTTTTGACAAACACATGACCCACCTGATAGAAAGTGGTTACCGTGACTTATGGGAGTATACAACATCCGGGTAGTCACACTCGTGCTGCCGATCCTCTAAGAATATAGAGGTTCTGTGCCGTCAGTGCAGAAGACAAAGCAGGACAAGCCTTTGGTCGTCCCACTGACAGCACAAAAACTCTAGTGTGATCTGGCTACCATACTCACCGCCGGAACACAACACGAAGTTATTATGGCTGCGGTACTCTGGTCTATACAGAATAGATAAATTTTCACTTTGAACTTGACTTGACCCTGCTTACCCTTTCGGGGATTTACAGCCGTGAATTTATATGTATAAATCTAAGAATATGTCTATACCTTTCTAAAACCGGTAAATGCCCCAGAAATATCAAACCAAACTCACGTATATTTCCCCCAGCCTCCATCTCCGCCTTCATCAGCTGCAGGTCCAGGGTAGCTTCCTCCAGTTTCTCCCTGCACTGCTCCAGCTCCATCTGGAGCGCCTCAGCCCGTTCCTCAGCCATCTCCTTGTCCAGAGCTGCCATTTCAGTAGCTTCCTGGAGTTCCGCTGTCTCATCGTTGTGGACTTCTAGAGCCTCTTGGGCTTCGCGGATCTGAAAGGGAATCACATCACTTATGTGGCAGACAAGCACACAGCCAGCGTTGGGCTAATTTTAATTGCAACTAACATAAATACATATAATCACGCCTTTATCCTCGACGGTTAGGCAGAGGTGAATTAACACCCACATTTCACCAATCATTAAATTTGGTCCCACGTAATAGGAGGTGAGACCATTGCCGTCATCCAGGCACTATTGATGACTCGAGGCACGCATCTGAGGCTGAGTCTGGGCTGTATATATCTGTCTGATGTTAAACAGCACTATCCCTTAGTCGCCTTGTACGACACCGCATGGGAAGAAATGGAGTGGCCCAAATTCTACTCTGCCAGGAACCACGCAGCTCCATAAATACATATTCATGCATACAAATATTTGCACTGAGCGGGAATCGAACCCGCGCCCCCTGCATAGCAGTCGAATGCTCTACCGCTACGCCACAGAGGTCGTTGATTCAAATTCAATGTCAGACAAGCACAAGTCCCACCAGATGATGAGGAGATTAAATAACCCCTACCTCCTGTTTAGCCCTCTGCAAGTCACGCTGCAACTGCGCTTGCGACTCCATTATCTTGGACTTGAACTCGTTTGCCTGGTCAAGCTGGAGTCGGACTCGCTCGAACTCGCGCAGTTTCTCCCTGTCCTCCGACCTACGGACTTTTAGGGTCTCGAGCTTCTCTTTCAGGTCTTCTACTTCAGTCTTTAGGGTTGTAATCTGGAAAATAAATATATAGTTTTAGATCACAAGTGGGTTATGATGGGGCCTCACCTAGAACTTTAGGAGATCAATCTAACCTAAAATCCATTACTACTGATTGGCGCCCTACAGAATACCGCGGTTATAATAACTTCATGTTGTGTTCCCGGCGGTGAGTAGGGTAGCCAGAGCTCACTGGAGAGTTTGTGCTGTCACTGGGATGACTAAAGGCTTGTCCTGCATTGTCCTCTACACTGACGGCACAGAAACTCTGTGCTTACAGGGTCGACAGCGCGAGTGTGGCTTCTCTGGTGTTACACACGTCCATAGGCCACGGTAGCCACTTTCCATCAGGTGGGCCGTGCGCTTGTCTGCCACCTAAGTGGTAAAAAAAGTTCTAGCACAGATATTTTTTTTTTTAAGATTCTTCAATTGAATAAAATTTTAAAACATTAATTAGGTTAACTATTCAAATTGATAAAGATAGAAAAAATCGAGTATTGGTAGATGGCTCCCACCATCTCCGCAAGACATACATACATATAACCACGCCTTTTTCCCCGGAGGGTTAGACAGAGGTGAATTAACACCCACATTTCACCAATCATTGAATTCTGTCCCACGTAATTAAGGGGTGAGCCTATTGCCGTTCCGGGCTTTATTGTTGCCTCAAGCTATGCATCTGAGGCTGAGCCTGCGCCGGATACATCTGTCTGATGTTAAACAGCCCTAACCTTTAGTCGCCTTGTACGACACCGCATGGGAGGAGATGGGGTGGTCTAAATTCTACTCTGCCGGGAACAATGCAGCATTTCTACTCTGCCGGGATTTCGATGGCTTCAAGCGAGATTAGATGGCTCAGTAGTCAGAGCATCGTCCTTGTAAGGTAAAGGTCGCGAGTTCTAATTCCGCCTGAACCGCCGCAAAAATTTTACTATCTGAATAGATTACAATATTTAAACCAAAATTATTAATATTCCATCTAACCTCTCCAGCTAAGACACTTTTCGATTTTAAGACCAACTCCTTAACCACTAAGCTACAGACGCTTTGACTTTTTTCTCGAGATTGGGGGGCCAGACGAATGTCACTCCCTTGAAAGTTATCAATCAAATCAAATTAGCCCACCGCAGTCCACTGATGTTCTGATGAGCTCTTCCAATTAGTCCCACCCTCCCCTTTCCTACACAGGACAACACGTGCAGGTCTTAGATGTCACCCGCACACGGTGCAGAACATCCGATCAAGAACCAAGCTGTTCGGAGACTCTTTCCTCTGTCGCACCATTAAGGCCTGGAATTCATTACCAGCTCACGTGTTTCCTTTTTCCTACAGTCCCGGGTCCTTTAAGCGGGGCGTGAAAAAGCATATGATGAGGCCGTCAAGCTGAGTGTCACCATTGTCACACGGTATGTGTAAGTAATGGTGACCCTCTTTTCTGAGACTTTGCCTTGAGCTTACCATCAGGCAAGGCGAAGTCTAATTGACGTGTTCTAAATAAAAAAAGAAAAAGAAAAGACCTTTTCCAATTTGCGCCATTTTTTCCGATCCTCTGCCTTCCGCATCCAGTCTGTCCCAGCCACCTTTTTCAGGTCGTCCGTCCATCTGGTTAAGTGCGTCCTACCTCACCGTGAAAGTTATTATAATCTAAATTTCAAAGGTCGGTCCCGAGTTCGAATCCTGGCAATTACACAAACGACGTGAACCCAATCCTAACACAAGCAATTTAGTTTAGCTGAAGAGATTAGCGGGGACACTAGTTTTGGCTAATGTTCCTAAAAAATCATTACCTCTTGTTGAGCCTGTATGTTTGCAATCTTATCCTCCACAGACGACGACACAGGTTGAGGCGACGTGATGCTCTGCCCTGGAGTATACTGAGGAGTCAGGGTTTCCACAAAACCAGTCTGGAAACAGAACAACCAAGACTTACAATACTATATCTTAAAAGATTTATTTACAACACTCTCATATATCAAATAAGTATAAAATAATGTTTATAAACTTGTATTGATAAGTCTTTTTGTTTGATAAATAAGTCAATTATTGAACTGCGATTGTCAAATTGCAAGTCACTATTAATAAAATGATTAGATTTAATGTTTTAATTATTAAAAGTTAATAATAAACTGTTACGAGTTTGACAATAGTTGTAAGAGTTTGACGATTATAACAGACAGTTATTAGAGTTTGACGACTGTAACAGACAATACTCGTTTGAGTTTGACGACTGCAACAGACCATAGTTGTTAAGAGTCTGACGATTATAACAGACAGTTGTTAGAGTCTGACGACTGTAACTGATAATGGTTGTTAGAGTTTGACGGTTATAACAGACAGTTGTTAGAGTTTGACGACTACAATAGACAATAGATGTTAAGAGGTTGAGGACTGTAACAGACAATAACTGTTAAGAGATTGACGACTGTAACAGACAATAGTTGTTACAATTTGACGACTGTAACTGACAATAGTTGTTAGAGTTTGACGACTGTAAATGACAACAGTCAACAGAGATCAACTAAATTTCAACCAAGATATGTGAGAGTTTGTAGACACACTAGTATCATATATTCCTTGGTAGTGACATACCTCTACAAAAGCCGATCTCTTGGGCGTGTCGGGTGAGGCGGCCCGCTCCGTCGTCGGCGACGCGTACGACGTAAGCGACTGGCGACTGCTCGCCAGAGACGTACGCGAACTGGAATATTTGGGCCTACATCAGGTTGGTTACCGGTCTAGCTGGGTTGTGATGTGTGCTTTGATGACAAGATTGTGGTTTGTTCAGAGTCGGTGACGAATTTTTTTGTAGTCAGTTAAAATAAAACCATGGTTAAACTTCAGACAGTTTAATTTTGGAGGTCAAGTTGAAATAAGAGTGTGTATTATACATAGAAAAGATTGGAAGAACGAATGAGGCAATAAATTATGATGAATGAATCATAATGTATTTGCACTTTTATCGAATATTTTTTAGAGGTTTTGTGTTAAGTAACTTTGCTATCACAAATTTTTAGTTATTATATATATATTACAAATAATAATTTTTTTATACCACATAAGTGGCAGACATGCGGCCCACCTGATGGAAAGTGGTTACCGTGGTCTATGGACGTTTGTAACACCAGATGAGTCACAGTTGCGCTGCCAAGCCTGTAAGTACAGAGTTTCTGTGCCATCAGTGTAGAAGACAAAGCAGGTCAAGCCTTTAGTCTCCCCACTGAAAGCACAAATTCTCCAGTGAGCTCTGGCTATCCTACTCACCGCTGGGAACACAACACGAAGTTATTATAGCCGCGGTATTCTGTAGGGCGGAGGTACTTCCCCTTTCTGACTTAGTGACTGACAGTTAGTTTGTAACTATTTTTTCCATTCATAGGTAAATCACAGAAAGAAAATATTGCTTTTTAATTAATTAATACTGGTCACAATTTATAGCACACATTTTTAATAATGTAAGTCTACTCATGTTGAATAGACATGCTAAAATATTGATGTAACTTTAGACTCAGAACAATATCTTGTCAGATGCACATATCATCAACCCAGTACTGATGAAAGCACTTACCGCCATAAGACGTAAAAAAAACACAACAATTTATATAGTGGTAATGTATGGACGCGTAAAACACCATGCTCGTGAACAACCATGCATCTAATACAATTAACTGAAAACTAGAAGCACATGGAAATTACATAAATTTTGAAATGAATTTGACAACACTCATAATTATGTTCTTTTTTTTAATAACGATTGAGATGGGAAATCTTATCAGTAAATCATAAAATTAGTTTAAGTTACAGTGAAGTGACCGGTCAATGTCAAAAGTACTTTTGATTGAAAAAAAAAACAGTGAAAAGTATTTTTGACCAAACTGTTTGGTCAAAAGTACTTTAGTGTGAAAATTAATATAAAAATAAGGATTTTTTTTCGGATTTCTCTACTCAATCATTATTTGATACAAATTATATTAATTATTCTAAAATAAACATTCACTACATAAAAATCATGTTTTCTTCTCTGTCTTCTGACAGTAAGTCCTAATATCTAAATGCTCTGACCAGAAGAATAAAAAACTAGGTGATTTAAATTAATATAACTGGTCTACTGAACTTTGACAGTAGGTGTTCGGTATTTTTGTAAACAAAAATATGGTGGCTTAGCCGTTGTACCATAATTTTCTATTATTAATTTTGGTGTTAAGTACGCATCACATTGTGAATTATATCTGAGTATTTATACAGTTGATTGATGGCACTTGGTGAAATTATTGCACATATTGAGAACATGCTTGTACATTTCCTCATTATTATTAATTGTTATTAGATTAGAATTGTTATTTAATTGTTTACAAAGAAACATTTGAGCATGCCGTAAGGCGAAAACGGTCAGGTCTAATAACAATTAAAAATAATGTGGAAAAGTACAAGTGAGTTCTCAATATATGTCTGAGTAATTAAATGATTAATGAGTGATTTCAGTGATCTTCTCAAACCGGTAAATGTCAAACGGTCACTCAGCGCGGTTATGACTAACAGGATCATTATGATCTGATACATTGGTGACATTTCACGTATCAGAAATTGTGTCAACATTTTGTTTAGCATATTTTTTTTAATATAGAACACGTCAATTAGACTTCACCTTGCCTGATGGTAAGCTCAGAAAAGAGGGTCGCCATTACTTACACATTTCATTACTAAACAAAATGTTGACACAATTTCATCCATCAGACCAGACCATCAAATACATTAAACACCGAACTTTGGACTCGACGCTAAGTATTTAGTTTAATAAAATTGTAGCACCATTTATTGTTTTATTTTTCTAATCAGAGTACGCACGTAAGCTAATAATAAAGCGAGACAGACAGACAAGCAAGTACTTCGACATACACAAGTATTTGTCAAATAAGATATAACTCTATTCTAAAAAAAAAAAAAAAAAAAAAAAAAAAAAAAAAAAAAAAAGCTTGGACTATACATGATATAAAAAAATATATAGTTATAAATCTACTTCCAAAGATTAATTAAATTGCCCTTATTTCTATTCGATATTCAAAAACAGTACTTCCTAAATGCTATCCATTTTGATGATAAATTTCGTATTACTTTATTACAGCTGTCACTTTTTTAAAATGTAATAAAAGTGTTTGTTAGTGTTTAATGTTGTCTCATTCATACACACAAAAATCGTAACATTTGGATTTGTCATTCCTAAAAAAATGCAAGAATGTTAGTACTGAAAATTGGGTTTCTTCCAATTTCTTCAAAAAAAACGACAATTTCATATGTAGCCACCTATTATTTAAATTGTGAACAGAGGATTTCAATCATAAATAATTAAAAATTTAATGTTTATTATTCTCAGATTATATGGCAACTAATATTCAAATTCATGTCGTTACTAATATATCGTCGTGAGTTTTAGTCGGTTCGAGTCCTATATAACCTCTCCCACCGGCTCCGGCGGGTAGGGGTATCCATGGGAATTTTTCGCATGTTAAAAAATGGCATTAATTTCTTTGGAAGTCGATAAAATATTGTTGATTTTTTTCAGCCACATACAATATTTTTAGTGTTGAGTACTAGGAGAGGGGCACAACAGTCGGCATGACATAGGGTACCCAACTAAAGTAAACCACGGGGGGGCTTTAAACTCACAGGTAATTTAACCATTAAAGTTACTCAATGGTGAAAGCTAAAATTATTATAGTGGCAAGATTGAAGTTCATCACAAATTTTATAATATTGTTTATATTTTTAACGATATCACATAAATTATTTAGTAACAAACAAATATGTGGCCACACCTGCATAAATTAAGATGTAAAATATTTTACTGAACGTTAAATCATGATGTCACTAATTATAAATGTACTGAATATAAGAAAAAAAAATAATTGCAACTCCAACTGCGTCAAAGTAATTTCGTTTAATAATTATTTTTTATATCACTTAGGTGGCAGACTAGCACACGGCCCACCTGATGGGAAGTGGTTACCGTGGCATATGCAACATTAGTGGCGTTACACTCGTGCTGCCGACCCTGAAGGCACCTTTGCGCCGGGAACGATACGGGGCGGGTTATTTGACTTGAAATAATATGACATAATCGGTGATTGCAAATAATGATGTGACATTTGTATTGTTTATATGTTGAATAAATTTTACTTTTTGTAATCTATACAAGTGTGGCCAGACGCTAAAAATAACAAACCAAAAATACTGTCTAATTACTAAACATTGAGAATATAAAGAGTGCTGCGAAAAATGCTGTGTATGATCTATGGATATACGATATTTTTGAGTTATGACCAGTAAATATTATAAAAAAAAAAAAAAAAATGTATCTACCTAAAATTGGTACCGTAAAAGGACCAAAGGGTAAACAGGAATAAAATGGTCGATAAATTTTGTGGTTGTTTGCTTTTAAGTCAAACATAGCTCTTAATTCAATGAACAGAATTTACAAATTTATTTTATTCATTTATTAATTAAAAAATATTTTTAAATTAATAAATGTATCTACCTAAAATTGATACCGTAAAAGGACCAAAGGGTGAATAGGAATAAAATGGTCGATAAATTTTGCAGTTGTTTGCTTTTAAGTCAAACAAACCTCTAAATTCAATGAACAGAATTATCAAATTTATTTTATACATGTATTAATTAAAAAATATTTTTTAATTAATAAATGTATCTACCTAAAATTGATACCGTAAAAGGACCAAAGGGTGAATAGGAATAAAATGGTCGATAAATTTTGCAGTTGTTTGCTTTTAAGTCAAACATAGCTTTTAATTCAATGAACAGAATTATCAAATATACACACATCAACAAAGTCTAGGGAACAAGGACATTTCTAGTTTTTATTTAAAAACCCTTTCTTGTAATAGTGAGTGTTTTATATCAATAGAAGGGTATTTTTATACCGTTTTTAATTTTAATTTTAATAAAAAACGTTTTCATACCATTTTTTTTTTTTAAGAAAGAATTGAATAGTGCCAATATTGAGTATTACAACCTTCTATGATTAGGCACAAAAATAACGAGGTAGTAAGAAATACAGTAATTAACCGTACTTTAAACGTTTTTAATAATCTGTAGGAC
This sequence comes from Eilema griseolum, assembly GCA_963662185.1. Taxonomy (NCBI): domain Eukaryota; kingdom Metazoa; phylum Arthropoda; class Insecta; order Lepidoptera; family Erebidae; genus Eilema; species Eilema griseolum. The sequence continues at coordinate 10,735,536 of OY759253.1, forward strand.
CTCCTAAAGCATTAGCAACAGCTCGACAACGGCGTGGCATAGTTAGTATGAGATTGTCAATCATCGTCTGTGGAATATGGCTCCATACACTGCGAAGGTGTAAAAAAAGTTGTTCTACAGTGTTCAGATTTTCCAAAGAATCACTGAAAGCTCTTCTCCCAAGCACATCCCAGGCATGCTCTATGGGATTGAGGTCGGCAGACTGAGCAGGCCATTCCAACGTCGTCATATTGTGCTCGCTTAACGCATTGACCACTACCCTCGCGGTGTGTGACCGTGCATTATCTTGCATGAACATAAAATCTTGACCGAACTGCTGTCGATGAGGGATTACCATGGGGTGTATAACCTCCTGAATGTATTGGTTTGCATTCAAATTGCCCCGTATCCAAACGAGGTCGGTCCTTCCACCAAGGCGAATTCCAGCCCATACCATGATTGTTCCACCTTGGTAAGGATGAACTTCTTGCGGATTCTGGAGACGACTCCGACGTCCAGGAACTCGCCATATACGCACTCTTCTCGAATCAGGATGAAAACCGAAGCAAGATTCGTCGGAAAACAGAACCCGTGCCCATTGATGGTCGGTCCACCGTAAATGTGCGTTAGCCCACAATAAGCGACGACCTCGATTTCCACGTCGAAGAGCTGGAACCCTAAGCGGTCTGCGAGCATAAAGATTGGCTTCATGTAGTCTTGTTCTGACAGTTTGATCGCTAATAACCACTTGATGCTGAGACTGGAGGCCTGCGACCAACTGACGAGCAGTAATCGTGGGTTGCCGCCTTGCGGAATTTTGCAAGAAACGATCTTGTCGCGGGGTAGTAACCCTATTTCGTCCCCTGTGACGTTCGGCAACATCCCTGTAGACCTGTAGCGTGCCCATAATCTGCAAATTACGCTTGGTTGGGTGTTGACAGCATCCGCTACGTCGCGTTGAGTTCGTCCAGCTTGCAGCATACCAACAGCCCTTAACATCTCTTCGCGACTTAAATGACGACGTGACATGATGACTACAGTCACAAAAATGCACAAACCATACGTAAAAGACGTATTATTGATAATAAACGTTATTTACAATCAAAAAAAATAATTTTTATTTTGCCTCAGAGAAACTGCACAATCAAACACTTTTAAAAGTTTTCCCTCCATATTCGAAAATCATTACTTATTTAAATTTATTTTTAAATTTCGAACAACTCTGTAATCTACTTTATTCTATTTTTATTTATTTGCTGCCAGTTATTTGCATAACAAGATTTACACGAAAAAAAATAATTGGGATCATCTTGTTCCCTAGACTTTGTTGAGGTGTTTATATTTTTTAATATAGGAAGTTTTTTAAATCGGTTCAGGTGTGATTCGAACCCGCGATCTTGCCCTTACAGGGAAAATGCTCTGACCACTGTGTCACCGAACTTCGCCTGAAGGCATCCTATATATATCCGTCTTGCAGCGCATTGAATATTTGGCATAATAAATGCTTTAAAAATTCATTCAAATATCAAATATCTGGTTAGTTAGGTATTGAAATAATGTAAAATAAATTATTTAAAAAATTTAACGGCCATTTACTATCTCCACGTTTTACTGTACTAACTTTTGGTTCATACACGTTTTAATAGATTTTTTTTTCAATAAAGGTTTTTGAAGTACGATTAATTTTAAAATATAATTTATGTTGTAGTATTACTTAGGTAGGTAATACTTTATTTAGTAATATTTACTGGCCAAAAAATAACAAAAAATGCTTATGCAACATAAAATCTACCTTGAACCACATGTATTCTACCATTCCTTACATAAAATGAATTAATTACCAATGCATGCAGTTATATAACTTATTAATTTGGAAGTGCAACTTAAATTAATAAAGAATATTATATTTGTGCAGAATTATATTGTATTTTTGTATCGGTGCACTAAAACAGGTGCGTAATTTTAATTATAAGTATTACATTATTAATACTAAATACCCTCTCCCTCTTATATACATATTATATTACAGTGAATTGCATAACAAAATAATAATATTTAAAAAGAGACAATAAAAATCTAAATTCGAAAAGATGTTCTCGCTGTTCTCGTTTTGGATTTTGAATATTCAGAATTTGGAAAATCCAAATTTAAATATTGTAACTATCATTTTTTTTTTATTCGTTTCGCTAATGTCATGAATAAAAGTATTATATATTTTTGATCAAAGAATTATAAAAAAAAACATTAAATCATATTAAAATATAACAATGTAGACATGTTTTGTCACATATTATAACCATTATGATTATTAATAATTATGAGTAATTGCAAAATGTACATATAATAAGCCGATAAATGCTAAATGTAGGGCATTTAGGACAATGGTTTTATGCAAAATGAAATACAACATGTTGGGTTTATTGCAAGAGGTTGTATTTTATGAATATGATTGTTTTTATTTTTATCCTGTGCCGAATTTAAAAAAAAAAAAAAATTACCACTTTGTGAGAGAGACAAAAATATAATTTTCTCATGAATATCCAAATTCAAGCAATAGACTATAACTAAAAAAATGTTCCTTTAGTACATTATTCTGCACTCAAAGTGTATTTAATATTTTGATTTAAAATATATAGCAAACAGTCTAACTTCAACTATAAATTTCAATCCCATTCTATAAAGATAAATCGACTTCATTCCGCAATGAAAATGCATCCATGAAATGTGATTTCTATTTGAGAAACAACTTTAATTCCTGTATCATTAAGTGCATTTTAGTAAAAAAAAATTGCCTTGATTTAAACAATCCGCCTCGCCTCGAACAATTTCAACCCAACATTTTGCTTTCAAAGTTACTATGTTACATGTATGATTACCTCGACATCGATAGGGTGCCTGCTTTGGTCTGCGCAGGGGAGGCCTTCCGACGCACCCTTTGTTGCAACCACCATTTAGTTAGTTCTCAAGTTTGTTAAATATTATTCGTTCAAGTTTTGTGTTTGGAGAAATGATGATCCAAAAATAAGTTAACACAAAAAAATTTGAAAATACATTTGTAAGTGTATTTTTTAAAATTGATATCAACACTTATCCAAACACTACACAAAAAAATATAATCAGGATTAATAATAATTACATTCTTAAGTTATTATTTTTACAGAAATTTGATAGAAATTAGAATAATAACGGGTACTGAAATCATTAAAAATATTTATTATTTTACATTAAAAAATAATGATTACAGCATCCATAACAAATTATTTTTTTATTATTATTAAAAAAAGACCATGCAACAATCTACATCAATTAGTTACTCAAATCGAGGCATCTTAAATATGCCTCGAGGCAGAAATTGAAAGTATATACAAAGAAGTAAGTACAGGTTGAAGGTAGGCCTTGTTTAAAGTATTTTGCACTTTAAATATATAGTCATAAATAGGCATTTTCGATATGTGGAATTTTACCACATTTTTTTTCTTTTTAAGTAGGGCTATAACAACACTACATATTTATTTCAGCACCGGTCTTAGAGCAGAGTGAGAGGAGTCGTCGCTATAATAAATGAGGTCAAAATACATCTTTTTTTTTTGATACTGCAAGGCTAGACTAAAGGCCATTAATAGAAAATCTCGCTCTACTCTTGTCTAAGGACTATGGTCAGTGCTGTTTTAATCCTGCTAATGTTTACACAGGTGATTGCTATTTTTTTTTAACGTAGTGTAGTTAGCGGTTCATGTTGCTTTGTAAACAAAATCTCTGTGTCGGCTATTACATAAAGAATTCTTGTTTATATGACTAAACACCGGCATCATCTCAAAATTGGCTTGGCTGATAATTAGTTGAAAATAATCCTCTAACGAACAAGACTAACCCAAGTGATATAAATTTAGTGTTATTTTTTCAACACGGCGTTAGTACTCAAAACAGATAATGTACCAAACGCAAAGGGTTTCTTCCTAACCTTATAAGAAAAAAGAAAAGTGTCACTGCGAGGCTCCTTGGCTCCATTCGGGATTACTAACTTTTTTTTAAGGAATATTAGAACCAAAATTACTAACATTCCCTTTAACTACTCCAGATAAACTAAATTGCTTGTGTTACGATTAGGTTCCTGTCGATATTGTAATGGCCAGGTTTCGAACCCAGGACTAAGCTACCGACGTTCATACCGATTATTGATCAATCAATTTATCTTGAAGCTTTTTTTTGCTACCGCATACGACTATAATTTATATAAAAATTTAGAAGTTAACATATATAAACAATAATAAACAATAAAAATAAAAATGAAAGAATGCTTATACAACTTATAGCTAAAAAAATAAAAATGCGTCGTGGTATTTCTTCGCATCGCATGCCTCTTGTAGCATTCCCGGAATACTGGCAACATTGCCACGTTGTATGGTAATGCTTATTCTCTAACCTAAAAAGAGGCTAGCCTTCTAGTCTTAGAGCTTGTTTGGTTTCATACCCAAAGGGTAAAAACGGAACCCTATAACTAAAACTCCGCTGACCGGCAGTCTGTTTATCTGTCATTATGCTGTATCTCATGAACAAACAGCTAACATTTCCACAGATAATGTATTTCTGTTGCCGCTATGGCAACAAATACTAATAACATTCAATAGTTAAATTAAAATACTAGATAATGGCACGGAAACATTCGTACGCGAATCCGAGCTTTTTTTTCTTTTTTTTTTATACGCGAAACAGAGACTTGCCTTTTTTTTGTTTTTTTTTTAATTTGTTCAGAGCAACATGAACCGTATCGCAACATATATAGGTGCACAAAGCGTCTACAAGCAGTGCAGTCGCTACAAGTGCTCAGTACTCACGTGGTGGGCCTAGACCTCTGCGCCACTGTAATACTAGCGAGGAGAGAAACACACTATCAGTTAGGCACGACTTCTAAGTACCTACGGAACGTGTTCAGATGTTGACAAGTTTTGGATCTTATTCTTTAATTAATTTTTTTATTACTTTAATCGCGGCAGCCTAGTGGTATGGGTAATGGACTGCTGAGACGAGGTCTCGGGTTCGATCCCAGGTTTTACCATGGCACACATGCACAGTAGTAGTATAATGGCTACTAATGTAGCCACTACATTAGGGTTCACTATCCATTTGCACACTAAAATAGCCATAAAATATTTTGGCATATGGTAATTTAGATTAATGATATTTATGCATAATTTTTTCATCCGCGGTTGCCTAGTGGTATGGGTAATGGACTACTGAGACGAGGTCTCGGGTTCGATCCCAGGTATTACCATGGCACACACCAATGACTTTTCGATGCTTTTCGAAGTTATGTGTGTATTTATCGCAGGTTTACATGTGCCCGGTTAATGGCAATAGGCTCGCCACCTATTACATTGGGAACTAAACATAACATAACATAACATAAACTCACGCCTATATCCCCGAAGGGGTAGGCAGAGGTGCTAGCACCCACATTTCGCCAGTTTATGTTTAGGTCCCAATGTAATAGGTGGCGAGCCTATTGCCATTAACCGGGCACTTATAAACCTGCGATAAATACACACATAACTTCGAAAAGCATCGAAAAGTCATTGGTGTGTACCATGGTATAACCTGGGATCGAACCCGAGACCTCGTCTCAGAACATAAACTGGTGAAATGTGGGTCTCCAAACCGCTTGGTTTTTGATCGGATATTCTGCACCGTGTGCGAGTGACAGTGTGAATTTTAACAAATTAAACAAATAAATATATCTACTGCAGTAAGAGAAACTGTTTGAATCATTAGAACAAAATAGTACCTACTACAATCCTGAGTATCCCGACGAATGCTGACGGTACGAATCAAAATGGAGGTAAAATAGTATTAATTTTAAGAGGCAAGCCGCGTGGTTCCCTGCAGTTAGAATTTGGACCACCCCATCTGTTCCCATGCGGTATGGTACAAGGCGACTAACGGTTAGGGCTGTTTTACATCAGACAGATATATACAGCCCAGACTCAGTCTCAGATACATAGGTTGAGTCATTAATAGTGCCCGGAAGACAGCAATATCCTCACCCACTATTACGTGGGACCGAATACAATGGTGAAAGGTGGGTATCACCTCTGGCAGCAAAAGGCTTATTACGTGGGACCGAATTCGATGATTAGTGAAATGTGGGTGTTATATCACCTCTGCCTAACCCTCCGGAGATAGAGGCGTGGTTATATGTAGATTAAGAGGTGGTGGTAGGTAAAGCTCCAGAGCATTTAAGCCCGTATTGAAGGTGATAGGAGGATAAACGGAAGTGGGTGAAATGGCCTGCACAGTCCCCGCTGGAAGTGAGTTAAACTCAACCAAAATAAACTCGACTAGTTGTATATGTAACTTTTAAACTTTCGTTTTTAAACTGTATACACATGCTACCTAATTGTCGTACTGTAAATCTATTGGTGTACATTAAAGAAGTATCTATCTATCTGTCTATAAGAGTCAATAAAAAAAATTCGCAATATTTATAAAAATATCGACATATTTATAAAAAAAAATTCGACATATTTTTAAAAAAAAATTCGAAATATTTATGAAAAAAGTTCAACATATTTATAAAAAAAAGTTCTACATATTTATGAAAAAAGTTCGACATATGTATAAAAAAAAATCTTAATATTTATTAAAAAAAAAAAAAATATCTACGTACCGAATTGACACCTCGAATTATAAAAATATTTAGCACGGCCGTTCAAGTACAGTTGCCTTGACTTTTTAACGATTTAGTCACTTGTATAAAATTAATTTGATATTGCACAGTATTTCATTGCCTTTCTTTCCTCATCGAGACCAGACGATAGTTTGTACATATTTGACTTTAACGATGACAAAATGCCCGCATGGCGGCAATAGGCTCACCACTTCTGCCTTTATCTCCGGAGTGTTAGGCTGAGGTGATACCCACCTTTCACCAATCATTGTATTCGGTCCCACGTAATAGTAGGTGAGCCTATTGCCGTATTCCGGGTACTATCATTGACTCGAGTCATGCATCTGAGGCTGAGTCTATGCTGTATTAAACAGCTGATGTTAAACAGCCCTATCCTTTAGTCGCTTTGTACGACACCGCATGGGAAGAGATAGAATGGCCCAAATTCTAGCCTGCCGAGAACGAATTGCGAAATGTGGGTATCAGTTTAGTACACCTCTGTCTACCCCTTTGCAGTTTACCAGATATGTAGTAAAGTATATCTTTATCCGAGCCTATATGACAAAAGTAAACAAAAATAAAATGTAATATGTATTGTCATAAACATCTGAACACGTCCTAAAAATTTATATGTATTTAGAGAACTGATAAAAATTACATAATTATAAAGATTTAATTGATACAATTACAAGACTCCATCATCTCATATATTCATCTGCAGGGGGCCTGGTAATCTGTGTGACAAGATTTTCCTAGTGCAGATGCCAGTCTCCCACAAAGGATGGAGACAGTTATGGCATGGTATATTAATTGATTTTGTGAATCTACCTTTGTGGAAGAAAATAAATAAATATTATTATTATTACTCCCCATGACGATCGCTGCTAAAAAGCAATCTAAATGTCAGGAATAATTTAATAAAATAATGCCAGAAAATTCATACATTAGTAGTTACTACATTAGTAGTTACTACACTAGTAGTTACTACACTAGTAGTTACTACATTAGTAGTTACTACATTAGTAGTTACTACACTAGTAGTTACTACATTAGTAGTTACTACATTAGTAGTTACTACATTAGTAGTTACTACACTAGTAGTTACTACATTAGTAGTTACTACACTAGTAGTTACTACACTAGTAGGTACTACATTTATAGTAGTCCATGCATCAGTAGCCACTATATTAGTAGCCACAGTAGTAGTATAATGACTACTAATGTAGCCACTACATTAGGGTTCACTATCCATTTGCACAATAAAATAGCCATAAAATATTTTGGCATATGGTAATTTAGATTAATGATATTTATGCATATTTTTTTCATCCGCAGTTGCCTAGTGGTATGGGTAATGGACTACTGAGACAAGGTCTCGGGTTCGATCCCAGGTTTTACCATGGCACACACCAATGACTTTTCGAAGTTATGTGTGTATTTATCGCAGGTTTATAAGTGCCCGGTTAATGGCAATAGGCTCGCCACCTATTACATTGGGACCTAAACATAAACCTGGCACCTCTGCCTACCCCTTCAGGGATATAGGTGTGAGTTTATGTTTTATGTTATGTTTTTTATCCATAATAAATTTTTATGGTTATAATTTATGGATAGTGAACCTACATTAGTAGCCACTAATATAGTAGCCACTAATATAGTAGCCACTAATATAGTAGCCACTACATTAGTAGCCAGTACATTAGTAGCCACTACATTTGTAGCCACTGCATTAATAGTCCCTGCATTAATAGCCACTACATGAGTAGGCATTACATTAGTAGGACCTACATTATAGAAGACATTGAAAAATTTTGTACTAAAGATTAAAATAATAACATGTAATTTTATCAGTTCTACTAAAATACAACACAAGGCGAATGTGATTAGAACAATTAGTAACACTAAATTTTAATATCACATTGCCTAATGAAAACGCAGTGTTACCACACTACAAAAATCACTTAAAACTATTTTCTAAAAAAACTTCTAATTAAATAACCCCTTGTGGCTTTTTCTAAAAAAAAACATGACACCATAAGTGCATACCTTTACCCATTAATGCCTAGCAACACTTTCGACAATATTTTTTTAAAGTCTTAATCTTATTTCTGCTAGCAACATCAATATTTCTCGGGAAAATCTAACATTTTACTGGTAACGCTACAATAAAAATATCTTAATTACTTGCATCCTATAGCGTATGTATATTTTGTAGCTGTACCCTTTTATTTGCTTGTGGGCTTGCTCGGGACTCGTACATGGTGTTGCCAGTGTGAAAGGACTTAGAAATTATTGGTAGAAAAATATATTTAAACATATAAAATATTACTTTTAATTGACTACACAAATAGTATTTGAATTGTTGATTTTTTTATATTAATATGTTAATTTTTACCATTAATTAGTAGAAATCTATTGTATTATCTAATGAAAATCATGCTTATACCCAATTATTTCACACACCTCTCTAAAACTATGGCAATATTTTTATTAATACCCTCTTAATTACATCATTACTGAATGTTACTTCATTAAAAATCGTAATTCGTAAAACTAATAGAATTACTCTTAAAATGAGATATAATGATGATTATAAAATTGTTGGTACCATAATATCAGATTTATTACATCCCCATGGATGCATTGTAACTGTTATGGCCAGGGCCTTAGCCAGGTATAACATTCAAATCGATAAAAAATAGAAAAAATTTAAACGGCTCAGACTGGATTTGAAACCGCAATCTTTACTTTACAGAGGGATTGCTCTGCCCAATAAGCCACAGAACCTTCACCCGAAATCATCCATTTTCTTCAATTTCTTAATTTGAATACTTAGCATACTAAATGCTTTAAAATTTCATTCAATTAGTATAACATGTTAGAAACTTATACAAGCTATTGAAAATAATTGCATGAATATAAAATAGCTCTTCAAACTATTGCAACCCATTAATTTTCAATCGGTTTATGATTTGCAAATGGCTAACACACTCATTTAAGTATTTTCAGCAGCAGTCAGGATTTTAAATAATTTTTTTAGATGTGTCATATTTATTTTTGTAAACTTCTTCTTGAAAATATTTATTAGTCAACATGCTTTTTACTGTTACAGCATAATATAACCACGGTAGCCTAGTGGTATGCGTAATGGACTGCTAAGACGAGGTATCAGTTTCGATCCCAGGTTTTACCATGGCACACACCAATGACTTTTCGGTGCTTTTAAGTTATGTGTGTATTTATCACAGGTTTATAAGTGCCCTGTTAATGGCAATAGGCTCGCCACCTAATACATTAGGACCTAAACATAGACAGGCAAAATGTGTGTGCTAGCACCTCTGCCTACCCCTTCGGGGATATAGGCGTGAGTTTATATTATATGTTATGTTATCATAATATAGTAACCAACAATTCAATAAAACATCATTTTACCTCACATACAACACAACATACACACACACAAACTCCCAACACATACCTGCTCAACCGTCGGTTAGAAATGGAAGAGCGTGGTTCAGAGTCTGACGGTGCAGACATGGATGTCTCCATCGGATTATCTTCAGAATCCAGTAACTGGATTTGCGTCTGACGTACAAACACTCCATAGTTCTCTTCACACTGAAAATAGAGAATAAAAAAAAATACAGCCTCTGTGCTGTCCCAGTAGTGAATGCGGCCTCTAAGCAGGAGGCGCAGAGTCGATACCAACTCATTGCTTGCCCAAATGGCTTAGTCAATTTTGACATCTGTACTATATTATATTCCTTACTTACCAACTAAAACTACATACATATTATGTTAGCAAAAAATCTAACAACAGTGATTAGAGTAAAGTAATATTGACACTCCAACTGCGAGATCAATGCCTCCTTACCTATATAACACTGCAGCTTATAAAATTTAATAAAAACCCATTGCTAAAGATTATATACCTTTTTTTATGGTACAGTGTTACAACTTACGGTAAAATAAGCATGGCCACGGACAGTACCATTGTTCTTTCCTTTAGCTTCATCTAAAATAACACCGATCCACTTTCCGGTAGCGAAGGTAGGGTATCCGACGTAGGCAACAGATCCTTTCACGTCTTTTCCTATCACAATCACGCGCTGCCCAAGGGTTAGTGGCTTATTATCCGACATTTTCAAGCTTTATTCTCACTGAAAAACATCACAAAGAAATGAAAGTACGAAAAATAAGTGTATATATTTGTACTTTTACTTATTAGTTCATAGACGAAGATTAGTTGTACAATTATTTCACCTTAATATAAAAAGGAAAGGATGTTTTATTTATTGTATGTTTAACATATTACAACATATTGTTGTAACGTTATAATTGTATATTTATTTTAGTATTTACAGGAAAATTAGGAAAATGCAGGTGCAATGCAGTTTCTGAATTTTTGGATTGTCAAATTAATAATTGTCAAAGTTGGGAAATTGCTCATTGACGTTTAGTTACTGCTGCATACGCAACAAAAGATCAATAAATAACAAAACGTGAAACTTTTCGTTCGAAAAAATGAATAAATACCATTAATTTTGTATTTAACCAACAAAGGAGGTATGACACGACGGTATTTCCATCCAATTGAGCAGTCCAACTGGAGAAGTACCTCCGCCCTATGGAATACCGCCACCATAATAACCTTGTGTTGTGTTACCGGCGGTGAGTAGGGTAGCCTTAGTCACTAGAGAGTTTTTGTGCTGTCAGTGGGAAAACCAAAAGCTTGTCCTGCTTCGTCTTTTACACTGACGGCACAGAAACTCTTGCGCTTACAGGTTTGACAGCGCGAGTGTGACTCCCTTGGTTTTGCACACGTCCATAGACCACGGTAACCACTTTCCACCAGGTGCGCCGTGTGATTGTCTGCCACCCAAGGAGTTGGTGGCAGTAATTTGAGGCAGCAACAAAGTATTCAGGTTCTGTTATTAATTTCATAACATAAATACTCAAAATCAATTTGCCAAAATTTTTTGGCCTTGTTTGTGTCATTATGGTGTGTGATGTCTCAAATTCGATGTCGGAAGCTACAGTTTTAGTATGGTAAAAATTGTCAGAAGCGACACAGTATGTGAACGTGCCCACTTTTTGGTCACATATATTAATAACATTACCATCATCATCTTAGCGCTATTCGCGGTTGCATTCAAGGCAACCTTGGGTCCAGGGATTCACTTACTTCTTCACCTCCTTTTGGTTCGGCTTATACCTTCTTTTTATCTTGCGAAAAGTTCCCCCGGATACCAGAGCCAGTGGGATAGGTTATGTCGGAATCGAACCGACTAAAACGCACGCCGTCTGAGGGTCGTAAGTTGCCGGAGGTGATATTGCCGGAGACATAACCCTCGCATCCCGGCTATGGTTTGGCTTATACCTACTGCTTTTATAGAAACAAATACCTTCCTTCGCCAGAACCTCGCCTGTCATTCATCAGGTTTGTATAACCTGCTTACTGGTTTGGTACCGTAGATATTTGTGGGGTGGGTTGGGCTTCATATACTTACGGTAGGTTCGAGTTTATAGCCTCTGAGGCGTGGTGCGGGTTTGATCCCCGCTCAGTGCATATATTTTTACATACATACATAAAATCACGCCTGTTTCCTATATGGGTAGGCAGAGGTGAATTCTTTCCCATCTCTTCCCATGCATTGTCGTACAAGGCGACTAAGGGATAGGGCTGTTTAACATCAGGCAGAAATATACAGCCCAGACTCAGCCTCAGAAGTATAGCTTGAGTCAACAATAGTGCCCGGAATACGGCAATTGGCTCACCCCCTTATTACGTGGGACCGAATACAAATATTGGTGAAATGTGGGTGTTAATTCACCTCTGCAAATATTTGTATGGATGAATATTGGTATTTGCATTGGTCTGGTCTGATCTGATCTGGTGTGCCTGGTTGTACCTCGGAGAGTGCAGTAAGCCGTCGGTCCCGGTTGCCATGGGAACATCTATGGCATTCGTAACGATAGTCGGAGCTCTCAAAAGCCCAACTAGTCTCACTACAGAACTTTAATTTCATCGTCAAGCGGGGCGTGAAAAAGCATATGATGAGGCCGTCAAGCTGAGTGTCACCATTGTCACACGGTATGTGTAAGTAATGGTGACCCTCTTTTCTGGGACTTCGCCTTCAGCTTACCTTCAGGCAAGGCGAAGTCCAATTGACGTGTCCTATATAAAAAAAAAAAGATGACAGTCGCTTCATGGAAAATATCGCAGTTCAGCCGCATCTTAGTGATATTAGAAAGTTGACCCCAACTAAATTAAGAAAAGGCTCAGAGATTGTAGATGTTCGAGTTTATAAATAAACTGATTACTCTAAAAAATATTCTACACCATTCTACACACTAGGAGGTAGGACACGACGGTATTTCCGTCCAATTGAGCAGTCCGACTGGGGAAGTACCTCCGCCCTACAGAATACCGAGGCCATAATAACTTCGTGTTGTGTTCCCGGCGGTGAATAGGGTAGCCAGAGCTAGAGTGTTTGTGCTGTCAGTGGGAAAACCAAAGGCTTGTCCTGATTTTGTGTTTTGTACTGAAGGTACCTACAGATAATCTCTGTTCTTACAGGGTCGGCAGCACGGGTGTTACTTCACTGGTGTTACACACGTTCATAGGTCACGGTAACCACTTTCCATCAGGTGGGCCGTGTGCTTGTCTGCCACCTAAGTGGTATAAAAAAATGTACTTTTAGTTGGTAAGTAAGGAAAAATAATACAGTACAGAGGTCAAAATCAACCAAGCCATTTGGGCAAGCGATGAGTTGGTATCGACTTTTTTTTTTTTTTACGTGCGCAACATTACCACGGATACCTCCCCACCGGAGCCGGTGGAGGAGGTTATGTCGGACTCGAACTGCGCCTTCTGCGTAACGGCCGCATTAACTACTGCGACACCACAGTCTGTATTTTTTTACGCCCTACAGAATACCGCGGCCATAATAACTTCGTGTTGTGTTCCCAGCGGTGAGTAGGTAACCATAGCTCACTGGAGAATTCGTACTGTCAGTGGGAAGACTAAAGGCTTGTCCTGCTTTGTCTTCTACACTGACGGCACAGAAACGGTCGGCAGCGCGAGTGTGGCTCCTCAGGTGTTACACACGTCCATAGGCCACGGTACCCAAAATCCATACACCTAAGTTGTATAAAAAAAGTCAAATGACAGTAATTTTACTAGAGATATTTTTTTTTTTTTTTACGTCCGCAAAATCCCCACGGATACCTCCCCACCGGAGCCGGTGGAGGAGGTTATGTCGGACTCGAACCGACTAAAACGCACGCCGCCTGTGGGTCGTTTTGGTTGCCGAAGGTGAGGTTGACAGGCATATCCCTCGCACCCCGGCCGACCGAGATATTGAAGTTCGACTGAAAGCCGACCCACACTGAGTTTGGAAGTGTCTGACGGATGACGAATATTTGAAGATTGTTACATCATTATTTTTTTATTCAACTGATTATGAATCATCATATATATAGACGTGATGCAACAACAATATTTGAGCCTCCATATTACGAATGACAACTTATACCTCTTAGGTGGCAGACACGGCCCACCTGATGGGAAGTGGTTACCGTGAAATATCTATACTAACATTATAAAGCTGCAGAGTTTGTTTGTTTGAACGCGCTAATCTCTGGAACTATGGTCCGATTTGATTGATTCTTTCAGTGTTGGGTAGTCCATTTATCGAGGAAGGTTTTAGGCTAATATGATATATCATCACGCTACTACTTAAGGGAGCGGAGCATTGATAACAAATGTTAACAAATTCGGTAATTTTTCATACATATTTTGAAGACTAAAACATACGGGCTCAAAGGGATATGAAGCTTCAAAATATACCCCGGGCGAAGCTGGGGTGGGTCAGCTAGTAAGAGAATATTTGTGTATTCCGAGTCGGAACGCCTCTTCGAAGCACTGGCACCAGAGTCATCCAAAATGTAACGGCAACTTGCCTGTTATTTATACAAAGACAGATGGCGCTTCTTCATGTCTCCCGTTAACCCCTCCAGCTTAGCTAATTGCTAGAGTTAGGAGTGGGTTCACGTCGGTAGTGTAATGGCCAGGACTCGAACCCGGCACCTCTCGATCGTAACGTCGATTCCTTAACCACCATACTAGCGATCTTAATATTAGGTCTTTACCTATGAAATTGCCGAAATTTTCTTACAGATTCATGAGTTCGTTATTCCTGTAATTTAATAGCTATTTTCATTATTTATATTTCGTTTGAAAGTTGATTTCAAGCTTTTGTTTTTATTGGCCGCATGATAAAATTCGATGCGATTCGATTCGAGAGAGATTCGATCGAATAATGTTACAATGGTGACATTCAGCTTGGCGGCCTTGCTTTTTCACGCCTCGCTTAAAGGACCCGGGACTGTGGGAGGAAGGAAACTCGTGAGCTGGTAATGAATTCCAGGTCTTGGTGGTGCGCAAAGAATCTATGGCTTACCTACTTTGTCAACACAGCGTAACTTTAGAACTAACGAGTCTTGGTGTAGCCTCTCCAAGCTTACACCTAGGAACCGGAGGTCTCTTTAATTGCTATCCAGCTTGTGGTTCAGCTTATATTACTTATGGGATCGATTGACGTAGATTTAAGTCCACGCGGACGTAGTTGGCTCTTCCCCGGATACCCCCCCCCCCCCCCCCCAGAGCCAGCGGGAGAGGTTATGTCGAACTCGAACCGACTAAAACGCATGCCGTTTGAGAGTTGTAAGTTGCCGGAGGTGGGAATGCCAGAGACATATCCCTGATACCCCGGCCGTTCCGTCCTCATCCAATCCCGTGGCATGAGCAGACGCACAACTCGTGCCGCCGCTGCCTGCTTCTGCTAGGGTAACAGGCGTTTCCACCTGTCACCCCCAGGCCCGTATTCATGGGGGACGGAGATTATTCTGGACGAATATTATGTCAGGTCAATGTCATGCCACAGACACTGCGAATAATGACATTTGAATTTAGACTTCACCAACATGTTTTTAAAGTCTAAAATTAAAATAGCTTCTTATAGAGTGAATGAAAAATATTTTCACCTTTTTTTCATTTCATTTTGGAGTTTAAGCGTATTTTGGTGGCAGACAAGCACACGGCCCACCTGATGGAAAGTGGTTACAGTAGCCTATAAACGTGTGCAAAACCAAGGGAGTCACTGTATATTACATAATTCTGTGCCGTCAGTGTAAAAGACAAAGCAAGACAAGCTTTTGGTCTTCCCACTTACAGCACCAAAATTCACCAGTGAGCTCTGGCTACCCAGCATGAGTGCGACTCTTAGTTTTGCAGGCGTCCATAAGCCACAGTGACCATTTACCATCAGGTGGGCCGTGTGCTTGTCTGCCACCTATGTGGTATAGAAAAGGCGAACTATTACTTTTGCCACACCATTAAGGCCTGGAATTCATTACCAGCTCACGTGTTTCCTTCTTCCTACAGTACCGGGTCCTTTAAGCGTGAGAAAGCATCTATGAGGCCGCCAAGCCGAGTGCCACCATTGTAACATTACTTAGTGCCTGTAATGGTGACCTTCTTTCCTGAGACTTTGCCTTTAGCTTACCATCAGGCGAGGTGAAGCCAAATTGGCGTGTCCTAGATTTAAAAAGAAGTATTAGAATAATTTAGTCTTTCTTAATGCATATTGCATTTATTCTGCTTATCTAATGAGAAATAACATGTTTAATTACCAGTATTGTGATATGTATGATTATTATAATGATAACGAGGTATATTTACCGCCATAATCCTGACGCCATATTGCGGGAAAGGTGAACTCTGATTGGTTTGATAGAATCTATGATTGGTGAAAAGGAATTTGAGCTCCTACACCGCTGATAACCCCGTGCTATTCTCAAGCAGACGTAATTTCGTGATATTGCCGCGTGGTTTCTAGCAGAGAAGAATTAGGGCCACCCCATCTCTTCCCATGCGGTGTCGTACATGGCGACTAAGGGATAGGGCTGTTTAACATCAGACAGATGTATACAGCCCAGACGCATGGCTCGAGTCAACAATAGTGCCCGGAATACGGCAATAGGCTCACCCCCTATAACGTGGGACCGAATACAATCATTGGTTAAATGTGGGTTTGATTCACCTCTGCCTAACCCTCCAGGGATAAAGGCGTGATTATATGAATGTATGTACATTTATGTACGGTGATGACGTCAATTGAACTACTGGGAAAACAATAGGTATGATAAAACATTAGTTCCACTTGTACCATGGAACTACTGGGACGTAATCGTCTCAGTTTGATGATGGGACAACTCAATGGAACTAGTGGAATAGACGCCATTTTTATGACGTCAATTAGATTACCCTCACCAGACGATAAGCTGAAGGCAGTCTTAGAAAACAGGGTCACCATTACATACATATACCATGTACCATGTTACAATGGTGATACTCAGCTTGACGGCCTCATCATATGCATTTTCACGTCCCGCTTAAAGGACCCGGGGCTAGGAAGAAGGAAACACGTGAGCTGGCAATGAATTCCAGACCTTAATGGTGTGACAAAAGAAATAATTCGCCTTTTTTATACCACATAGGTGGCAGACAAGCACACGGCCCCCTGATGGAAAGTCGTCACCGTGGCCTATGGACGTATGCAAAACCAAGATAGTCACAGAGAAGAAGAGAGTCACCGCGCTGCCAACCCTGCAACCATTGAGAGTTCCTGTGCCGTTAGTGTAAAAGACAAACAGGATAAGCTTTTGATCTTCCTACTGACAGCATCAAAACTCTGTGCGCTCTGGCTACCCTACTCACCGCCGCGAACACAACACGAGGTTATTATGGCCGCGGTATTCTGTAGGGCGGAGGTACTTCCCAAGTCGGACTGCTCAATTGGACGGAAATAGCGACGTCCGAGCTCACTAGAGTTTTTGTGCTGACAGTGGGAAGACCAAAAGCTTGTCCTGCTTAGTCTTTTACACTGACGGCACTCTGTGCTTACAGGGTTGGCACTTGGCAGCGCGAGTGTGACTCCCTTGGTTTTGCAGACGTTCACGGTAACCACTTTCCATCAGGTGGCTCGTTTGCTTGTGTGCCACTTAAGTAGTACCTATAAAACAAAAAAAAATCTTTATAAATATCTTAATAATAGGGGAATGATGTTTTTTACTTTAATATTTTTACCAAGCGTCAGTGGACGTTTCGGCGTCGTTATTTTTATGTATATAGGTACTTATACGAGTTAGATGACCGCCAAGAAGCTGCCTTGGCCTTGTCGCCTCGTATAATCAAAAGATAAAAATCTATTATTATTTTGTCTATGTATGCACTGAATTCTATCATTGTTTTACATCATTAATAGTTTAATGAGATTAGTTTTCATGTTATATGTAGTCCTACTGATAATAAAAATGCAAAAGTAACTGTCTGTCTGTTACGCTTTAATCCCTAAATCACGGAACTTTATCTTGATGAAATTTTGTACATACATAAGATGGAATTTTACTTGGGAAATTATTTTTATAGGCTATCTTTGTCACGAAAACAAAGTTTGAATGGGTTCAAATAGTATAATTAAAAAATTACAAAAATTAATATGAAAATAAGTCATTTATAAATTATAATCTGAATGAAAAGGACAAAGGCTGTGTTCGGTCGCGATAACCGCCATCCACGCGGGCGAAGCCACGGGAAACAGCTAGTATAGAAATAAACATACATCAAGTTTTCAATCAAACTTATTGAGTTTGCACTTTGAAGGGTGACCTCATACCAATAGCCTCGATCTAAAGGCGCTAAAATGAGGTCATGAGTCATAAGAGTCGGAATTTACCTACATTTTTATTGTATAGATCTTATTGCGCGTATTGCTTCCGTTTGTAAAGATATGAATAATGATTCACAGTAATTGTTACAAACCTAAATGAAATATGTGTAGTACCTAATTATAAAGCAGTTTGCTAATGATCTAGGAACGTAATCAGACAATAACAATGCGGTATTTTTGTTAATGAAGGCGTTAAGGAGAGTTAACTGATGCCTTGTCTTAATCTTTGTTGTAATTTGTTGCTATGGAGCCTACTTTCACTTTGATATACCGTGACTGTGGCAATATAAAAGCTCTGTGGTACTGTATTGCCGGGCTGTCCCGTTACACGATGCCTATGCCACAAAAAAAAAACACCACGCTACAAAAACATGTTTATCGTTTTATTAAATGACGTGTATAGAGAAAAAATATAGGGTTATTACGCGCACGCTCTCTCATAATAGAAGATGAACGGTGTACATGTTACTGTGTGTATGAGCGTCGGCCTAGAAACCGTGCACTTTCAGCTGTTCGGGCTTCACAAGACCCGATTTAGTCAGCCACTGGCAAATGTTCTCGCGCTGGTCGCCCTGAAGCTGTAGCACCTCGCCGTACTCCGGGTGCTCCACGACGGTTCCGTTGCACGCGAACTCCTTCTTGCATGCCCGGACAATTTTCTTCAGGTCATATTCCGACGAGAGGCCCTGCACCGTTGTCAGCGTCTTGCGTCCGTTTCGCTGCTGAATACGGACGTGTACTAGACCATCTTGTACGTCGTCTTCC
Source organism: Eilema griseolum (assembly GCA_963662185.1). Lineage (NCBI taxonomy): Eukaryota > Metazoa > Arthropoda > Insecta > Lepidoptera > Erebidae > Eilema > Eilema griseolum. Next base: position 10,754,739 of record OY759253.1, read on the forward strand.
GAGCTTTTGATAGCATCGGCGAATGGGTCGTATGTGTTCAAATTCTGGATGGACATACGATTGAACGTAGGTTCTCTTTGTTCCACGAAACTCTGCGATACTACGCACGTACACAAACCAACTGTCACTGATAACGCGCGGTGGTTACGTGCTCGCAGCAAACGACCAATTTACGCAAACTCCAAAATGTAATGGCGGACAATACCGAAAAATAGAAATGTCACGCGGAGGCGGAAGCTATCGATCTGCACCATAGACAAGCGGATGTTCGATATAAAGCTAACTACACACTAGTTTAGTTTTTACTATAGATTATTAACTATATTACTAAATTTTGAATAATTTAACCTTTTAGTTGTGCGTATAACTTTGGAACATAATCGTCATATTTGGCAAAATAGAAGTTACCAGCAATAGGTGGACCATATTTAAATTGGTCAGCGAATTTCGAAATGCAGAACTTGCCTCTTTTATCACCAGAATTATTTGGCAATTTATGTATCTTAGAAAAATCACACTTTCCAGGTTGTTTATAAACCAGAAACACGTAGCGATGTAAGCCAGTTCCTTTTGGAGGACCGGAACCAATATAATCAGATAATACTTCACCCTTAGCCAAATCTGCGCCAAAAATATTTCCTACGAGCCAATGATGCCACTCTCGAAACTTAGGACTCTCGCGACTTGGAGCATCAGGATCTACCATGGCTAATGTATAATATTCTTTATCTTTAGCAGCCCATTTCACAGTTGGCTTATCTTTTACTTGCGTAGGTGTTAATTCTTTACCCGTAGTAATCGAAGCTCCGCTAGGGTATTGTACATTTACCAGTTCTGATGGTGCTATTTGAATCACATCAGGAACTATGCAATGTTCCTTGAACAGACTCTGTATATCAGCCATCATTTTCGTTGGAATTTCTTCAGTATATTCTATATTGGTACTATATTCTCGGCAAGCGTGAAACGAATTATTAGAACTTACTAATTGAACAGACCTTACCAGTGCAAGGTGCCAATTCACAAATAGTAATCCTATTTTTTTCAAAATCATTATCAACAACTAGTTACTTAGTAACGAATAACGTCATAGGAATGACATTTCATTTTATAGGGCTATGTGTGTTTAAAACAAAATACGTCAAAAAGATTAGAAAATATTGAGATAATTTTTTTAATAAATTATGATTTAGAAAGTGGCAGAAATGCCACTTTTCTCTTTACATTTACCATTTTATTAGTAATAAGTATTTTATTAGTAATATAAAGTAGCTTTGCGTAAAGCTTAAAAGACTGAGACTGACACTCACAAAAATACGTCCATATTGTCTATGATAACACCGGAAAACAGATTATTAATAGAAATAGATCAGATAATAAATTATGTTTGGATACGCGTCAATTAGGTTGAACTTATATTAAATTTAAATATTAGAATATCAACGACAATTCGACAAAAATCAACACGATGGTGCTCCACGAAATATTTTATTCTAATACATATACGACTCACCAACATGAGACAGCTCCTGTGTAATACTCTGGAACAACTCTTGGAACAGTGGGGACATGCTGAGCTGGAACAGCACAGAAGGCTATTGTATATGTATATAGAGGTATACAGGGGTGGGATATGCCAGATGCTATCCCACCCCTGGCAACTAATGGTCCGAGACGGCCGTGCGGTTTTGGTCGGTTCGAGTATGACATAACCACCCCCGTTGTGATCGGAAGGTGGGGAGGTGTATATGTATGAAATGGTGACCCTATTTTCTGAGACTTTGCCTTCAGTTTACTATCAGGCAAGGCGAAGTCTAATAATTAGACAATTAAATAGGCAATTATTGACGTGTCCTATACTTAAAAAAAAATGAAACATTTGTGGGTAGGCCCTCTTCTTACAATCCTGGGTGTGAAAAAGCTTCTTTCTAGGCCGTCAAGGTAGGGAACACTACCTTAAGTTCAATAGTATCAGAAGAGGTGGTCCGTATCTTTTGGACGGACGGCACGTCAGCTGTTTACCATCTATCGGGGTGTAGGCAATTCACAGACCAAATATTAAAAAAAGCACCAAATAAATATTATGAACAAAAATGGCCAATATTCACCCTAAAGCTAAATTGTTTGTGTTAAGAGTAGTTTCACATCAGTAATGGCCAGGATTCGACCGCGGGACCTCTCGATTATATGTCCAACTCCCGCTAAGCTCATCTTCGAGACGTATTTTCCTGATTGCATCCGAGGCGAAGGTGACCTTGGAGCTCAGGGTCCGTCAACCGGCTCTTCTTCCTGCACTTCTCAAGATCTTGGGCGTCCGTGGTAGTGAGCCACTAGGCCATTGCATACATACAATCGTATAATCACGCCTTTATCCCCAAAGGGTTAGGCAGAGATGAATTAACACCCACATTTCACCAATCATTGTTTTCGACCCCACATAATTCCAACTAATCCCACCCTCTCCTTTCGTACATAGGACAACACGTGCAGGCCTTAGATGTCACCCTCACACTGTGCAGAATATACAAACAAGCGGTTTGAAGACTCTTTTTTTGCCGCATCACCAAGACCTAGAATTCATTACCAGCACACGTGTTTCCTTCTTCCTACAGTCCCGGATCTTTTAAGCGGGGTGTGAAAAAGCATCTGATGAGGCCTTTAAGCTGAGTGCCACCATTGTAACATTATTTAGTGTCTGTAATGGTGACCCTCTTCCCTGACACTTTGCCTTTAGCTTACCATCAGGCGAGGTGAAGACCTAGATAAAATAAAAAAATTACTACAGCACATATTTTTATTAAACTTACTATGTAACATTTTCCATATTTTATTAGTTATATATTTCTAGTTCTATATTAATACTTAGTTGCTATTATTAATAATGTATCATAATGTATGCATTGTAATAATTTTATGTCAAGTTTTAAAATCTTGATGATCTGTAAAGTTGACGGCAAACAGAGTAGTGAAAAAGGCTCAGTGGAGAAGTGATGTAGGACCCCACATCCTAATAAATATTTATATTATTCTCTATTTTCATAGTAGCAAATCTTCTATTTTATCATTATCATTATTATATTAGGTCTCTCCCTATGAAATTGCCGAAATTTTCTTACAGATTCATGAGTTCGTTATTTCTAATTTGATAGCTATTTCCGTTATTTATATTTTGTTTGAAAGTTGATTTCAAGATTTTACAACTCTGCATTAAATTTTGTTTTTATTGGCCGCTTGATAAATTAAATTCGATTTTCAAAAACGGTACTTCCATAATGCTATCCATTTTGATGATAAATTTCATATTACTTTGTTTACAGCTGTCACTTTTCAAAAATGTAATAAAAGTGTTTGTTAGCTTAATTTTGTCTCATTCATGCACAAAAAAAAAACATAAAATATGAATGTTAGTACTGAAACTGGGTTTCATCCAATTTCTTTAAAAAAACAGTAATTTCATATGAAATTACTGTTTTTTCAGTTCAGTTCTCATTGGAGGCTCTCTTTTTAGGATGATACCATCTGCCTTATGATTTTCTCAATTTTACTCAATCTTGGGCACTCTCAAGTTGTGTGCTCTCAACCACACATTGATGCAATGAAACTAAGGACAACCATTGAATGAAAGTTTAAAGCATTTTATGCTAACTATTCAAATCTATTAAGATAGAAAACATTTAACCGTCACTGCAAGACTTTTGAATTTGGATGATTTCAGGCATAGGTTTAGTGGCTCAATGGTTTCCCCCAGTAAGGGAATGAAAAGCTAGTGATCTTTTATAGAGAAGGTAACATCACACTCAAGTACACACTTACTCCCTGTAAGGGAAAGATAGGGGGTTTTTTTTTTATACCACTTAGTTGGCAAACAAGCACACGGCCCACCTGACGGAAAGTAGTTACCGTGGCCTATGGACGTCTGTAACACCAGAGGAGCCACAGTCGCGCTGCCAACCCTGTAAGTACAGAGTTTCTGTGCCGTCAGTAGAAGACAAAGCAGGACAAGCCTTTAGTCTTCCCACTGACAGCACAAATTCTCCAGTGAGCTCTGGCTACCCTACTCACCGCTGGGAACACAACACGAAGTTATTATAACCGCGGTATTCTGTAGGGCGGAGGTACTACCCCAGTCGGATTGCTCAATCGGGCGGAAATACCGCCGTGTCCTACCTCCTTAAATCGAGAAATCCCACCTGAACCGAATTATTATTTTTTATCTTAATTGATCGCGGGAATCGGTCACTGTATCCACGACCAAGGTGGTGACTCCCGCTCCAGCTCGTTCCTGGGTCAAAGGTTGGCTATTGCGATTCAGCCAGGCAACGCAACCAGCATCATGGGCCCCTTTGCGCCGGGAACGATGCGGAGTGGGTTGTCCGACGCGACATAATCGCGAATTTGTTTTATGTATTTATTTGTAATATAGACAGCTTTGGCGGTCATTATACAGGGGAAATAAGTTAATTGGCAGGCTTAAATGTTTGCTGCATTGTTTCTGGCAGAGTAGAAATAGGGCCAACCCATCTCTTCCCATGCGGTGTCGTACAAGGTGACTAAGGGATAGGGCTATTTAACATCAGACAGATATATACAGCCCAGACTCAGCCTCAGATGCATGGCTCAAGTCAACAATAGTGCCCGGAACACAGCAATAGGCTCACCCTCTATTATGTGGGACCGAATACAATTATTGGTGAAATGTGGGTGTTAATTCACCTCTGCCTAACCCTCCAAAGATAAAGGCGTGATTATATGTATGTATGTAAATGTACTGATCAACTGTCGAGTCAATGGCATCTCTTGTTGGCAATAGTAACTCTAATGCTTAGATTACATGGTGGTTGGTACTTGTGAACATAGCGCCATGTACATTCGCTATACATCACACTAGGATGAAAGCACTGTCTCGGTACTCCACTCGGTGCGTGTGATCAAGGTATAAGACTGAACACAGGTATCTGTTACATATAATAGATTGAAACACTAACGCTAAAATCCAAATTAGCTTGTAAATCTACATTTCTTTAGGCTTCACTCTAGCCAATATGGCTTCAGCTGTAAGTGGAACACATAGTTTTTTGGCCATGACATCAGATTTCAACTGCGAGACCACTTCATTAGTGTTTTTTAATTTTCTCCTTAAATCGTCAATGCGTTGTTGTTTTTCAAGAATTTCAACTAGAAAATCTTCTGAATCTTTACAGGATCCTGTATCAAGACCCGCCACGGGGTTCTTAGGCTTAAAACGGTAGTTAGATATAGTATCAACTTGTAAATTCAATAATTTCTTCTCCATAAGAAGTATTTTTTGGTCGTAATCTACACACGTTTTGCCAAATCGCTTTCGTGATTCTACGACTATATTCATTAGATTCTCACATTTAGATTCGAGGGAAACATCTTCTGTGTCTGCAAATAAAGATATTATTGTCTTATATATAAAAATAATTACGTATAAAGTTGTTGTTTGGTAATAGAGAAAACAGTTACCCATTTTGTCCAAATAGACGATTATAACAGATACAAATTGAATTATAATAGGTACTGTTATACTTATTTCCGTTTTTTTTAACTTTGATACTAGTTTATTGTTATTAGTAAGTAACAATAAACAAACAAAATAAACACCACAGCTCCAAAATGAACCAGTAGAACAGTAGAATTTCAAAATTTTCAAACAAAATGTCAGTTACGTCAAATTATCACAACATCGCGTTCCAGGTTTCACTTTCATACTTTCAAGTATTTATTACGAGCATTAAAACTGTATGTAAGTCACGGAACAGAGTTCTGTTCTGTGATGTAAGTATTAGTTTGGTTTTAAATTAATAATAAAATGGAAATTCATCTTGTTTTATTACTTATATTTATATTTTGTTTTATTGTAAAACTTGTCATTCGTGTTGAAACAATGTTCAATAATAAGTTCAGCTGTGGAATTGCGCTCCCGTTCCCATGCCCTACGTTGTAAAAAGTAAGTCTCAATACAGAAAAATCTATCATTTCTGTTCAGGCGTTTTTCCGTGAAAGGCTAAGTGATTGTCTAAGGTGAAAATTTTCACGTTTGTAGAATTTCTTGTCCTGTGTCTCCCAGAGTCTTTTGTCCTGACCTGGATCCTAATGTGTAGTTTTATAAATTAAAGTAAAAATAAGATAGTTCTAAATATTTATTTTATAAAATTCAATAAAGCACAGAATAACCACAAGCGTCACGATTACGTACCAAGCAATAAATAAGATCAATTATTATTATTATCAGGAAAATGAATATCCTACGGTGTTACAATATTCACGCAATTCTTTATCATCCTCATGAATTCATTCACGTCAATCTGAAAATGGAAAAAAAGTTATTTTAAATCATTTCGGTGGCACGCAAGTACACGGCTCCGGGCTCATTTAATATGAGAATTGATTACCGTGGTCTATGGTCGTGTGCAGTCACACTCATACTGTCGACCTCGAGAGAACTTCTAATGCCTTTTTTTTTAAAACCAAACAAACAAACAAACTCCATTTTTGAATAGACAAGGTCGGCAGCACGTGATCTCTTTGAAAAGGATAGAGTCACCAGCAGTTGTGGGTTGGGGTTTACATCAACTGGAGACTGAAAACTTTCTTGATCTTTTTTGTTTGTTTGTGGACAGATTTAATATACAGATAAAATAATTCTTACAAATCCATCATAATCCTTATCGGCATCATCGACCATCTCTTCTATTTCCTCATCAGTTAGATAGATGCCCAGGATCTGGGTAACCTTCTTCACGTTGTCAAAACTAATGAAACCTGTAACATGTAAAGGAAACTCCTTAAAACATTTTCTACTGAACCGAATGGTCGCTGAGTGGAACAGGTTGAACATGTCATATAGGCGCCCACTGTAAATGCGAGGAGGAAGGACACGACAGTATTTCCGTCCACTTGAGCAGTCTGACTTGGGATTGAATTTTCGCCCTACAGAATACCGCGGTCATAATAACCTCGTGTTGTGTTCCCGGCGGTGAGTAGGGTAGCCAGAGCTCACTGGAGGGTTTTTGTGCTGTCAATGGAATGACCAAAAACCACGGACAGCACAAATTCTACAGTGAGCTCTGGCTACCCTACTCACCGCTGGTAACATAACACGAGGTTATTATGGCCGCGGTATTCTGTAGGGCGGAGGTACTTGGCACTCAATTTTGAAGACCTAATCAGATATTTTTTCACGTCACGCTTAAAACCCGGGACTGTAGGAAGAAGGTAAAACGTGTACTGGTAAACAAATGTCCAAAATTACCAGTATCATCCATGTCAAAAAGCCGGAAACTCTTCATGATATCACCATCAGAGTCTTGGGCCATGATCTTCCTCGTGATAGCAGTCTCGAAATTTTCGAAGCTGAGTTTCCCCGTGTCTCCCTTGTCTACTGCACTTATCATTTTCTGAAGCTCTTCTTTTGTTGGTTCGTAACCTGAGGGTATGAAGTAAGAAAATAAATTAAAGCTACCAGCCGCATGGTTTCTGGCAGAGTAGAATTTGGACCACTTCTCATGCGGTGTCGTACAAGGCGACTAACGGATAGGGCTGTTTAACATCAGACATATATATATAGCCCAGACTCGGTCTCAGATGCATGGCTTGAGTCAACAATAGTGCCCGGAAAACGACAATAGGCTCACCCCCCCTATTACGTGGGACCGAATTTAATGATTACTGAAATGTGGGCGTTAATTCACCTCTGCCTAACCCTCCAAGGATAAGGGCCTGATTATATGTATGCACGTATATATCTTGGCTCCAAGTCGTGATCATTGAACCGTGATCCGTCTTGGATCATCACTAGTCATCAGTTGCCGAAGGTGAGGTAGCCTCATCAGTCATCACAGATCCCTCAGTCACCAGCTAACCCAGGGCCCCAGGCTTCCGATTCTACTAAAGCAAAACCACCGTCATACCACAGACACTGCAAACAATGGCATTAAATTTTAGACTTTATTTACATTGCCTTAAAGTTCACAATAAATAGTTAATTACATCTTTTCATTCTCTCCACAAAAAGCCTTTTAATATTGAACTTTCGTGCGATTGAATTAAAGTCTAAAATTAAATTATTTTTTTAACAGTGTCCGTGGTATGACTGTGGTTTTGGTTTACCAGGATCGAGGTCCTGGACGGAGGTCATTGAGCAGCCTCCGACGGCCGAGTAGCCTTTTTTTTATCACGGATACCCCTACAGAATCAAACCACGGAACACGAAAAAATCCCCACGGATACCCCCCCTACCGGAGCCGGTGGGAAAGGTTATGTCGGACTCGAACCGACCAAAACGCACGACCGCTGTGGGTCGCTTTTGGTTGCCGAAGGTGAGGTTAACAGGCATATCCCTCGCAACCCAGCCGACCCAGGGCCATCTCTCGCGATCTGGTCATCTCCTCGGGTTCTGGGGACCACAGAGCCCCCAACTCGTCCCCGGAAATGGGGAAGCGCGCGAGGCGCGCCGTCGCGGCCTGCTTCTGCCAGGGTGACAGGCAGCTCCACCTGTCACCCCCAGGTAGGCCGAGTCGCCTTCGCGCATTGCGAAAAACGAGACCGTGGCGCGCCAGTTGGATTGATATTATCTATGATTCGTAGATTTTAGTTCCTCCGCCGCCACAGCACCAGCACCAGAAATTGCCTAACTAAACTGCAACTATGTATTTAATTCCCAGAGTAAGTCAAAATATAAACATTCAAATTCAGTCCCAAATTTTAACTTTTAGATTATCATTAAAATCAAATTACTTTTATTACGAACTATGTATATGCACAGATAATATAATTCTTATAGTATATGTAAACGCAACGTAGATCGAGATAAATGGGAAATTCTCTTGCACTTCACACATTTGCACTACTCACGACTGGTGTATGACGTCACTCGCAAGTACGATTCTGTATGGAGCGTTATCGGGCGGTGCGAAAAATGTAATTTTCGAAACCAAGTATCTTTAAAACTATTTGTTGTAAGAATATTTCAGTTCAGCAGTTCATTATATTATTATAGAGCGGACATTATTTCGATAATAAAAAAAATTGTTCATTAACCTATTCTTATAATAATGGTCCAATTGACTGAACCAAAAGAAAACTAGAGTATTATAAGTGTTTTGAGACGTGATTGGACTCGAGATATAATTATACCGGTAAATATAAATAAAGGAAATATTAATAAAATGCCTAAATACCTAGTGCTTTGATGGCAACACGAAAATCCTCCGTGTTGATTTTACCTTCACCCGTGTAATCAAGGAGGTGGAATGCCTCGAGTAAGTCTGCTTGCTGAAAATAAAACTAACATTATTAAGTGAAATATATTTTTGGTACTCAAAATGGTAGGTCTTCCGCCAAAGGTGGTAGATCTGGAACACAACACGAAGTTATAATGGCCGCGGTATTCTGTAGGGCGGAGGTACCTCCACTGTCGGACTGCTCAATTGGGCGGATATACCACCGAGTCCTACCTCCTATAGTCTCCATAATCTTAGAGTGATTTGCGATTACATCCAAAGCTTTTATTTTAGAACTCAGGGTCAACTGATTTAGGTTTAACTTATAAGTTTAATGATTTTTATGGTGGTGACTTCCGTCTGCCCACACGAGTCTGAGAGGTGCCACCCTTTTCTTCATATCTACGTTCCTTAAGTGGCAATTTTGAGGCAATGAATTTTACCTGTTTTTTAGTTAAAACCGACTTTGCTTCCACAGGGTTGAATGTATTTGGATCTTGCTCTCGTTCTAATTCAATTTCTTCCTCTTCAGAAAATACAGCAGTCCCAGACAAAACGCTAGCTTCCATGTTGAAATATAAATGAAACTACAGGGCCATGACTTGAAGTCTAAAAGATATTGATCAAGCAACCTTGCGGTAACCCTTTTGGAGATAATTAATTAGAACGAACATTCAATGAACCATAGATATATGCATTTCCCTGCAAAGAACATTAAAAAAACTTGGTGTTGCAAGTATACAATATTTAACCGACTGCCAAAAAGGGTCGTCCACGAGGTGACGTAGAAAGAATACAAGTATCACTATACCATCTCATTTGAAGAGAGCGTATGAGGCGACTTACGGTAAAAAACGTAGATAATATCACTGAGAGGAAAGGAAAACTCGAAATATAAACCTGTATCAACCCGTCTGGTCTGCGGCGTGGAAACAGTAGGCCAAAGGCACAACATTGGGAGAGGCTTATGCCCAGTAGAGGACTGCGCTAGGCTAATCGATTGCCAAGAAAGGTTATGTTATTTTTTGTTACTAATTCATAACTTTCGAACCGCTGCACATATTTCATTGAATTATGTCTCAAACTATAGTTATCTTCCGTAAATATCTCTGAAGTATTATAAGATACCTACCTATATACAATTTGGACAAATACTATACGGTGAATTTTTGGCGCTAAAATGTTAGTTGTTAATTGTAATAATAGAGTTTACGAGTTACGGCTACGTTATGGGGCAATCGAGCGAGAAATCAAAAAATGGTAAGAATTTTCTGCAAAATGCATCACCTGTTCTTCTGTTAGCATTAAAATAGCTTGGACATCTTTTTCTTTTTTTGGAGGGGTTTCATTTTCATGTTCACTGATTGCCTCCTGACTCATATTGTTAGTATTTAGTTTAATATTTTTGTTTTGAACAAAACTGTTTCAAATTCGATTATCACAAGTGAGCAAAACTAATTCTGACAACGCTATCAAAACAAAAGTATTGCCAATTGCCATAGAGTAGTTATTCCAATAAGTCGGTATAAACTTTTAAGAAGGTATTCTACAATCCTTATATACTTTTACCACATATGCGGGGTCCGCTTATCTTGTGATTGACTAATTTAGGAGCTATAATAAGAGCGACTGCTGCTGATCTCCCTAAGTCGAGAGAAAAGCCTAAGCCTATGTTCTTAGAAATTCGTCTTTCAATCTACATTCGTTCGGTCTCTAGGGCCTCGGGTGATATTGGCTTAGACCTCTAAGATCTTAGTGGAAGATCCAATACATCCATACAAATAGATTATAAATTAAATGTAATAAAATAGGTACTTAAGTTAACTATGTAATTATTTGAATTGAATAGAATTCTTGATTAATGGCTCTGTACTTTTAGCATCAATTCAACGACGGAGATAAAGTGTAATTACTTTATTTTTAAGATCTTGCATCTCAAAGCAAGTTTACTATGTATTTACTAAGCATCAACCATAAACAAAACTTTCTATCTGTCAATTTAATAGTCTGTGCTCGACCCGCTTGCAACCCGCCATCATTATTTTTGTTTAACGAGTTTGAGGTTATATCGGCGACCGACGCCGTTACAATTATCTTTAACGAATAGTAAATAAAACCACCAAAATGAAACTCGTACGTTTTCTTATGAAGTTAAGCCACGAAACAGTGACAATTGAATTGAAGAACGGTAGTGTTGTGCACGGAACAATCACAGGCGTTGATGTCGCTATGAACACACATTTAAAGGCTGTAAAAGTAACATTGAAAAATAAAGAAGAGTTGCAGCTGGAGACGTTGAGCATTCGAGGGAACAATATCAGATATTATCTGTTGCCCGACAGTCTACCATTAGAAACACTTTTACTTGATGACACTCCAAAAGGACGAGGAAAACGAGAAGGTTTCCCGAGAGGCGGAGGCACCCGTGGAGGTCGAGGTAGAGGCCGCGGAGGACGTGGTGGACCTCGAGGAGGTCGTGGAGGTCGCGGCCGTGGACGTCGTTAGATTGTATTTTAGGACTAAGTACCAAATATTGTGATTACACTATCTGTATAAGGTCTGAATGGTTTTATTTTCTGTAATCGGTGTTTTGGGTAGAATTTGCTGAATTTTACTAAAGTATAGGCAAATAGCAAGTCAAACGAAAGTCATTAAATGATTATTACTTATTTCCCATAAAATTTAGTGCATAATTATGGCTCTGGCAGTTTCTGTTAACATTTTTCATTGCATTTTTATGTGTGATAAACATGATTCCATATTGTAAGTGTGTTTGAATATGGAATTCAAAATTTCCATATTTAAATTTAAGTAAATATAGTTTTAAATAGTAGGTAAAAAATACCTGCATGTTAAACTTGTAATATTTTCTTGAAGAAGACTCGGAATGCCAAAAGAATACTTCAAATGGAACATTTTTATAGTAAATTGATCAGGATATTTATATTGCTTTTTTATTGAACTCTTTTATATACACATTTGGTACTACACTACTAGAGAACCGATTAAAAACAATAATAATAATTAAAAAAAATCTAACAGTCTGTGGGTGAGGTGGAAATGAAAAAGTTAATTTAAAATGTGGAATATGTTTTTTTTTATTTAGGACATGTCAATTAGCCTTGCCTTACCTGATGATAAGCTAAAGGCAAAGTCTCAGGAAAGCGTGTCACAATTACAGACAGTAAGTATTGTTACACTGGTGGCACTCAGCTTGGCAGCCTCATCAGATGCTTTTTCACACCCGCTTAAAGGACCTGGAACTGTAGGAAGTAGGAAACAAGTGACATGCAGTCAGAACCGAGCAGAGCATGCAGAGGTCACGAACACCCTCTAGCATTTGCAGATGCGTAGAGATATTGCCTCCTTGGCTGTATTTTGCTGTCCCTACCATGGTGACTATTCTGATGAGCTCAACTAATCTCACCCTCTACTTTCTTACATAGGACAACATGTGCAGGGCTTAGATGTCACTCTCACACTGTGCAGAATATACGAGCTTGGCGGCCTCATCAGATGCTTTTTCACGCCCCCCTTAAAGGCCCCGGGACTGTAGGAAGAAGGAAACATTGTGCTGGTAATTAATTCCTGGCCTTAATAGTGCGACAAAGAAAAAAGCAAACACCACACATTTGGTGACATCTAAGCCCTGCACGTGTTGTCTTGTGTAGGAATGGATACAGGAAGAAGGTCTTAATCCTTACTAATATTATAAATGTGAAAGTAACTCTGTCTGTCTGTCTGTTACGCTTTCACGCCTAAACCACTGAACCGATTTTGCTGAAATTTGGTACAGAGGTAGATTAGATCTTGGGAAAGGACATTAGGCTATGTTTTGTCGCGATAACCGACATCTACGCGGGCGGAGCCGCGGGCAAAAGCTAGTAAAACATATAAAGTCACTTCAAGATGGTTTACCTTTACTTAGGGACCTAACCGAATGCAGTGAACTTTGACACTTGTCTGTGTAGGCCTAGCATGCCTTTATCAATCCATCAATCAGCCAACGCAGTCCACTGCTAGACATAGGCCTCTACCAATGTGCGCCATTTTATTATTTCCGTCAAAGTGGTGCTATTTTTTTTGTACCACTTGGTGGCAGGCAGACACCCAGCCCACGTGAAGTGGTTATAGACGTGTGGAACACCAGACATGTTGCACTTGTGCCAACCCTGTGAGAATCTTCTGATGCCCTTTTAATGGTTGAATAGTGGTCAAATCAAAATCAATTTTTTTGTAGCCACTCTTGTGTATAAATAGAACTCATTGTAATATCTCTAATCACTAGAATAATCTAATATCACTTGAATTGCTTCTAGTGAGTAGTGACTAAAAGGTCTTCAACATAGGAGCTTTATAAGGTACTATCGGAAGTTTTAAACTATCACACATATAATCACGCCTTTATCCACGGAGGTTAGGCAGAGGCAGAGGTGAATGACGAGGTGAGTAGGGTAGCCAGAGCTCACTGGAGAGTTTGTGCTGTCAGTGGGAAGACTAAAGGCTTGCCCAGCATTGTCTTCTACACTGACGGTACAGAAGCTTCGTGCTTACAGGGTCGGCAGCGCGCGACTCCTCTTTCCATCAGGTGGGCCGTGTGCTTGTCTACCACCTAAAAGAGATAAAAAAAGTCGTCTTCCAGGGACTATTGTTAACTCAAGACATAGATCCGAGGCTTAGTCTGGACTGTATAATATACAGTCCAGACTAAGCCTCGGATCTATGTTATCAGATATATTATATCTGTTTGATGTTAAACAGCCCTATCCCTTAGTCGCCTTGTATGACACCGCATGGGAAGCGATGGAGTGGTCCAAATTCTGCTCGCCAAAAAATAAGCCATTTTTAACAGATTCTATCACCATAGCTGCTGCTGTAACGATGGCTGCTGAAGAACATCCAAGACATCAGGGCTCAGTGTTTGCGACGGATATGCCTGTCAACCTGGCCTTCGGCAACCAAAACGACCCACAGGCGGCGTGCGTTTTAGTCGGTTCGAGTCCGACATAACCTCCACCGGCTCCGGTGGGGAGGTATCGGTGGGGATTTTGCGCACGTAAAAAAAAAGGGCTCAGTGTAAATAATTATTCTCTTTCATACAAACCCTGTTCTTGAAATGTGTAGGAACGACAAAATAACATTCTAAAGTAAGTAAATTGAGTCGCATAAGAACTTTTTGACTTCTAAAATCAATTGTATGAAATCTTAAAGCATTTTGTATGTAAATTACATATGCTATTTAAAAAAATTAAGATAGGAGATTTTGAAGGAGGTAGGACACGGCGATTTTTCAGTTCGACTGGGGAAGTACCTCCGCCCTACAGAATACCGCGGCTATAATAACTTCGTGTTTTGTTCCCAGCGGTGAGTAGGGTAGCCAGAGCTCACTGGAGAATTTGTGCTCTCCGTGGGAAGACTGAAGGCTTATCCTGCTTTGTCTTCTACACTGACGGCACAGAAACTCTATATTTACATGGTTGGCAGCGCGACTGTGACTCGTCTGGTGTTATAAACGTCCATAGGCCACGGTAACCACTTTCCATCAGGTGGGCCGTGTGCTTGTTTTTTTTATACCGCTTAGTTGGCAGACAAGCACATGGCCCACCTGTTGGAAAGTGGTTACCGTAAACCTATGGACGTTTGTAACACCAGAGGAGTCACAGTCGCACTGTCAAGCTTGTAAGTACAGAGTTTCTGTGCCGTCAGTAGAAGACAAAGCAGGACAAGCCTTTAGTCTTCCCATTGACAGCACAAATTCTCCAGTGAGCTCTGGCTACCCTACTCACCGCCGGGAACACAACACGAAGTTATTATAACCGCGGTATTCTGTAGGGCGGAGGTACTTCCCCAGTCGGACTGCTTGTTTGCCACCTAAATGATTATGATTATATTACTTAGTGATTATATCACTTAGGTGGCAGACAAGCACACGGCCCACCTTAAAAAGGATTTTTTTTATTGAATCCGTCCAATTTGTCGCCCCTGTTTCCTGTCCCCCCATTTATTTCTATTTCTCAATCGATTTGAATAGTTAGCACACTAAATACTATAAAATTTTACCATGGCACACACCAATGACTTTTCGATGCTTTTCGAAGTTATTTGTCTATTTATCGCAGGTTTATAAGTGCCCGGTTAATGGCAATAGGCTCGCCACCTATTAAATTGGGACCTAAACATAAACTGGCGAAATGTGGGTGCTAGCACCTCTGCCTACCTCTTCGGGGATATAGGCGTGAGTTTATGTTATAAAATTTTATTCAATAGTTTGAGCGGAGTCATCAAAAATCAATGTTTAAAAATGATTGCAACATCATTCATTGGTTCCAATAGTTCATACGAATGTCGGTAGATGGCTCTAAACCGTCGCCGTAAGACGGATATTTGTATGGAAGAATTTGGATGGTGTCGGGCGATGGTTCTGTGCTGTGGCTTAGTGGTCAGAGCGTTTCCCCTATATCGGAATGATCGCGGGTTCGAATCCACTTAAACTGATCCAATTTTTTTTAAATTTTAATTTGAATAATTAGCAAACGAAATTTTGGTGTTGCATACGTCCATAGGCCACGGTAACCGCTTCCCATCAGGTGGGCCGTGTGCTTGTCTGCCAACTTAGTGGTATTAAAAAAAAAATGCTTTAAAATTTGAGAATGCTCCGATGTGCTTACGGGGTATATCAGTGGCTCAGTGATCAAAGCATTCCCAGTGTAAAGGCCTTATCATACTAGCGGTTTGCGAGCGGTTACGGGGCGGAGCGGTCGCGCAGCGGAGACGCCGCGGTTGCGAAGCGTAGATGTCGCGGATTTGTAGTGAGTTTACGATATACTGACAATACATTTGTAGGAGGTAGGACACGACAGAAATTCCGTCCCAATTGAGCAGTCCAACTGGGGAAGTACCTCCACTCTACAGAATACCACGGCTATAATAATCTCGTGTTGGGTTACCGGCAGTGATTAAGGTAGCCAGAGCTCACTGGAGAGTTTTTGTGCTGTCAGTGGGAATACTTAAAGCTTGTCCTGATTGTTTCTTCTACACTGACACAGAAACTCTGTTCTTATAGGGTCAATAGCACGGGTGTAACTCCCCTGGTGTTGCACACATTTATAGGTAACGGTAACCACTTTCCATCAGGTGAGCCGTGTGCTTGTCTGCCACATAAGTTGTAAAAAATATACACTCGGTAACAACATGGATTCCGACAAGGAAACGCTGTTGTTGGCTTTGTTACAACTCCCAAATACTCCAATCAACATACATTTCCATCCAAAGGTTGCCTGGTAGAAATTGTGTAAAGCGATAAGGCCGCCCTTTGTACTGCTCTTGTCTTCTCAATTTTTTTTTTGTAGGACACGCCAACTTGACCTCTCCTCGCCTGATGGTAAGCTAAAGTCAAAGTCTCAGGAAAGAGGGTCACCATTACAGATACTAAGTGTTACAAAGGTGGCACTCAGCTTGGCGGCCTCATAAATTTTCTGTTACATGAATATTGTAATTGACATACAATAAAGAATGTAAAAAAATAAATAAGTTGGCTGTGTTTCCTCGTTGGAATTATCTGTGAATTTTAATTATTTTTAATTCCCAAACTAGGTTAAAGTACCTATAGACAATCGAAATAAAATTTATAACTTTGTAGATTCCTTATTCAATTTCAAATCAATCTTATTATGCACTGTATACGTGTAAACGCAACGTGGACTGAGATAAATGCGATATTCTCTTGCACTCCAAACATTTTCACTACACCCTAGTACGCTGTGACGTCAGCACGTGCCACGATTTTGTATGGAGCGTTTTCAGGCGGCTCGAGAAATTCAATTTTTCAAATCAAATATCTTTAAAACTACTTGTTATAAGAAAGTTTCACTTTTATAGTTCTTTATATTATCGTACCTACAGTTTACGATAATAATAAAAAAATAAGACACAACCCTATTGTTTAAAAAACTAACCTCTCCAGTTAGGCTGAATTATTTGTGTTAGGAGCGGGTTCACATCGGTAGTGTAAGGACCTAGATTCGATCCCAAGATCTTTCGTTCGTACCTAAGGCCGAATCCTCAGCCACTAAGCTACTGATGACGAAAAAATACGTATCAGGCAATGCGATGTTCGTGCGGTGCTTCAATCACTCGATGTCCGGAAAGCCAGTGGCCCGGATGGTATTCCAGCGGTGGTCTTACAAAAATGTGCAGCGGAGTTGTCTCCGATGCTTACGCGGCTGTACCGACTGTCCTACAGCTCGGGTACAGTGCCTTCGGCTTGGAAAGAGGCGAATGTACAGCCGATCCCCAAGAAGGGGGATCGCTCAGAGCCAGCCAACTATCGACCCATAGCCGTCACCTCAGTGCTGTGCAAGGTCTTCGAGCACATCATTAACAAACAGCTCATGCGTCACCTAGAGGATCACTCCTTAATTAATGACCGGCAATATGGCTTCAGGCCGAAACGGTCAACGGGTGATCTTCTAGCATACGTTACCCATCTTTGGGGTGAGGCTATGGACAAGCACGGCGAGTCACTGGCAATTAGTCTTGATATCGCCAAAGCTTTCGATAGAGTCTGGCACAAATCGCTTCTCTCCAAGCTACCAGCCTTTGGTCTGCCTCCTAGACTGTGCAACTGGATTGCTAGTTTCCTGCAGGAGCGCCGTATCCGCGTCCTCTGTGATGGACGGGCTTCGGAGTTCTTGCAAATAAATGCTGGCGTACCGCAGGGGTCTGTATTATCTCCCACTCTCTTTCTTCTGCATATCAACGACATGCTGTCCACCGGCAGCATACATTGCTATGCAGACGATAGCACCTTACACGGGAGTTATCACGGACAACCTGCGGCCAAACAGTCTGATATCGTGGAAAAAAGACAGCTTCTTGTCACTGAACTGGACCGGATCTTGAATCACATTTCTCAATGGGGCTCCGAGAACATGGTCGAGTTCAATGCCAAGAAGACGCAGGCTTGTGCGTTCACAGCAAAGGTATCTTCTTTCCTTCCCCTTCCCACTCTTCAGAGCACGCCACTTCCACTGCAGGACAATCTCTATATCCTAGGCATGGATATTCGCTGCAAACTGAATAACAGAAATTACATCGAGAGCATCATCAAAACAGCCTCGCGGAAACTCGGACTCTTAAACAAAGTGAGACGTTTTTTCACGCCGGAGCAGCGGTGTCTTCTCTATAAGACACAAATTCGCTCCTGCGTGGAATACTGCTCGCATCTCTGGGATGGCTCCGCGAAATACCTACTAGATGCTCTCGACAGGTTGCAGCGACGCGCGGTCCGAATTATTGGGAACCCTGAGGTCACGAACACCCTCGAGCCTTTGCAGATGCGTAGAGATATTGCTTCCTTGGCTGTATTTTACCGTCTCTACCACGGTGAGTGTTCTGACGAGCTCTTCCAACTAATCCCACCATCTCCTTTCCTACATAGGACAACACGTGCAGGCCTTAGATGTCACCCTCACACTGTGCAGAATATACGAGCAAGAACCAAGCGGTTCGGAGACTCTTTTCTTTGCCGCACCACCAAGACCTGGAATTCATTACCAGCACACGTGTTTCCTTCTTCCTACAGTCCCGGGGCCTTTAAGCGGGGCGTGAAAAAGCATCTGATGAGGCCGCCAAGCTGAGTGCCACCATTGTAGCACTTAGTGTCTGTAATGGTGACCCTCTTTCCTGAGACTTTGCCTTTAGCTTACCATCAGGCGAGGTGAGGTCAAGTTGGCGTGTCCTATATAAAAAAAAAAAAAAAAAAAAAAAAAAAAAAAAATCTAGTTCAGATTTTACGCACTTAAATTATGCATACATACATACATACATAAAATCACGCCTGTTTCCCATAGGGGTAGGCAGAGATCACGGATCTCCATTTGCAACGACATACTACTCTCGCTGCATTCACTCTCATTACATTCTTCATGCATACTCGTCGGTTTAGAGTACTCCTGACCTGCCCCTTTTCTAAAACTTCTCCGATTTGGTCCAGGTATGTGCGCCTAGGTCTTCCCCTTCCGACGGTACCATCCACACCCGCCTCATTAACCTGTTTCGTTAGTCTTACCATCGTTAGTTTAACCATCTCAACATTCCTCTCTCAATTCTCATCACTACATCTTCTGTCACTCCACATCGTTCTCTTATCACGCTATTTCTAACTCTATCTCTCAAGGTCAAGCCACGCATTATGCCCCATTAAAAAAGATAAGAGAGCTTGTAATAATAAAAAAAATGATTTTATTCTGTATTCCTATCATTGGTTTACTCTTGAATGGAGCAAGTTAAATGTGACAAAGTAAGTGTGTAATCTCCTATTTAAAAGAAATAGAAATAAAATTGGTGTGTAAGTACATTACCATAAAAGTTCGGGCGCCTTGGAGATACACATGCCTAGGATAATCAGCGGAGATTGGAAACTTTTAATCTGCCGGAGGTGAGCTAAATGAAACCAAACGGTGAGGTTTAAGGTTTTATTGTCCACTCCAGTGTGCATTTAGAAATAGTTGCAAGGATGCAATCCTAATGTATAACTAACCTTAAATTTAAAATTAGAGTTTTATAAGCTAGGTCAATCTGATCCTATGTCAATATGATCTTATGTCAATATGATCTTATGTCACCAATGCATTTTTAGGTTATTTTGAAGTTTAGATTTAAAATATAATTAAAGTAAGCTCACGGCATCCCTCGGCGAGTATATGTAAACACAGCAGCGAGAAAGCTCGTAGCAGACGAAGTTTTCAGTTTAAGCCCATGCGGTACATCCAGGTTTGAGGCGAAAAGTCCAAACCCTCCATAAGGAATGCAGATGACCGAAGACAAAGGTCCAAAGAAAAAGTCCAAAGGAAAAAGAAAAAGGAGAAAGAAAAGAAGGCGGTTCCAATTTGGAAACCTGTAACAAAATTGCATGTCATTAGAACAAACTCCAATATGAACACGAGGTCCTAATTTTTTTATAAATTTGTGCGACTTACCGCCTTAATTTGCTGGAACAATGCCAATAGCAAAAGAAATCATAATATTCTCAGATTAAGAGCTGAAACAATAGAATTTTAACAATTATTTTTCAAATTAGGAACGTGGCGAATCCCATCAAAGTGAATCTTATTAAAAAATGACAACTCACCAGAAATAAACTATAATTCCACAAGAGGATAGTTGTGAAGACACAAACTATTATCCTTTAGGCAAAAATACTCTCATTTTTATGAGATTTATTGAAATTAAGTTACGAAGCCATGAATATCGACCATCCAGCCTCAACGCTAGGAAGAAAGGTGCTTTGACAGCTATACGTCAAAATGTCATTCACTCCGCGTTCCGAAACTTTTCGTTCAAAAATAGAATTAAAACCGGTGTGACGACGTTTGCAGAGCGCGTCGTTACAAGCTCCACACCTTACCAAACATTCCAGGAATTTGTGAGAGGAAATGTGTATGCGTGTGGAGCACATTTTAGGTCCAAAATATATATTCCGAGGTATACAGCCGTGAATTTATGCATGTCTATGCTGCAACAAAATCACAACCAAACTTTTTTCACATTTTTTTTTTGAAGTGACATTTGACATCCGTCTGTCAAACTGCAAATATTAAAATTCTTGTTCAGTGAATACAAAATGTAATAAAAAATAATGCTTTTGACTAGCTGAATGGTAAATTTACTGATAAGGGTATGCCCGCAACAAACGTTCAAAGTTCGGTTCAAATTGTAAATAGTAAAACGTCTGAGGTGTTGTACTTTCTGGCTCTTAGACCAGGCTGTTCTGTGGACAATATTGTTCGGATAATGGAGGATGATGGTCCCAGACCGATGAGAAACATGAGACCCTCACAGGTATTTTTGTATAGCTTATAATTCTCATTCTTACCTATCATTTTGAACAATGTGACAGCTCACAATTAATATGCTCACTATTTTCCCTTCTTACTTCGTATATATCTATTTATGTGCTAAAATTGTATATTTATTTTACTTTATTTGAACTTCTCTCATATCTTTCTTTCTTTTTGTCTTTAATACATCTTAGTTCTAGTTTATTTGCCAACTACACCAAATCTTTTGCTTTATTATATCACTATCCATCCCAAGGTTGCCTGGAAGAAATCGCTTCTAGCGATAAGGCCGCCCATTGTACCTGCATTAAACTGTATGCATGCTACCTCCAAGTTCTACTATAATCTATTGGTGTACAATAAAGAAGTATTAGCAAGTAGTCGCCTAGCAACATCTGAAATACCAGTTCTTCTGGGTCACTGTTTTTCCCGTCGTTCGCGTCACCACGAACTCGCTGCGTCTCATTTCTGGGCGCAGCTGTGGACTCCTTTAGATGGTGGGTGCGCGCCGCCGCCCGTCCAGCACCACGTGTTTGGCGAAAACTGCTCCCGCCGCCGCACCTCCCTGTCCATTTTGAACCCCATGTGGTTCCCATAGGGCTCTGCCCCCTGCTTCGGGACATACCCGCCGGAGATGCCCTTCCACTATCAGCTGCACTCGTATGTCTGGAACCGACACTCCCGGCTATTGTGCAATATCCCCGCATACCGAGCAGCCCTTCGACTGCAGGTGGTGTACTCCTTCCTCGCGTCGTACCACCGTCTCTACCGCCGAGGCATCCCTCTCTGCAGCTTCGATGGATGTTGCGACCTGAACCGCTTCCGCCAAGCCCATCTGGCCCGCTTCCGTGAACTCAGTCGTTGACGTTTTTCTCATTTTCTAAGCCATGCATGTTTTATCTAAATTGCCCCCGAACTCACAAAACTGCGGCTTTTTTTTTAATTGCGTGGTATAATCCAAAATGGCGGTACCCTTTTGCTACCGGCGTTGTCGGAATTTGTATAGTTCCGCCAACACTGACGGTTTTTGGTTGTAAGTGATCTCCCATCAACTTACATAATGCTGCAAAATCTTTTGCCTTTTTAATTTAATATGCGCAAAATCCCCACGAATACCTCAACACCGACGCCGGTGGGTATGTCGGACTTGAGCCGATTAAAACGCACGCCGTCTGTGAGGGCCGCAGGTTGCCGGAGGCTACATAAGTTCACCATTAACCCATATGCACTTTCACCAACCACTGATATGAGGGTAGGTACCTTCATGTCTTTTTACACGTTTTGGACCAAGAACACCATCTCCAGGCGTTCCAAGTACGTCTCCCAGGTCCCTGTACTTATATCAAACTCCACATTTTTTTTTAATCTAGGACACGCCAACTTGAAATCACCTTGCCTGATGGGAAGCTAAAGGCAAAGTCTCAGGAAAGAGGGTCACCATTACAGACACTAAGTAATGTTATAATGGTGACACTCAGCTTGGCGGCCTCATCAGATGCTTTTTCACGCCCCGCTTAAAGGACCCGGGACTGTAGGAAGAAGGAAACAGTCCTTTAGAGGGAGAATATTCTGATCAACTGAGCTATTGTACACGTCCTAGACAGATTTTTTTTATACCACTTAGTTGGCAGACTAGCTCACGGCCCACCTGATGGGAAGCGGTTACCGTGGCCTATGGACGTATGCAACACCATGGGTGTCACACTCGTGCTGCCGACCATGAAGAAACCTTCTGATGCCCCTCTTGAAGAACCCCATATTGTAGGACCTTGGGAAAACCGCAGCAGGGGAGGTCATTTCACAGCTTGAGTGTGTGAGTGAGTGGAAACAATGTTACAATCATTTTTAATATTGAAATTAATATTCAAAGAATTTTCGAAAGCCTCGCTTTCGTAAAAGTCTAAATAAATCAATTCATAACATAAGTAGGTGTAAGAGAGCGAATCCCGGCCTCGAAATAAAGCCTCATACATATTTGCGCGTTATTATCGGCCGATAATACCGCACTGCGCTAATCTGAAGAACGCGTTAATACGATAATAAATTCTTATTAATTCAAATAAATGTGTGCGCCGTTATTATTACAGCCGTGTGTCGTCATAACCGCATCCTATTACATATAATGTGCTAAAAACATGCGTGCGATATTATCGATGTTTGAATGAAGCTTAATGCCGGTAGCGTTATTGCGATATTTGTTTTAGTACATTATTAGGACGAAAACTGAGAGACACTGCTGCGATAATAACCGCGCACACAGTTTGATGTAAAGCCGTGTCGTGTCGTGACGCATCAGAAAAGTAGGTATCGGTTTCAAACATTTGATATTTATAGTGGTGTTCACTTTTCTATGAAGCCGTCAAGCGCAGTGAGGATCACGAAATAACACGTTAGACAAAATATGTAACTCCCTTTAAGAATATGGACGCATTTTCGCTATAAAGCGTGCGATATTATCGTCCGATATTAACGCGCCTGTGTTTGAGGCTTAACTGACTTCTACCTAAGTCTATTCTAACTGCGAAATTTTACCACCTTCAAGATTTAAAATGCCACTCTTTTCTCGGCTATTGTCATCAGAAGCAGCGCACGGCAGCCGATAAGTTTCAGAATGAACATCATGGTGAATACGAGGCGCGGGGGCGACAGAGCCGCGATGAAGTCTCCAGGGTCCACGCCCACAACAGCACTTACCCTAAGTTGTACGACGAGTTGGATAACAGGCGGAGCATGGCTAAAGTATTTACCTTTTTTTTAGTTTTATTTATTTAAGAGATGGCCTTGGGTCGGGGTGCGAGGGATATGCCTGTCAACCTCACCTTCGGCAACCAAAAACGACCTACGGGCGGCGTGCGTTTTGGTCGGTTCGAGTCCGACATAACCTCTTCCACCGGCTCCGGTGGGGGGGTATCCGTCGGGATTTTGAAAGTGTATTTATTTAGGTGAGCGGGTGGTGATTCGCATGCAGACTGTCAATTTGTTATTAGGATAAGATATTAGAATATTAAAACTAACATAGGAGTAAGAAAAATTGTTACTAACACACTGAGTCTTGGTCACTTGAAATAAATGAATATGAATGAATTATTCGTGCCTCAGAGAGCACGTTAAACCGTCGGGTCCCGGTTGTTGTCATACAAACATCTATGGGAGTCGTTACGGGTGAATTGATGTACCTGTTCTGTTAACTGTAGTAATGCCTACCTGTTTGTAGTTACTGGGGTGCCCGCTGTGTGGGGCCTGAATAAAATATTTTCTTTCTTTCTTTCTTAAAAAGTTCAACAATTAGTGGAGGTCAGATGGCAGTCATATACGGCCGAGATTAAGGGTTAAACCTTACTGAAAGAACAGCGGCCGGCAGCATCTTTTTGAGGCCAAATATTACAAGTAGTTTTGAATCTTATCTACGGGAGAAAAAGTTCATAGTCATTTGAAGATGAAAAGGGTCCGCGCGAGCCTGCTCGCAAGCGTTTCTAGTACAAGTCTGGTTGCCACTGCCGACCGTTGCTCTTTCAGGGAGATTGAACCTAATACATCTCTGCCCACCTCTTAAGGGAGTTACAGGTGTGAATATATGTATTTTCATTTTTTTAAAAGGGAAACTATAAGATCAATACTTTGTCCATCTGTCTGTTTCTCTGTCAACCTTTTTCTCAGGAATACGTAGAGATATCAAGCCGTATACTCAGTTCTATAACGTCATGAGACTGTGCAAAAATCAAAGTTCTAAGTCAACTCGTTCAAAATACATTACGGTTTATGTGGCTTAAGTTACGGAACCTTCGGTGCGCGAGTCCCAACTCGCACTTGACCGACTTTTTATAAAGTACACCAATAGGACTCCTTCGCTAGATAATGAGACGCTATACGTGAAATGTATACTCTATTTCTTTATGGTAGCGACTGCCGTCTGATTTTTTTATACCACTTAGGTGGCAGACAAGCGCACGGCCCACCTGATGGCAAGTGGTTACCGTGGCCTATGGACGTGTGTAAAACCAGAGAAGCCACACTCGCGCTGCCGCCAGTGTAAGCACAGAGTTTCTGTGCCGTCAGTGTAGAGGACAAAGCAGGACAAGCCTTTAGTCATCCCACTGACAGCACAAATTCTCCAGTGAGCTCTGGCTACCCTACTCACCGCTGGGAACACAACACGAAGTTATTATAACCGCAGTATTCTGTAGGGCGGAGGTACTGCCCGTCGGACTGCTCAATGGGGCGGAAATACAGCTGTGTCCTACCTCCTTCCATGCCTAAGAGGAAAGCATACGCTAGACCTAGAGCCTCATCTATTGATCAGTTTAATGGCTTGCATTTAACTAAAATATAGATATATAGATAATTCTTTATTTTACACCAATAGATTACAGTAGAATTTGTAGGTGGCATGCATACAGTTTAATGTACAATGGGCGGCCTGATCGCTGGAAGCGATTTCTTCCAGACAACCTTGCGATGGACAGTGATGTAATAAAAGCAAAAGCAAAATATATTTGTTTTTCGAAGCGAACCGACTTGTAAGATTACCTAAGACATATCTCTCATACCCCGGCTGACCCGGGATGGGCCCCTTGGGTGTGGGAACCACGATATCTCCGTAAAGGGGGGGTGCTCATCGCACAACCATAGAAACCTGCTTCTGCTAGGTGTATCCACCTGTTTATTCTACCCCTAGGCCTACATTCATGGTGGATGGAGACTGTTCAGCGACTTCTGACGTCTGAGTCGCCTGAAACTTATATATACATAATTTTTTTACAGCCATCTCTGCGAATGAACCACTCGTCATACCATCGAGCAAAGTCTCAAAAGCCACTATGCTGCAGGTGCTTAAGACTCAAGAATAGAGAAGCGCATCAAATCAAAAGATACAAATCCCCAAACAAACGATTTAGATCAAACAAAATGAGGTCCAGAGTCACCAAACCTAAACAGAGATTCACGAGAAAGTATCAAACACGTTCGAGAAATATTAAGCCTAAATACAATTTGAGTAAAGGTTGCCAGTATTACAGAGCACCGGTGGATACGAAAAGTGTTTCAACGTACGACGATGATTATCCAGAAGATAATATGCCGGGGACTAGTAATAAACAAGAATCTAATCATAATTCTCAAGAAGATCGAAATGAATTAAAGAATGATGATTCCGCCATAAGTATTCCAAACCCGCCGAAGTCCGTACATTCCCAAAATCCAGAGACAAGTGCTCCATCTTTAAGCAGTTATAATAGTTACTTGTCTATGAACCATGAGCCTATGGTCGACTGATTTTTTTTTAAAAGTATAAACATATTATTTATGACGTATGTATGCGTTCGAATTATTTGTTGTTTTTTTTAGTGATATTTTTTTTTATGTAGAATTTTGAAAATAAAATATGTTGTGGTTATTATTGTTTGTCTTTTTATTTCATTGCTGAACCTGGAAATGAGTTATAACGTAGATAGCTGAATTATCTTTCCTAGCAAGTCTTCAAAAAGATGAACAAGGGATATTCAGATTATCAGTTGTACTTCCTGTATAGGGTTACATACAGGTCTCAGCGAGATAGGTGACAATCACAGATATAGAAGAATATTATATATTAAGATAACGAATCTAAATACTCTACAAGACATGTGCTTAAGTAATCACCAAGGCTCACAAAGTTCATACTTTTCAATGCATTCAATAAGCCAACCAATTGGCAAAGCCTTTAAATGCTGCATATTATACATTGGCTCGTACATATCTTTAAAAATAATATAGTGCGAGCAGTTGTACAGTTTACTGTCCTTTCTAGCGTGATACGGTACCAAGGTCTCACTCTCCGGTATTAATTCTGGATTTGGTACTCTCCGCAAGACTACTCCACCGGCATCCGATATCAATTTTGTCAAAATCGTTTTGTTAAGTACTAACGATTTTGAGACTTCGTACTTCACGTTAAAATTATGCAAGTAAAAGTGGCACCCATCGAATAGGCCTGGTAACTGTTTATACTTGTTATATCTCGAATTCCTTGGCCCTTTGTTAGATTTTGCTCCAACAGCTGTAATTTCATATGAATTAAACGATTCTAATTTCTCTTCTGAGGATACTGTTACCCAGTCTGACGATATAATCCAAATGCTAGTAACGATTCCTTGTAAAACATCTACACTGGATTCGCAAACACCTTTATCGGCATCTACAATCATGTGTGTGACCTTTTTAGTAAACTTAGCTTCTATAAAAATATTATCATGATTTTTAGCAAGTGATTTTAGTTTATTATGAACAGTACGGTACTGTGACGCACAGTAAATACGGATCTCCTCTAGCCCAATTTCTTCATATACAGCTGCTATGCTAGAAACATTCACACCTTGTGTCTGTAAAATATTGTCCGCAGCTGTGAGTAATAAATTCTTCACGTTATTCGAAGCAAGCTGATATGGGGTCTCACCCTTACAGTTCCTGGCATTCATATCAGCACCATGTCTCACTAATACTTCAGCTATATTAATATGATTGTATCGAATAGCTTCATGTAATGGTGTCTCGTTACCCTGTCCCGGTACGTTAATTAATGTATTATATTGTAAAATGAGCTGTACAAGGTCTAATTTTCCGTTTTGTACAAGTTCATGAAGTGGTGTCCAACCAGCATTGTCTTTAGTGTTTGTATTAGCACCTGAAGCAAGCAATTCTTTGATCTGAGCGATCTTACCGAGCCGGCAAGCTGTATGAAGTGGTGTTTCTCCTTTAGTATTCCGTTTTTCCTTACTCCTGATACTAGAACTCACATTTGAGGTCATAGTTTGGTTGATATCGGCACGAGAATTAGTTTTATCGGTAAGAGGTTTCTTAGAATTGCCTTTGGCAACTTTTTCGTTAGGTTTTGCGGGATTATTCGAAACTTCGTCGGTAATTTTTACACTTTCAAGCGTTGATTTGTTGTCATTTTTTGGTCTGAATTTCTCGAAGATACGTTCTAGTTCCAAATGATACTCAATGCAACGTGATATTCTTTCATCGACGAATGTATCAGCGTCGTCTAAAGGTATATGGCACTTCGGACATTGCTTCAAATCCGTGTGTTCTGCACATACCCAATGATAACACTTCTTTAAAACAACTGGCTGTTTACATATTTCTCGGCATATCCCACAAATATAGTCTTGTTTTACTGTATCTAAGGCTGTTAGGAAGTTCTTAAGATCAGCTGTAGACATTTTTATTATACTTCACAATGTTTACGAACTTCTTTTTAAAACTTTAATACAGCGAAGAGGCGAAGATGCGTAGCAAAGCAACGCGGGAATCTTTTCTTATCAAATTTGATTAATGATTTGACATTGACATTGACAATTGACATTATTTTTTTATTTGACAACTTGAGACAAAATAAAAAGGAATTTCGTTTTGAATTTTTGATCACGGAAAATATCGAAGATCAAGCGGTCCCCTGAAATGTACTCTGTGGTCCCCTGAAATGTACTCTGTGGTCCCCAGCCCCTGACTCCGACGAGGTGAAAGCTTCGGAAGAAGCTTAAAAGATATACACACTTTATTAAATACCATAAAACATTTTCTGTGTGGTTCTGGGCAGAATTTTGACCACCCCATCTCTTCCCACGCGGTGTCGTGCAAGGTGACTTAGGGCCGCCGCCCACTGCCGACACGACATGGCATCCCGCTGCATGACGCGGCGCGCTGTGGCATGCCACGACAAAGCCCAGCTACTCTAGCATCAGTTTTGCTCTTCGTGCATTCGAAGTTGGTTGTGTGATTGTGTCGTTATGGTTGACTGGGATTTACTTAGTATTAATAGCACTTCTAGCTGAAGATGAAGAGACACAAATAAGAATTGCTAATTTGAGGAAAAGACGATTCTGGGTGCATAATTTGTGGAAAACAAGATTGTGAATTCAACAACTTGTTTAATGATTTGAGATACAACATGCGAAAATTTTATGATTTATTACAGAATAGACTATAGGAGATCTTATAGGAGCTAGGATAGGACATGGCGGTATTTCCGCCCAATTGAGCAGTCCCACTGGGCAAGTACCTCCGCCCTACAGAGTACCCTTCGTGTTGTGTTTCCAGCGGTGAGTAGGGTAGCCAGAGCTCACTGGAGAATTTATGCTGTCGGTGGGATGACTAAAGGCTTGTCCTGCTTTGTCCTCTACACTAACGGCACAGAGACTCTATGCTTACAGGGTCGGCAGCACGAGTCCGGCTTCTCTGGTGTTACACACGTCCATAGGCCACGGTAACCACTTTCCATCAGGTGGGCCGTGTGCTTGTCTGCCACCTAAGTGGTATAAAAAAAAGACTAATTTTCTATCAACAACTACAATCTTTGTTACTATGGCGCTCGATAGATGGCGTTTTATCATTTTTAGTATATTACCCTAACCATCCATATTTCAGCATTGCTTAAGTGCTAACTTCTAAAACAATCTTACCATCATATTTTTGCACGTCTTGTAGTAACGTATGTTACGTAAAAACTTTATTTAACTTCAATTGATATTATTTATAGCTTGGATAAGAAAAGTACGAAACTGTGGTAAGCTACGATTTTTATATACTTACCACTTATTTGGTAGACAAGCAGACGGCCCCCCTGATGGGAAGTGGTTAAAATGACCTACGGATGTGTGCAACACCAGGGGCGGTATACTCGCGCTGCCGACCCTGAAGAAACCTTGAAGAGCCCCATATTGTAGGCGCTTGGGAAAACTGCAGCAGGGAGTTCATTACACAGCTTGAGTGTGCGTGGGATGAAGTTTCTTTCTTCCCTGCCTATGGCGAGCGGAGCGATGATAGAATGTAGCTG
Organism: Eilema griseolum; assembly: GCA_963662185.1. Classification (NCBI taxonomy): domain Eukaryota; kingdom Metazoa; phylum Arthropoda; class Insecta; order Lepidoptera; family Erebidae; genus Eilema; species Eilema griseolum. The sequence goes on from OY759253.1 coordinate 10,784,636, forward strand.
TGGGCATCATGTCAAACAATTCATCTAAGCACAAACCATTATACATAAATATTCCACGACATTCTACACATCGCTATCTAGACCCGTGGTAAGTATAACTTAACTAGCTTGTGTTATGGAATCTAGAATGCGGATAAACATGCTTAGATACTTTTTTTTTGTAAATACATACATATTATACATAGAAATACCCAGACCAATGCAAATATACATATTCATGCATACAAATGTTTGCACTGAGCGGGAAATGAAACCCGCGCCTCCTGCATAGCAGTTGAATGCTCTACCGCTACGCCACGGAGGTCTTCAAAATTATATAGGTGGTAGAACACATACAGCGAGGCTGTGAGGTTTAACATCACCTGCGAGTACGGAATCGTTTTCTATGTTCCAACCCGTGAAGCTACTGCCTTTAAGCGGGGCATGAAAAAGCATCTGATGAGGCCGCCAAGCTGAGTGCCACCATTGTAGCACTTATTGTCCGTAATGGTGACCCTCTTTCCTGAGACTTTGCCTTTAGCTTACCATCAGGCGAGGTGAGGTCAAGTTGGCGAGTCCATTAAAAAAAAAAATCTGCCATCTGACCTCCATAGCTGTTCGTATGGCAACCGGGACTGACGGCTTAAAACGTGCGCTCTGAGACATGTAAACACTCAGACTAATTCAAATACTTAGACATATTTATGCATTTAAAATTTTGCAGTAGGCGGGAATCAAACCTCCGGCACGTCACAGAGGAATCAGGTACTACCTATCTAATAAATGGGGATAAATTCTGAATGTCAAATTAAAAGTTTTTTTGCGATTTTCATGAAAACGTATAGTTTTTTCTTTTCTTTGACTTTGTCAAGATAGGAGTAGATCGATTTGAGGATTCTGTATATCCTTTCAGGGTCTCGAGTCTACTAAAGCTAAACCACTCTTTTTTTTTATACAACTTAGGTCGCAGACAAGCACAAGGCCCACCTGATGGAAAGTGGTTACTATGACCTATGAACGTGTGTAACACCAGTGGAGTCACACCCGCGCTGCCGACCCTGTAAGAACAGAGATTTTGTGCCGTCAGTGTAGAGGATAAAGCAAGACAAGCCTTTGGTCATCCCACTGACAGCATAAAAACTCTCCAGTGAGCACTGGCTCCCATACTCACCGCCGGGAACACAACATGAAGTTATTATAACCGCGGTATTCTGTAGGGCGGAGATACTTCCCCAGTCGGACTGCTCAATTGGGCGGAAATACCGCCGTGTCCTACCTCCTCACTGTCATACCACGGGCATTGCTAAAAAAACCATTAAATTTTAGACTTTAAAGCAATGCGGTTGAAGTCTAAATTTCAAAAGACATTTTTTATAACACTTAAGTGGCAGACAAGCACACGGCCCACCTGATGGATAGCGGTTACCGTGACCCATGGACGTTTGCAACACCAGAGGTGACACACTCACGCCGCCGACCCTGTAAGCACAGAGTTTCTGTGCCGTCAGTGTAGAAGAAAAAGCAGGACAAGCCTTTAGTCTTCCCACTGACAGCACAAATTCTCTCTGGCTCTCTGGCTGCCCTACTCACCGCTGGGAACACAACACGAAGTTATTATAACCGCGGTATTCTGTAGCGTGAATGAAGAAGTGTAATTAAACTCTTTTCATTTAATTTTGAACTTTAAGAGTAAAAAAGTAGGCTATATTTTGCAGTGTCCGTGGTATGCAGTGGTTTTGCTTTAGTAACATCGAGGGTCAGGAGTATTTCCTCTTAGTCATCATCATCGTCCTGCCCTCATCCCAAGATTATTTGGAGTCGGCGCAACATGTGTTCTTTTTCCATTCATCTCTAGTTGCAGTCATTTCAACATTCACCCCCTTCATAATTATACTAGGTATCGGGACTTCTCGCGAATTATATCTTAGAACTTACTATTTCTGGCGACAGACGTTTCGGATGCGTTGCAGCACCCGTGGTCACGACTTGACTAGTCTTCGAGCGTCGAGATGTATGCGGGGAACATTTTTTGAGCGCCTACCCACCATTACACTTATTATGAACGGCTGGCGACACACCACACTCACTATGTCAGTTTTTAACGGCACCGTGTTTTTTGGTTTTAGTATCTTAATCACTGGATTCCACGTTCACACCGCGAAAGTTTAAAAAAATAACATTCACTCCCTTCTTAACCATATCATCATTCACACAGTCCACCGCATTTTAGGCCTCCCTCTCCCCTTGTAGCCATCCCCTGCCATAGTTAGTGCCTTCCTTACGACATTACTTTCATCCCTACTCATTACATGGGTACAACAAAACCAGGACAAACGTTTTCCTCATAGTCATAATTAAACAAAATAATTCTTAAACTTAATATAAAAAGAAAACTTCATATCTACTATAAAAATATATTTATTTATATTATGAAAGATATCTTAAATGCCTAATATAGATATTACATTGGAATAGCAATTCGATACAATAACTACACGCTTTGACCCTTATTAGGGTAAGTAGAAACAGTTTTCTTTGTCAATGTAATGTAGTTTAATTGCATTGATTTTCGCGTAAACTTTAAAAAATATCAAATGAATTTATAAATAAATTAAAAGTATATTTTATAACACGATTTCGGAGTTTAGGGGTAGGTTGGACCCATCAAAGCTAAAATAAAATATTAGGAAAGTACCTACTACAAAGTGCTGGCTCTGCCTATCCCTTCAGAGATTAACAGGCGTGAATATATAAACATTATTGTATAGTACAGTGAGTTATATGTTTATAGTATCATATTCAACAATAAAGAAAAAAATCTAACGGCATATGTCGTGCAGGAACTTAGGTATACCTACTAAATAAAAACACTAAAATGTGAGTGTCACTTCAAGTGTGAATTTCTGAACGATTTTTATTTTTTTTCTCGTTATATAAAAAGCCCGCGTTCGCTTACAATTTCACAACACTTGAGTGGTCAGCGGCCAAAGTAAATGATGTTTGCACAAATTTCAAACTTAATCCATCCATACTAATGCTTTAAATGCGAATGTAACTCTGTCTGTATGTCTGTATGTTACAATTTGTCAGGCGGGCAATCAAATCATTTAATCATATATAAACAGTGAACATTGCAAGCTTACAGTGAGCACCAAGACGCTTGCAATGTTATTCTAATTACAAAGAAAAACCATTAAATTCCATATCTTACTTATTATACAATACATTAAAATACCAACTATTATATATATATTCATCAATCGTCAATCATTTGATTCATTTGCATCAATATTAGTTCATACTACAAAAATTTATATAAATATATAAATATATAACAATTTCACGTCTAAACCGCTGAACCGATTTTATTGAAATTTAGTATAGAGGTAAATTAGACTTTGAGAAAGGACATCGCGATAACCGACATCCCCCAAGCGGAGCCGCGGGGAACAGCTAGTAGCTTATAAGAATTGTTGATTATATTGTAAAGTTTTTTAATAGATCTCAATAAGTAGGCGGTTAAACTCCATTTTGTTTGCTCTAAAATTAAAACGATCATCTACTTTTGACGCTGACTATTCGTATCACATAGATAACATTGCTAATTAAAGACCTCTGTATATTACTAGTCAATCTGTTTGAAATAAAAATATTTTGGCCGCAGATTTGGACTTTCGATGGGGTTGACATATCCTTACTGGAACAAAACTTAAAAAAAAAAAAAAAAAAAAATTGGTAATTTTTTTACGTGCGAATTTTTTTTAAATTTTCTTTATTTTTTCGTTCCTTTCCTATTATTTTTTTTTTCTAACAATAGTTTGTTATTGAGTTCCAGGCTCATTATATTTCTTCATTCAACGATTTTCCATTTTCATTCAAAATTTTGTTGTCTTTTATTTCCTAAATTTTTTTTTACACACTGTTTGGAAAATTTCACTTTCGGGTCTTTTTATCACCAACTCTAGGCGGCCTTCCTACGCCGGCACTGGTGGGAGGGATATTTACTGTAGGTAATTTTACACCCTGACATCTGAAGATCCAAGACGGTGTGTGGTTTTAGTTGGTTCCAGTCCAACATAACCACACGAAAAAGAAAAAAGACGGGTGCCGGATGTCAAATAGAGAACAATTTAAAATTGCACCTACTTACCTAAATCAGACTTCTAGTAATTAATTAAAATAATATGAATTTCATAAAATATATTTAATAATAATAATTTTCGCGCCTTGATAGATGACAACTAACCTCAAAGTTTGGACCTCATCCATAATGGGTACTTAAAATGAGGTCGAATGTCAGTGATAGGGTCCAAGGCTAAGTATCCTTACGACCTCCTAGTTAACCCTCTCACTAAAACACCCGTATGAAATCAATTTTAAGACCCGTTTGTGGATGAGGTCGAATCTTTGAGTCCGTACGGGTACCTACCAGAGTCCAAACTTGGAGCGAAATGCCATCAACTATATGAACATTTTTTTTAATTTTATACAGATGGTCTGGTAATATACAAATTCCATTGGCTTAATAACTTAATAACTAATTTATCGACTAAAAATTAAAAATACGACTAGTGTTACCAACATAATTAAAGATGGCGTAATTTTGGCGCCATAATTGCAACTAAAATCTGTCACGTTGCTAATACTGAGTTCAAAATTAAATGGCGCCTTATCGTAAGGATGAGTTTTTAAAACTTCCGATGTTGCGATATTAATCGTATCAGAATGAAAAATAACATTTGAAACGTGGTTATAAGGGCCGTACATCGAAAACATTGGACTATGGAAGGGCGGACGTTTGCCAAATATTTGGTCCAACTTCTCGAATACGTTGACCAACTCATGTTTCCTGACCTCGGTTATGTTTTTGGCGGTAAATATGTGACCTAAATTTGACCAGCTTATGAAGCAAAATTTCTTATTATCATCCGGACAGACAGGGCGGATTTTTGATATGTCTGTTGTACCTGTAAAAAAGAAAGAATATATTAAAAACATACATACATACGTTAAGTTGAGTGTCAAATGGTATGTGTAAGTAATAGTAACCCTTTTCTGAGACTTTGCCTTCAGCTTACTATCAGGCAAGGCGAAGTCTAATTGACGTGTTCTATAAAAAAAATACATACATATAATCACGGCTTTATCCCCGAAGGGTTAGGCAGCGGTGAATTAACACCCACATTTCACCATAATTGTATTTGGTCCCATCTAATAAGGGGTGAGCTTATTGCCGTATTCCGCGCACTATTGTTGCCTCGAGCCACGCATCTGAGGCTGAGTCTGGGCTGTATATATCTGTCTGATGTTAAACAGCCCTGAAATAAGTGATTATATTTATAATTATTGCAATATTATGACATAACGACGCTTAAGCTGTAGAATGAACTCCCTGCTGCAGTTTTCTCAAGCGACTACAATATGGGGTTCTTCAAGAATGGTAGTAGAAGATTCTTACTGTGTTGGTAGCGCGATTGTGACTCCCCTGGTGTTGCACATGTCCATAGGTTATGGTAACCACTTTCCATCAGGTGTGCCACGTGCTTGTCCATACGAACCAAACGATACGAACATCTATGGCAGTTCTTACGGGTGGAATATCCGATCAAGAACCAAGCGGTTTGGAGATTCTTTTCTTTGCCGCACCACCAAGACCTGGATTTCCTTACCAGCACACGTGTTTCCTTCTTCCTACAGTCCCGGGTCCTTTAAGCGGGGCGTGAAAAAGCATATGATAAGGCCGTCAAGCTGAGTGCCACCATTGTAACATGGCATATGTAAGTAATGGTGACCCTCTTTACTGGGATTTTGCCTTTAACAGACGTGTCCTATAAAAAATAGGAAATTACTTACCATTCAAAGAATTATAAGTACGACTACTAACAAACGCGACATCGCTTTTGCCTTCAAGAAGCGATTTCAGAGCTTCTGTCTCCCCAGCTTCATAACATTTCTTCCCATCCATTCCCGGCGCACATATTTCGCTAAAATAATTATCTATATAATCTTTACAAGATATTTTCTCATGTTCAGTGATATATTTCAGAACGGAATGCCATGACATGCCATCGTAACGCGGGAAAGCGGCTCGTTTGCCGCGCAAATCCGCCATCTTGGTTATCTGGCTGTCACTTTTGACGTATGCCATTATCATGTTCGTTTTGTTTATGATAGGTGTTACTTCGTGTAGAAGGGGTTGGATGGAGAGGCTGGAATTAAAGAATAATAATTAAATTAAGTGTTGTTCCCGGCAGAGTAGAATTTAGACCACACTATCTCTTCTCATGTAGTATCGTACAAGGCGACTAAGGGTTGTTTAACATCAGACAGATATATATATCTCAGACTCAGCCTCAGGCGCATGGCTTGAGTCAACAATAGTGCCCGGAAGACGGCAATTGGTCACCCCTATTACGTGGGACCGAATTGAATGATTGGGTAATTCACCTCTGCCTAAACCTCTCCTAACAAAGGCGTTATCATATGTATGTATGTTTTGTAGTCACATAATATAAAATTTAGAAGAAAAAGTGCAAATTACAACTCAGGGTGGGAGATCAGAAGGCAGTCACAGTCAATATAAAGGACAAAACTAAAATCAACATGGCGCTTACAACAAAAAGAAACTCAGAAGTTTGTCAAGAAGTTTGCCGTGTACTATATTTGGAATTGAGTTCACATTCTGGAGAATCACCCTTCAAAACAGAACTACTGTGTTTTCTACCCCTAGATTCCTCGCACACATTCACGCCATTAAATCCCCGAAGGAGTAGACAAAGATGTATTAACACCCACGTTTTATATTATCAGGAGGTAGGACACGGCGGTATTTCCTTCCAATTGAGCAGTCCGACTGGGGCAGTACCTCCGCCCTACAGAATACCGCGGCCATAATAACCTCTGTTTGTGTTCCCGGCGGTGGCCAGGGTTCACTGGAAAGTTTTTGTGCTGTCAGTGGGAACACCAAAAGCTTGTCCTGCTTCGTCTTTTACACTGACGGCACAGAAACTCTTTTGCTTACAGGGTTGGCAGCGCGAGTGCGACTCCCTTGGTTTTACACACGTCCATAGGCCACGGTGACCACTTTCCTTTAGGTGGGCCACGTGCTGTTGGCCACTTTAGTGGTATAAAAAAAAATTCGCCAACTATGATTTTTGGTCCCACCTAATAGGGGAGCCTGTTGCCGTTAAGCGGACACTTTATCACGGGCTGTATGTTGACTGATGGATGGAGAACAGCCCCTATCCCTTAGGCACCTTCTACACCAACGGGAAGACTAATAGTGTCCCTAGAACTTACCTGGGTGCTAAAATAAGATGGTCATTATCTCCAACCGCAGCATCACTCTCTCCAGAGGCTACAGACTTCAGGCACTCCTCAGTGGTGTTCTTGAGGACACATTGTAGAGAGGGTACCACTCCGTAGACCACTGCGCCTTCGTACAGCCATTCGCATTTGTTCTTCGCAAGGATGGAAGTGGTGCAGAAGTTGATGACCCTGTCAAAAATAGGGCATAAGTTGATGTACAGCGGTTTTGTATTTGATTCTCAAGTCAGCTAAAGATTTATTGAGCTTTTTTGTTTGTTAGACTATTCTCAAAATGCCTCGGTAGCTTAGTAGTGGAGTTGGCCTTATGATCGTGAGGTACCGAGTTCGAAACTTGGTCATTACACCTTTTGACATTCCTCCTAAAATAGCACTTTATTCGGACTCGAACCGAATAGAAAACATACCTCATCTCGGGTCTTCAGAAGCCAGGTGGCACATAAGGCATATCCTTAGCAACCTGCCTCCCCTAGCGCTTTTCAAGATGGCCCCCGTGGATGAGGGAACCACGGTGTTCCCATCTTGCCGCGGAGAAGGAGGGGTGGGGAAATTGCACTGCCATCCTGGACTGCCAGGTTCCAAGGATGCTTCACATGTCACCCTAAGGTAGCTAAGCTACCTGAAACTATCTAAGCTAACCAAAACTCTCAAATAAGCCTGTTATGGCTTCCTGTATGATTAGAGAGAACTTAAAAGCAGTACTATGTGTCTCTTACCTTGGAGGATCGCATCCAGTTTGGCTGTACGCCTCCCTGAAGCCCTCAGCCCTCGCCAGGTAGTCCAGCGCAGCCACTGACGGCTGGAGAGGCTCCGAAAGACCTCGGTTGCTCTCCAGTAAAGCGATCAGTGCTCCTTTCCAGTGCTGATCTGTGGCAGCGTTGTTCAGTGACTTCGTGAGTCTGTTGACGGCTTCTGCTGCTTTTCTGGAATATTACATACATACATACATATAATCACGTCTTTATTCCCGGAGGATTAGGCAGAGGTGAATTAACACCCACATTTCACCAATAATTGAATTCGGTCCCATTTAAGATGAGATGAGATGTGAGCCGTAATATTGTCGTATTCCGGGCACTATTGTTGACTCAAGTCATGCATCTGAGGCTGAGTTTGGGCTGTATATATCTGTCTGATGTTAAACAGCCCTATCGCTTAGTCGCCTTGTACGACACCGCATAGGAAGAGATGGAGTGGCTCAAATTCTACTCAGCCGGGAACCACGCTAGTAATAAGTGGACCATAGACGTAGCACTGCAGAATCACCACCAAATAGACCAAAAACATGTTTTCTACGCAGCCAGAGTACATTGTCAAGATATTTGCTAGTTATTTTACACCTGGCCCTTGATTCTATTAAAGCAAAGACCAAAAGATTGTCCTGCTTCGTCTTTTACACTGACGGCACAGAAATTCTGTGCTTACAGGGTTGGCAGCGCGAGTGTGAGTCTCTTGGTTTTGCACACGTCCATAGGCCACGGTAACTACTATCCATTACGTGGGCCGTGTGCTTGTCTGCCACCTAAGTGGTATAAAAAAAAGAAATAAATCACTGTTACTCCACAAACACTGCAAAAATGTCATTGAATTTTAGATTTTATGACTATGCCATTAAAGTTCGAAATAAAATGAAAAAGTCTCGTTACACTTATTCATTGTGCAAAAAACCTTTTAATTTTGAACTTTAATGCCTTTATTTCAAAGTCTATAACTAAATCGATTTTTTAACAGTGTACGTGATATGACAGTGGTTTTTTTTTACGTGCGCAAAATCCCCACGGATACCTCCCCACCGGAGCCGGTGGAGGAGGTTATGTCGGACTCGAACCGACTAAAACGCACACCGCATGTGGGTCGTTTTGGTTGCCGAAGGTGAGGTTGACAGGCATATCCCTAATCGAGGCCCAAAAAAATGACATTGCCCCCCACATGCCAAAATGCGTCTTGTTTCTATCCTGTCTTGGGGTCAAGATATATGCCCCGAGGTATATCTTATCGTATATTCCATATAAGCATGTAATGTATTTATGGATGAATGTATGAATGTACCTTTTAGCAACAACCACATTCCAGGGTCTCTTCAGCCATATGCAGGGCGCCTCATTCATTCCTTTCCATGTGCCGTCTCGACAGAGGTATACGAAGTTGGAACTGTCTCCCTGAAAACAAAAGGATGGTGAGAGTTCTGATGAGCTCTTCCAACTAATCCCACCCTCTCCTTTCCTACACAGGACAACACGTGCAGGCCTTAGATGTCACCCTCACACTGTGCAGAATATACGAGCAAGAACTCAGCGGTTCGGAGACTCTTTTCTTTGCCGCACTACCAAGACCTGGAATTCATTACCAGCACACGTGTTTCCTTCTTCCTACAGTCCCGGGTCCTTTAAGCGGGGCGTGAAAAAGCATCTGATGAAGCCGCCAAGCTGAGTGCCACCATTGTAACATTACTTAGTGTCTGTAATTGGGACCCTTTTTCCTGAGACTTTGCCTTTAGCTTACCATCAGGCGAAGTGAAGTCAAGTTGGCGTGTCCTAGATAAAAAAAAGGATTGGTAAAGTAGCATCCTTCATTGAACCTGCCTTTTCCTATTCAGTTGGGGTCGGGTTTCAGTCTAACTAGGGAAAATTCAAATTTCAATATTTGCCGTGAAGTGACTGCCGTTTGACCCCCATAACCCACTAGTCAATTAATTACAACAGAACGACAATTCTCTTTTTAAAAAACCTTTCAAAATTCAGTCTCGGTCTAATCTCGATCTTCTAAATGTCAAAAATCAGTTTCTCTTTTCGTTCTGATATTCTTGTAACACAATTTTCAAGATTGAACATTGACATCTTGACAAGAAAGAAAGAAAATAATCAAATAATAATTAAATTTTTGACATTTAATTTGGTTTGACAAATCGAGACAGATTTTTTTTTTATATGCCACTTAGGTGGCAGGCAAGCACACGGCCCACCTGATGGAAAGTGGTTACCATGACCTATGAACGTGTGTAACACCAGTGGAGTCACATCCGTGCTGCCGACCCTGTAAGAACAGAAATTTTGTGCCGTCAGTGTAGAGAACAAAGCAGGACAAGCCTTTGATCATCCCACTGACAGCACAAAAACTCTCCAGTGAGCTCTGGCTACCATACTCACCGCCGGGAACACAACACGAAGTTATTATAACCGCGGTATTCTGTGGGGCGGAGGTACTTCCCCAGTCGGACTGCTCAATTGAATTTTTACTTATAGACCCTGTGCAGTAGGTAAAGGAGCCCCTACATTTTTATTACAGTGTTTCTTAATAACTGTCATAAATTTTAAAATAAAACAAGTTTATTAAATGTATTCTTACAAGTTATTTACTGTTCAGTTCGTTGACCGAACATACCGTAAATGTTATAGAAATATGTAACAGGTATGCGTATATATACCTACTATGTGTCAACGACTTCTTATATGCATACTGCTCGACCAGACAAGACGAAAAGGTACCAGTTTTGATCAGAACGGCGCCACTTTTTGGTGTCTCCGACACTAAAGCTTAGCCCTGAAAGTATTTCCAGGGTTTATGCTACTCCAGGACCCCGATTCTGGCAATTGAGTATTTGACTGACTTGTCAAATTAGTTACTTTTTACTAAACGTTTTACTAAAAAATTGCCTATCGCTGTCCACTGCAGGGCGCAATTACTGCCGATCCTCTCATCACAGCATCCAGTCTGTCCCAGCCACCTTTTCCAGGTTGTCAGTCCACCTGGCTAGGGGGTGTCCTCAATTTGCCTTATCGCGGTCTCCACTCTAGGATTCGTTTGCTCCAGCGGCCATCGGTCATCCGACAAACGTGGCCAGCCCACTGCCTCTTCAACTTGCTTATTCTGTGACCCATGTCGGTACACATGGCCCACCTAGCGGTGTCGATGGACTTAAGCCAGAGCGTCACACTCGCGCTACCGACCCTGTAGAAACCTTCTAATGCTCTTCTTGAAGAACCCCATATTGTTAGTGCTCAGAAAAACCACAGCAGGGAGTTCATTCCACAGCTTAATCGTGCGTGCGATGAAGTTCCTTTCATACCGCAATGTGGGAGGACTGCATTTAATTTTTTATTAATTTATTTACACTTCATGGACACGTGTACTAAGGCATTCTGTACCAGTCAGCCCAATAGGTGGTGCAGACAATAACAAGGTAGGTGCATTATGAAAGGTAACTAGGTAAAATATATAGTAACATATATACATACACATAATAATATCTTACCATACAAATATAATTACAATTAAGTTTCTTCCAATTTATCCAGCATGAGCTTCCGAACTCCCATTTTAAATATGTAACGGCTTGGGCCTCCTGATGCCGAGAAGTAGCTCGTTGCAAAGAAATATAGATTGCACAGGAAAGGAATAGTGGATGAAATTGAACGCAAATTTCTGTCGCGATTGGAGTCAATATATTGGTAATAGGGCTATACTTGTTTGTGGGTATGTTTGTACGTACCTTGAAGTAGGTGGCGACGTCAGCAGCCTCCCCCCAGGTGACGTCACCGGCGCCGTCAGCCAGACAATTGAGGGCGCCCATGTCACCGTAGTAGCGGTCTGAGCTGGAGCACAATCTGGATCCACACGCCGCGCATAATGAAGGGAATTCGCGCTCTGGAACAAAATGGAAATACTCTCTGAGCCTTTTCCCAACTCAACCCCAAACGTGTTTCCTTCTTCCAACAGTCCCGGGTACTTTAAGCGGGGCGTGAAAAAACATCTAATGAGGCCGTCAAGCTGAGTGCCATCATTGTAACATTAGTTATGTTGGACTCGAACCGACTAAAACACATGACGCCTGCGGGTCGTGTTTGGCGAAGGTTCACAGGCATATCACTCGCACCCCGGCCGTGTCTGGTCTTCGGGTGTGGGGGACCACAGAGTCCTCATCTCCGGAGTCTCTAAGCCGAGGCGGTGGCGCAATACGCGCCTCTAAATACCCGGGTCTACATTTTATAATATCACTTAGGTGGCAGACAACCACCCATGATGGAAAGTGGTTACTGTGACCTGTGGATTCCATGACCCTAAGAGGGTCAGCTCAAAAGAAATGACCCTGGTCACAGAACAGATAATAGTACCAGCGTACTCAGGGTCTTTGTCATGGGCTGTATGTTCATTATCGGATGGAGAACAGCTCTATCTCTTCGCCATTTACTACACCCATGGGAAGAGATGGGGTGACTCTCTTCTACTCCACCGGGAACCAACACAATGATGACTTTTAGGGCTTCTCCTAAACTTACCATCAGACAGGGTGCAGTTAAATGACAGATAAAAAAGGTGGTAACAATATGTGTTTAATTTATTGAACATGAACATAAACTCACGCCTATATCCTATATATAGAAGGGGTAGGCAGAGGTGCTAGCACCCACATTTCCCCAGTTTATGTTTAGGTCCCTATGTAATAGGTGGCGAGCCTATTGCCATTAACCAGGCACTTATAAACCTGCGATAAATACACACATAACTTCGAAAAGTCATTGGTGTGTGCCATGGTATAACCTGGGATCGAACCCAAGACCTCGTCTCATATAAATCAGTATATATGTAATATGTCTGCTGTATGTATTGTATGTGTATGATATTTTTATTCTTAGTATTTTTGTATTAAATGTATTTTCTCTGCTGTTTTACCATTTTTTTGCACTTTAATCCCCCAAAGGTTGGGAGAAAACTCAATATTGAGTTAAACTCGTCTTTGTACACCAAGATGTATTTGTGAATGCCTGCTGATGTACTATTTTCTTGTATACAATAAAGAATTAAAGAGGTTATGTGTGTACTTACTAAGTTCTGCGTCCCTTTTCTTGTCTGGGATCCAGGGTCCAGCTTTGCACGCCTTTCCATAGAAGCTAGCTAATGCCTTTAGTTTGTTCTCCGTGTTCGAAAGATTCGGGTCGCAAGACCTTTCCAGAATCAGCGTCTCTAGGTACTGATAAAAGAAAATACTGTTGAAATTATGTGTTTTAAGTAACTTTCGACGTAGAAATTAGTGGTGCTATAACTTTAACGTGTCTGTGTGTCTAACGAAACATGTGTATGAGGCGAGTGTGGATGGTACCGTCGGAAGGGGAAGACCTAGGCGCACATACCTGGACCAAATCGGGGAAGTTTTAGAAAAGGGGCAGGTCAGGAGTACTCTAAATCGACGAGCATGCATGAAGAATGTAATGAGAGTGAATGAAGCGAGAGTAGTATGTCAGGATCGTAGCAAATGGAGATCCGTGATCTCTGCCTACCCCTATGGGAGACAGGCGTGATTTTATGTATGTATGTATGTCTGTGTGTCTGTCTGTCTCATCGTAGCTTCCGAACGGATTAACAGATTTTGATTCAGTTTCTTTTTAATTAAAAAGATGAATTAGTCGGTAGTGACCTTGGCTATGTTTGATGAAAGTCAAGTATTTTTTTTTGTTTTATACCATGTAGCAGACAAACACACGGCCTACCTGATGGGAAGTGGTTACCGTGGCCTATGGACGTATGCAACACCAGGGGTGCTACACTCGCGCTGCCGACCACGAAGAAACCTTCTGATACCCCTCAGAGGGAGTCATCTTTTTGAGTGAGATTACCTACATATTTCTTCACAACTCCTGAACTCCCTCAATATGGGAATCAAATAAATGGACTTGTCTAGTAATTCTATAGTATTATAGATATATATATATATATATATATATATATATATATATATATATATATATATATATATATATATATATATATATATATATATATATATATAGTGGCGCGAGCCGCAGGCTGCCATTTGCCCCACTGCAAGGGCGGTCGAGTTAATTAATGATTTATTACGTACTAATCCATATGTTGATGTTTTCTATGATAATATTTGGCATTTGTCAAGAAATGTATTAAAGTTTTTGAATGCGCCATCCTGAGCAATGCCAGTGGGTGGATCCTCAATGTGGTCACTATTACATAGGATTGTACCTACTTTATAAATATAATGCATGTTTGTATAATATAAATATAAATAAATAAATATTTCTACAACATTCTACACAACGCTATCTAGACGGTAGACCTATGGTAAGCATAGTTTAACTAGCTTGTGTTATGGAATCTAGAATACGGATAAACATACTTAAATACTTTTTTTTTTTGTAAATACATACATATTATACATAGAAACTCCCAGACCAATGCAAATACCCATATTCATGCATGCAAATATTTGCACTGAGCGGGGATCGAACCCGCGCCTCCTGCGTAGCAGTCGCGTTCACTACCGCCACGCCACGGAGGCTGTCATAATATATATGTATGTCGTAATTATAGATATTTAATAGTACAACATTATAAGCGATTTGGTGTTTACTGTTAGCTTATATTTTTTGTGTGTATCAATAAATAAATAAATAAATTACATGTACAAAATTTTACCCAAATCTTTTTAGCCGTTAGAGCGTGACACGGCACCTGGCTTCCCAAACGTAATAATAACAAATCTCAAATAAAATCCGATAAAAATAACAACTAAGTAATCTGGCCTTATAGTGGCTGAATACCCTGCAAGAAGCTAAAAACAAACAAACAAATTATTAGTAGAAAGCAGGATACCAAACTCACCCCAGACAGAGTCTCGCTGAGCGGCTTCAGGTCGTCCAGGCTCTCCCCAGGGTGGCACAAGGTGCTGTTCTTCAACACGGCGTGAAGGGTGGTCGGGCTGTCAGGCAGGATACGTTTGTTGACCACAGCCACTATGTTCCTTGCAAACGGGCCTAGGGAAAGAAACTTTTTATTGAAGAATAATGTTATACGGCCTAGGGCCATGATAAAAAGTAAGGATAGGAGGGAGGACATGGCCGTATTTCCGCCCAATTGAGCAGTCCGACTGGGGAAGTACCTCCACCCTACAGAATACCGCGGTTATAATAACTTCTGTTGTGTTCCCGGCGGTGAGTAGGGTAGTCAGAGCTCAGTGGAGAATTTGCGCTGTCAGTGGGATGACTATAGGCTTGTCCTGCTTTGTCCTCTACACTGACGGCACAGAAACTCTGTGCTTACAGGGTCGGCAGCGCGAGTGTGGTTTCTCTGGTGTTACACACGTCCATAGTATCTAATTTTGGTAAATAATTAATGAAAAACTTACTGAATAAGTCAGGGAGCTTCATCTGCCAACAAACTGTTATACAGTTTGGCAGAAGAAAAATTATTGTAACAGTGCTTGTTTTCCGTAAATAAATTTTATTATTATTATTTATTATTTAAAAAAGGCCGCGATGACCACTTTCCATTAGGTGGGCTGTGCGCTTGTCTGCTACCTAAGCGGTATAAAAAAAAAGGACGGGATAAAGCTGAAAATAAAAAATCATTGTAAGATTCTTAAAGGGTCGGCAGCGTGAGTGTACCTAACTTACCTAGTGTTGCATACGTCCATAGACCTCACTCAACCTCACTGAATCACTTTCGATCAGGACCTTGATTTTTTACTATTTAAACGTGCGCAAAATTCCCTCGGAATACCCCCCTTGCGGAGCAGGGGGTAGAGGTAATGTCGGACTCGAACCGACCAAAACGCACGACGCCTGTGGGTCGTTTTTGGTTGGTGAGGTGAGGTTAACAGGCATATCCCTCGCACTCCGGCCGACGATCAGCACCTCAATTCTGCTAAAGCAAAATCACTGTCATATTACAGATACTGCTAAAAATTCATTTTAGACTTTGAGGCAATGATATTATAGTCCCACATTATTACATATTTGAGCCGTTTGGGGTCGAGATGCTGGGATCATGGGGTCCAAGCGCCCGTCTTTTGTTTAGAGACATTTCTAAACGTTTAATTGACGCTACCCGTGACCAGAGGGCTGGTTTATTCCCTGCGCAAAGGATTGGTATTGCCATTCAACGTGGCAATGCCGTCAGTTTTCTGGCCACCCTCCCGGTTGACATCGATGGGGAGGAATTCTTTGACGCCTGAACCTGAGGATTATTTAGATATATATTCTTTTTTATATGTATTTTTTTAATTTAGATAACTTCCGTGTATATTATGTAAATATTAAATGTAAATAAATTATACGGTCCAAAATTGAAAGGCTTTTTGCAGAGTGAATGAAAAATTTAAATAAAACTCTTTTAATTTAATTATGGACTTAAGGAGTATCAAAATAAAGTCTAAATTTTAATGTCATTTCTTCCAGTGTTTGTTGTATAAAAGTGGTTTTGCTTTAGTAGAATCTAGGGCCAGAGCCGCTGCATTTAAAAAAGAAAAAAAAAGGGCATCACACACGTCCTGCCGACCCTGTAAGAACAGAGTTTCTGTGCCATCAGTGCAGAACACAAAGCAGGACAAGCCTTTGGTCTTCCCACTGAGAGCACAAAAACTCTTCAGTGAGCACTGGTTAATAAAATAAACCGCGATAGAATTTGCTATAGGTTTCGATAAGAAATTCTGGTACTCACGGTTCCGAACCCTAATTTCGTTAGTGACCAGAACATCTACTTGGGCCCACTGTGCGGCAATCAAATCCTCAGGACTGAAGACCCCAAAATCCACAGTACCCTTGCTGATGCGCCGGATACAGTCCAACCTGGGAACCAATAAGAATTAATTATATATAGGTATTTAAACTATCATGGTCACTCACATCAGCATCGAAATTATCGGGATATTTCAATACTCCAATTCCTCCGTGAGCATGGTGCTGCTGCGGTTTTCTCAAGCGCCTACAATATGGGGTTCTTCAAGAGGGGCATCAGAAGGTTTCTTCATGGTCGGCAGCGCGAGTGTGACACCCCTGGTGTTGCATACGTCCATAGGCCACGGTAACCGCTTCCCATCAGGTGGGCCGTGTGCTTGTCTGCCAACTAAGTGGTATAAAAAAAAAACAGCCCCGAAATATCGGAAACTCGAAATGATGCATCTCGAAATAATCGGGATATTTACCATGTTGGTAAATATTCCGATTCTTTTGATATTGATTAAGTACCTAAATATTTAGTTACGTGGTGGTAGTGAACGTGACTGTTATACAGGAGGTGCGGGTTTGATTCCCGTTCAGTGAAAATATTTGTATTTTTTTTTCTGCCACGCCAACTTGACTTCACCTCGCCTAGTGATAAGCTAAAGACAAAGTCTCAGGAAAGAGGGTCACCATTACAGAGACTAAGTGTTATAATGGTGGCACTCAGCTTGGCGGCCTCATCAGATGCTTTTTCACGCCCCGCTTAAAGGCCCCGGGACCGTAGGAAGAAGGAAACACGTGTGCTGGTAATTAATTTCAGGTCTTGGTGGTGCGGCAAAGAAAAGAGTCTCCGAACCGCTTGGTTCTTGCTTGTATGCATGAATATTACTATTTCCCAACTGTATTTACCAGTAGAGATCGATGGGGAGGAATTTTTCGATGCCTAAAGTTGCAGTCTCCCTCTTTTCCTCCATTTCATTTTTGTATATATTGTATAGTTAGCATAGTTTTGTATATATTTTATAAGTAATTGCATATATTTCTATCTATATATATATCTGTATATTATAATAGCGTGGAAGTAGACGTAGAATGGTAGAAGTTGCATGGTTCCCGGCAGAGCAGAATTTGGACCACCCCATCTCTTCCCATGTGGTGTCGTACAAGGCGACTAAGGGATAGGGCTGTTTAACATCAGACAGATATATACAGCCCAGACTCAGCCTCAGATGCACGGCTTGAGTCAACAATAGTGCCCGGAAGACGGCAATAGGCTTACTATTGCCGTCTTCCGGCAGGCCCCTATTACGTGGGTCCGAATTCGATGATTGGTGAAATGTGGGTGTTAATTCACCTCTGCCTAACCCTACGGGGATGGAGGCGTGATTATTTGTATTATAATAGCATATTTTATGTACCAAAACTGAACAATTAATATTTATAGTTGGAGTTAGCTTTCCAGTCTAACTGTGATGCGGTTGAGCTTCGATGTTTTCCGTGAAGCGACTGTCATCTGACCTCCAAACAATTAGCGATATCGAAGTTCTGCTGGTAGATTCGTCAGAATTTTCTTTCTCTTTCTTTCTTTTCTTTCTTTTCTTTCTTTTCTTTCTTTTCTTTCTTTTCTTTCTTTTCTTTCTTTTCTTTCTTTTCTTTCTACACTGAGCGGGAATCTAAACCGCGCTTATCGCGTAGCCGTCACGTTCACTACCGCCACGTTTGTTTTCGTAGAGAAATTATTAAAGGGTTTTACCTGTCAGTACCAATGACGCATTCGACGCCTGCCTTTTCCTTGTCTAGGGTAGGACAGTGGACTGGGGCTCGCTTGTAGCCACCGCGTGCCTCTACTATGCACAGCCGGACTGTGGACAAACACAATAAAATATTAATATATAATGTACTTGCAATTAAACACACGTTGCTCTTAAATTGGAATAGATATATATATATATATCTTAGGCGGCAGACAAGCACACGGCCTACCTGATTGAAAGTAGTTACTGTGGCATATGGACGTGTGTAAAACCAGCTGGAGCGACGAGAGATTGCAAATCAAGCTGCCCGCGTACTGAGGCAACTCAAGCGTCGGACATCGATGAATGACCTCCGTCCTAAGCAGGCCTAAGAGGGACGGATGTAGCCGCCTGTCCGTTGTCCTGTTCTGTTTCCGGGGACGAGTTGGGGACTTTGTGGTCCCCACATCCGAGGAAGGCAGGATCGAGAGAGATAGGCTTAGGTTGGCTGGTTTTAGTTGGTTCGAGTATATAACCTCTCCTACCGGGGGTTATCCGCGGCGATTTTTCGCATGTAAAAAGAAATAATAAAGTCTATTGACTAATCTCATACATTCGTCATTCTATTCTACAATACGCCGGCCAATGAATTGGCCCTTGTCTATGACAACAGAACTACTATAGCTACCTATATTTACGGGGATTTACAAGTTTGAGTGGTAAGTAATGTACTATTGACCGCGAGTCGACATAAAAACCTTACTCACCTTGACACTATGTCTGGTGATCTTTTGACAGCTACTTACAAGAATGTGACATCATCATTGTGACGTCACAACTTAATATCATTAACAATGTTGAAGAACAACCGGTTTGTGGCCTTATTAAAAACTTGTACAGCCAGCATCAGATTTATCTTAACGAACAAAGCATTCGAATTGGTTTTTTTTATACCGCTAAGTTGGCAGACAAGCACACGGCCCACCTGATGGGAAGCGGTTACCGTGGCCTATGGACGTATGCAGCACCAGGGGTGTCACACTCGTGCTGCCGACCATGAATAAACCTACTGATGCCCCTCTTTCCCCCCCCCTTTTTCTTGTTGATTGTTTATTTTGATATTTATTTACTTATTTGGAAAACCAGTAGATAGTTGTTTTTTTTTTTAAATGCCCACAACGATGGGCAATGTCAACAATGGACAATATGTCACTAGTAGTTTTAACAATGGCAACGAAATGCCTTAAATTACGTGAATATCACCTGTCAAAGGCCAATTATAATGGGTCTATATTACCCAAATCAGTTGAGATGGGTTTGTCTAGGAACGGGGTGGAATGTTCTTGTGACCAGGCAAGGTGATCACGCCTGGCGGGCCGCAGCCCACATTAATAATTACATTGAAAATATGCAACCATAATATTAAGTTTAATGTACAACATTTTAGGGTGTCACAGCATGCAATTGGTAACACTGGTATGAAAGAAATAAACAATAGATACTCAACACAAATACACAACCAAGAAAAGTTTAGTAAACATATTTGGTATATATACTCGTAGCTAAAAATGAGTAGTCAACCAATTTTTATTAACTAGATAATGCAATTACTTATAAAATTTATTCAAAACTATGCTAACTAAACAATACATACAAAAAAGAAATGGGGAAAAAGAGAGGGAGACTGCAACTTTAGGCATCGAAAAATTCCTCCCCATCGATCTCTACTGGTACCGTGCCCAAAAGGCTGGCGGCATTACCACGTTGAATGGCGATGCCAATTCTTAGAGCGAGGTAAAGACCAGCCCTATAGTCACGAGAAGCATTGATTTGTCGCTTCAATTAATTTAATTTCTACTACTAACCCTAAGCAACTCTATAACAACCTTTTTGAAATCGTAGCGTATCGGCGAATAAATCCACATTCCACACACATTTCATTGTATTTCTTTGTGAATGTTATTTTAAGTTAGTTCTAGTCAACTGCTGATGAAACAGTCCCACGTTAACTAGAGCATTTCTGGGCACGGATGCGGTACCCTAAGACCTAAAGACCGCCCCTAGAAGATATATGGTACACACCTTTGACAGTACACACAAAACCAGTTTGATTTGCTCTTAATACCTTGGTGTTCAGATCATTTTGAGACTTTGTAGTCAAGATACATTTGATACCGACTGTACACGTTTGCCGCTAAAATTGAGATGAGACGTACATTGTTGAGTTTGTGTTCAGTTATGTTATGATTCAAAATGGCGGTCGTTTTTGCTTGTTTTGGAGGTTAAAGTAATTTTTTTTTAATAATCATTTCTAGGCACTTGTAACGTGTGGTGACCGAGAAAGAATACAAGTATCACCATCCCATCTCATTCGACAGGTGTCGTGAGAGGCTACTAACGGAAAAATACGCATACGATATCACTGCGAGAGAAGGAAAACTTGAAATAAAACCCTGTATAAACAGTAGGTCAAAGCCTCCCAACATTAGGCCAGGCTATGTTCAGCAGTGGACTGCAATGGGCTAGTTGTATTGTAACGCGGTCTAGGCCTAAACTAAGC
This sequence comes from Eilema griseolum, assembly GCA_963662185.1. Classification (NCBI taxonomy): domain Eukaryota; kingdom Metazoa; phylum Arthropoda; class Insecta; order Lepidoptera; family Erebidae; genus Eilema; species Eilema griseolum. The sequence goes on from OY759253.1 coordinate 10,805,701, forward strand.
ATAAGTTTTATGTACGGAAATCCTCTTGGGATACCAATCGAACCGAATAAAATTACACGCCATCTTGGGCCTTCAAATACTCCGAAATGCATGATTAAGGGCGTTGATGATGCTTTGAAGCATGGCTTCATTTATTTTTAAAATAATAAGCATAGACATGAAGTAATCATAAGGAAAATAAGTTGGCATCAATTATTCAGCTAATGAGCCCGCTATAGGTAAAGGTATGTTTTGCTACTGACCACATAATAATTACGGATTTGATTTCAAAGAAAACAAACAATTTAATTAATTATATGTAACTTAAATGCTCCCTTTATGTCCATACAGGCGTCTTCAAAATCAAATTAAAAATTCCGTAAGCAAAGACATAGGAAAAAAGAGTTCAGAATTCCCTTTCTGACGAACATTCGACTGCTATGCAGGGGGCGCGGGTTCGATTCCCGCTCAGTGCAAATATTTGTATGCATGAATATGTATATTTGCATTGGTCTGGGTGTTGCTATGTATAATATGTATGTATTTACAAAAAAAATAACCAAGTATATTTATCCGCATTCTAGATCCCATAACACAAGCTAGTTAAGCTATGCTTACCATGGGTCAAGATAGCGCTGTGTTGAATGTCTTGGAATATTTGTTATTATTATTATTATTCATAATTATACTAGGTATCGGGACTTCTCGCGAATTATATCTTGGAACTTACAAGTCTCAAGACTAGTCTTGAGACTTGAGTCAAGTCGTGACCACGGGTGCTGCAACGCATCCGAAACGTCGGCAGAAATAGTAAGTTCCAAGATATAATTCGCGAGAAGTCCCTATACCTAGTATAATTATGAATTCATACCGCGAAAGTTTAAAAATAACATTATTATTATTTCTTTCATCTGGCAGTAAAAACAGACCACGACCATGTGCCCGTGTTGCAACGGCAATAGACTCGCTCCTATTACATAATCATAGTTGGTGAAATGTGGGTGTTAATACACCCGCATTTCAGGCCAGTGCCTACTCCTTCAGGGGCTTCCATTTCCACCTAGGTGGCAGACAAGCTCACGGCCCACATGATGGAAAGTGGTTACCGTGGCCTATGGACGTGTGCAACACTAAGGAGTCACACTCGCGTTGCCGACCCTGTAAGCATGAGTTCATGTGCCATCAGTGTAGAATACAAAGCAGAACAAGCCTTTGGGTTTCCCACTGACAGCACAAAAACTCTCCAGTGAGCTCTGGTTACCCTACTCACCGCTGGGAGCATAATACGAAGATATGGCGGAGGTTCTTCCCTAGTTTTTTTTGACGTGCGAAGAATCCCCACGGATACCTCCCCACCGGAGCCGGTGGGAGAGGTTATGTCGGACTCGAACCGACTAAAGCGCACGACACCTGTGGGTCATTTTTGGTTGCCGAAGGTGAGGTTAACAAGCATATCCCACGCACCCCGGCCGACCCAGGGCCATCTCTCTCGATCTGGCCCTCTCTCGTAGGGCGGAGGTACTACCCCAATCGAACTGCTCAATTAGACGGAAATACCGTCATGTCCTACCTCCATCCTTACATGAAGCTATATTGACAATCTCAACATAAAAACTAGACAATTTTCCTTGAACTAAGCCAATACGAGGAAGTGTCTTAAGGAAACACTTGTAAGTAATAAATCTTCATGATTTGAGACTAACATGGTTATTTACGTTAATAGAGTAACATGTCTCATTTTTAAAGTGTTTTCCATCACACTGGCTCAGCAGTCGTTTTCTCACCTGATGGAAAGTGGTTACCGTGGCCTATGGACGTGTGCAAAACCAAGGGAGCCACACTCGCGCTGCCAACCCTGTAAGCACAAGAGTTTCTGTGCTATCAGTGTAAAAGATAAAGCAGGACAAGCTTTTGGTCTTCCCACTGACAGTACAAAAACTCTCCAGTGGGCTCTGGTTACCCTACTAGTTAGTACACCATAGCGCTAGTAACAGTGATGAAATATTGGTTACTCAAAAACGTGGTAAATATTCCGGTGAGTGTTTTTTTTTATCACTCATATACGTACATACATACATAAAATCACGCCTGTTTCCCATAGGGGTAGGCAGCGATCACGGATCTCCACTTGCTACGATCCTAACATACTACTCTCGCTTCATTCACTCTCATTACATTCTTCATGCATGCTCGTCGGTTTAGAGTACTCCTGACCTGCCCTTTTTCTAAAACTTCTCCGATTTGGTCCAGGTATGTGCGCCTAGGTCTTCCCCTTCCGACGGTACCATCCACACTCGCCTCATATACCTGTTTCGTTAGTCTTCTTTCATTAATTCTCTCAACATGACCGAACCATCTCAACACTCCTCTCTTAATTCTCATCACTACATCTTCTATCACTCCACATCGTTCTCTTATCACGCTATTTCTCACTCTATCTTTCAAGGTCAAGCCACACATACTTCGCAACACACGCATTTCTACTGCATTCACTCTACTCTGATGCTTTTTCTGCCACACCCAACTTTCACTACCATACATAAGAGTCGGCACCAATACTCCTCCATGTACAGCCAGACGTGCCTTTTCGGACACTTTCCGGCTGCTCATAAAGTTGTGTAGTGCCCCATTTACTCTATTTCCAGCTATCACTCTCCTTTCAACATCTTCTTCATATAACGTGTGTAAAAGGAGATAGGACACACCGTCGTGTCCTATCTCCTTTTTTCCCTTATTGCTATATATATACTTATTCCCGTCACAATTGAGCTGTCCGACTGGGAAAGTACTCCGCCATACAGAATACTGTGGCTATAATATCCTCGTGTTGTGTTCCCGGCGGTGAGTAGGGTAGCCAGAGCTCTCTGGAGAGTTTTTGTGCTGTCTGTGGAAAGACTAAAGGCGTCCTGCTTTGTCTTTTGCACTGACGGCGTAGAAAATCTTTGTTCTTACAGGGTAGGCAACACGGGTGTGACTCCCCTGGTGTTGCACACATGTAGGTCACGGTAACCACTTTCTATCAGGTGGGCCCTTGTCTGCCACCTAAGTTACATACAAAAAGCCGTATAGCTAGCTAGCTATAAAGAGGTGAAGAACAGAATGAATTCCAAGACCCGATAATAATAATTATATTATTATTTATTAGGGGAGTAGATCGGGCTAGGGTGCGAGGGATATGCCTGTCAACCTCACCTTCGGCAACCAAAAACGATCCACAGGCGTCGAGCGTGTTAATCGGTTCGAGTCCGACATAACCTCTAGGTACCACCGGCTCCGGTGGTATCGAGGGGATTTTTCAAACGTAAAAAAAAAGAAGGGGAGTTGACCCACTTTTTCCAGATATTCTTTTCTAATATTATTTTACCCCATCAAGGAAGCGAACACAAGGCCTTAGTAGTAGCATTCTCAACCACTGAGCCATTAAGGTAGTCAACATAGGTTATATTGACTTCACTTTCATAATATTGATACTATATATTGTTTTAGTTTGAGGAAAAGTCATTGAAATCCTCGGTCATGTTGAATTCACCATTATGCAGGGGATTTTGATTTCGTCATAGTTCGAAAGATTGCTTATGTCATTGTATGGTCAATTGGTATTGGTATTTTATTAAACAATTCAATTCATTTATTTGCTTTGAATATTGTTACATTATAGGTCTTAAAAACTAGTGAACACAGCATATTCTGCTCCGTAGAGCGTGCAAATTTTAATGTCATTATCTTTACAAGCATAGTGTTTCAAAATTATATTATTCGATTCATATCATTTTATTTTCAATGTCAATATTACAGGCATAATATCAAACAATAAATTAATCAGTTGTAAGTTTTAATGTCAGCAGATACATAAGCATAATGTCAAATATATATTTATCCGTCTATAATATTGTGGTATTCTTATCGTCAAAGTATTATTGTAAATTTTGTTTAATAAGAAGTCATGTACTTGTTTTTTAAATTTTGTCAGTGGCAGTTCTTGTAGTGCTCGCGGGAGATGATTATAAATTGAGATTACCATACAATAGGCATTACCCTTGAACAAACTCATATTACCTAAACAAATAAACTAGACTACTAATTATTTTTTAAATTTATGTTAATTCGAGTTGCTATGTCTAAAATAGGAACCGCGGTAGCCTAGTGGTATGAGTAATGGACTGCTGTGAAGAGGTCTCGGGTTCGATCCCAGGTATTACCATGACACACACCAATGGCTTTTCGATGCTTTTCGAAGTTATGTGTGTATTAATCGCAGGTTTATAAGTCCCAATGTAATATGCTCACCACCTATTACATTGGGACCTAAACATAAACTGGCGAAATGTGGGGTGTCTTCTTGTGTCTATGATTCACTGTTGGAGCTAAATTGTTCCCGAATAAAATTGTGCCATATCAACCGCGCTATCAGTGGCGTTATTCCAGTCGTTTTTAGTGCAAGAGGTAGGACACAAGACACGAAACCAAGTGTGCACGGGTGCACGGGCGCACAGTCTCATGTGGTGCGATTAAGCTTCTACTAGAACTTTGTTGGGTGGGTGGGTAGGTAGGTGGTGTGGATGGGTAGGTCTATTCACAGTTAACACACCATGTTTTTATCAGTCGTAGATGTTGGCATTACATCACTAGTAGTCGGTGGTACCGTTTAACTTTAAAAGACCCACAGTACCACCAGCAGTATGGCCATAGGTACCGTGGGTCTGAAAAGCACGTTATGTGTGAGTAAGCTAATGTCAATATTGTTCTTTAAACACAGGTTTGCATAAACCTAGATCAGGCAGGTCATAAGAAATATGTAAAGTAGATATATTTTTAAAATTTTTCTTGGTACAAGAAACAAACTGAACAAACAAACATTATTTTATTGCAATTATACACCTACCTAGTATGGTATTAATATGAGTAGCACCATAATAAACTTATGACCATAAATATAAGACTATTGTTACTATATATACTGTAAAGCTTTCTTGATAAATAAATAAATAATAATAATTATTATTATATTACATATTATTAAACTGTCAATGTGTGCATGACATGGGGTGTATGTATATGTCAAGGTTCATTGAAGTAGATATTTTTTACGCCGCATTGTAATGCCACTTACTGCGTCTATACTTTTTTTTGCGCAAAATCTTCACGGATATCCCCAGCACCGGAGCCGGAAGGTTAATTCGGACTTGAACAGACTAAACCGCACGCCGACTGTGTGGGCCGCAGTTTGCCGGAGGTAGTAGAAAACAAAGCAGGACAAGCCTTTAGTCTTCCCACTGACAGCACAAAATCTCCAGTGAGCTCTGGCTACTTTACTCACCGCTGGGAACACAACACGAACTTAATACGGCCGCGGTATTCTGTAGGGCGGAGGTAGTTCCCCATTCGGACTGTTCTATTGGGCGGAAATACCGCCGTGTCCTACCTCCTTTGTGTTTACGTATAGTCTTTTTTTTTTTTTTCGTGCGCAAAATCCCCACGGCTACCTCCCCACCGGAGCCGGTGGAGGAGGTTATGTCGGACTCGAACCGACTAAAACGCACGCCTCCTGTGGGTCGCTTTGGTTGCCGAAGGTGAGGTTGACAGGCATATCCCTCGCACCCCGGCCGACCCAGGGCCATCTCTCACGATCTGGCCCTCTTCTCGGGTGTGGGGACTACAGAGTCCAGTCCCCAACTCGTCCCCGGAATGTGTTTACGTATAGTCTAGGAGGCTATCATTAATTTAAGGTAATTACACCAAAGTACATTATAAAATATATCTTTTTAATGATTATAATGCATCATTATTTTTTTAAATCATACAATCATAATGAGTGGGTATTATGAATTCAGCGAGGCAAAGACAATTATAATTTTTAATTTTATTTATCACCACTTTGTTTGTTTTTCTTTTTTTGCTGGATGCGTCATGTAAAATGTAAAAAATGTATTTCGTTTACTCATAAAGATACCTGCAAAAATCTTTGTCAACCTCACCTTCGGCAACCAAAACGACCCACAGGCGGCGTGCGTTTTAGTCGGTTCGAGTCCGACATAACCTCCTCCACCGGCTCCGGTGGGGAGGTATCCGTGGGGATTTTGCGCACGTAAAAAAAAAAAAAAAAAAAACCTGGAAAAATCTTCTATCTTACCATCTGTACTTCTATACAAAAATTATAAAGTTGAAGAGTTTGTTTGCTTTTGTGTGTGTGGAGTTGTGTTTGTTTGCTTGTATGTTTGAACCTCAGGAACTACTAGTTCGTATTGAAAAACATATTTTTGTATTGAATAGTCCGTTTATCTAGGAAGGTGTAAAGCTGACGAGTTTGTTTGTTGGATTGAAAGCGCTAATCTCGGCAATTACTGGTTTGAAAAATATTTTTGCGTTGAATATATATAGCATCATCAAGATACTCATCTACATTCTAGTAACCTTTATTTATTTAAGGTTTTTTTACTTCTATTTTAAATTTATTTAGTGGCATGTTAATCAAATCCTGAGGAATTTTATTAAATATTTTTATACAGCTGCCTACAAACGAATCACTAGCCTTGTTAAGCCTAAGTTTTTATACACGCAGTACATGTTTTTGAGAGTCTTTTGCCGATACCACTGGGTTCTGCGGCGGTGGACGAGCTCAAATTAATCAAGCATATATTATTACAAAACAATTCACGGTCAAGGATATGTCCCCCGAGGTATACGTGTTGAGGGTTTTCCCCTCGTGTATCTGAAGTTGCAAGAAGCATACGAAATACCGGTTTGTACTAGAGCAGTGACTGCTATTTCGGAATTTGCCTGAGGGGTTTTCCCTTAAACATATACATAAACTCACACCTATATCCCCGGAGGGGTAGGCAGAAGTGCTAACACCCACATTTCGCCAGTTTATGTTTAGGTCCCAATGTAATAGGAGGCGAGCCTATTGCCATTAACCAGGCACTTATAAACCCGCGATAAATACACACATAACTTCGAAAAGCGTCGGAAAGTCATTGGTGTGTGCCATGGTAAAACCTGGGATCGAACCCAAGACCTCGTCTCAGCAGTCCATTACCCATACCACTAGGCTACCCTTAAACATCCATACTGATATTATTCCCGCTAGATAGCCACGTGGTTTCCGGCAGAGTAGAATTTGGACCACTTATACCACTTAGGTGGCAGATAAGCACACGGTCCACCTGATGGAAAGTGGTTACCGTGGCCTATGGACGTGTGTAACACCAGAGGAGCCACACTCGCGCTGCCGACCCTGTAAGCACAGAGTTTCTGTACCGTCAATGTAAAATTAAGACAAAGTAGGACAAGCCTTTAGTCTTCCCAGTGACAGCATAAATTCTCCAGTGAGCTCTGGCTACCCTACTCATCGTTGGAAACACAACACGAAGTTATTATATGGTACTTCCCTAGTCGGACTGCTCAACTGGGCGGAAATACCGCCGTGTCCTACCTCCTAGACTTCTAACATGGCCGCCGGCGGAGCTTCAACAGCTAAATTCACATACAAAGTTAACATGTAAGCGCTAAATATGTATGACTGTGAACTGTCGATATATTTACCAAATACATATTTACATACTTACGTAGATTTACTTTAATTTTATTGTTCTATGCAAGATTTATCTTTTGGAAAGACTGTGTACCTAACTCATAACTCATTTATTCGTAAAAAATATTACACGTCACATAATACATATCAGCACATATTTTTCGTTGATTATTACAGGATCGATCATAATTTACATTACACCAAAAAATCAAAATGTCAGGTAAACAGTAGTGTCTAAAATTGATATCTTCACATTTTAAAATGTCAGGTTTCGAGTCACAGAAATTAAAAATACAAAACAAAAATAAAATAAAATATTACAATGTCAACAGATTATTATTTATTTACAGTGCTGTCCATTGACACAAGTCCGTCAAATTACTACTACTGCTACTGCCAGTAGGGACGCCATTGACCGGACGGGAGACCTGCCTTTCCTGCCAGGAACACAACAAGAGGTTATTATGGCTCAATTTGCACTGAGTGGGGAACGAAACCGCGACTCCTGCGTAGTGGCTGTATTCAGTGGCAGTCAGAGCCTGTCTAAGAAGGCTGTAGGTACCTAACTAAACTAGACTGATAGTCGGCGTTGGACTCATCACGAGCCCCCAAACCGATCTTAAGGAGGTAGGACACGGCGGTTTTTTTTCGCCCAATTGAACAGTCCGATTGGGGATGTACCTCCGCCCTACAGAATACCGCGGTTATAATAACTTTGTGTTGTGTTCCCAGCGGTGAGTAGGGTAGCCAGAGCTCACTGGAGAATTTTTGCTGTCAGTGGGAAGACTAAAGGCTTGCCCTGCTTTGTCTTCTACACTGACGGTAAAGAAACTCTGTGCTTACAGGGTCGGCAGCGCGAGTGTGGCTCCTCTGGTGTTACACACGTCCATAGGCCACGGTAACCACTTTCATCAGGTGGGCCGTGTGCTAGTCTACCACCTAAGTGGTATAAAAAAACGCCTTTCGGCGTTAGGTCAGACGGCAGTAGGTCTTGTATAAGTTAATATAAACTAAATTGTGGAAGAGTGTAATGGAAAAGCTTAAATGTTATCTATAGATAATAGCTCATGCAATTTCGATAACGATTTGTGTAAGTCATCCAGTGATGCCAGCGACAATTCCGTAACTGAAACTCTGGATGACCACCTGCGACGGACTTTTGGAAATGAAACAAAAAAGCGGGACCGGGCTATATAATGTTTTGGATGCAATAGGGAAGTTTGTGAAGATGTTTGGATGTTTCTTTTTCAATAACGTTTAACGACTTATCAGATTTGGATGAAATTTGGTACAGGGATAGATTTGTAGCCTGGATTTGCACATCTACTAGGCTACCGTTATCCCGAGAATAGGTTCCCATAGGTTGAGATAACAGGATTAAAATTACAAGTGAGTGAAGGGAACAGCTAGTAGCTTTTTTACGTGCGAAAAATCCCCACGGATACCGCCCCCACTGGAGCCGGTGGGAGAGGTTATATCGGAATTGAACCGGCTAAAACGCACGACGCCTGTGGGTCGTTGAGGTTCGCAGGTGTATCCCTCGCACCCCGGCCTACCCAGTGCCATTTCTCTCGATCTGGCCCTCCTCGGGAGCTAGTAGCATAACATAACATAAACTCACATCTATATCCCCGAAGGGGTAGCCAGAGGCGCTAGCATTAACATTTCGCCAGTTTATGTTTAGGTCCCAATGTAATAGGTGGCGAGCCTATTGCTATTCACCGGGCACTTATAAACCTGCGATAAATACACACATAACTTCGAAAAGCATTGAAAAGTCATTGGTGTGTGCCATGGTAAAACCTGGGATCGAATCCGAGACCTCGTCTCGGCAGTCCATTACCCATACCGCGGTAGCTAGTAGCAAATAATATTATATGTTTTAAACGAGTTACAGCTCCCCAAGTATGACAAGAATGCAAATACATACCTTTTATAAATCTGGCGAAGCGCCTCTAGAAATACAACTGGTTCTATGTAAAAACAATAAAAACCAGAACTGGGCTGGTAAACTTGTATGTTAGTATTTGTTTTATTTTTGTGATTGTTACTTATAAGTTTTACATACATACATACATAAAATCACGACTGTCTCCCATAGGGGTAGACAGAGATCACGGATCTCCATTTGCTACGATCCTGACATACTACTCTCGCTTCATTCACTCTCATTACATTCTTCATGCATGCTCGTCGGTTTAGGGTACTCCTGACCTGCCCCTTTTCTAAAACTTCCCCGATTTGGTCCAGGTATGTGCGCTTAGGTCTTCCCCTTCCGACGGTACCATGCACACTCGCCTCATGCACCTGTTTCGTTAGTCTTAGTGATTTCATTCATTTTCATTCATTCTCTCCATCCGAACCATCTGAACATTCCTCTCTCAACTCACATCACTACATCTTCTATCACTCCATATCGCTCTCTTATCACGCTATTTCTCACTCTAGCTCTCATGGTGACTCCATCCTTACTACGTAAGTTACAAGATTTAACGTGTTTAAAAAATAATTAATGATTTCTATTCCATCTGTTAAAGAAATCGTGAATTTGTAGAAGCGAAAGCGAAAATTACAACCTGAGGTAGATCTGGATGATTGGGAATCCAAGCTTTTTTTTTTAATACTACTTAGGCGGCAGACAAGCACACGACCCACCTGATAGGAAGTGGTTACCGTGGCCTATGGACGTGTGTAACACCAGAGGAGCCACACTCGCGCTGCCGACCCTGTAAGCACAGATTTCTGTGCCGTCAGTGTAAAAGACAAAGCAGGATAAGCCTTTAGTCTTCCCACTGTCAGCACAAATTCTCCGGTGAGCTCTGGCTATCCTACTCACGGCTGGGAACACAACACGAAGTTATTATGACCGCGGTATTCTGTAGGGTAGAGGTACTTCTCCAGTCGGACTGCTCAATTGGGCGGAAATACCGTCGTGTCCTAACTCCTCCTAATATTTTCTTTTATTCTTAAAATACTTTATATAGATGTATTTTCCAAATACACCGCAATAGACTAGTGGTATGGGTAATGGACTGCTGAGACGAGGTCTTGGGTTCGATCCCAGATTTTACCATGGCAAACACCAATGACTTTTAGATGCTTTTCGAAGTTATGTGTGTATTTATCGCAGGTTTATAGGCTCGCCACCTATTACATTGGGACCTAAACATAAACTAGCGAAATGTGAGTGCTAGCACCTCTGCCTACCACTTCGGTGATAAAGACGTGAGTTTACGTTTATGTTATGTTATATAGATGTAAAATTGTTCGTAAAATTATGTTGCCGTAAGTTATCGGTGAAAACTTAAAAATGGCCTTCAATATGTTATTTGATTTTCACCTACTGTTATTTTTTAGCTGTAAGTTTTCCTAAAATGTTAAAATAAAATAAATTAAATAAATAAATACGCAGACGATATCACTGCGAGAGAAGTAAAACTCGAAATAAAACCCTGTACCACGCGCCAGGGATTCGTTTCTCTAGCGACATTGTGCCAAGATATGCGCCGGTAACTATATACTATTATTAAAAGTGAAGGGACAGCAAAGTTTCCTGGTGTACATTATTCGAAGAAGTATTGACAATTAATTAGAACTAACATACGCGTCATTGCTTACATTCTGAATCATAAAACCTTTGTCAACACTTCATTTTGTAATTACATTTATTTTTTATACCACTTAGGTGGTAGGCAAGCACACGGCCCACCTGATGGAAAGTGGTTATCGTGGCCTATGAACGTGTGTAACACCAGAGAAGCCACACTCGCGCTGCCGACCTGTAAGCACAGAGTCACTGTGCCGTCAGTGTAGAGGACAAAGCAGGACAAGCTTTTAGTCTTCCCACTGACAGCACAAATTCTCCAGTGAGCTCTGGCTACCGTACTCTACGCTGGGAACACAACACGAAGTTATTATAACGGCGGTATTCTGAAGGGCGGAGGTACTTCTCCAGTCGGATTGCTCAATCGGGCGGAAATACTTTTTTTTGCTAACACCTTCCCGTATTTACAGTCTTGACTATATACTGACTGTAATTGTAGACACAGTTTTTAACTGGTGGTAGAAACTTGGTGGCACAAATTTGTCTCAAGTTTCGACCGGGTAGGTACCACCGTGCACTATTGCAAAAAACCCTCCATAGCAATTCAATCTCGGTTGGATTGTGTTCAGGGGTCAGCAAGTGCATAGCCGGGCAGAGGTGGTGGTTGTCGCAGCACTAGTGGGACCAGTGGGTCTTGGCGTAGTCTAGTGGGGATGGCGCGGGGCGATGAGCCGAACAGGGAGACCTGTAGAAACGGTGGTGCCGCTGGCCGCCCGCGGTATAGTACAGGGGCCCAACTGGGGTTAACCACCTTGGGAGGCTGCCTCACCAGGCCCCGCATAATTGTGTGCAGCGGAGTTGTCTCCAATGCTTACGCGCCTGTACCGGCTATCCTACAGTTCGGGTACAGTGCCTTTGCCTTGGAAAGAGGCGAATGTTCAGCCGATTCCCAAGAAGGGGGATCGCTCGGAGCCAGCCAACTATAGACCCATAGCCGTCACCTCAGTGCTGTGCAAAGTGTTCGAGCACATAATTAACAAACAGCTCATGCGGCACCTAGAGGATCACTCCTTAATTAATGACCGGCAATATGGCTTCAGACCGAAACGGTCAACGGGTGATCTTCTAGCATACGTTACCCATCTTTGGGGTGAGGCTATGGACAAGCACGGCGAGTCACTGGCAATTAGTCTTGACATCGCCAAAGCTTTCGATAGAGTCTGGCACAAATCGCTTCTTTCCAAGCTACCTGCCTTTGGTCTGCCTTCTGGGCTGTGCAACTGGGTTGCTAGCTTCCTGCAGGGGCGCCGTATTCGTGTCCTTTGTGACGGACGAGCTTCGGAGTTTCTGCAGGTAAATGCTGGCGTGCCCCAGGGGTCCGTCTTATCACCCACTCTCTTTCTTCTGCATATCAATGACATGCTGTCTACCGGCAATGTTCATTGTTATGCAGACGATAGCACTTTACATGGGAGTTATCATGGACATCCTGCGGCCAAGCAGGCAGATATCGCAGAGAAAAGGCAGCTTCTTGTCACTGAGCTTGACGGGATCCTGAATCACATTTCTCAATGGGGCTCTGAGAACCTGGTTGAGTTCAATGCCAAGAAGACGCAGGCATGTGCGTTTACAGTAAAAGTATCTTCTTTCCTTCCCCTCCCCACTCTACAGAGCACGCCACTGCCACTGCAGGACAATCTCAATATCCTAGGTATGGATGTTCGCTGCAACCTGAATAACAAAAACTACATCGAAAGCATCATCAAAACAGCCTCACGAAAACTCGGAGTCCTGAACAGAGTGAGACGATTTTTCACGCCGGAGCAGCGGTGTCTTCTATACAAGACACAAATTCGCTCCTGTATGGAGTACTGCTCGCATCTCTGGGATGGTTCAGCAAAGTACTTACTAGATGCTCTCGACAGGTTGCAGCGACGTGCGGTCCGCATCATTGGGAATCCCGAGATCACGAACACCCTAGAACCTTTACAGCTGCATAGAGATGTTGCGTCCATGGCTGTATTTTACCGTCTGTACCATGGGGAGTGTTCTGATGAGCTCTTCCAATTAGTCCCACCCTCCCCTTTCCTACACAGGACAACACGTGCAGGTCTTAGATGTCATCCGCACACGGTGCAAAACATCCGATCAAGAACCAAGCGGTTCGGAGACTCTTTCCTCTGTCGCACCATTAAGGCCTGGAATTCATTACCAGCTCACGTGTTTCCTTCTTCCTACAGTCCCGGGTCCTTTAAGCGGGGAGTGAAAAAGCATATGATGAGGCCGTCAAGCTGAGTGTCACCATTGTCACACGGTATGTGTAAGTAATGGTGACCCTCTTTTCTAGGACTTTACCTTCAGCTTACCATCAGGCAAGGCGAAGTCCAATTGACGTGTACTATATTAAAAAAAAAAAAAAAAACAGTATACGGGGTATGACGGATATGTCTCAGATATCACCTTTTGAATGGGATACCGGAATGTGATAGAAATGATAGAGTTGATTGTGTGGATATTTAGCATGTTGTATTGTTCTGAATTTCTTCCAGTTCCTCCGTGACGATGGTGCTTGCAACAGCGCCGAAATATCGGAAACTCAGAAGAAAACAACATGATAAATATCCCGATAACTTTGATACAAAGTATTTATTTATTTATTTATTTATACTTTATTGTACACATATATTACATTAATATAACAAGATGAGATGTAATGTACAAAGGCGAGCTTAACTCACAGTTGAGTTCTCTTCCAGCAAACCCGGGAGTGCACAGAGGAATTGCAATACGAGAGGCTAAGTCTAGTGCACAGGTGTAAAATTAATATAAGAAGGTATAAAATGTGTATACCCCCGACAATAGGCACAAATATACACATACACATATACACACATACACATACTCACGTACATACATACATACATACATACCTACATACATACATAAATACATAAATAAACATACATACATACATACATACAAATACATATCATGTATGTCTGCTATTGTTGAGAGAGAAAGTAATCTCTTTTACGTCTTTTAAAAATATTCAGAGAGGGACTATCGCGTATGGAGTGAGGAAGAGAATTCCACAGTCGTACTGCAGAAACTGTGAAGGAATTGTCGTAGCAAGTCGAACTATGCGAGGGAGTTCGAAGTAAAAGAGAAGACGAAGTGCGACAGGGCTTACCCCTGGGTACAAGAAACTCAAAACGCTCACGAAGATATGAAGGAGAATGAGGGTTGTGAAGAATAGAAAAGAGAAGGGAAAGAATGTGAACATCTCGACGCCGCCGAATTGGTAACCATTTCAGTTGCCTTCTGAACTCCGAAACGTGGTCGTACTTACGTAAGCCGAAAATAAAACGAATACATAAATTTTGCAGTCGCTCCATCTTGTTCCAGAGTTCTTCAGTTGCATCCAGAAAGGTGACATCAGCATAGTCTAGGAGAGGAAGGAGAAGAGATTGAGCGATATATATCAAACTATATCGACTATATGTCAAACATCTCTATATATCTATTAACATATCGCAGTCCACAGCTGTATTTGTACCCCAGAGGAGAGGACCAGATCGAGAGAGATGGCCCTGGGTCGGCCGGGTGCGAGGGATGTGCCTGTCAACCTCACCTTCGGCAACCAAAACGACTCACAGGCGGCGTGCGTTTTGGTCGGTTCGAGTCCGACATAACCTCTCGCACCGGCTCCGGTGGTAGGGTATACGTGGGGATCTTTCGCACGTTACAAAAAAGGTTAGTTCATTGCTATATAGCTTGTCCCATATAAACATTTACGATTTTAAACTGCATTCTTGTTTCTGTAGTTATTTATTTATTTATTATTATATTCTTTATTGTATGCCAATTACAATATTCATGTTACAAAAATTGAGAATACAAGAGCAGTACAAAGGGCGGCCTTATCGCGTTACACAATTTCTTCCAGGCAACCTTTGGATGGAAATTTATGTTGGTTGGAGTATTTGTGAGTTGTTGGCGTTTAATAACTAATAATTTATACATACTTATATAAGTACATTTAATAAAATAAATATATACTTAAAGTACTTACTAATTATATAAATACAATACCTACTTATACTGCCATATACAATTAAACACATATACTTATATACATATACATATACATATACATATACACATACATACACATACCTAAACAGATATGATGATATACCATGTTACAAGTGACACCATCGACAAATAGTGACCATTCTTATAAGTTTCATTAACGTCTAAGCTCGTCTTATTTCCATTAGTGGTTCATTCCACAGTCGTACAGCAGTAATGGTAAAAGAATTATCGAAGAACCCTGTGGAATGCCTAGGCATCTTTAGGACTAGTCTCCTCGATGATCTTAAACATTTTTCATGCGTATCGGAAAGTGTGCCGTGTGCTTGTCTGCCACCTTAGTGGTATAAAAATAATAATAATAATAAAAACGAGTTCATGAGGTTTTATTAATTTAAATATAAATTAATAAAGATCGGCCGCAATCTCTTCAGGGAGATTGCGAAGCGTATGGTCGACGCTTCTCGTGACCAGAGTGCTATACAACGTGGAAATGCTGCCAGTCTTCTGGGAACGCTACCACAAGAGGCATGCGATGCGGAGGAATTCCACGATGCATTTTAACTTTTGATTTTTTAGCAGCGACAGTGGTATGACAGTGGTTTTGCTTTAGCAGAATCGAGGCCCTGCCTGGTTTCGCCTTTGCGGAAACGATGCCGTAAGGCGAAACTGACCTACTAAAAAGTACTGTGGAAAAGGTACAAGTGTATTTTCAATAATGTGTAACAACAAATTCCACCAAGTGCAACAGTATACATATATAGAGTTATTCACAATTTGTATTTCTAAGGAAGAATTATTTAAGTAAATAATTCCCCGCCTTTAAGGATACAATATAATTACTAAGAAATAATTAACAAAACGACCTTTAATTTGCTAGAATTGTTTAGTTTTGAGGTCAAGCGTAGTCTAATATTTTATTTTATTTTATTTTATATCGTAACTGTACGAATAGCTAACCTCGAAAAGAACCTTTCAATTTATGAAGTATTTTTCAGAAACTTTCGTTAAATACAACAGACACATTATTGAAATAGAACGGCCATGTGAACAGGATACGTGTGGCCTCCCCATTCCCGGGGATGTGATGGGAACTCCGCGGTCCCCACACTCAAAGAGGGCCGTCTTATAAGAGACGGTCCTGGACCGGCCGGGGTGCGAGGGATTAGTATCCGATAATCTCACTTCCGGCAACCGGCGGCCCACACAGCCGGTGCGCGTTTTAGTCAGTTCAAGTCCGACATAACCTCCCCCACCGGCCCCAGTGGTGGGGGGTATCCTTGAGGATTTTGCGTACATTAAAAAAAAAGGATACGCGTGGCAACATTTTACGCAATTATTTTTTACACAATGAGAATATAATAAATATTTTTTTAATAATAAATATTTTACAACAATCTACACAACGCTATCTAAACCCATGGTAAGCATAGTTTAATTAGCTTGTGTTATGGAATCTAGAATACGGATAAACATACTTAAATACTTCATTTCATCTCATAAACTCATAAACTCACGCCTATATCCCCGAAGGGGTAGGCAGAGGTGCTAGCACCCACATTTCGCCAGTTTATGTTTAGGTCCCAATGTAATAGGTGGTGAGCCTATTGCCATTAACCGGACACTTATAAACCTGCGATAAATACACACATAACTTCGAAAAGCATCGAAAAGTCATTGGTGTGTGCCATGGTAAAACCTGGGATCGAACCCGAGACCTCGTCTCAGCAGTTCATTACCCATACCACTAGGTTACCGCGGTTGTCTTAAATACTTCTTTTTGGAAATACATACATATTATACATAGAAACATCCAGACCAATGCAAATATACATATTCATGCGTACAAATATTTGCACTGAGCGGGGATCGAACCCGCGCCTCCTGCGTAGCAGGCGCGTTCACTACCGCTACGCCACAGAGGCTGTCAAACTACACTACTTGTTTATCCCGATAGGTGGCGCATTATCGCTGGTGTTGTATTGCTGGCAAATTTCATACAAATTGTTAGTAAATAAAGAAAAAAGTCTTCTGTAGAATAAACAATGGATAGCGCCATTGTTTATTCTACAGAAGACTTTTTTCTTTAGTCTGTAGTGCATTTCAATGTAAAAAGAAAGATCCTCATCGTTTCCCTACTGATAGGAAAAGACGGACACTATAGATTAAAGCCCATTAAAAACTGGAGGAGGTACACGACGGTATTTCCTTCCAATTGAGCAGTCCGACTGGGGAAGTACTTACCTCCACCCTACAGAATACCGCGGACATAATAACCTCGTGTTGTGTTGTGGTAAGTAGGGTAGCCAGAGCTCACTGGAGAGATTTTGTGCTGTCAGTGGAAAGACCAAAAGCTTGTCCTGCTTTGTGTTTTACACTGACGGCACAGAAACTCTGAAACGGACTCTCTTGGTTTTGCACGCATTCAAAGGCCACGGTGACCACTTTCCATCAGGTGGGCCGTGTGCTTGTCTGCCGCCTAAGTGGTATAATAAATAAACTGGATACCAAATTCGTGTGCCTGATCATTTTTATGTTCAATTCTGCTTTTAAATTCGTATCTGTCAAGCAGGAGCATATTTTTCATTGATAAATTTTGTTATTTATTCTCAATTCAAATGTCAACGACAAGATTGACAAGCACTTCTGACAGTCTGACGTAAGAAACATATAATTATAGACTCTAAAACAAACACCAGCGAAGGTGACGCCATCTGAGAAGATTAGTTTTGCCTGTATCTCTTCATTCAAAAAGTAAAATATTTTTTTGCGTCCTCAGGGGGCACAATTAGTATATTATACATACATACATATAATCACGCCTTTATCCCTGGAGGGTTAGGCAGAGGTGAATTAACACCCACATTTCACCAATAATTGTATTCGGTCCCACGTAATAGGGGGTGAGCCTATTGCCGTATTTGGGGCACTAATTGTTGACTCGAGCTATGCATCTGAGACTGATTCTGGGCTGTATATATCTGTCTGATGTTAAACAGCCATATCCCTTAGTCGCCTTGTACGACACCGCATGGGAAGAGATGGGGTGGCCCTAATTCTACTCTGCCGGAAACCACGCGGCTATTATTGGTATATTATATTATTATTACTTACCTCACTTCCATATCTTTCAAGCCATTGAAAAAACCAAAGATAGTGTCTGTGAGAAACTATTGTTAACAGTGAAAATAAAGTTGTTTGTGGACTGAAGATAAAATAATATATAAATAAATATTCTACACATCGTTATCTAGATCCTTGGTAAGCATAGTTTAACTAGCTTGTGTTATGGAATCTAGAATGCGGGAAAACATACTTAGATACGTTGTTTTCGTAAATGCATACATATTATACATAGAAGCACTCAGACCAATGCAAATATATTTTTATTCATATATTTTATTCATGCATACAAATATTTGCACTGAGTGAGCGAGAATCGAACCCGCACCCCCCGTATCGCAGTCGAACGTTCTACCGCTACACCACAGAGGCCAACGTAATATTAATATGAATATTATCTGTAGTATTATCATCATCATTGAAGTTTTCAAATTCTACATCATTTTCAAAAAACACTTTACTGAATACCACGGCCTTAATAAGCTCGTGTTGGATTCCCGGCTGTGAGTAGGAGTTTCTTTTTAATGACTTCTGCAGCTAATCGCCGCAATTTTGCCGATGTTTTGGCGCCAAAACTCCGAATTATTATCTATTCTGTGGTTTTACACATCTTGTCTTCTTCTACTTCTTTTTTCTTGGATGGTAATTTATCAATCAATCTATTTTAGGAGACATTCTTTCCAGTGTCAAGGTACACCTCTTGTCTAGTAGTAGGTATAAAAACATAGAAGTCAATGAACTTCATAAATTAAAATATTTACACTGAGAGAGATAGGAGCTCTTAAAAAAGGAAGGAAAAAAATTCTAAATGCAAAAAGACGACTTCTTTTTTTAATGTTACGGCAACACGATTTATAATCTGTTGAATCGATTTTTTTTTTTTAAATTTTGACATTACAAACTCGTTTTTAAGTTGAAGGTTATTTTCGCGGTTGGATTGACTTGTGAGTACTTATGATGTCTACGTTTGTATACAATGTTATATTATAAATTATAGATGCGTTGACCGCACTCTAAAATGTCAACAAAACATCAAGGCCTCGGATTCTGCGAAAGCAAAACTACTATCAAACTACAAACACTGCTATAAAAAATCATTTAATTTTAGACTTTAAGGCAATGGAATTAAAGCGCAAAATTAATAGACTCTTTGCAGAGTGAACGAAAAGTTTAATGAAATTCATATTGTTTAATTTTGAACTTTAACGATATAGCAACAAAGTCTTAAATTTTTTGCGGTGTCTCTGGTCTGACAGTGGTTTTGCTAATAATACATAATTCATATTAATTTTAAATTTTATTCTTTCTTCACGTACTTAAGTAAAATTTCTTTTTTCTTAGTTTTGCCCGTGACGTATTATATTAATAGATACGTCATAAACAAACATGGCGGCTTTCAAAAATGGCGCGAACACTAATTATACACAATTATAGCTAATTACTTATAAACAAGCAACAGCAACAAACAACTAGTCCATCGCAGTCCACTGCTGGACTAGGCCTCTCCCAATGTTGGGAGGCTTTGGCCTACTGTCTCCACGCTGGCCAGACGGGTTGGTACAGGGTTTTATTTCGAGTTTTCCTTCTCTCGCAGTGATATCGTCTGCGTATTTTTCCGTTAGTCGCCTCTTACCCACTTACTGAAGGCTGTCCCTTCGGATGAGATGGGGTGGTGATACTTGTATTCTTTCTCTGTCACCACATGGATAATTACTAATATGATAATAAGTCAATATTGTTAAATTATTTGAATTACATTATTAATTATCTCAAATAATATTATTATTAAAGACTTTTTTGAGTAGCACACTGTCGCGTCCACGTATCTGTGATCGCGTCTCTGATTGGTGCGTAAAATGATGACGTTATAATTTTTTTGTAGTCATTTTAGAGTATGGACATTATATTTATATTGATTAAGATATAGAAAAAAATTAATCGGTTCAGCCGCGTTTTGAACTCGCGATCTTCCTTACAGGGGGTACGCTCTGACCACTAAGCACAGAACCTTCGCCCGAAACCATCCAAATTATTCTATACATATATCCGTCTTACGGCGACGGTGGACGCCATCTACCGACATTCGTACGAACTATTGGAACCAATGAATGATGTTGCAATCATTTTTAAATATTGATGGCTCCGCTCAAACTATTGAATGAAATTTTAAAGCATTTAGTATGCTGCGTAGTTTCCGGCAGAGTAGAATTATGGCCACCCTATCTCTTCCCATGCGATGTCGTACAAGACGACTAAGTGATATGACTGTTTAACATCAGACAGATATATACAGCCCAGACTCAGCCTCAGATGCATGGCTCGAGTCAACAATAGTGCCCGTAATACGGCAAGAGGCTCACCCGCTATAACGTGGGACCGAATACCTACAATTATTGGTGAAATGTGGGTGTTAATTCACCTCTGCCTAACCTTCCTGGGATAAAGGCGTGATTATATAATATGTATGTAGTATGCTAACTATTCAAATCATCAATGATGAATTTTATTCATCATTGATGTTTGCGCCATTTTTGAAAGGTGCGATGTTCCTGCAGCCGTGTCTATACATAAAATAATACGTTATTGTACGTAGATATTTATTATGACTAAGATGCTATACGAACTAATAAACATGTATTGAGGCTGTTATACTGTCTGGCAAGGTCGTGAACTAACGTTTTAAGTGCAGTATGTTTCAAGTTGGTTTTTATTACAAGCTTTTATTTACATTGTTAGTATCTATACTAATATTATAAAGCTGCAGAGTTTGTTTGTTTGTTTGTTTGTTTGAACGCGCTAATCTCTGGAACTACTGGTCCGATTTCGCTGTTGGGTAGTCCATTTATCGAGGAAGGTTTTAGGCTATATATCATCACACTACTACTTAAGGGAGCGGAGCATTGATAATAAATGTTAACAAATCCGGCAATTTTTCATACATATTTTGAAGACTAAAACATACGGGCTCAAAGGGATATGAAGCTTCAAAATATACCCCGGGTGAAGCTGGGGTGGGTCAGCTAGTACAACATACATAGATACATATACTCGCACCCATAGAGATAGGCGAATTGTCGATGTGATACTACTACACGCCCACATTTCGTTTAGTCGCAGAAGGTCCAATTTGCAAAATGACAAGTGGTAGCAAAATGTCCGAGTCTCAAAATGTCCAAGTCTCAATGACCAAAACTCAAAAGGACCGAAGCCTTTAGCTTACCATCAGGCGTGGTGAAGTCAAGTTGGTGTGTCCTAGATAATAAAACCTTAATTGTCCAGTTCTAATAAGTAGTTGAGGAGCTATGAAGAACATGAACCTATATACATACATAGCCTGTCAAAATAATAACCCTCCTTTGGTTTCGCTGTAGTTGGGTAAAAAGTGAACCCGCGTATAGCGCCACCTTACAGGGGAATAGGTTTGGCCGTCTGAGCTACTTCGAAACGTATCTGTAAGTTGTTCATTTTACCTTTTGTTATCTTTAAAAATTTCCTTGAACGAGCAGCATCCGTGAGAACCGGTAAATCCCCATTTTATAAAGATGTATAAAAACCCAGAGACGAGGTTATGTCAATTTAACTTGAATAGTGTT
Organism: Eilema griseolum; assembly: GCA_963662185.1. Taxonomy (NCBI): domain Eukaryota; kingdom Metazoa; phylum Arthropoda; class Insecta; order Lepidoptera; family Erebidae; genus Eilema; species Eilema griseolum. The sequence goes on from OY759253.1 coordinate 10,827,563, forward strand.
GTTTTTTTTTTAAATATTTCAAACAAAAGGTAATTCGTGAAGCTGAGGGGTTTCTCTTAAACATCCTTACTGATATTATTCCCGGAAGATAGCCGTGTGGTTCCCGGCAGAGTAGAATTTGGACCACCCCATCTCTTCCCATACGGTGTCGTACAAGGCGACTGAGGGATAGGATTGTCTAACATCAAACAGAAATATACAGCCCAGACTCAGCCTCAGATGCATGGCTCGAGTCAACACTAGTTTTTTTTTTAATATAGGACACGTCAATTAGACTTCGCCTTGCCTGATGGTAAGTTCAAAGCAGAGTCAAAAAAAAATGTGCCCAGAATACGGCAATAGGCTCAGCCCCTATTAAGTGGTACCGAATATAATTATTGGTGAAATGTGGGTGTTAATTCACATCTGCCTAACCCTCCAGGGATAAAGGCGTGATTATAAGTATGTATGTATGTGAAGTTGGACGTGCTAATTTCGGGAACAAATAGTTCGCAAAATGTTGAATAGCGCGTTTACCGACATATATACTAAATAACATCACGCTATTACTCATGGGAGCGGAGCACTAATTATAAATGTCAATACATCTGGCAAATTTTCATACATTTATTTGAAAACTAGCTGTTGCCCGCGGCTATCGTGAATTCTTGACAAAACATAGCCAATGTCTTTTCTCAATGTCTAAGTTAACCCTATACCAAATATCATCAAATTTGGTTCAGCGGTTTAGGCGTGAAAGCGTAACATACATACATACATACATACATAGTTACTTACGCATTTATAATATGTATAAGTATGAATTAATAAATTGCGGGCATAATAATATATGATTTAAAAGGGTGAAACGGGGTTTCGAAGTATGCTAAGGGCGAAGCCGGGGCGGGTCAGCTATATATACATACAGCCCGTAAATCACCGAAGGAGCAGACAGAGGTGTATTAACACCCACATTTCGCCAACTATGATTATCGTCTCGCGTAATAGGGAACGCCGGACGAGCCTATTGCCTTATGTATAAAGACTAACACATTATGCTACTGCCATCAAAAGGGTAAAGTACCAATAACGCTATTGATACAACCAGCTTTTTTAATCTATATAAGCTAATTGAAATAGCAGGTGGCAAATAACTGTCCCTGCTGCGGTTTTCCTAAGCGCCTACAATATGGGGTTCTTCAAGAGGGGCATTAGAAGGTTTCTTCATGGTCGGCAGCGCGAGTGTGACACCCCTGGTGTTGCATACGTCGATACGTCGATAGGCCACGGTAACCGCTTCCCATCAGGTGGGCCGTGTGCTTGTCTGCCAAGTAAGTGGCATAAAAAAAAAAACCTAAAGCAAATAACGCAAAAATGTATAACAATTTCGTGTAGGATAGCAAAGAAAATAAATACAAGTGCTAATCAAACTAACTTGATCTCTAAAGGCGGCCTACCACGGTGCGTAATTCTACGGACGAGGATAAAAGACCGGCCTGGAAAATTACAACTGGAAACGTCCAAGTAGAGCTAAAAAGTTCAACGACTGGTTTCAAGGGCAGTTGATAGACATGAGCGCGGGCCTGGGGGTGACAGGTGGAGCCGCCTGTCACCCTAGCAGAAGCAGGCAGTGGCGGCGGTGCGCGATGCGCTTCTCCCATACCCGGGTATGACTTGAGGACTCCGTGGTCCCCTCACCCCAAGAGGGCCGTCTCATAAGAGACGGTCCTGGCCGGCCGGGGTGCGAGGGATATGGCTCAGATAATCTAACCTCCAGCAACCTGTAGCCCACACAGTTGGCGTGCGTTTTAGTCGGTTCAAGTCCGACATAACCTCCCCCACCGGCTCCCGTGGTAGAGGTATCCGTGGAGATTATGCGCACGTTAAAAACTAAAGGACAATTGTTAAATGTGAAGTGAACACGGAACTATTATAAAAATTAATTTTTTTGTGTTTTTTTTTGTGAATCCAACAACACAATTATGTGTAATATTCATATACTTTTGTTGCCAAATAGGAAGAAATAATACTTAATTGAACGACGATTTTGCTTTTTATTTGTAGCTGTAGCAGATGGCTTTGAGAAGTGGTTTTGTATTAATTAACATTTTGTTGAGTTGGGTATCATTCGATTGTAATATGATATATTTGGTAGCAATCAACAAAATTTTATTGCATAAGTTTTGTTTAAAACAGATTATAGTTACTGGTATGTATCTTGACTTGACCCACACATGTACTCAGAATGCGCATTACGCGTTTTTTTGGTCGTCATATTTCTCCTTGCGCGCAATTTTTTTTAATAGCTGGGTAGGTGTACAAAACTTTTTTCTTTTTCGCAGAAACTGATGAAAATAAAACTAAATTAGATAGATAGGTACCTAGGTAGGTATATTATTATGAAAATAATACCCATCTATTTGAATTCTAAAAACGGAATCATAATTTTTTGCTAATTCTGAAGTAGGTAATTATAATGATAACTGATAGTGGTAACTACCTACGTAAAAAAACTTTAATCTTAATTAATTAAGAAAAACAGCAGGTAAACAAGGTACGCATCTAATGTTAAAATTAAACCACCTAATGTTTACACTACCGACATAAACCCACTCCTAATACAAGCAATTCAGCTTAGCTGGAGGGTTTAAAGGGAATATTAGCAATTTCGGTTTTAATATTCTTTGTAAAAAAAAATCTCGTTGTAACCTTTTTTTGCAAAGCTTTTTACTCTGCACATAGTGAAATTTTGAATTTTTGTAACACATTGCCGCGTATACTAAATAATACCTACTTAATTATGTAGAAGGTACCTAATATTTTTTTTTTTTCATAAAGAAACCTAATTTTAATTATAAATTAATGTGTGCAAATATTAAAATAAAACTTACGATTTCCGTCAGTACCCGAGCCGGTTCCTTGTGACAGCACGTTTTGCAAATAAAAAAATAAAATAACAAAAACCCGCGCACTCATTTTGACAGATAAGGAAAAAAAATAGCACAGCTAAGAAAAGAAAAAAAAGTACACAACTTTTTCACACTTTTATTTTATTTTTAATTCATGTTTCTGGTACCTATTAAATCGAGACACGCGTGAGGCCACAACAAGTGCGAATACAAAATGCGCGGGAACTGAGCCTTCAAGGTTTTATTCAAACTTATATATACTTATTTAGCATACAAGAGTGCTACACGACCGATTTAAAAAGATATTGTTTACCTTGAAGATTGATCGACCTATGGAATATTTATTTTACTCAGGTAATATTTAGCAATCATGATTTAGTTAATGACCCTGCTAGCGGCCATTGATCATATATTATGCGGTATTAGATATCATATCTTCAAAAATAATTGCCCGGCATTTTGAATATTAATAGAGGATAAACATGAAATACCTGCTGTCTTGTATAGACAAGCCTGATAAGGATATCAGAGGTCATCATTTTTTTGCTTGTTTTCTTTCCTTTTTGGAACAACATGTGCTGCAGGGTAGGGTCAGGAAAGGGTGTGCCAATGCTAACCCACAGCTCTCTGAGATGCGAGGGATATGCTGTAGCTGGATAATCTTACACCTCATCTGAAGATCTGAGATGGCGTGTGGTTTTAGTCAGTTGGAGTTGGGCGGAGGGCATGTATTCGAGAGAATTTCCGTACTATATAAAAAATAATGGATGTAATGTACCCAAGGGGAAAGATGGGAATGGACTGGTTTGGAATAGATACATATATTATATGCACGCCTGCAAATCCCCGAAGGGACAGGCAGAAGTGTTTAAGTATGTAGTAAGATCCACATTTCACCAACTATGATTGTAGGTCCCACGTCTCTGGTGGTATAAGGGCGAGCATATTGCCATCAAGCAGGCACATTGTCTCGGCTTTGTATATATGTACCTATAATATTAGATTGTTATTATATGGATATATTATTTAGAATTAAATAATTTGGTGGATTGTATTCGGTTTGTATAATTCGATTGTATAATTTGTTGTATGTTTACATATTTAGAATTGTGCCGACAACTCAATAGCACAGGTATAAACCTGAATGGTTTTTTGATGCTATTACTGTGTTATCCTATGTATTTAATGTTTTGTTCTGATAAATAAACCAAAAAAAAAATACTGTTGAATGGAGAGTCACTGGTCTCCTAAAGTTCAATTTTTCACGGCACGGCCAGTCATTTTAGACTTTATTTCTATAGCCTTAAAGTCCAAAATCAAAATGAAAAGAGTTTCATCACACATTTTCTTTCACTCTGCACAGATCTTTTAATTCTGGACTTTTATGTCATTGCTTTAAACTCTTCTTCGCTTTAACTTCGTAAATGGATTTTTTCACAGTATCTGTGGTATGACAGTGATTTTGCTTTAGCAGAATCGAGGGCCTGAAGGAAAGCTGTTACCGTGGTCTATGGACGTGTTAGACGTGTACGTTAGTAACACGAGCTCAAAATGTTATCTAAGTACAAACAAATCAATCCTAGGATTCTCCTATACCTAAAAGACCATCGTCTGCAGTGTAAGCGCGTGGATTACAGCCTCCTTCTTCTGCAATCAAGCAATGCTTGAGAAAAAGGTAGCGAGGTGGGTCCGAGAGACTCAGCCCCTCTAGACAACTGGCAATTCATTCTTTTATTGGTATGTGGCAGACAATTACATGACCCACCTGATGGGAAGTGGTTACCGTGGCCTATGGACGTGTGCAACATCACGGGCGTTATACTCGCGCTGCCGACCCTGAAGAAATTCTAATGCCCGTCTTGAAGAATCCTATATTGTAGGTGCTTGGGAAAGCCGCAACAAAGAGTTCGTTCCAAAGCTTGAGTGTGCATGGGATGAAGTTCTTTTCATACCGCACAGTGCGCACCGTCTCAGGTCAATTCCCTGCCTATGGCAAACGGTGCGATGATAGAATTTTCATCATCCTAGTTCTAGTCTAGTTTATTCTTCTTTCCTCGTGCAAGCTATCCTCTTCTGGAATGCGCTTCCTCTCGAAATCAGAATGACCACCAACCGTGCTACGTTCAAGTACAAAGTACGTCAGCTCTACAGTGGCCCCTAGTCGTCATAATGCGTATAAATGGAGTATTATATTTTATGATTGTGTATCTATGCTTGACGAATAATATAGGTACTATGTATAATAGTAGTTTATGTGTATGTATAATATATGTATATATATATAATTATTGTGTACAAATTTGAGTATTATCCTTGTGGTTAATAGTTCATTATTTTGCCTGCACCTACCTCCATGAATCTCTGCATCACCCTAAGGTAGACTGTCAGAAAATGCCATTGCATTAAGTCCGCCTTTGTACAATAAACTGTGCATAAAGTTAAAAAATAAATAAACAAATAGAATGTACCTATCTAAAGACCCGAGACACCGTGCGGTTGAACATAAGTCGGTTCGAGTCCGTTAGGGGTTTTAACCGAAGGGATTTCCACATGAAAAAAAGGAGGCCACCTCCTTTGGTTTCGTTTTACCTATGTTAGTTCGAACACTTGATTTTGTTGCGATGACTAGGTGCTAGGTGAATACCTACCTAATGAATCAATGGCCTAATCTAGGGGGAAAATACCGTACACAGGGAATGATGTACCTACTTACTCCCTTTATTCGTCAGTCAGTCCCACCACAGAAAAAAATAATTATGTATTTTCCTTGGTAAAGACATGAATCAATAACCTTTTATTACCCTACTGCGTCAGCGAGGGTGATGTTTTGCGTATAACACATGCGCACGTTACGTGTGCACACAATCATGTGTGATTTTCTTTGTAACCCTGTGCGTTTTAGTCGGTTCGAGTCCGACATAACCTCTTTCAGCGGCTCCGGTGGGGAGGTATCCGCGGGGATTTTGCGCACGTAAAAATAATAAAACTCAGTGCAGAGTGACAGTAGGTCTTACAGCAACGATGCCGCAGGCGAACTCGCAAGAAGGGGCTCCGGTATGACTGTTGCTGGCCCGCAACCATTAGGTACTAACGGTCCCTTTGACAATTGAGAAATCCTCGGAACTACACAACCAAAGATAATCATTTTTTAGGAGGTAGGATAAGACGCTATTTCCGTCCAATTGAGGACTGGGAAGTACCTCGGCCCTACAGAATACCGCGGCCATATCTAATAACCTTATGTTGTGTTCCCGGCGGTGAGTAGGGTAGCCAGAGCTCACTGGATAGTTTTTGTGCTGTAAATGGGAAGACCAAAACCTTGTTCTGCTTTGTCTTTTACACTGATGGCACAGAAACTCTCTGTGCTTACAGGGTATGCTTATACTGTATAGGCCTAACGTCTGGACGGATTTCGATAAATCAGATCTCAGATGAAAGGTTCATCCTTCGAGTGTTATAGGGAATCTTTTTTTTTCGAATGTCCTGTAGATTTCCGGACTAAATACGACTAAAATCGCAACTCGTCTCGGGTCTCAATTACAGGGGTGTAAAGTTACCTAATGACGCATTTTCCTACAGTCCCGGGTCCTTTAAGGGGGGCGTGAAAAAGCATCTGATTCCATTATAACATTACTGTCTGTAATGGTGACTCTCTTTCCAGAGATTTTGCCTTTAGCTTACCAGCAGGCGAGGTGAAATCAAATTGGAGTGTCCTAGAAAGAAAAAATTCCTCACTCAGACCCTGGCCTATCTTCGGGCATTTCTCTTGCACAGACCCTGCCCTATTTTCGGACATTTCTCTAGTACAGACCCTGAACTATTTTCAGTTTCTCCGGCCTCCGGGTGTAGGAAGGACGGTGTCGCCATCTTCATCATCATCATTCTCCTGCCCTTATCCCAAGATTATATGGGGTCGGCGCAACATGTGTTCTTTTTCCATTCATCTCTAGTTGCAGTCATCTCAACATTCACTCCCTTCTTAACCATATCATCATTCACACAGTCCCTCCACCTCATTTTAGGCGTCCCTCTCCCCTTGTAGCCATCCATGCTCGAACCAGGACAAACGATTTCCTCATAGCTTTTCTGTGATTGGTCCTACTCTCAAACTTCCTCTAGTATATTAATTTGATTGATTAATAATAATAATAATAATAAATCATTTATTTGCTGACCAAAGGTATATAAAGATGTTAGGTAGTACATTTAAATAGGAAATAAATTCTCTTCATCCCACCTTATCGGCATGCAAAAATTTCTTAATTTATGAATGGTAGGTAGTATGTGTTATAGTCAACTTGTACAGTGATCATTACTTGTAACAATTAAACAATAAAATTATTAAAACATACGGAATATCAACTATGTCTCAACTATGTATGTAATTTTAGGTAAAATGTCAGATTCAGAAAGTAAATAAATGTCAATGGAATATTACTATCATACTTGCTAGTAACAAAATAATGAGATCAACAATACAATTAATAATTATATTATTCTTTTCCCTCTTTTCTGGGACTTTGCCTTCAGCTTATCATCAGGCAAGGCGAAGTCCAATTGACGGGTCCTATATAAAAAAAAAAAAATTGTTAATAGATCAATCAGAACCTATTTTTTTTTCTTCTATGGCGATCCCAGAACCTATTCAATACAATAAAAATTGTTAAAATATACAGAATGTCAAACATATCCACAAGATGTACAGAGTATTAAATGTCAGAATAAGAAAGTAAATTAATAACAAAACAATACCATACATTAACAAATTCAAAAAATATTTTTATAGTAAGACCTGCGAGTCCATTTATTTCTTCTCCTTTTGGTTTGACTGATATAGACGTCACTGCCATCTGATCTCTCAACTCCTAGAAAAAACCTGCGCTTGAGTTTTGTCTGTCAGCAGATGTCCCGGTTAGCTAGCGAGATTAACCTCTGCAAATCTTGACGGACCCCATAATAGCTGTGGAATGTGGAAACTCCCTGCTGCGGTTTTCCTTAGCGCCTACAATATGGGGTTCTTCAAGAGGGGCATTAGAAGGTTTCTTCAGGGTCGGCAGCGAGAGTGTAACGCTCCTGATATTGCACACGTCCATAGGCCACGGTAACCACTTCCCATCAGGCGGGCCGTATGCTTGTCTGCCACCTAAAATGGTAGACAAGCATACGGCCCGCCGTGTGGTATAAAAAATAATCTCAAAGGCTATGTAAAAATCGTTACAAATAAAACAATATTTTTAACAGAATACATTTATTATTGAAAATAATTCTCATTTATATTATATACAGTTACAGTTAACATTAAATAGGTAATACTTTTGTTAGGTCTAAACGAACACACTTATGGCTGACCCAGGCGAAGATTATCACATCCTAAGTACTCCATTTTGTTTTGTATGTATGATAAAAAACATCTATGAAGCCCTTCCAGAAGGCAAATTCTGTTAATTTTTATAATAGCTAAAATTATTCATTATATTTCCAAATGAAGGGTATCGTAAGAGACGACTTAGGGAAAATTACATAGACGATATCAGTGCTAGAGAAGGAAAACTCGAAATAAAACCCTGTACCAACCCGTCTGGCCGCATGGAAACAGTATGCTTAAGTCTCCCAACATTGGGAGAGGCCTATGTACAGTAGTGAACTGCTAATTGATTGAAATTAGAATATACCATGCGAATTTTGTAGTGTCATTGGGGTCATGAATATATTGAGATCTCTCCGTACTCTGGAGCACGTTAAGCCATTGCTTTCAAATATCTGCGGCACTGTAGGTCGTAGGATAATTTTTGCCATGGTATTACTCAACATTGGGAATGACCTATCTCCAGAGAGGCCTTTTTTTATACCACTTAGTTGGCAGACAAGAACACGGCCCACCTGATGGAATGTAGTTACCGTGGCCTATGGACGTCTGTAACATCAGAGAGTCACAGTCGCGCTGCCAACCCTGTAAGTACAGAGTTTCTGTGCCGTCAGTAAAAGACAAAGCAGGACAAGCCTTTAGTCTTCCCACTGACAGCACAAATTCTCCAGTGAGCTCTGGCTACCCTACTCACCGCTGGGAACACAACACGAAGTTATTATAACCGCGGTATTCTGTAGGGCGGAGGTACTTCCCCAGTCGGACTGCTCAATCGGGCGGAAATACCGCCGTGTCCTACCTATGTCAAGCAGTGTACTGCGATGACTGGCTAATTTATTGATATTATTGGTTACAATTCTAACCATGTAAAACATGTATTTGACAAATTGACTTTAATGTTTTATTGTAATGATTTTTGTTTTTCTTTTTGTGCGCTAAATTTTGCTATAGATTAAGAGAAAATGTTTATATATTTAGTGTGCCTTTATTTTAATATATATTTGGTCAAATTGCTGCACTATTGCATGGGGTGCAAGCCTGTAATGATAGCTGTAATTTTGTATGTAAAAATATAAAAAAAAGTTGCAACATGACACAGACTTCAGTGTGAACGTACACGTGTTTTAAACTTGTATACAATTTGTTGGCAATACGTATATTGTGAAGAAAAAGGTGTTTCGATACATGGACAAAACAAGTATATGTTTTGACAAGTCTTCCACAAGTTTTGTATCAAACGAGTTTACAACTTGTTTCTTGGTGAAAACAAGGTGTAATAAATACTTCACAGTACTTCCTGTTTGTCTCAAATTATTAATTAATCATTTACAAAAATATGGAAACCTATTTAAATTAATGAATAAATTCATACTTTGTGGTCTCAAATTAAACCACAACCTATATTGCTACAACAATTTGAAATTATAACATCAATTTCGCAGTTTCTAATTAGAATTCTATATTAGTCATGCGTATTTTCCCTACAGGGTAGGCAGAGATAGTACTGTAAGCGTACATGACTGTCAATTCTTTATTAAACGTAAAAACGAGTAGTTCTACGTAAACTTGTAGGAAAAACACAAGTGTGACGTCATACTTTACTGTCAAATATTTTACTATTATATTGAAACTTGGCAAAGATATAGGCATATAGACACAGTAAGTGGAACTACACCGCGGCGCAAAAACAGATCTACTATTTGAATAGTATTAATGCTGTAAAATTTAATTCAATAACGTAACACAACAAACTCACGCCTATATCCCCGAAGGAGTAGGCAGAGGTGCTAGCACCCACATTTCGCCAGTTTATGTTTAGGTCCCTATGTAATAGGTGGCGAGGCGAGCCTATTGCCATTAACCGGGCACTTATTAACCTGCGATAAATACACACATATTAAGATTTGCCGATGATATAGTGTTACTGGCAAAAACAGCAGAAGACCTAACCAGAATGATAAAGGAACTTGCGAAAGAAAGCGAGAGAGTAGGGTTGGCAATGAATCCGGAAAAAACTAGAGTGATGACAAACGGGTACAAACATACTATAGATCTTGGAAACACTGAAATCAACTATACAGACGAGTACATATATCTAGGTCAGCTCATAACTCAAAAAGATCCTATGCAGAAGGAAGTAGACAGAAGAATTACAAATGGCTGGAAGACATACTGGAGTTTAAGAGAGGCTATGAAAGATAAAGAGCTCCATTTAAACTTAAAAGGCAAACTGTTTAACACCTGCATACTACCCGTCCTTACGTACGGGTGTCAGTCGTGGTCCTTAAATCAGGAGACCTCAAACAAACTAGCAACTTGCCAGTATGCAATGGAAAGGAGCATGCTAAATATTAAAAAGTCTGACAGAGTTAAAAATATCACTATTAGAAATAAAACAAAAACTACCGATGTAACAAATAAAATCAAAAGACTCAAATGGCGATGGGCTGGTCACTTGGTAAGAGGACACGACAAATGGAGCAAAAGGGTGACATGGTGGTACCCAAGGGAAGGCAAAAGGAAGAGAGGCCGACCACAGAAAAGGTGGGATGATGACATTAGACAAGTGGCAGGAGTCACGTGGAACAGAGTGGCTCAAGAAAGAAAGGAATGGAAAAGGTTGGAGGAGGCCTTTGCCGACTGGCAAACAGATCTAGGAAAGATAACCAAGCAACAAATATTAGCTTAAATTGTTTATTAACTTTAAGATTTTAATGTTAGTTCTTTACATAAGTTTAAGAACCCATTGTATTAATTGATCTGAATAAAAGGCTATATTATTATTATTATTATTATTATAAATACACACATAACTTCGAAAAGCATCGAAAATTCATTGGTGTGTGCCATGGTAAGACCTGGGATCGAACCCGAGACCTCGTCTCAGCAGTCCTATTCAATCTATAGCAGTAATTACATATTTGAGCCGTTTGGGGTCGAGACGCTGGGATCATGGGGTCCCAGTGCCCGTCTTTTGTTTCGAGAAATTTCAAATCATTCAATTGACGCTACCCGTGACCAGAGGGCTGGTTTATTCCTTGCGCAAAGGATTGGTATTGCCATTCAACGTGGCAATGCCTCCAGCCTTCTGGCCACCCTCCCGGTTGACGTCGATGGGGAAGAATTCTTTGACGCCTGAACCTGCAGGATTGTTTAGGTATATTCAGGTCTTTCTTTTTTTAAATACTTTAATTTAGATAACTTCAGTGTACATTATGTAAGTATCTATAGCAGTTGTTATATAGTGGAAATGGCTGATAAGTCCCACAGAGCACGGATGATCACCTTTCCGGTCAACGGTGTCTTCACTGGCAGTAATAGGGATGTGTCTTATTTTTTTATTATTATCGTAAGTTGTACATTTTACAAATAATATAAAAGTAAAACTTTCTTATGACAAATAGTTTTCAAGATTTCAATTTCTAAAGTTGCCATAAAACGCTCCATACAAATTCGTGGCACGTGGTGACGTCACATCGCGCCGGGGCGTAGTGAAAATGTATGGAGTGCAACAGAATATCGCATTTATCTCAGTCTACGTTGAGTTTACACGTATACAGTGCATAATAAGATTGATTTGAAATTTAATAAGGAATCTTAAAAGTTGTAAATTTTGCTTTATTTCGATTGTTTATATCTTGACTTACTTTGGGAATTCAAAATAATGTAAAGTAATAGTTTCAGTTTAGTGAGGCAATATCTTAGTTTACTATGCATATTTTTAGATAAAATACCAAGACATTAAGTAGTATTGGTAAGAATTCAATGACTCACAACACTACTCTCTTGTATAGGATTTTTTTACGTGTGCGAAATTCTCTCGGATACCCCCCCACCGGAGCCGGTGGAAGAGGCTACGTCGGGCTCGAACCGACCAAAACGCACGCCGCTTTTGGGTCGTTTTCGGTTGCCGAAGGTGAGGTTAACAGGCATATCCCTCGCACCCCGGCCGACCCAGGGCCATCTCTCACGATCTGGCTCTCTTCTCGGGTGTGGGGACCACAGTGTCCCCGACTCGTCCCCGGGAATGGGGGGACAGGCGGCACCACCCGTCATACCCAGGCCTGCGCTCATGGGGGGCGGAGGTCGTTCATCGACCTCTGACGCCCGAGTTGCCTTCGTACGCGGGCAGCTTGGCTTGCGATCCTTCCTACTGTATAGTTTAGAAGGAATGTGACTTAAAATATATCCTATATATCCTATTATCACTAATAATAATATGATAGAATACATAATGAATAGTTCAACAAGGTATTTATTTATTTATTTGGTACTTTAATATTCAATGTGATAAAACTATTTTTGAACTGACCCTATCGCGAAAACTACTGAACAGATTTTGATGTGGTTTTTTTTATTAGAAAGACCTTGTTCTGTCTTAGAATCTTACAAAAAACTTTCATTCATTCAGTTTACTCTGGCCCTCCTCGGGAGTTAGTGCCTAACCGTATGGAGTGCGGGCGGATAAACATGTTTAAATAATTTGTTATGTAAATATATACATATCACACATAGAAATAAGCAATGCAAATATACATATTCATGCATGAAAATGTTTGCACTGAGGGGGAAATCGAACCAGCGTCCCCTGAGCCGCAGTTGAACGTTCTACCGCTGCACCACAGAGGTCTTCAATCACAAGATATAGTACACAAAATATTGACGGAAGACAGAGTTTCCAACCCAATTCACACTATGAAAGAAAAGTAAAGGTTTGATTCCGAAAACGACCGCATACAACAACTGCAGAAGCGGAGTGTACCGCGAAATGCAATTGAATATGATAATTTTGTTTTCATTTCATTAAGAGGTAGGACACAACGGTATTTCCTTCCAATTGAGCAGTCCGACTGGGGAAGTACCTCCGCCCTATAGAATACCACGGTTATAATAACCTTGTGTTGTGTTCCCGGCGGTGAGTAGGGTAGCCAGAGCTCACTGGAGAGTTTTGGTGCTGTCAGTGGGAAGATCAAAAGCTTGTCCTGCTTTGTCTTTTACACTGACGGCACAGAAACTCTCTGTGCTTAAAGGGTTGGCAACGCGAGGGTGACTCCCTTGGTATTGCACACCATTCAAGGAGGTTTGGAGTCACATTTAAAGGAATTAATTAAAGATGGCGGTACACCAGCCCAACTCAAAAACCGTACAGACAGATCTGCGGGGGATCTATAGTCTCACGCAAAATCGTTATATCTGGTAAGCTAATTTTTTATACAATTTAGGTGGCAGACAAACACACCGCCCGCCTGATGGAAAGTGGTTAACGTGCCCTATGAACGTGTGTAACACTAGAGTAGTCACACTCGCGCTACCGACCCTGTCTGTGCTGTCAGTCTAGACTGGACTATTGTTTTAATTCATTGCGGCTTCTAATAGTACCGTTTACCTGTATTGAAGTTTAACAAGTAATGTATGTGAATAAAAACTATTTTATTCTAGTCATTTTTTTTTTGTTTTTATACCACTTAGTTGGCAGACAAGCACACGGCCCACCTGATGGGAAGCGGTTACCGTGGCCTATGGACGTATGCAACACCAGGGGTGTCACACTCGCGCTGCCGACCTTGAAGAAACCTTCTGATGTCCCTCTTGAAGAACCCCATATTGTAGGCGCTTGGGAAAACCGCAGCAGGGAGGTCATTCCACAGCTTGAGTGTGCGTGGGATGAAGTTTCTTTCATACCGCACAGCTAATTCTTTCATTTAAATATTCGTGGTTCCCGGTAGAGTAGAATTTAGATCACCACATCTCTTCCCATGCGGTGTCGTACAAGGCGACTAAGGGATAGGGCTGTTTAACATCAGACAGATATATACAGCCCAGACTCAGCATCAGATGCTTGGCTTGAGTCAACAATAGTGCACGGAAGACGGCAATAGGCTCACCTATTACGTGGGACCGAATTTCAATGGTTGGTGAAATGTGGGTGTTAATTCACCTGTGCCTAACTTCAGGGATAAAGGCGTGCTTATATATATATATGTACTCCGCGTCTGCAGTTATCGCATGCGGTCGCCTTCGGAATCAAACCTTAAGATTGAAGTAACATTAGTTTTAAAAGATGGCGGTAATGCCTTCATCACAGTTAACGACTAAAAGCCAGCGTGTGTTGTCTTTAAGACTAGTTTAGCCAACAACCAATGCTTTCACCTTATATATAGTTAACTAATAATGTCAGTCTCTGTGTGTGTTTGTTCGTCATGACCAATGTCAGGTGTCGAAGCTGCGGGGCATGTATCTGAAAAAAGAAATATATAAAAATGAACTCTTTTCTTGTATTTTATGATCTCCTATCGCCGGTCTGTTAGGAGAAATTTCTTTGTAGAAATAAGCAGTACCAATGTACTAATTTTCAACGTCTAATATATATATGTGGCGATACCACATGTACTCAGCGCCATCTAGCGACAGTACGCTGAATGAGGACGTCTTTAGGAATCCTGAATCACGCAAGTGAAGTTCTCGCGCTGGTACAAGATATGTAGGTACATCAACCCAACGACAATCCCGCCCGCCAGGTGTGATCACCTTGCCTGGTCGGAGGATCCTCCCTTTGTGTCGGAGGAACATCACACCTCGCTCCTCAACATATACATATGTTTAATATAAAATAAATTGGAGTGTCGGAATCTTTCAACGTCTGAATTTAAAATAACAGCTTTATTATTTCTGTTTCTATGGTGAGTCTTTTATTCAGTTTAGGTACATTATATATTCTATTATAATATACAATTACTTACAAATTAATATAAAATTGATTGAGCAGTCCGACTGGGGTAGTACCTCCGCCCTACAGAATACCGCGGCTATAATAACTTCGTGTTGTGTTCCCAGCGGTGAGTAGGGTAGCCAGAGCTCACTGGAGAATTTGTGCTGTCAGTGGGAAGACTAAAGGCTTATCCTGCTTTGTCTTCTACTGACGGCACATAAACTCTGTACTTACAGGGTTGGCAGCGCGACTGTGACTCCTCTGGTGTTACAGACGTCCATAGGTCACGGTAACCACTTTCCATCAGGTGGGCCGTGTGCTTGTCTGCCAACTAAGTGGTATAAAAAAAAACAAATAAAGCTATGCTAACTATACAATATATACAAAAATGGAATAGAGAAAAAGTTCCTCCCCATCGATCTCTACTGGTACCGTGCCCTTTATCATTTTAAAATATTTGCCTGACTGTTTGTAACGGGTTATCTAAGAAGTGACGAGGCCACTTTTCACGAGATTTTTACTGTAAAAAACAGCTAACGTGGGGAGTCTGTTGTCCCCACACCCGAGGAGAGAGCCAGATCGACAGATATGGCTCTGAGTCGGCCGGGGTGCGAAGGGTTAAGCATGTTAATCTCACCTTTGGCAACTAAAAACGACCCGCGGCGTCTGCGTTTTAGTCGGTACAAGTCTGACATAACCTCTCCCACCGTGCGGCATATCGGTGGAGATATGCCGCACGTAAATAAAAAATTAGCAGCTGACGTTCGGACTCAAACCGATCGAAACAGCATGCAGTGTCGGGTCTTCATTCCCGGAGTGTAAGGTTTCCAGACATTTTCCTCGCACCCAGGCGATCCATGGACCTTCTACGGATTATAGATGGCCCCATCCTACCCCGGAAAGGTGGAGATGCAAGCGTCACTCACGCCTGCTTTTGCTGGGGGTGACTGCTGGCCGTACCTGTCACCCCGAGGGTCAGCCCAACCAGTCCACCATTTACTTTACACTGCTGTCTGCTAGACAGGTTTTAGAGGCACGGTGAGCATCCGAGGAGTGCTCCATAGGGCCGTTCCCGCCTCGCAGATTTGTCTCCGAAGGAGGGAAGCATACATCGGCAGACGGCTTCAACTGTCATCCCCATGTCTGATGTATGATTTTAAATATGATATGAAGTGCTTACCTGACGCTGTAGTCATGCACACTGAACACGGTATACTGTCCGTTAGTGAACACCCTGTAGAAGTGGTCTACTCGCTCGGTGAGCAGTGTGTGGCAGGTAGACGGCCTCTGCGACATCCAGGGTGCTTCAATATCCCAGATCTCCTTGAACGAACACCCTTGTCTGCAATATACAACAGGTATGTAAGTTTTCTTATACCACTGAGGTGGCAGACAAGCACACGGCCCACCTAAAATGGTTACAGTGGCATGGGGCGTTACATTCATGAAGAAACCTACTAAAGCGCGGATGTAAAATGTACTGTATCTGTGGGATGGTGCGTGGCGTCAGCGCTGCCTAGTGGCCCCATCTGAAAACCAGCGCTGTGCATACCCAACGAAGGGTGTGCGCAGCCCCGAGACGAGGGCCGGATCGTGAGAGATGGCCCTGGGTCGGCCGGGGTGCGAGGGATATGCCTGTCAACCTCACCTTCGGCAACCAAAACGACCCACAAGCGGCGTGCGTTTTAGTCGGTTCGAGTCCGACATAACCTCCTCCACCGGCTCCGGTGGGGAGGTATCCGTGGGGATTTTGCGCACGTAAAAAAAAAAAAAATAGGGTGTGCGCAGCATTCAATGCTGAGATGGGGCCCTATTTGGGTTCGCATAGTGTGGAATGTTGCACCCGTAGTTTAATTTTAATGTGCCTACTGTTTTTGATTTCATGTACCTGCTAATTGTTGTATTGCCTACCTGTTTGTATTTGGTGGGGTACCCGCTGTGTGGGGCTTGAATAAAATATTTTTCTTTCTAATGCTTTTCCTGAAGAACCCGAAATAGTGGAAATTGAAAGGGTACTCCGCACTTAGCCTCTTTATTTGGGTCGTTGTGCCAATAAAGAGCGCTTCACGCCCCGCTTATAGGACCCGGTACTGTAGAAAGAAGGGAATACGGTGGTTCTTTGTTGCTATTACTAAAAAGCATACTTATAAAAATCGGTTACGATAGGAAATTTTTGTTTTTTTTTTATACCACTTAGGTGGCAGACAAGCACACGGCCCACCTGATGGGAAGTGGTTACCGTGGCCTATGGACGTATGCAACACCAGGAGCATCACACTCGCGCTGGCCGACCATGAAGAAACCTTCTGATACCTCTTGGGATTTAAACCAACGATCTTTACCCTTAGAGGAGCAATGCTCTAACCATTGAGCCTCCGAATCACGCATAAAGTCATCCAAATCTTCCTTTTATCCGTCTTGCGGCGACTGTGGAAGCCATCTATCAATATTCGTATGTACTACATTAAATTCGAATGTCGAAGGACCGATGGCCTTTGGAGCAAACGAGTCGTAGAGTGGAGACCGCGAGAAGGTAAACGAAAGGTAGGACGCCCCCTAGCCAGATGGACGGACGACCTGAAAAAGGTGACTGGGACAGCCTGAATGCGGAAGGCATAGGATCGGATAAAATGGCGCACATTGGGAGAGACCTATGTCCAGCAGTGAACTGCAGTGGCCTAATTGATTGATATTTAATTCAAATCATATTAAATGTTTTAAAATGTCATTCAGATGCTGTTCCTCCTTACTTGCTTCTCCCATAGCAGTATTTGTTTTCTAAGACGAGATGTGTGGCTCGAAGCTTAGTCAGCTCCTGATAGAGCTCGTATGGAGTGAAGCGACCATATGCCTTGTACACTGCATACGCTCGCTCCCTGGAAACATAATAAAAAAATAAAGGAATTTAATAATAAAAAACTAAAAAGGCTGCGTGGTTCCTAGGGATGGTTTTTTTAATACCATTTAGGTAGCAGACAAGCGCATGGTCCACCTGATGGAAAGTGGTTACCGTGGCCTATGGACGTGTGTAACACCAGAGAAGCCACACTCGCGCTGCCGACCCTGTAAGCACAGAGTTTCTGTGCCGTCAGTGTAGAGGAGAAAGCAGGACAAGCTTTTAGTCATCCCACTGACAGCACAAATTCTCCAGTGAGCTCTGGCTACCCTACTCACCGCCGGGAACACAACACGAAGTTATTATAACCGCGGTATTCTGTAGGGCGGAGGTACTTCCCCAGTCGGACTGCTCAATTGGTCATACCGCCGTGTCCTACTTCCTCGAGCTACCTTGAGCTACCGAATGGAGTACATTTTGAGAAATGCGATGATGCGTGGTAAAAAAAAAACAGTGTTATCACCCTTACCTGGCCTCTTGATGTTCATAATGAGGATGGGCGACTATAGGTCTCCTGGTGATAAGCATGATACTGGCCAAGATGGGCATCGAACCGGCGAATGCCGCCGTCGCAGGCGTCTCCGAGATAATCCACTCCATGAGCTGCTCTTGCGATACATCGCTGAATTCACCTGCAAATATAAATTCGTGAATCAAGAGCCTTTTTATGTAGCTATTATACATAGATATATATAATCACGACTTTATCCCCGTATTATATATATATATACTTCATTACATCTGAGGCTGAGTCTGGGCTGTATATATCTATGTGATGTTAATCAGCCCAATCCCTTAGTCGCCTTGTACGACACCGCATGGGAAGAGATGGGGTGGTCCAAATTCTACTCTGCCGGAAGCCACGGGGCATACCTATCATATACATATATATGTATTTATTTAAAAAAAGAAATAAATATTGATCGAAATTACTAATATTTCCTCTTACCCCTCCAGGTAAGCTAAATTGCTTGTGTTAGGTGTGGGTTCACGTCGGTAGTGTAATGACCAGGATTCGAACCCGGGACTTTTCATTTGTAAGGCCAACTCTAAGCACTAAGCTACTGACGCTTTTATTCACGACTGAAAAGCGGTAGCCTAGTGGTATGGGTAATGGACTGCTGAGACGAGGTCTCGGGTTCGATTCCAGGTTTTACCATGGCACACACCAATGACTTTTCGATGCTTTTCGAAGTTGTGTGTTTATTTATCTCAGGTTTATAAGTGCCCGGTTAATGGCAATAGGGTCGCCACCTATTACATTGGGATCTAAACCTAAACTGGCGAAATGTGGGTGCTAGCACCTCTGACTACCCCTTTGGGGATATAGGCGTGAGTTTATGTATGTATGTAAATCCCCGAAGCGGTAGTCAGAGGTGTATTAACACCCACATTTCGCCAACTATGATTTTTCAGTTCTACATCATGGGCTGTATGCTTACTGTCGGATGAAGAACAGCCCTATCCCTTAGTCGCCTTCTACGACACCCATGGGATCCGATGGGGGGGATCCTATTCTATTCCACCGGGAACAACACAGCAATACATATAATCAATTAGCCTATCGTAGTCCATTGCTGGACATGGGCCTCTCCTAATGTTGGGAGGCTTTGGCCAGACGCTGGCCAGACGGGTTGGTACAGGGATTTTTCTTTTTCTCTAGGACACGCCAACTTGACTTCACCTCGCCTGATGATTGCCGGAGGGATTATCTCAAAACTGAAGATAGTTCAGGGTCTGTACGAGAGAAATGTCCGAAAATAGGGCAGGGTCTGTGCGAGGGTAATGGCCGAAGATAGGCCAGGGTCTGTGTGTGGAATTTTTTTTTCTAGGACACTCCAATTTGACTTCACCTCGCCTGATGGTAAGCTAAAGGCAAAGTCTCAGGAAAGAGGGTCACCATTACAGACACTAAGTAATGTTACAATGGTGGCACTCAGCATGGCGGCCTCATCAGATGTTTTTTCACGCCCCGCTTAAAGGACCCAGGACTGTGGGAAGAAGGAAACACGTGAGCTGGTAATGAACTCCAGGTCTTGGTGGTGCGGCAAAGAAAAGAGTCTCCGAACAGCTTGGTTGTTGCTCGTATATTCTGCACAGTGTGAGGGTGACATTTAAGCCCTGCACGTGTTGTCCTGTGTAGGGAAGGAGTTTCCTTTCTCTCGCGGTGATATCGTCTGCGTATTTTTTCGTTAGTCACCTCTTACGACACCCTTCGGACGAGATGGGGTGGTGATATTCTTTCTGCGTCACCACGACGGTGCTCCACGAAAAGTTTTTACTGTATATAAAATATTTTATACTACTAGGGTACCATATAAGACTCACCAACATGAGACAGCTCCTGTGTAATACTCTGGAACAACTCTTGGAATAGTGGGGACATGCTGAGTCCCCATAGGAATGGGATATACCGCATGTACCTCTTCGGGAAGCTGGAACAATAAAGAAGGCTATTGTATCTATATATACTGTCAGGAGGTACACAGGGGTGCGAGGGATATGCCAGAGGTTATCTCACTCCTGGGAACTATTTCCGTCCAATTGAGCAGTCCGACTGGGGAAGTACCTCCGCCCTACAGAATACCGCGGCCATAATTACCTCGTGTTGTGTTCCCGGCGGTGAGTAGGGTAGCCAGAGCTCACTGGAGAGTTTTTGTGCTATCAGAGGGAAGACCAAAAGCTTGTCCTGCTTTGTCTTTTACACTAACGGCACAGAAACGCTTGTGATTACAGAGTTGGCAGCGCGATTGTGGCTCCCTTGGTATTGCACACGTCTATAGGCCACGATAACCACTTTCCATCAGGTGGGCCGTGTGCTTTTGTCTGTCAACCAAGTGCTATAAAAAGAAAATTAATGGTCGAGACTGCCATGCGGTTTTGTTCGGTTCGAGTACCACATAACCACCCATGTTGTGACCATAAGGAGGGGTGTATTCGTGGGTAGGCCCCCTTCTTACAGTTCAGAGTTCTTCAAGCGGGGCGTGAAAAATCATCTATCAAGGCTGTCAAGGTAGGGTCCTCCATTTTAAGTTCAATAGTATCACAAGTGGTGGTCTGTATCTTTTGGACGGCACGTCAGTTTTTTACCATCTAGCGGGGTGTAGTTCAAAGATAGATTTAAAAAAAAATACACCGACTAAATATTGTTAACAAAAATGACTAATATTCAACCCCAACCCCTTCAGTTAAGTGAAATAACCCACACAGAAGGCCATCATCTGCCCGGTCATAGGCGTCCCCGGTGGAACAACTCCTTTAGCTAAATTGTTTGTGTGAAGAGTAGTTTCACATCAGTAATGGCCAGGATTCGAACCCAGGACCTTTCAATCATAGGACCAACTCCTACTAAGCTCATCATCATCATGGAGACGCATTTTCCTGATTGCATCCGAGGCGAAGGAGAATTCGGAGCCCGGGGTCCGTCTTCCGGCTCTTCTCTCCTCCACTTTTCAAGACCTTGGGTGTCCGTGATTGTAAGCCAATAGGCCATTGCATACATACATACATATAATCACGCCTTTAACCCTAAAGGGTTAGGCAGAGGTGAATTTCACCAATAATAATTGTTTTCGGCAATTTCGGCTCCACGTAATAGGGGGTGAGCCAATTGCCGTCTTCCGAGCACTATTGTTGACTCAAGCCTTGTATCTATGCCTGAGTCTGAGCTGTTTATATCTGTCTGATGTTAAACAGCCCCATCCCTTAATCGCCTTGTACGACACCGCATGGGAAGAGATGGGGTGGTCCAAATTCTACTCTGCCGGGAACCACGCGGCTAGGCTATTGACGCTTTCAAATAAAGGAAGGTATGTAAAAATGATAATACTTACGCATAATAGCTAGTGTTCATCATAAGTGATGATACCACGCACATCTGCGTGACAAACAATAGTTTCAATCTCATCACCATCACTGCCATCACTCCAAACACAACCATCTGAGATATACTATAAAAAATGCCTGGATCCACTCGCAAATGCTTCAAAAATGCAACAAAACGGTCCCCCCCCTCATTCAAATCTTCTTTACATTCAATTTTCGACTTTATTTCTTTATCGATAAGGTCCAAATCAGTCACGACCTTTTTCTTTCCACATTTTGTGTCTGAATTTTCAATTCCGCTGTCAGATTCGTCAGATATATCGCCGTCCTTCTCTACTGTATTGGCTTTTTCCTCCATCTCTTTCTTGCACTCTTTTAGAGAGGTAGACACCCAGTAGTAGCATACATTTACAATACTTACAAATACAAAAGGTATTAGAAATGAATGTAGGAGTTTTTTAATAGTTGACCAAGGGAGATAGTCAAATACTTCTGAACATGTGTATATAAGAGTATGAAAAGACTTATAGTTAGACAATTTAGAGTATAATATGTCCCAAACATGGGAGTCTTCATGTACCTCTAAAAAATTGCTGATTAATCTCTTTAAATAAAAAGAACCAATCACAACTATACATATTCTTAACAGTACTAACCAAGCTTCAACGAACACATCCACACGATTTTGGATCTTAATGCGAAAAGAACTAAAGAATAGACAGTAAACGGACACTATGAGAAAAAATGATGCGTATAAGGACGATTTTAGCATATCATTTCCTTGTAAGAGTAAGACAGCCATATGCAAACCACAGAAGTGGGAGTGCAAGAAAATACAAAATGATTTGATATCAATAATTCGGAGCTGTTCCATTACAAAGAAAATGGCAGTTTGTGTTAAGAATATGAACTGTGAGAATTGCCAGAATAGGAGGCATAGACAATTCAGAATGAAGATGGATACCTGTAACAAGAAAAAAAAATGTTATTGTTCTTGAAAGGTGTAACAGAGCGATAAGTGTAAATATGTGGTCTTTGCCTACGTTTTTTTTTTCCTGCGGAAATTGGATACCCTTCCGCCACGCAAGCGGTTATTTCGGACTCGAACCGACTAAAATCGCACGCTGTCTTGGGTCATCAGATGCCAAGGGTGTGAGATTGCTCAGAGTACATCCCTCGCACCCCGGCTGACTCAGTGCCATCGCCAATTTTGAGATGACCTTCTCAGGTGAGGTGTAGAAACCACGGTGCTCGCATCTTTCCCCGGAAAGAGAGAGCGCGCAATGTCAACCCCAAGCTCGCGTTCACGGAGGACGGAGATCGTTGACCGACCTCCGAAGGCCCTAAAGAAAGCAAAGCTATGATAATCTTCTTTTTACTTCATTTCTATTTTCCCAGTGTGCTTCTACCTGGATTGCGTTCTCGGAGGGCACTCATAAGGGTGTATAAGTAGATGAGCCATGGTCTATGGAGGAACTCCATACTCATACAGCAGGTCCGCGTCATCTAAGAAACCTCACCTAGACCAATAGGTCCCTGCTTTGGCCGACCTTAGTTCGAAGTCTATTTTGAAACTGCCACCTAATTTCAAAGAATTCTTACTTGTAGTTGAAAAGTTGTCCTTCTCTGGTTGTCCTTGAGCTGGACGGTTACCAGCCAGGTCTGGAGTAGCAGCAGGGGAGCCGCGAAGTTCTCCCTCTCGTTGGGTGCCCACTGGACCCGGGTGCACTCTGAGTGGTTAGCGAAATACTGGGCCACTGCTAGAAGACCGCCTAGAAGACTTTCGCTGTTGAAGAAAAAAGGATTTATTTAAAACTTTGCCTCCCTGTGTGTCTTTTACCGCCTTTACAATGCTTTGTGTTCAGAAGAATTGTTCGACATGGTGCCCACAGCTACATTTTATCATCGCACCGCTCGCCATAGCAGGGAATTTATCCTCACATATTGCGACCTGAGACACTGTGCGGTATGAAAGAAACACACTCTGTACTTTACTGTGGAATGAACTCGTAGCTGTGGTTTTTCCAAGCGTCTACTTTACTTTTCTTCTGTGTTTCTTCAAGAAGGAGATGAGAAGATTTTTACAGGGTCGGTCAGTGTTGCATACTTCCATAGGTCACAGCGTAAGTTAGGTCAGGTAGGACACGAATGGATTCCCGTCCTAATTGAGCAGTCTGATTAGGGAAGTACCTCTGCCCTACAGAATACCACGGCCATTAAAACCTCTTGTTGTATTGCCGGCGGTGTGTAGAGTAGCCGGAGCTGACTGGAGAGTTTTTGTGTTGTCAGTGGGAAGGCCAAAGGCTTGTCCTGTTTTATCTTCTGCACTGACAGCACAGAAAATTGTTTTTAGAGGGTGAGCAGCACGTATTTGACGTCCCTAGTGTTGTATACGTCCACAAGCCACGGTTTTTTTTTTTACGTGCGCGAAGTCTCCACGGATACCTCCCCACCGGAGCCGGTGGAGGAGGTTATGTCGGACTCGAACCGACTAAAACGCACGCCGCCTGTGGGTCGCTTTGGTTGCCGAAGGTGAGGTTGACAGGCATATCCCTCGCACCCCGGCCGACCCAGGGCCATCTCTCACGATCTGGCCCTCTTCTCGCCACAAGCCACGGTAACCACTTCCCATCAGATGGGCCATGCTTGTCTGCCACCTAACTGGAATAAAAAAGCCATAGGCGGTACCGTCTTCCCTATGGAAGAGAGGTACTGCCGTCTCTGTTGGATGATGAGGAACCTACCTTAGCGTCGCAGCGTACAAGAATTGAGCAGCCACCGTGAACCCTGCCAGCCACCAAATCGCCTCCAGATAGAAGTACACAGGCTGTCCGATCCCAACACAGCTTTCCACCGGAGTCAGGTCAGCACCCCGGTCTACCATGTGGCATTGGCGGTGTGTTGTGGTGTTGATGTAGGGCTCTAAGTACCGGTATAGGGCTCCTATGATTACCTGATATATTAGATTTGATATTAAAAACTGGCTAAGTTCGAGTCGCGCACGAAGGGTTCTTAACAATTACGATTTTCTTATTTTAAGGATTCTTCTTCTTTATTTTAGCGTTAATCCCAGTTGCATCCAAAGCATTCGCCCCGAAGTCTGGGGTCCGCTTTATCAGTCTAACAGCGAATTTGATAAACTTCGATATTTCTCGTGAAGCGACTGCCACCTGACCTCCACAACTCAAAGGCGAAATCGAAGCATTGCAGCTAGACCTGTAGTTGGACTTTTGAAGGGTCCAACTACCCTTAACGACTGCTATAGACGTTGGTATGACAACTGGGACGGCTTAACGTGCTCTCCGAGGCACGACCAGACCAATGCAAATACCTATATTCATAATAACTTCGTGTCATGTTCCCAGCGGTGAGTAGGGTAGCCAGAGCTCACTGGAGAGTTTGAGCTGACAGCGGGAAGACTTACGGCTTGTCTTGATTTGTCTTCTGCACTGACGGTATAGAAACTCTTTTCTTACAGAGTCAGCACCGCGAGTGTGACTCCTCTGCGCTGTTACACTGATTGATTTGAAATGGTAAAAGCGAAACCCTTTTTTTTTTTTACGTGCGCAGAATCTCCACGGATACCTCCCCACCGGACCCGGTGGAGGAGGTTATGTCGGACTCGAACCGACTAAAACGCACGCCCCCTGTGGGTCGCTTTGGTTGCCGAAGGTGAGGTTGACAGGCATATCCCTCGCACCCCGGCCGACCCAGGGCCATCTCTCACGATCTGGCTCTCTTCTCGGGGGACTACAGAGTCCCTAACTCGTCCCCGGAAACTGGGAAACGAGGGGTAACAGTCTCTGAGTTAAGCTACGGACAGACAGGCATGGCAAAAATAAGTGTTGATTTTGATTAGGTACTCACCTCTGGATGTATATTAAAGCGGTTAAAAGCATTCACGTCTTTTGGAAACTCCACCAGTCTGTCATACATTAGTTTCGATATAGCTGCGATGAATGGTCTCTCCTCCACGACAGTCTTGTAGTAAGAGTAGTAGAATCCCATCTCTGTGCGAAAGGACATCTCTCTCTCCATCTCTGAGAGATAGGAGAAGTGGCGGTCATTCTCGAAGAGGTGGGAGACGTAGCGGTAGTGGAGGTATCCGAGGGAGAAAGCTGGAAAGTGTAAAAAAGATAATCATTTTAATGGTGAAAGTAGAATTTCTTCATCTCTTCCCACGCGGTGTCTTACAAAGCGACTAAGGAATATGGCTGTTTAACATCAGACAGATAAATACAGCTCAGACTCAGGCACAGATACAAGACTCGAGTTAACAATATTGCCCGAAGGACGGCAATAGGCTCACGCCTCACGGGCCGTAAACAATGATTGGTGAAATTTATTTATTATTTATAAACAATACAAGCTAACAGTGTAACACCAAAGCGCTTATAGTGTTATACTACTTACTAACAGCTTTTTTATTTTTTTATTTGGTTTATCAACAATTATTTACACTAAAACAATTACAAATTACAATAAAAACAAACAACGGACAGTGCAATAATTACTTATAGATAAACACCACATGCAAATTACAAATTAGAGAAAAGTAATGATAAAATGAAAAAGTTAAAAAGAAACACAAAATCAATCAACTAAAAGAAAATGATAAATGCGGCAAAATTAATTTAATTGACGTCGTCGGATAGGCTCATTATCAGCTTGCGAATGGGGTCAAAATTGAAGTCCACCAGGTCGCTGACACTGTTCACAATTTTGCTAAGTCTAGCATAAGGAGAACTAGAACCTAGAACTGTTCTCCTTAACGGTGGGCAAAGAGGAGTAATTGAGCGTCGAGGTAATCTCGTTGGAGCATTAAACCTGAACAATGCCAACAACCCAGGACTATCAATTTGGTGTTGAAGAATCTTATAGGCAAATAATGCATCATTTAGCCTTGCACGGTACTCTAGGGTTTGAATGCGGAACCGCTCCAACCTACCCCTATAAGAGCGTATTTTTTTTGTAACACCGACCGAGAATGCCAGATGCCAAACGAAACGCTTCTGAATACGTTCGAGGCGCAATGCATGTGTCGCAAAATGTGGTCGCCATACAACACTACAGTATTCTACGGTGCTACGAATTAAACTGTTGTATAGCAAAATTTTCGTATAGGTATTGCGAAAACTTTTACAATTTCTGAGCACAAAACCTAACAACTTAGAAGCTCTCGCAATGACCTTGTCTAAATGTGGCGTGAATGTTAATTTCTTATCAAACAGTACTCCAAGGTCCTTGATAGTCTCCACCTCATTTATTTTGTCACCATCGATATAATAACTGTTATTTTGAATTTTAAGTTTTCTCGTAAAAGTTATATGATAACATTTTTTTGCATTTAAAAGCATCCCATTATTTTTGCACCATGAAACAAGTCTGTCCAAATCACTTTGCAGGTGAGCCACATCTAGATCTGATTTTATTATTTTTACAAACTTGAGATCATCTGCGTACATAAAGACCTCAGAGAAATGGAAGCATTCGGGAACGTCGTTTATAAAATAATTGAACAGGACTGGACCGAGATGCGAGCCTTGAGGAACACCGGAGGAAATATGCTTAACATTTGACTCATATCCATTAACTACAACTGAGAAAACTCTTTCACTTAAATACGATGCTAACCAACCAAGCAAGGATCCCGAGATGCCATAGGCCTGTAACTTTGCAATTAGAATACTGTGAGACACTTTATCGAATGCTTTTGAAAAATCGGTATAAATGGCATCGGCTTGACAGCCCGAATCTACAGCATTGATCAGTAGCTCTGTGAAAGGGACTAGGTTTGAAGTTGTAGATCTGTGTGCTACAAATCCATGCTGATGATCGCTCAAGTAGAGCTTTAAATGGTTTCGCATAATTGGACAGATAATGCTTTCAAAAATTTTTGCGAAGGATGACAAAATGGATATGGGCCGATAGTTGCATATAGCTGTAGCGTCTTCTGATTTGTGTATAGGTATGACTTTGGCTGTTTTCCATTTATCGGGGAATACACCGGTCTCTAAAGACTTATTGAAAATTAACATCAACGGCCTGGTTAACTCAGAGTAACATTTTGCTATGAATATTGGGTGTATACCATCAGGACCCGCCCCCTTTTTAGTATCAATATTCTTCAGTGTGTTCTGCAGCATGTCTTGGTTTATAGATGGTAAACTGAGGCATAAACTGTACTGGTTTAAAATCCGTAGGTTTTCTGACATGTAAGCTGTATTCGGAATAGCAGCAACAGCTAACTTAATCTACTAGGTACATGCAAGTAATAAAATATGAATAATAATATTGCTAAGCCCTACTGATTTGCCATTCTGATGCACATCTCATGAGGGTGCATTCAGGTACGTTAAGACGTTTCTCATCATTTGATGTATATTGTCGGAGAATGCATCGACATCAGGGTTAGATTGCAGTAGACCATTTATTAATTCCACGGCCCTTGCGGTGGGGCAAGTGGCGGCCTGAGGCACGCGCCATGGCGGTGGCGTTACGAAAAGACGATGCTGTCGACGCCCGGTGGCACGCACATAACTATTTGGGTGTTAATTCATCTATGCCCAACCCTTCGAGGATAAAGGCGTGATTATATATATATATGCAATGGCCTAGTGGAACACTACCTGGGGGTGACAGGTGGAGCCGCCTGTCACCCTGGCAGAAGCAGGCCGCGGCGGTGGCGCGACTGGCGCGCCTCCCCGTTTCCGGGGTCGAGTTGGGGACTCTGTAGTCCCCACACCCGAGAAGAGGGCCAGATCGTGAGAGATGGCCCTGGGTCGGCCGGGGTGCGAGGGATATGCCTGTCAACCTCACCTTCGGCAACCAAAACGACCCACAGGCGGCGTGTGTTTTAGTCGGTTCGAGTCCGACATAACCTCCTCCACCGGCTCCGGTGGGGAGGTATCCGTGGGGATTTTGCGCACGTAAAAAAAAAAAAACAAGTGGAACACTACCATGAACGCCCAAGGTTTTCAGAATAGGAAGGAGAGCCGGAAGGCGGACCCTGAGCTCCGAGGTCACCTTAGCCTCGGATGCAATCAGGAAAATCATGAGGAGCTTAGTAAGAGTTGGGACTGATGATGGAGAGGTCCCGGTTCCGAATCCTGGCCATTACTGATGTGAAAATACTCTTAACACAAACAATTTAGCTAGAGGCTCTTAACACAAACTATTTAGACAATCCCATACTCGCAGGTAATGTGGAACCTCTTAGGCTTTAGGGACTTTGCCTCGCTGTGTGTGTTCTACTACCTATATAATGGTTTGTGCTCAGGTGAATTGTTTGATATTATGCCCGTAACTACGTTCTATCATCGCAACTCTCGCCATAGGCAGGGAATTCATCCTCACACATTGCGACCTGAGACGATGCGCACTGTGTGCTATGAAAGAAACTTCATCCCACACACACTCAAGCTGTGGAATGAACTTCCTGCTGCGGTTTTCCCAAGCACCTACAGTATGGGGTTCTTCAAAAGGGGCATCAGAAGGTTTCTTCATGGCCGGCAGCGCGAGTGTAATACCCCTAGTATTGCATACGCCCATAGGCCACGGTAACCACTTCCCATCAGGTGGGCCCTGTGCATGTTTTCCACGAAAGTGGTATAAAAAAAGGGTTTATTCCACCAGCCACCTTCTGTGTGGGTTATTTCACCTAGCTTGAAGAGATTCGCGGAGAATGTTAGTCATTTGAGACACCTCGGCCTCTCACACTTTGGGGATAAAGGCGTGATTATATTTTTTAGTTTGTACGAGTATTGGTTCCACTGTCGCCATAATACGGATGTATAAGAAAATTTGGACAGCTTCAGGCGTGGCTCAGTGGTCTGTGCTTTCTCCCTGTAAAGGAAAGATCGCGGGTTCGAGTCCTGCCTGAGCTGATTAGCTTTTTTCTATATTAATCGATAAGATTATAATTACATATATTTTTGTTACATTACTGGTGCCAATATGTGTGGTGACTGAGAAAGAATACAAGTATCACCACTCACGGAAATATATGCGGACGATATCACTGCGAGAAAAGGCAAACTCGAAATAAATCCCTGTACTAATTCGACTGGCCAGGGTAGAAACAGTAGGACAAAGCCTCCCAACACTGGGAGGGGCCTATGTCCAGGCACCAGTCAGTTCCTTCAGCTGTAGTATTATACCTACATAAGAGTCATTGCTTTTCATGGGATTTTAATATCTATACTAATACTAGCTGACTCGGCAAACGTTGTTTTGCCATATATAATGTTAAGGGTGGACGGGGTATGAAATATAGATGTTGGCCGATTCTCAGACCTACTCAATATGCTCACAAAATTTCATGAGAATCGGTCAAGCCGTTTCGGAGGAGTACGGGAACGAACATCGTGAAACGAGAATTTTATATATAAGATTATAAAGCTAAAGAGTTTGTTTGTTTGAACGCGTTAAACTCAGAAACTACTGGTTCGAATTGAAAAAATATTTTTGTGTTGAATAGTCCGTTTATCGACAAAGGTTTTAAGCTATTTATAATCACGGTACTACTTAAGGGAGCGGAGCGGTGATCATAAATGTCAACAAATCCGGCAAATTCTCATATATTATTTGAAAACTAAAGAAATAAGGTCTTAATTTGGTGATATGAGGTTTTAAAATATGCCACATGCGAAGCTGGGGCGAATTAGCTAGTATTCTTATGTTTTTTTTTAAAGAATATTAGCAACCGCTATAACTAAAATTCCCTCTAACCCCTCCAGCTAAGCTTAATTTCTTGTGCTAGGAGTGGCTTCACGTCGGTAGTGTAATAGTCAGGATTCGAACTCGGGACCTCTCGTTCGTAATGCCGAGTCTTTAACCGCTAAGTTACCGACGCTTCTAGCTGTCACAAGTCACGACATCCGGACGTTACGCGCTTTAATATATCATACTTTTTTTAATTTCCATCTTGACATGATCTTACATGATATGATCTATTATAGTTGGGGCTGCTGTCTGAAATACAGATATTAACTTATCTAGTTCAGACACAGATGTTGTCTCTAATCTTATATATGAAATTCTCGTGTCACGGTGTTCGAACTTGAACTCCTCCGAAACGGCTTGACCGATTCTCATGAAATTGTGTGAGCATATTGAGTAGGTCTGAGAATCGGCCAACATCAATTTTTCATCCCCCTAAATGTTAAGGGTTGTCCACCCTTAACATTATATGGCAAAACGACGTTTGCCGGGACAGCTAGTATTGTATAAGATTGTAATCATATTTTTCTGTAAGTGTAAAATGTGTATGTTTTTGCTTGAAATAAATTGAAATTGAAAATTAATATTCATAAATATTAAAGTCATTGTTATACAGGCCACCAGTATTTCACTATTGAGCCTTTGGAGAACAAACATTGGTTGAACACTGTCTAGCTTCAAGGTCTCTCAAATACAAGATAAAGATAAGATAAACTCTACAAAATATCTATCATTGCAGTTAGATGTGAATGTTCTCTCTGAGGCATGACCAGACTAATGCAGAGTGGGAATCGAACACGCACCTCCTGCGTAGCAGTCACATTCACTATCGCTACACCACAAATGCATATGATGAGGACGTCAAGCGTTTTATGAGACTTTGTCTTCAGCTTACCAGCAGGCAAGCTGAAGCGTAATTGAATGTCTTTTGTCCTCTGTCAAATGCATTTTTTTTCCACTTAGGTGGCAGACAAGTACACGGCCCACCTGATGGGAAGCGACCATGAAGAAACCTTCTGATGCCCCTCTTGAAGAACCCTATATTGTAGGTGCTTGGGAAAACCGCAGCAGGGAGGTCATTCCACAGCTTGAGTGTGCGTGGGATGAAGTTTCTTTCATACCGCACAGTGAGCACCGTTTCAGGTCGCAATGTGTGAGGATGAATTTCCTGCCTATGGCGAGAGGTGCGGTGATAGAATGCATACTGTTTTATTGAAAATCAAAGGAAATTTAGCACTATATGACATTACTTAAAGGAAAGTGACGGGCTCCTTCAGTACCTACACGGGAAAGTTGGTTTCACTATACTTTTTTTTATATATTTTATTTATTTCTCTGATCTATATCTATTTATCAGTGTTGTGACGGAGAAAGAATACAAGTATCACCACCCCATCTCATCCGAAGGGTGTCGTAAGAGGCGACAAACGTAAAAATACGCAGGCGGTATAACTAGAGAGAAGGAACACTTGAAATAAAACCCTGTACCAATCCGTCTGGCTAGAGTGGAAACAGTATGCCAAAGCGTCCCAACATTGGGAGAGGCCCATGTCCAGCGACAGTGGACTGCGATGGGCTTGTTGTTGTATATCTATTTTTACTCTAACA
Source organism: Eilema griseolum (assembly GCA_963662185.1). Lineage (NCBI taxonomy): Eukaryota > Metazoa > Arthropoda > Insecta > Lepidoptera > Erebidae > Eilema > Eilema griseolum. The sequence goes on from OY759253.1 coordinate 10,859,575, forward strand.
CAATAGAGTCGGCATTCTAACCAAATAACTTTACTTATAACTTATAATACATAAATAATCTGAGAATTCCCTCAGAGAACAACAAACATACATACATACATCCATATAATCACGCCTTTATCCCCGCAGGGTTAGGCATAGGTGAATTAAAACACCCACATTCCACCAATCATTGAATTCCGTCCCACGTAATAGGGGGTGAGCCTCAGATGCAAGACTCGAGTCAACAAGGGGAACAATGGGACCGAATACAATTATTAGCGAAATGTGGGTATTTAATTCACCTCTGCCTAACCCTCCAGGGATAAAGGCGTGATTATATGTAAATGATAATTTGCACGCCGCATTTGGCAGGATATGTCATAATATAAACATAATATTGTAATACCATTCGTAAACAACCATTGTGCCGAGGAGGCAGAGAACGTCATAACATGGTGTCACTCGGTGTGGTGAGACATTTATTATTGTGTGGTGTGGTGGGTATTTTTTTATTTTTTTATATAGGACACGTCAATTGGACTTCGCCTTGCCTGATGGTAAGCTGAAGGCAAAGTCTCAGAAAAGAGGGTCACCATTACTTACACATACCGTGTGACAATGGTGACACTCAGCTTGACGGCCTTATCATATGCTTTTTCACGCCCCGCTTAAAGGACCCGGGACTGTAGGAAGATGTAAACACTGGTAATGAATTCCAGGCCTTAATGGTGCGACAGAGGAAAGAGTCTCCGAACCGCTTGGATCTTGATCGGATGTTTTGCACCGTGTGCGGATGACATCTAAGACCTGTACGTGTTGTCCTGTGTAGGAAAGGGGAGGGTGGGACTAATTGGAAGAGCTCATCAGAACACTCCCCATGGTACGACGGTAAAATACAGCCATGGACGCAACATCTCTACGCAGCTGTAAAGGTTCTAGGGTGTTCGTGATCTCGGGATTCCCAATGATGCGGACCGCACGTCGCTGCAACCTGTCGAGAGCATCTAGTAAGTACTTTGCTAAACCATCCCAGAGATGCGAGCAGTATTCCACACAGCAGCGAATTTGTGTCTTGTATAGAAGACACCGCTGCTCCGGCGTGAAAACTCGTCTCACTCTGTTTAGGACTCCGAGTTTTCGTGAGGCTGTTTTGATGATAGGTTTTGATGATGATAGGTGGCAGACAAGCCCACGGCCCACCTGATGGAAAGTGGTTACCGTGGCCTATGGAAGTGTGTAACAACAGAGAAACCATACTCGCACTGCCGATCCTGTAACAGTGTAGAGGACAAAGCAGGACAAGCCTTTAGTCATTCCACTGAGAGCACAAATTTTCCAGTGAGCTCTGGCTACCCTACTCACCGCTGGGAACACAACACGAAGTTATTATAACCGCGGTATTCTGTAGGGCGGAGGTACTTCTCCAGTCTGACTGGTCAATTGGGCGGAAATACCGCCGTGTCCTACCGCCTATTGTATGGTATGCGGGGGCAGTTCATCGCGGCCGGGCCCCACCGAAGTGATCAATCAATCATTCAGTTCACTGCTGGACTAGGCCTCTCCTAATGTTGGGAGGTTTTTGCCTACTGTTTCCACGCCGGTCAGACGGGTTGGTACAGGGTTTTATTCCTTCTCTTGCAGTGATATTGTCTGCGTATTTTTCTGTTAACCGCCTCTTACGACACCCTATGGATAAGATGGGGTGGTAACGACTATTGACAGCCGGGATAAACATTTAACGTGCATCCCAAAGCAATGGTGCGCTCAGAAATATGAAAGACTAGTCAAGGCCTAAGAGGACTCCGGCAAGAAAGTCAGCGGGTATTTTTTTGGTCTATTTACAAACATATACTTAGTCTCAATACAAAAATTTACATGATTAGCATAGTTGAGCGAACAGCCCAGGTGGGAGTTCATGGCGGACTCGAACCGATTAAAACACACGACCTCTGCGGGTCGTTTTTGGTTGCCGAAGGCGAGGTTGACGGGCATATCCCTCGCAACCGGGCCGTCCCAGGGCCATCTCTCTCGATCTAGCCTTCCACGGGTATGAGGACCACAGAGTCCCCATCTCGTCCTCGTTACTAGTCTAGACAATACAGACGGCCACCAAATTCTATATATTTTTTTTTGCCTCCATAGTGGCGTAGCGGTAAAGCCGGAGATAAGTAGCTACAACACGCTACAGCCCCGGGCTTGCACGCGTGCCGCGACTTGAGTAAACAATATTGTGGTCGGTCTCATGAGACCACTAGTTACAAGAGTTTATGTGTGCACACGTGCACTTGACATCTTCGCATTTTACAATAATCGTTGTAAATAATCATCTACCTATAATGAGATAGTGAGAAATAAAAATTGTTCCGCATGTTATTTTGTGGTTACTTAGTTTATTTTCGCGAGGATCCCGGCAGAGTAGAATTTGGACCACCCCATCTCGTCCCATGCGGTGTTGTAAAAGGTGACTAAGGGATAGAACTGTGTAACATCAGAAAGATAATATATACAGCCCAGACTCAGCCTCAGATGCATGGTTTGAGTCAACAATAGTGCCTGGAAGAGGGCAATACGCATACTCTGGAGGAGGAGGTAGGACACGACGGTATTTCCGTCTAATTGAGCAGTCCGACTGGGGAAGAACCTCCGCCCTATAGAATACCGCGGCCATAATAACTTTGTGTTGTGTTCCCGGCGGTGAGTAGGGTAGCCAGAGCTTTGATGCTGTCAGTGAGAAGACCAAAAGCTTGTCCAACTTTGTCTCTTACACTGACGGCACAGAAACTCTGTGTTTACATGGTTGACAGCGTAAGTGTGACTCCCTTGATTTTGCACATGTCCATAGGCCACAGTAACCACTTTCCATCAGGTGGGTCGTGTGTTTGTCTGCTGTATAAAAAAACAAGCTCCCTTTTTTTTTATTTACGTGCGCAAAATCCCCGCGGATACCCCCCACCGGAGCCGGTGTAAGGGGTTATGTCGGACTCGAACCGACTAAAACGCACGCCGCCTGTAGGTTGCCGAAGGTGAGGTTGACAGGCATATCCCTCGCACCCCGGCCGACCCAGGGCCATCTCTTACGATCTGGCCCACTTCTCGGGTGTGGGGACTACAGAGTCCCCAATTCGTCCCCGGAAAACGGGGAGGCGCGCCGGGCGCACCGCCGCCGCGGCCTGCTTCTGCCAGGGTGACAGGCAGCTCCACCAGGCTCCACCAGGCCTGCGCTCATGGGGGGCGGAGGTCGTTCATAGACCTAAGCTCCCTATTACGTGAGACCGAATTTAATTATTGGTGAAATGTGGATGTTAATTCATCTCTGGTTATCCCTCTGGGGATAAATGCATGATTATATGTATGTATGTATGTGCCGCCTACTTGTCAAAGTGGTTACACGCCACCGCGCTGGTTACATAACATGGTGATTGCTGATCATCTTTAGATAACAAATGCCGGTCATCATCATCATCATCATGGATGGGCTCGGATAGTGTGAACTTGGAGCTCACGGTACGCCTACCCATATAGAGTGAGTTGTAAAAAAATGTGTCCCCATTTTGCGGCGGCAGCCATTTTGGACAGATTTTTATCCAAAACAGCTAAGAACACTCCCGACTAATTTATTTTTCAAACAAAAAGAACTTAATCTGAATCAGTTTATCTGTTCGTGAGCTACAATGCCACAGACAGACAGACACGCTGACATTCGAGATGTAAGCTTCGGATGCGACTGGAATTAACCCTAAGATGAAGAAGATTGTAACACTATCAATCAAATCAATTAAATTATTAAATATTTATATCATATTCTTAATAAATTATTTAATTTGATTTGAATGGTAAGAAACTAGGGTGAAACCCGGATGATATGGATCTGCAGAAGCTGCCAATCCCACAATGGTGGTCTCTACCACACAGATGCTAGTTCACACCATGCTTGAATAACCCCAAAAAAAGTTGGTTTAGTCCGAGTTGGACTCACCAAGGGTTCCGTAACTTAAGCTACATAAACTGTAATATATTTTGTATGCATTGACCTAGAAGTTTGATTTTTGCACAGTTTCAAGACGTTATAGACCTGAGTATGTGGTATGAATTTTAACTTGCTCCCTATCACATTTCTGAGAAAATGGTTGTTTTGACAGGCAGACAGATGGACGGATAGACAACTAAGTGATCCAATAAGGGTTCAGTTTTTTTCCTTTTGAAGGACAGAACCCTAAAGAATACAAAGCCTATTTTTTATTATTTCATTTACTCATTATTAGGCAGCAGTTGATTCCACTGATAATGCCTATATCCTGTTATTCTCGACCGGCTTTTATGTGGTTGTCAAATGTTTTACGAGTTTGTTCTTAAATTGATTCACATTTTGTGAAGATATTATGTCGAAAACTGTATTTCTTAAGAAGTGCTTATGTAAATTATTATTTAAAAACTGGAACTCAGCCTCAAGTGGTGACCTCTGAGATGCATATTTTAGATTCGCAGAAATAAATTGTGAAATCCTTCTATATCATAGTGATCATTTAAGATCTTGAATGTCTCAATTAACCTCATGTTGTGTTCTCGGTGGTGAGTGGGAAGACCAAAAGCTTGTCCTGCTTTGTATTTTACACTGACGGCACAGAAACTCAAATGAACCTAACTTCTCCCTCATTAATATGTGCCTATACACGTACTAGGTCTGCACCACTCAATGGTAGACTGGTAGAGAATACCTACAGCATTAAGTCCGCCAATGTACTTCGTGCATAAAGAATAAATGAATAAACTCTCTGTGCTTACAGGGTTGACTGCGCGAGTGTGACTCCCTTGGTGTTGCACACGTACGGCCAGTTACTACTTTCTAACAGGTAGGCTGTGTGCTTGTTAGCTACCTAAGTGGTATAAAAAAAAGAAAATTAAATTCTGAGTGATGCGAGCCCCAGAATTTCGCTGATCGTAAGGACATTATTTCAACACATTTGGTACTTTAATGAAACTTTGCTGCACCTTCTCCAGCGTCTCACTGCCCTTAATGAAATATGGGTTCCAGACTTGATACGCATACTCAAGATTGGTCTGATGTAATTGAGGATATATGATGAATTTGAGGATATAAAGGATTGTTCTGTTAAGATCAGGGTAACTTCGGTAGTGTAGTGATCAGGATTCGAAACAGGGGCCTGTCGATCGTAAGATCGACTACCACCACTAAGCTACCAATACTTCGGAAAACTATTCTAGTAACGAAAAGTGCAATTTTAACGTAGAGCTTCAGTGACGAAGAACAAATGTCATAAATCAAGGCAAAAACACTATACAAGGTTATATGAATATTAGTGAAGTGAACGTGAAAAAAAAAACAATTTAAAAATAATAATAAGATAGGTAAACTATTTAAAAACCCTTATTTATGGATTATTTTTGGATTTAGTATCAAGAAAGTATAAAAAAATCTATAGAATTAATAGTATATTAACTTAAAGGAACGAAATAATATTGAAAGAAATAATTTCAAAATATTACGTACCAATAGTTGCTACAAAGCAACCTCGAATCAGTTTCTTTGAAGAGAATTTCTTTTTTATTTTAGTTTTCTGATCAACTTTGTTATCTTCCATTTTTTAATGTATAGTTTTACATTATAAAATTAAAAAAAAACAAATTGTTAGATTACTTATGTTCATAATACACATGAAACGAAAGGCTTCACTTTACTGACAGCTCTGACAGTTGACAGATGTCAATTTGGCAAATGACGTAATATTAGAGGTGAGCATGCTGTAGTATTTAACTATTTATGCCGCAACAGGTTTTAATACTAAAAATAGTTTTGTTAGATCTCTTAGAAATAAACTATTTATCACGGACTCTATTGCGATTTATTTCGAGTTATTTTATTGTTTTTGCTGAACCCAACGTTTTGGTTGCTTTTTAGCAGGTATGCTCATAGAATTTTATGGGAACCTATTCTCTGGATTTCTAAAATTAACCTATGCGTTATTTCTGACTAAAATCTTTCCCTTTTACAAATTTCCAGTCAGACCCGCTCAGTCATTTGACAAACAAATATTGTAACATTTTCAAAAACTGTCATTTTACATATATATTTTTTAAATTTTTATACCAATTAGGTGGCAGACAAGCACACGGCCCACCTGATGGGAAGTGGCTACCGTGGCCCATGGACGCGTGCAACGCCAGGGGCGTAACACTTACGCTGCCGACCCTGAAGAAACCTTCTAATACCCCTCTTGAAGAATCCCATATTGTAGTCACTTGAGAAAATCGCAGCAGGGAGTCCATTCCACAGCAGTGTGCGGGGGATGAAGTTTTTTTTCATGCCGCACAGTGCGCACCGTCTCAGGTTGCAATGTGTGAGGAATGATGAAGTCCCTGGCTATAGCGAGCAGAGCGATGATAGAATATAGCAGTGGGCATCATGTCAAACAATACATCAAGGAGCACAAACCATGTTATAGGCGGCAGAACACACACAGCGACGCAAAGTAGGGGTGACACGGCGGTATTTCTGTCCAATTGACCAGTTCGACTGGGGAAGTACCTCCGCCCAACAAAATACCGCGTCCATAATAACCTCGTGTTGTGTTCCCGCCGGTGAGAAGGGTAGTCAGAGCTCACTGGAGGGTTTTTAAGCTGTCAGTGGAAAAACCAAAAGCTGGTCCTGCTTTGTCTTTTACACTGACGGCACAGAAACGGTCAATAATTGCAGGGTTAGTAGCGCGAGTGTGACTCTCTTGGTTTTGCACGCATCCATATGTCACAGTGACCACTTTCCATCAGGTGGGCCGTGTGCTTGTCTACTTCCTAAGTGGTATAAAAAAGTACCTCCTAAGGCTGAGAGGTTCCTTTACATTGTACGATCTATTAGTGAAAAAATCAAGAAATAAAACTTCGAAAATGAGAGTTGCATTTATTTTATCACAATATTGGGCATATATATTTAATAATCGACTAAAATCGCTTGGTATCTTTAAAAAGTTTTAAACTAACTACTACTGGGCATCCATCAGAATCTTTGTAATAAAATGTTGGTATTTAATAATACTCGTGAAGACATTATAAGGGCCATTGCACACATGATCGCCGCTAGACAGCTTCGATACGACCCCTCTAAGAAAGTAACGTTGTTGAATGCCCACTCCTGTTGATACTGGGAACACTAGCCCTTCTCCGCCGAAGCCATCACACATGTTCAGTGTACCTGTGGAAGACAGACCTCGTTATAATAACTTCGTGTTGTGTTCCCAGCGGTAAGTAGGGTAGGCAGAGTTCACTGGAGAATTTGTGCTGTCAGTGGGATGAATAAAGGCTTGTACTGCTTTGTCCTCTACACTGACGGCACAGAAACTCTGTGCTTACAGGGTCGGCAGCGCGAGTGTGGCTTCTCTGGTGTTACACACGTCCATAGGCCACGGTAACCACTTTCCATCAGGTGCGCCGTGCGCTTATCTGTCACTAAAGTGGTATAAAAAAAGACTTAAGTTTAATCTCAGGCCCATATTCAACAACGATCAGTTAAAAATCGACACTCACAATACTTCTGTGGCGTGGCGGTAGATCGTTCGACTGCTACGCAGGAGGTGCGGGTTCGATTCTCACTCAGAGCAAATATTTGTATGCATGAATATGGAAATTTGTATTGATGATGAATTTGTATTGATGGGTTTTCAACAAACTGCCGACTGATTTATGCGCCGCAACTAATTTGCACGAATTTAAACACAAGTTGAAAAATGTTTTGATACAAAAGGCATATTATAATGTACAAGAGTATCTAGATGACAAATGTGTGTCTGTGTGATTCCTGGGATTCCTACCTATTTTGACATTATATTAATATGAAATTTGAAGTCAATTTTTGAAGTAAATAGTCGATAAAATTGATTATTCCAATATTTGCATGCCTTGGGGCGGAATGTCTGTTTTTTTTTTTTTGTGAACTTCTATTGTAATACCCATTTTCGCAAATAAATACATTTGATTTGATTTGATTTGATTTGATGATGATGATGATGATGATGATGATGACGATGATGGTGATGATGATGATGACGATGATGATGATGATGATGATGATGATGATGATGATGACGATTATCAATGAGATGATTGCTGCCACAGTAAAGTTGTGGGCTATAAGGCTGACTGGTAGAGAATACCTGTGGCCTTAAGTAGGCTTGTGTACATTTGTGAATGAAGTTTAAATAAATAAATATGTATGTATTTACGAAAAAAGAGTATCTAAGTACGTTTATCCACATTCTAGATTCCATAACACAAGCTAGTTAGGCTATTCTTACCATGGGTCTAGACAGTGTTGTGCAAAATGTTGTGAAAAATGATAAGATGACAGTTCTGTCATCTTATAAATATAATCTGTCCTCAGATCTAGATACAAATCGAAATTCAGGAGTTTCGTTCAGGAATTTTACCTCAGAACGCTACTATAAAATAAAACCTAGGCCGCGGCGGTGGCGCGCCTCCTCGTTTCCGGGGACGAGTTGGGGACTCCGTAGTCCCCACACCCGAGAAGAGGGCCAGATCGTTAGAGATGGCCCTGGGTCGGTCGGGGTGCGAGGGATATGCCTGTCAACCTCACCTTCGGCAACCAAAACGACCCACAGGCGGCGTGCGTTTTAGTCGGTTCGAGTCCGACATAACCTCCTCCACCGGCTCCGGAGGGTAGGTATCCGTGGGGATTTTGCGCACATAAAAAAAAATCTATAAAATAAAACCTGGGATCGAACCCGAGACCTCCATTGCCCATACCAAATAAATACCAAATAAATGATTCAAGCGAAAAACTCCTTACCACTTCTAGAACCTGTACAAAACTTGTCTCCAGCTTGTACTATTAATGAAGGAGTCAGCTGACATTCTGCAATCGCGGCATTTCGCACCGTAATCACTCTTAAGATGGGGGAGAAATTCCCGCCAATGGATGTTTGACCCCAGCCAGGCACCTGGAAGGCAATACATATCTATTGCTTCAATATCTCTTGAATGAAATTTTAAAGCATTTAACTATTCATATTCATTTATTCATTCACTTATTCAAATTCATATTCATTTATTCAAATTTATAAATTATTTCTTCAGCAATATTTATAAATTATTTCTTGACATGATTGTAAAATTAATAAAAACTTTTGGATACTATTCAAATTGATTAAGATATTGAATAAAATGGATCGTATTTTTCCCTTACAAGGGGATCGCTTTGGCCACTAAGCCACAGAACCTTTGCCCAAATCCATCCAAATTCTTCCATGCATATATTCGTTTTACGGCAACGGTGAGAGCCATCTACCGATATTCGTGCGAACTATCGGAACCAATGAATGATGTTGCAATCATTTTTAAACATTGATTTTTTATGACTCCGCACAAACTCATCGCACCTCTCGTCATAGGCAGAGAATTCATCCTCACACAATGCGACCTGAGACGGTGCGCACTGTGCGGTATGAAAGAAACTTCATCCCACGCACACTCAAGCTGTGAAATGACCTTCATGCTGCGGTTTTTCCAAGCGCCTACAATATGGGTTCTTCAAGAGGGGCATCAGAAGGTTTCTTCATGGTCGGCATCGCGAGTGTGACACCACTGGTGTTGCATACGTCCATAGGCCACGGTAACCGCTTCCCATCAGGTGGGCCGTGTGCTTGTCTGCCAACAAAGTGGTATAAAAAAAATAATAACTGGAGGAGGTAGGACACGACGGTATTTCCGTCCAATTGAGCAGTCCGACTGGGGAAGTACCTCCGCTCCTCCTCGAGTTGTGTTCCTGACGGTTGGTAGGGTAGCCAGAGCTTGCTGGAGAGTTTTTGTGCTGTCAGTGGGCTTGTCCTGTTTTGTCTTTTACACTGACGGCGCAGAAACTCTGTGCTTACAGGGTTGGCAGCGCGAGTGCGACCTCCTTGGTGTTACACACGTTCATGGGCCACGGTAACCACTTTCCATCAAATGATCTTACCACCATGTTTTAAAAGTAATATTATTTCTATCTTACTTTATGCTGGCTATGACCTCACCTTTCCTGTGTTTTTTGATAGCCTTCTATTGAAACTGTAGTCAAAATCCAGGCACACAGGCCTGATTAATAGCCCGAATTCAAAGGGAGTGACCACGATTAATAAAGCTATGTCATCTTCACTTCCTTGGAATCCAGTTGGTACATGAATTTCTTTCACCTAAAAAGAGCAAAGAATAGTTTAGGTATAAAAGTTGACCTTATTTGTGCTGCTGAGACGACGTCTCGGGTTCCATCCCAGGTTTTACCATGGCACACACCAATGACTTTTCGATGCTTTTCGAAGTTATGTGTGTATTTATCGCAGGTTTATAAGTGCCCGGTTAACGGCAATTGGCTCGCTATCAATTACATTGGGACCTGAACATAAATGCCTACCCCTTCGGGTAAATAGGCGTGAGTTTATGTTATGTTATGTCTTATTTGTGGGGAATGAGCAGGACATACACTAAAACATAGTCAGGCCCACAGACACTGCAAAAAAGAGCATATTTAGACAAAATTTTAGACTTTATTTACACTCATACATACATATAATCACGCCTTTATCCCAAAAGGTAGAGGTGAATTAACACCCACATTTCACCAATCATTGTATTCGGTCCCACGTAATAGTTGCTGTTTGTTTTCCGGGCATTATTGTTGACTCGAACCATGCGTCTGAGGCGGAGTCTGAGCTTTATATATCTGTTTGATGTTAAACTGCCCTGTCCCTTAGTCGCCTTGTACGGCACCGCATGGGAAGAGATGGGGACGTCCAAATTCTACTCTTCCGGGAATACCAAACACCAATATATCACTAAAAACTTTTGAGGAGTTGGCATTTTGAAAAGTTGTCATCTCGAGAAGTTGTCATTTCGAGCAGTCGGCATTCCGCGAAGTGGCATTGTCATTTTGCGAAGTTGGCACTCTGAAATAAATCCACTTTTATAATATTAGTAGGATTGTGCAATCTTCACCTATTAAAAAGAAATACTTTCTAAATACACTTCCGTGACATCGCAGATAAAATGCAAGAGACCTTCAGTGGTGCGCCAGGCTACGTGGGTAACAAATGCCTGGTAATGGCGCCCCCGCCGCGTCCAGGTAGGAGGGGTCCCACACCCGATGAGGCTTTCCATAGCTCTGGGTCAGTTGGGGTGCGCGATGGATATGCCAGAGGCTCCCTCACCCTCGGCAACAGATGGCCCAAGATGGCCGTGCGGTTTTAGTCGGTTCGAGCCCGACATAACCACCCCGATGGCCACGGCGGGGGGTATTCAACTGAAAAAAAGAAAAATAGGAGGGAATGGAACGGAATGGAAAGGGACTCCCTTGTCCGCACTTAGCCTCCTTTTGGGCCATTGTGCGTGCAGAGTACTGACTAGAGTAGCCAGTCTAACTCCGCTCAGAACCGCAGAAGATTACTGGGAGCTTCACAGGCTTCGCGGAGCGACCTCCCTGCACCGAGGATTTGTGATCGTTGATAGGCTACTGCCTCGCATTCCAGTATTACGTGAGCGGCCGTTTCCTTGGCAACAAAACATCCCCTGCAAGGGGGACTGTCCGTAACACCGATAGTGTATAGGTGCTTGCGGAGGGGGCAGTAGCAGTATAGGAGGGATAGGCCCAAGAAGTCTTGGCTTGACACGCGTACAAATGGTCTCAGTACCAGAAATGCCCAAATACTTGGTAAGTGAAGGAGGAAGAGCAGGACGGCGGACCCTGAGCTCCGAGGTCACCTTGGCATCGGATGCAATCAGGAAAATATGTTTCTATAAAGATTATAACACTTACGTTAGACTTTTGGTGCGTCTGAGTTTTGTTATCCCTATTGTAGGCATCATCTCTGTGGTCATTCCAGGCCCGGAAGATTTTACCGGCGGCTACCGCGTAGTTAGAAGCAGGGAGGAGAATCTTATCCCAGAAGCAGTGAGCAGCTAATAGGGAGAGGCAAAAGCAAAAAAAGCCATTAACTTTTATGTATATGTACTGTGTAGGAGGTAGGACACGGAAGTACCTCCGCCCTACAGAGTACCGCGGTTATAATAACTTCGTGTTGTGTTCCCAGCGGTGAGTAGGGTAGCCAGAGCTCACTGGAGAATTTGTGCTGTCAGTAGGATGACTAAAGGCTTGTCCTGCTTTGTCCTCTACACTGACGGCATAGAAACTTTGTGTTTACAGGGTCGGCAGTGCGAGTGTGGCTTCTCTGGTGTTACACACGTCCATAGGCCACGGTAACCACTTTCCATCAGGTGGGCCGTGAGCTTGTCTGCCACCTAAGTGGTATAAAAAAAAAGTATATAGTGAATGACACCACGGATCTCACAACCCCAAGACAAGCGTGGTTAGCAGGTCCCGGGGTTGAATCCTGGCCATTAGATACACTACTGACGTGAACCCACTCCTAACACAACCAATTTAGTTCAGCTGGAGGGGTTTGGGAGAATAAAACACCCACATACAAACTTAGACCTGATAATCTACGAATGTTAGAAATTTATGATAGGTACTAATATTTAAAAAAAAAAAGTTTACTGGTTCTCGATTCTACTAAAGTAAAACCACTGTTATACCACAGACATTGCAAAAAATGGCATTAAATTTTAGACTTTATCCCTATACGATTAAAATCCAAAATTAAACGAAAGGATTTTTATAACACTTTACATTCGCTCTGCAAAAAGCTTCTTAATTTTGAACTTTAACAGCTTTGCTTTAAAGTCTAAAATTATTATTTTTTGCGTCTGTGGCAGTGATTTTGCTTCAGCAAAACCGGGGGCCCTACAAGAGTAATCGGGTCCTCTCACGGGCAATAGCCCTGCCAGAGCGGTAGTTGTACCCTTTAACCAGGAGACCCTAATTTGGAGATGTTCCCCGAAGTCGTATCGGGCAAACCACAGCCCGATTCCGCAAATTATCAACCACAGACACTGCAAACAAGCAAGCAATTTTAGACTCAACTGCTATGCGCTTAAAGTTTAATATTAAATGGCATCTTGTAGACAGAATGAAAAAAATGTAATAAACTATTTTTCATTGAATTTTAGTCTTTAAGACTATTCAAGTAAAACATTTTTTGCAGTATCAGTGGCTTCACAGTGGTTTTGCTGCGACTTACGTGAGCAGAATCAGGGTCCAGTATAGGTATACTGGACCCCGAGAGGAGAGGCTTTTTTTTAGTCAATCAGTACCTACTGAGAAGCTCTAGCGCTTTCCTAGAGCTTCTCAGTAGGTACTGATTGACTGAAGAAGCTAGCTCTAGCGCCTTCCTAGAGGAAAGCCTCTCCTCCCTGGGCTGTAAGGTCTCTGGCGGTAGTAGGAAGTAGGAAGTAAGATAGTAGGTGTGATAGATGCATCATACTATTCTACTGCCTACAAATGGGTATCCTACAGTAGGTAGGTTTGGAGACGGCAAAGCCAGAGCGGAGGAGACTCATCAATCACACAGCTATTCGGGCGTCAGAGAAGGGTATTTCCGTCCAATTAAGCAGTCCGTCTGGGGAAGTACCTCCACCTTACAGAATACCACGGCTATAATAACCTCGTGTTATGTTCCCGGCGGTGAGTAGTGTAGCCAGAGCTCACTGGAGGGTTGCTGTCAGTGGGAAAACCAAAGGCTTGTCCTGATTTTGTTCTCTGCACTGAGAGCACATAAAATCTCTGTTCTTACAGGGTCAGCAGCACGGATGTGTCTCCACTGTTGTTACACACGTTCATAGGCCACTTTCCATCAGGTGGGCCGTGTGCTTGTCTGCCACCTAAGTTGTATAAAAAAAAAGCTTACCAGATATAATGACTTTGCGTGATACTATAGATCCCCCGCAGATTTGTCTGAACGGTTTTTGAGTTTTGAGGTGAATGCCTACATGCCATGGGACCTCTCCATGCTGGGCTGGTGTACCGCCATCTTTGATTAATTCCTTTAAATGTGACTCCAAACCCAGTAGACTCTCTTGACCGCATTCTATAAAGGAAAACGTGCTTTAATAGGTATGCACGATAACTGTCCAAAAATAAATAAATAAATCTAAACTATATTATCTATACTAATATTATAAAGCTGCAGAGTTTGTTTGTATGTTTGTTTGAACGCGCTAATCTCTGGAACTACTGGTCTGATTTGAATGATTATTTTAGTGTTGGGTAGTCCATTTATCGAGGAAGGTTTTAGGCTATATATCATCACGCTACTACTTAAGGGAGCGGAGCATTGATAATAAATGTTAACAAATCCGGCAATTTTTCATACATATTTTGAAGACTAAAACATACGGGCTCAAAGGGATATGAATCTTCAAAATATGCCCCGGGCGAAGCTGGGGTGGGTCACCTAGTGAATGATAACCGCCGTAGCCTAGTGCTATTGGTAATGGACTGCTGAGACGAGTTCTCGGGTTCGATCCCAGGTTTTACCATGGCACATACCAATGACTTTTCGATGCTTTTCGAAGTTATGTGTGTATTTATCGAAGGTTTATAAGTGTCCGGTTAGTGGCAATAGGCTCGCCACCTATTACATTGAAATTTTATTAATTGAAATGTGGGTGCTAGCACCACTGCCTACCCCTTCGGGGATATAGGCGTGAGTTTATGTTATGTTCATGGATGTTTCGACCAGGTTACACCGGCCGTGGTCACATGCTGACTGGTTCAGCGGTGCACGCCCGACGTCTTCGAGCTCGTAATGTAGAAGGTTCTTCCTTTACCTGCACATTCTCGATATTTTTTTTAATTTTATTTTCGCCATGTACCGTCACTTACTCCTATACACTCACAGAGTCCTTATTCTGTAAGCAAATTGTCCGGTATCTATCTGACTGCGCAGACCATGGTCCTATATGCCTATTTTTTATACCACTTAGGTAGCAGACACAGGGCCGTCTTTAAACTATTTGAGGCCCTGGGCACATTAGGATCATGGGGCCCCTAGGACCTTGAGAAAACACTATTTAGTTACAATAGATAAAGAAAGACAAACAAGGTTCTAAATTTATTTTTATTTAGTTACTAACTATAAAAAAATAGGAAATATAAAAAATAATCTACAAAAGTAACTCGCTTAACATAAAATCCTTAGATTAATTCTATGTTGATTGCAAAGGTACCCTTCTAGATTTAAGATGAGCAAAATCGTTAATCACATCTTCAAAATCTATGGTATTGAGAATATCACATTCTATGGACATCAGCGACAAACTAGTTAATCTCTCTTGAAGCATTGTACTTCTTAATTCATTTTTTATTCGTTTCAATTTGGAGAAGGAGCGTTCTCCGCTGCAGTTAGTTACCATCATACTTAAAAATATTCTCAATGCAATTTCTACGTTAGGAAATGTGTCTTCAATTTTGTTTTGCTTTAATAGATTATATACTTCCTGTACACTGTTAGATGCTTCATTTTCACTCTGAACATTTTTTAAGTATTCTTTTAAATGTTGACATTCTATTTCTAACTCTTTTTCATTTACATCTTCGTGATAGATTTGAGAAAATTCTTTGCATCCTTGTCGTATCTCTTCGGAATTCAGAGTTTTTAAGTGAAAAAATAAACTAAAACGTTGACTGACGGTCTCATATGAACTTTGTCGCTGTTTTAGATGAACACTCAAGGTATCGATTATTGGGAGAAAGGTTTCTACGTTGAATCGCTCTTTTCCATTCAATTGGACTGATGGCGCAGAGCCATCAAAAAAAATCAGCCGTGAGCTTCTACGTCTTGTTCTTTGAGATAGATCTTTGTAGTCAGATTCTGGGTTATTTTCTTTGGCAGATGATTCGAAGTTATCAAATTTATCTCTGAGGTTAGTAATAAAATCATAAAGTGAAGTCAACAAATTGGTTGCAACGTCCAGTGTTATTGTTTCTTTCTGAAGATAATTACTTGTTTTGTCTATTCTTTCCAATATGGTGCTCCAGATTTCCGTCAGTATAATAAATTCTAGATTTCCCATTTTTCTAGACAGACTAAGGGCTTCGTCTCTTGTTTCTCGTGCCTTTTCAGTATCGTTTGCGATGGTGATTAAAGCTTCTAATATTCTTTTATAACCCCCATGCAAAGCACTTACTGCATCAGCTCGGGCTGACCATCTGGTTTGTGAAAGACTCTTAACAACTTTTTTTGAACCTAAATGTTCTGTTAATATATTCCATCTGTGGGTAGAGCCCGAAAAAAAGTTGTACACTTTCTGAACTATTTCAAAAAACTGTGATGCCTCCGGTACACACCCAGCAGCATGGACACCTACCAAGTTTAGTGAATGTCCTGCACATGGTATAAAGGTGGCAAATTCACATTTTTCCTTGATTCTTGTTTGTAGACCACTATACTTTCCCGACATATTTGAAGCATTGTCGTAGCTTTGTCCTCTGCAATCTTTTATGGGAATATCATGTATCTCTAAAAAATTTAAGATGGTCTCCGCTAAATACTTAGATTTATGCTCTTTAATAGGTATAAATTTCAAAAACCTTTCAACAGGAACACAGTCTTTTACGTATCGAATGATGAAAGTTAGCTGGTCAATATGAGACAGATCGGGCGTACTGTCAACGCTTATGGAAAAATATTTTGCTGATTTAACTTCATTTATAATTTTTTTTAGAACCTGTTTTCCCATTACTTCAATAAACTCATTACAGATATTTGCTGATAAATAAGAAATGTTACCTTTTCCAGGATTCCCAAATTTTTTTAAGTGATCTGCAAGAAATGGATCAAATTCACTCAATAATTCCAATATAACAACAACCCAAATAATTTCCATTGTTTGGAGATCCTAGGATTTCATTGTCGCCGCGAAATGGAAGCCCTCTCGATGCCAAAAATTTTACAACAGCTACAATCCGTTTAAGTACGTTTCTCCAGTAATCCACTTCCTTTTGATGTTGAGATAATAACTCTATATCTACTCTACCAACCGCTTTACTTCGTGCCAGATAAGTCATCATAGATTGCTTATGCGCTGGGCTATTTTCATGTGTTAAAATTATGTGATTAATATGCTTCCAATCATTACATCCATTCCGAGAGCAAAGATTAACATCAGTTGGGTTAAATAAGCAGCATGAAAAACAAAATACAGAGCATTTGGAAGGCGAATACAGCAACCATTTTCTTTCGACGCTTTCATTGTTCTTTAATTTGCGAATAAATAATGCTTTGTTGAAATATCTCGTCACTAATTTATTACCATCTTTGTAGGTTCTGGATGCCTCGGAAAAGTCAGAATCTTTATTTTGAAAATATACTGGTCCCTTACGAATTAAAATTTCGCGATTTATTTCAACAAACTTTTCGTGAAAATAATCGGCGGGATCGTGCGATATTAATTCTTCTGTGTTGGAAAACTGCTGTTCAATTGACACAGTTGGAGTTGTCGGTTTTAGTGAAGTTACTGAAGTCGTTGCACTTTCGTCGTAGGAATAGTCGCTTTCTGATTCAATCTCTTTTTCAAAATTGGAACATGAAGGTTTAGAAATTCCCGCAATTTGTAATTGAGCTGAGTCATCATGTGGAACATTTATGAGTTGATTGCTACTTACAGAAGTTTCTCCAGTAGTAGTAGTAAAATATGATGTTAATTTTGGTAACTTTTCAATTACTTCTTTCTGATGTAGAGCTTTTTTCCTTTTTTCAGATCCACTAGGATATGACCGTTTCGACATTTTATATTATAATTCAGTATTTAATTAATTTTATAACGAAAATATTCGCTAACACAAAACAGACAAACGACGATTTAATCAAACAATACTATTTTTTTGTCAGAGCTCAAGCACAGTCAGTAACAAACTAACAACTACAAACAAAACAAACGCCACAACATCGCAGACAAATACTTGAAGGGAATTCCCGTTCGTCAAGTCAAACGACGATCGGGAGTCGGGAATTCCCCTTTTTTGTCTTTGGTATTACGAATGACGTTCGAATAGGTTTCTTAAAGACATAAACCACACCGCATCAAATAATTCTTCTTTTTTAATTTAATAATTTTTCTTTTAATTGTATTCTTATACTTACATATAGGTATTTAAATTAACCTAAATATACTAATATCGGAAAAACTCATTTTTGAGAGAGAGTGGAGTACTTATACCCTGTTTATTTATTAGTTTGATCTTTCTTTTTGACGGATGTCAAATCTGAAATCGATATAACTTTGCAACGACGAACAATATTTTCTTATTTTAATAATATTAAAAATTGATAATAATCATAAGAATAGACACACAACATAAGAGTACCTGTTAAGGACTCAAGCATTTTCCGAAAGTCTTAAGTGGTTTTTATTGCTTCGAAGTAAAATTTAAATAGAAAAACTGAAAACAATGGTACCTACCCAATGTTTTTATGTCTAGTGCAATAAAATTGATTGACGAATGAATTTATTTATTTTGAATAGTTTAAAACATACATACAGCCACATATTTAGCCAACACATTTTTTACACCAATAGATATTTTCTGTTTCCCATCACTGACCCATCTGTCAAAAAGTTTAAGCTATGTTGTACAAGGTATAGCTATCCGCATGCGGCAAACTAAAGCTAATATAATAAGCGTAGGTATTGTAGTAAGTCATTATCATCAGATTTTTCAAAATTAATGTTTTTCGGTAATACCTAAATATCGGTTATCATTTGGTAATCTGGCAGGAACTAGGGGGCCCCATTCGATCGCGGGGCCCTGGGCACGTGCCCATAGTGCCCAGTGGGGAAGAGGGGCCTGAGCAGACAAGCACACGGCCCACCTGATGGGAAATGGTTACCGTGACCTATTACGGGAGCTACGACTTGGGCGACCAGGCGTAGGGCGCGCCATAGTAGCGGCGGTAAGACCTATCATGGGGGAGTGGCTAGAGAGGCCACATGGCAGCCTCTCCTACCGTCTGAGGCAGATGATCACCGAGCACGGGTGCTTCGGGAAGTATCTGCGTCGGATGGAGAAAGATCCAACGTCCGAGTGCCATCACTGCGACGCGAAGGAGGACTCAGGGCCACACACGCTCACCGAGTGTCCGGCGTGGGAGACGCCGAGACGGGAGCTTGAGGCGGCCCTGGGAGTGAGAGTTCCGCTGCCCGCGTACGAAGGCAACTCGGGCGTTAGAGGTCGATGAACGACCTCCGCCCCCCATGAGCGCAGGCCTGGGGTTGACAGGTGGAGCCGCCTGTCACCCTGGCAGAAGCAGGCCGCGGCGGTGGCGCGCCTGGCGCGCCTCCCCGTTTCCGGGGACCAGTTGGGGACTCTGTAGTCCCCACACCCGAGAAGAGGGCCAGATCGTGAGAGATGGCCCTGGGTCGGCCGGGTGCAACCTCACCTTCGGCAACCAAAACGACACACAGGCGGTGTGCGTTTTAGTCGGTTCGAGTCCGACATAACCTCCTCCACCGGCTCCGGTGGGGCACGTAAAAAAACAAAAAAAACCCGTGGCCTATTGAAGTTTCTTTCATACCGCACAGTGCGCACCATCTCAGGTCGCCATGTGTGAAGATGAATTCCCTGCCCATGGCGATAGGTGCGATGATAGAATGTAGCTGTGGGCATCATGTCAAAAAATTCATCTGAGCACAAACCATTGTATAGGCGGTAGAACACACACACCGAGGCAAAGTCCCTCCTAAGGCTAAGAGGTTCCACACTATCTGCGAGTATGGGATTGTCAACCAGTCTCAACGCCCTTCTTTGCACCAAGTCGAAGTTGTCAAGCTGGTATGCAGGCGCTCCAGTAAAAGGTGAAAGCAGTTCTCCTTGTGGGGTCGGACCTGTGCTTTATAAAGCAGGAGTTGCTGCCCCGCAGTGAACTACTGCTTCGCCCTGTTGAGCACTCCAAGTTTCCTTGATGCCAACTTAACCTTGTCGTCCAATAACCTTAATCTATATCACGATCGCGTTAATTCCCGTTAACATTTTTGTATATTACAGAATATGTTCAAACCTCTATTACAACGAGCAACATAATTCCAGGATCCATCAATACACCTCATTGTCGGTAAAACTACATCTGAGTAGTAATCAGGAGTATTGCAGCTGACCGAGACAACTGTTCCATCTTCTAAATTATCCTCACAGTTTGTGGACCCTGGACAGCTGAACTTGACGCTGACATCCTGGGATAGCCTGCAGAATCCTAGAAAATAGAGAAATCAATTAGCTCATCGCAGTCCACTGATGGACAGAGGCCTCTCCCAATGTTGGGAGGCTTTGGCCTACTGTTTCCACGCTTTCCAGACGGGTTGGTACAGGGTTTTATTTTGAGTTTTGACAAAAAAAAGAAAAATATGTTTATTTCAACTTACTGATTACTAACAACAGTACTCACAAATAAAATATACTACCTAAAACAATTTTTTTTTGACGGCAACACTGATCGTCATTTCCTTCCCTATCTCAGCCATTGTATAATTCTGAACCAATAGTTTTTCTTCTCTCACAATAATATCGTCTGCGTATTGTTCCGTTAGTCGCTTCTTACGACTTCATGAGATGGGGTGGTGATACTTGTATTCTTTTTCCACACAGATACTAACTACATACATATATATAGTCACGCCTTTGTCCCCGGAGGGTTAGGCAGAGGCAACTTAACACCCACATTTCACCAATAATTGTATTCAATCCCACGTAATAGGGATTGTTGACTCAAGCCATGCGAGGCGGAGTCTGGGCCGTATACATCTGTCTGATGTTAAACAGCCCTATCCCTTAGTCGCCTTGTACAACACCGCAGATGGGGTGGGGTGATCGAAATTCTACTCTGCCGGGAACCACGCGACTTCTAACTACTCAAAAATAAATAAATAATATTAAGAGAACTGCAGGCACATGCTATAAGAACATTTCGATAGAACTCGACAGCTAAATCCGCATTAAGATTTAAATTTTGCATGCTGTAATTTTTTTTTTCACTCTTTCTCTTTATATGTTTTTTTTTTCAACACGTAAACTAATGTAACATGATATAAACTGAACTGGTTCTATATTTGAATAGGCTCACCCCTATTACGTGGGATCGAATTTTATGATTGGTGCAGTGTTATAAACAAACAACATTAGTCAGAATTCTGCAGACCGAGTCCTAAAACCTTTGACAATGTGGTATAACTAAAGAACATCATCATGGCCAGTGTCTTGTGGAGGGAGCGACGAAGGATCGCAAGCCAAGCTGTCCGCGTACGAAGGCAACTCGGGCGTCGGAGGTCGATGAACGACCTCCGTCCTCCATGAGCGCAGGCCTGGGGGTGACTGGTGGAGCCGCCTGTCACCCTGGCAGAAGCAGGCCGCGGCGGCTACAGAGTTGGGGACTCTGTAGTCCACCCACACCCGAGGAGAGGGCCAGTTCGTGAGAGATGGCCCTCGGTCGGCCGGGGTGCGAGGGATATGCCTGTCAACCTCACCTTCAGCAACCAAAACGACCCACAGGCGGCGTGCGTTTTAGTCGGTTCGAGTCCGACATAACCTCTTCCACTGGCTCCGGTGGGGAGGTATCGGTGGGGATTTTGCGCACGTAAAAAAAAAGTGTCTTGTGGAGTTCAAGTGGTAGTCGTTTCACTGAAAATGTTAAAACTCAAGTCGTTTTGTAGTTTGAAGCCCATTTTTTTTATACAACTTAGGTGGCAGACAAGCAAACGGCCCACCTGATGGAAAGTGGTTACCGTGACCTATGCACGTGTGTAACAACAGTGGAGACAAATCCGTGCTTCCGACCCTGTAAGAACAGAGATTTATGTGCCCTCGGAGCAGAACACAAAATCATGACAAGCCTTTGGTCTTCCCACTGACAACACAAAAACTCTCCAGTGAGCTCTGGCTACCCTACTCACCACCGGAAACACAACACGAGGTTATTATAGCCGTGGTATTCTGTAGGGTGGAGGTACTTCCCCAGTCGGACTGCTCAATTCGGTCGTGTTCAATATAAAATATACACACATCAACAAAGTCTAGGGAACAAGGACATTTCTAGTTTTTATTTAAAAACCCTTTCTTGTAATAGTGAGTGTTTTATATCAATAGAAGGGTATTTAAATACCGTTTTTAATTTTAATAAAAACATTCTCATATCAATTTTTTTTTTTTTAAGAAAGAATTGAATAGTGCCAATGTTGAGTATTACAACCTTCTATGATTAGGCACAAAAATAACGAGGTAGTAAGAAATACAGTAATTAACCGTACTTTAAACGTTTTTAATCATCTGTAGGACCTCCTAAAGCATTAGCAACAGCTCGACAACGGTGTGGCATACTTAGTATGAGATTGTCAAACATCGTCTGTGGAATATGGCTCCATACACTGCGAAGGTGTAAAAAAAGTTGTTCTTCAGTGTTCAGATTTTCCAAAGAATCACTGAAAGCTCTTCTCCCAAGCAATTCCCAGGCATGCTCTATGGGATTGAGGTCGGCAGACTGAGCAGGCCATTCCAACGTCGCAATATTGTGCTCGCTTAACGCATTGACTACTACCCGTGCGGTGTGTGACCGTGCATTATCTTGCATGAACATAAAATCTTGACGGAACTGTTGTCGATGAGGGATTACCATGGGGTGTATAACCTCCTGAATGTATTGGTTTGCATTTAAATTGCCCCGTATCCAAACGAGGTCGGTCCTTCCACCAAGGCGAATTCCAGCCCATACCATGATTGTTCCACCTTGGTAAGGATGAACTTCTTGCGGATTCTGGAGACGACTCCAACGTCCAGGAACTCGCCATATACGCACTCTTCTCGAATCAGGATGAAAACCGAAGCGAGATTCGTCGGAAAACAGAACCCGTGCCCATTGATGGTCGGTCCACTGTAAATGTACGATAGCCCACAATAAGCGACGACCTCGATTTCCACGTCGAAGAGCTGGAACCCTAAGCGGTCTGCGAGCGTGAAGATTGGCTTCATGTAGTCTTCTCCTGACAGTTTGATCGCTAATAACCACTTGATGCTGAGACTGGAGGCCTGCGACTAACCGACGAGCAGTAATCGTGGGTTGCCGCCTTGCGGAATTTTGCAAGTAACGATCTTGTTGCGGGGTAGTAACCCTATGTCGTCTCCTGTGACGTTCGGCAATATCCCCTGTAGACCTGTAGCGTGCTCATAATCTGCAAATTACGCTTGGTTGGGTGTTGACAGCATCCGCTACGTCGCGTTGAGTTCGTCCAGCTTGCAGCATACCAACAGCCCTTAACATCACTTCGCGACTTAAATTACGACGTGACATGATGACTACAGTCACAAAAATGCACAAACCATACGTAAAAGACGTATTATATTGGGGTCATCTTGTTCCCTAGACTTTGTTGAGGTGTTTATATACATACATATAATCACGTCTTTATCCCCGGAGGCTTAGGCAGAGGTAAATTAACACCCACATTTCCCACCACGCCACAGAGGCTGTCTGATATTGAACAATCAATTCTAAATGTATTCTACAGCTGTATTGTCATTTGTTTAGAGAGGCCGAATCGTAAGCTTGTCTGCCAAATAAATGGAAAAAAAAATACTTACGAAAACATTTAGGCATGTTATGGGTCCATTTTCCATTACTACACCCTACCTGAGTGCTGTCGACGTAAATACCGTTCTTTGGGTCCTTTATACTATAACCCCGTCGACAAGAGACAGTCAGCAGAACAGATCCAAATGATTGACCAGGTCGACTGTTCGGAATATTAGTTTCGTAAAATCCGTGTTCAGGGAATGCTGGTAAAACACAACCGGTTTGCTCTTGGCTGAAAGATTAAACAGATTTTAGAACTTGTGGAAGTCTCATTGTAGAATAAATAAAGAAATATTCAACGACATTCTACATAACGCTATCTAGACCCATGATAAGCATAGCTTAACTAGCTTGTGTTATGGGATCTTAGAATGCAGATAAACATACTTAGATACTTTTTTTTTGTGAATACATACATATTTTACATAGAAACACCCAGACCAATGCAAATATACATATTTATGCATACAAATATTTGCACTGAGCGGGAATCGAACCCACGCCCCCTGCATAACAGTCGAATGCTCTACCGCTACGCTAGATAAGATATTACTTTTTAAAGAAAGGATGTGTCTTGTCAAGAGTAGATATCTGAAACCAACGAGCATGTATGATAGAAATAGAAGCGAAAGTTGCATGCCAGGATCGCAGCAGGTGGAAGCATTTGAGGAGGTATGACACGGCAGTATTTCCGTCGGTACAGATATTGCTTCCTTGGCTGTATTTTACCGTCTCTAGTCTCTACCATGGTGAGTGTTCTGATGAGCTCTTCCAACTAATCCCACCATCTCCTTTCCTACATAGGACAACACGTGCAGGCCTTAGATGTCACCCTCACACTGTGCAGAATATACGAGCAAGAACCAAGCGGTTCGGAGACTCTTTTCTTTGCCGCACCGAAATCATTACCAGCGCACGTGTTACCTTCTTCCTAAAGTCCAGGGGCCTTTAAGCGGGGCGTGAAAAAGCATCTGTTGAGGCCGCCAAGCTGAGTGCCACCATTGTAACACTTAGTGTCTGTTATGGTGACCCTCTTTCCTGAGATTTTGCCGTCTTTAGCTTACCGTCAGGCGAGGTGAATTCAAGTTTTTTTAAATTTATTTATTTAACCAGAAAATTATACATTACATTATTACATTACATTAAAGTAAAGTTGGCGTGTCCTATATAAAAAAAATTGAGCAGTCTAACTTGGGAATTACCTCCGCTCTACAGAATACCGCGGCCATAATAACCTCGTGTTGTGTTCCCGGCGGTGAGTAGGGTAACCAGAGCTCACTGGAGGGTTTTTGTGCTGTCAGTGGAAAGACCAAAAGCTTGTCCTGCTTTGTCTTTTACACTGTAACGACGCGCTCTGCGAACGTCGTCACACCGGTTTTGATTCTATTTTTGAACGAAAAGTTTCGGAGCGCGGAGTGAATGACATTTTGACGTATCGCTGTCAAAGCACCTTTCTTCCTAGCATAGAGACTGGATGGTCGATATTCATGGCTTCGTAACTTAATTTCAATAAATCTCATAAAAATGAGAGTATTTTGGCCTAAAGGATAATAGTTTGTGTCCTCACAACTATCCTCTTGTGGAATTATAGTTTATTTCTGGTGAGTTGTCATTTTTTAATAAGATTCCCTTTGATGGAAATTCGCCACGCTCCTAATTTGAAAAATAATTGTTAAAATTCTATTGTTTCAGCTCTTAATCTGAAAATATTATGATTTCTTTTGCTATTGGCATTGTTCCAGCAAATTAAGGCGGTAAGTCGCGCAAATTTATAGAAAATTAGGACCTCGTGTTCATATATAGGAGTTGTTCTAATGACATGCAATTTTATTACAGGTTTCCAAATTGCAACCGCCTTTGTCTTTGCCTTTTTCTCTTTTCTTTGGACCTTTTTCGGCGTTCCTTTGTCTTCGGTCATCTGCATTTCCTTATGGAGGGTTTGGACTTTTCACCTCAAACATGGATGTACCGCATGGGCTTAAACTGAAAACTTCGCCTGCTACGAGCTTTCTCGCTGCTGTGTTTACATATACTCGCCGAGGGATGCCGTGAGCTTACTTTAATTATATTTTAAATCTAAACTTCAAAATAACCTAAAAGTGCATTGGTGACATAGAATCATATTGACATAAGATCATTTTGACCTAGCTTATAAAACTCTAATTTTAAATTTAAGGTTAGATATACATTAGGAATGTATCCTTGCAACTATTTCTAAATGCACACTGGAGTGGACAATAAAACCTTAAACCTCACAGTTTGGTTTCATTTAGCTCACCTCCGGAAGATTAAAAGTTTCCAATCTCCGCTGATTATCTTAGGCATGTGTATCTCCAAGGCGCCCGAACTTTTATGGTAATGTACTTACAAACCAATTTTATTTATATTTCTTTTAAATAGGAGATTACACACTTACTTCTTTCATTGTCATATGACACATATTTTTTTATTATTACATCTGACGCTTGCGAACCAATTTTTTTTACTTTGTAATAACACATATTTTTTAATTATTACAACACTGACGGCACAGAATCTCTCAATGCTTGCAGGATTGGCAGTGCGATTGTGACTCTCATGGTTTTGCACGCGTCCATAGGCCACGGTAACCACTTTTCAACAGGTGGGCCGTGTGCTTGTCTGCCACCGAATTGGTATAAAAAAACTTGTATTGTAGTCTCTGTCTACCCTAGTTGGAAAAAAGGCGTATGTATGTATATATTACTTTATATGCTTGTCAGTTGTCGCTAGAGGCGTTTGTTCGAATGTCACCAAAGAGGGCAGCTCAGGACGCCCTAAAGGAGCTGGCTCAACTGACCCTGAAGGAACCGGCTCCGGTTTAGGTCCAGGCTTACAAAGTGCGTCTGTCTCGTCAGATCCATCTGCGCACTCCCGTATCTGGTAACAAGGATATTTAGCGTGAGAATGACAATGGACAGTTATTTTTCAATTCACATGTAAAAATCCTGACATTAATGCTATAGTATAGATAGTGTTCACTATCCATTTGCATAAAAAAATTACCATGAAATATTTTGGCATATGGTAATTTAGACTTATGATATTTACGCATAATATTTAAGTAATTATCTCCTTCTTTTTCATCTTAACTTTAATTCCAGTAAGTAAGTAAAACATTTATTGCTCGAAACACGGTATGTGTACAATGGTGTTACAAAAACAAATAAGGTCCGACATGTTTCGCAGATTATCTGCATGCTAATTTATCCATTTGAACTTTAAACATATTTGATTGAAAATTAAATTGTAATAATACTAAAATTAGAATATAAATAAAATGTCCAATAATGTCAATATTTGGTGTCAAGAATACATGCAATAAATTCTCAATTAAAGAATCAAAGTGAAAGTTCAATTGTAGAATATGGTACAAAAAATGATGTTTAAATTATACACATAGTGTCGGATCACATATTCTGTCGGTTCTGGCGTACAAAATTTACATACACATAAACATTACTAAATATCAGATACAAAAATCCCCATAATATATCAGTTATATCAATATTCAAATTAAAATGCACAAATATAGTTAAATAACTCAAATAAATGTCAATTAATAAGTATTAAAAAAATGTCAATCAAATACATGTCAATAAATGTAGGTCAAATCAAATTATAATTTTATCAATCAATAATAATAATGTTGTCAAATAAATTCTTATGTCACAAGTTATCATTTAAGAAATCTGAAACTTTATAGTATGCTCTCCGTAGTAAGAACTTTTTCAAAGCTATTTTAAATGTGTTGTCACTCATCTCTTTCCAATCCCTAGGCAATTTATTGAATATTATATAAGAATACACAATACTGTCAATAATCATATAAACAATAATCAACTCAAAAATAATCACACATAACACATTTAAATCACACTTCAAATGTACCCAAACAATCGTCATTTTATCATCTAGATATTTTTTTTTACGTGCGCAAAATCCCCACGGATACCTCCCCACCGGAGCCGGTGGGAGAGGTTATGTCGGACTCGAACCGACTAAAACTCACGCCGCCTGTAGATCGTTTTAGTTGTCGAAGGTGAGGTTGACAGGCATATCCCTCGCACCCCGGCCGACCCAGGGCCATCTCTCACGATCTGGCTCTCTTCTCGGGTGTGGGGACTACAGAGTCCCCAACACGTCCCCGGAAACGAGGAGGCGCGCCAGATGCGCCACCGCCGCGGGATCAAGATACTCCTTGACACTATAATAACATTTCTCAATCAGCCAGGTAGTTAGTGCTTTCTTAAATTTGTTGAAGTTGTCCAATCTTTTACCTCCGTTGTGGAGTTCACTATACCAGTCAAACCATGGATTTGACTGATCTAACCTCTACAACTCAATGGCGAATCCAAGTATTGCAACTAACTATTTATACTGTAGATTGATGGCACTTGGTGGAATTTTTTGTTACACATATTGATAACTCACTTGTACTTTTCCTCATTATCCTGCCGTAAGATGCCGTAAGGCGAAACCGGTCAGGTGTAATAAGCAATAAAGTAATGTGGAAAAGTACAAGTGAGTTATCAATATGTGTATTTCAACTAAACTAGTTGTTGGACTTTTTAGAGCTTCAACTACCCATAGCGACTGCCATATATGTTGGTAGGGCAACTAAGGACCAACTGCTTAACGTTCTTTTTTGAGGTATGACCAAGACCTCGATTCTGCTAAAGCAAAACCATTGTCATACCACTGGCACTGGTAAATAATCCATTTAATTTTAGACTAAAGTAAAGAAAATAAAAGGCTTTTTGCAGAGTGAATTAAAAAGTGTAATGAACCTCTAGGCGGTAGGACACGGCGGTATTTCCGACCAATTGAGCAGTCCGACTGCGAAAGTACCTCCGACCTACAGAATACCGTGGTTATAATAACTTCGTTTTGTGTTCCCAGCGGTGAGTAGGGTAGCCAGAGCTCACTGGAGAGTTTTTGTGCTGTCAGTGGGAGGACCAAAGGCTTGTCCTGCTTTGTTACACTGACGGCACAGAAACTTTGTGCTTACAAGGTCGGTAGCGCGAGTGTGGCTTCTCTGGTGTTACACACGTCCATAGGCTACGGTAAACACTTTCCAACAGGTGGGCCGTGATGGTTTAAAAAAAAACTCTTTTCATTCAATATTAAACTTTAGGAGTACCACAAAAAAGTCTAAAATTTAGTGCCATTTTGGTATCACAGTAATATTGCAGACCAATGCCATACCAATTCATGTATATTGGCACTGGGCGGGAATCGAACACCGCATCGCCACAGAGGCGGTCCTCTGGTACACACCAATATAACCTTGCAATTACCTACCTTTCTCGGCCCCTTCTTTACAACCTAGCCTGTCCTGGAACTGGCACCTAGTCAGCGGTATATTTACCCTATATGGAACGACTTACCCCATTACAATCGGAACCTTGACCCACGCAAGATCCATCATCACACTGGAAGGCATAAAGTGGGCATTGCTTTTCAGCACTTATTGCCAGTACTCTGAAAATTACAATAAACTGTTATATTCCATTGCTATTATATTTATATATATGTTATTATGGTTTTAAAAAAAGATTTTTTTTACAAGTTTACACTTGGTATTTTCCTAACTCCCGCCCTGAGACCCTCAGGGAAAAGGAGGTTCGGACTCCCCTGAATTTACAAATACTGTGTCCCCTAGAACTTTACTGATTATTGTAGAAGTGTGAATGGCTGCTTGTTTTTGTAATATATGAATATTAATGTTAGCATTTAATCTATCTATGTATCTGTGTATACTTTTCGCTACTACTCCTGTCGTGCCTATTACTATGGGTATGGTTTCTGTATGTGTATTCCATAAACGGGTGATTTCTACTTTAAGTGCGTGATATTTGCTAAGTTTCTCTATTTCTTTTGGTCCTATATTATAATCAGATGGAACAGTTACGTCTATTAAGTAGGTTTTATTTTCGATCTTGTCAATGTATACTATATCCGGTCTATTGTGTGTTATGGTAACATCTGTCTGAACAGGTATCTCCCACATTAATTTCGCAGTGTCGTTTTCTTTTATTTGCGGCTGAGTTAAAACTTCTTTCCACCAAAGATCTGCAACTTCAAATTTGTGTTTCTTAGCTAATGTCCACCAGACGTACTTAACAATATTGTTATGTCTTGCCGTATAGTAAGTGCCAGCCAGCTTTTCACAACCCGAGACAATGTGTTGTGTCGTCTCGTCTTTGGTCAAACATAGCCTGCACCTACCATAGACAGACTTTTTTAGGATATCGCGTTCTATTTGTTTGGTTATTATTGCTTGGTCTTGTATAGCGAACACTGTGGATTCCAATGAGGGAGAGACCTGTTGTTTCTTAAGCCAACGGAACGAGTACGCCCTATCAATATTCTCCTTCTCCATGACGGACCTGTAAAATTGACCATGTAACGGTTTAGCTTTCCACTTACTGATACCTGTATTAGTTGCTGCTTTCTTTATTTCTCCATCGGTGTAGTTTTGTTCCTGTACTAGTCCTATTTTTACTGCTAGCTATTAGGTTATATTATATTATTGTTATGTTATATTATAGTGCCGCGTGGTTCCCGGCAGAGTAGAATGTGGATCACCTCGTCTCGTCCCATGCGGTGTCGTACAAGGTGACTAAGGGATAGGGGCTGGGGCGGCCGGCGCCTCCTCCTGCGAGCAAGTAATGCTCGTGAAGGAGGAGGCGGGGCAGGAGCGGCAGCGGGAGTGACGAAGGATCGCAAGCCAAGCTGCCCGCGTACGAAGGCAACTCGAGCGTCAGAGGTAGATGAACGACGTCCGTCCCCCATGAGCGCCGGCCTGGGGGTGACAGGTGGAGCCGCCTGTCACCCTGGCAGAAGCAGGCCGCGGTGGGCGCCAAGCACGCCTCCCCGTTTTTCGGGAACGAGTTGGGGACTCTGTAGTCCCCACACCCCCGAGGAGAGGGCCAGATCGTGAGAGATGGCCCTGTGTCGGCCGGGGTGCGAGGGATATGCCTGTCAACCTCACCTTCGGCAACCAAAACGACCCACAGGCGGCGTGCGTTTTAGTCGGTTCGAGTCCGACATAACCTCTACCACCGGCTCCGGTGGGGAGGTATCGGTGGGGATTCTGCGCACGTAAAAAAAAAAAAGGGATAGGGGCTGTTTAACATCAGACAGATATATACAGCCTACACTCAGCCTCAGATTCATGACTCGAGTCCAAATTTAATGATTGGTGAAATATGGGTGTTAATTCAAATCTGCCTAACCCTCCGGGGATAAAGGCGTGATTATATGTATGTATGTTATATTATATTTGAAATAAAACACTTCTTCAGGCACGCTTGACTTGGCTTAACTGGTGAAAACCATCCCAATTGAGCAGTCCGACTGGGTAAGTACCTCCACCCTACAGAATACCACGGCTATAATAACCTCGAGTTGTGTTCTCGGCGATAAGGAGGGCAGCCAGAGCTCACTGGAGAGTTTATGTGCTGTCAGTGGGAAGACCAAAGGCTTGTTCTGAATTTTTGTTCTGCACTTTAGGCACAGAAACTCTGTTCTTTCAGGGTCGGCAGCACGAGTGTGGCTCCCTTGGTGTTACACACGTTCACGGGTCACGGTAACCACTTTCCATGAGGTGGTTTAACATCAGACAGATATATACAGCCCCGACTCAGCCTCAGATGAATGACTCGAGTCAACAATAGTGCCCGGAATACGGCAATAGGCTCACCCCCTATTACGTGGGACCGAATACAATTATTGGTGAAATGTGGGTGTTAATTCACCTCTGCCTAACCCTCCGGGGATAAAGGCGTGATTATATGTATGTATATATGGAAAAAAAGAAAGTGCGCAGATTTTTAGAACGTGTGTTTGTGTGTATGTGTGTGTGTTTGTTTGTGGTACTGTGGCTTTAATGGTTATTATGTAGGTATGTATAAAATTCATACTCATTGATAAAATCCTGGTGCTTCGAGATCCTGGTGAAGGCTGTATAGACATAATTATTGCACAATTTTTTTTCGTCTTTAGGAGCCGCTGATACGATGCCTCTTAAATAATATCGGTCTATTCCCAGACCTTTATCAGGGAAGGCTAGCCCTCCTCCGCTATCGCCCCTACATAGAGCTTTACCTGCAAAAAAATAGGGTAGCTTAGTAATTCTTAGTTTTCTTCGCTGTGTGTGTTCTACCACCTTTACAACGGTTTGTGCTCAGGTGAATTGTTTGACATGATGCCCACAGCAAAATTCTATCATCGCACCGCTCGCCGTAGGCAGGGAGTTCATCCCCACACATTGCAACCTGAAACGGTACGCACTGTGCGGTATGAAAGAAACTTCATCCCACGCACACTCAAGCTGTGGCATGAACTCCCTGCTGCGGTCTTCCCATGCGCCTGCAATATGGGATTCTTCAAAAGGGGCATTAGGAGGTTTCTTCAGGGTCGGCAGCGCGAGTGTGACGCCCCTGGTGTTGCATACGTCCATAGGCCACGGTAACCGCTTCCCATCAAATCAAATCAAATCAAATCAAATCATATTTATTGTAAATCATAGGTACAGAAGATGTTCTCATAATAATTAGTTCAGCTATGTTTCACCATTTGGGTATACAATATTAAGTAGATTATTAATTTTATCAAATTATTAGATTATTAATTAAATTGTCAATTTAGTTATCACATAAAATTAAATAAAAAATACAAATAGCACAAAGTCAATCGTAACAGAAATTAAATTCATCAATAAATTATCATGCACCAGCACCACATTCATTTTCATTTTGTCATTGTAGGTATATACCCATTAATTACAGTGAGTTATCCTCCAAAAATTCATTAATGGTATAATAACATTTTTCAATTAATAATTTGCGAAGTTTTAATTTAAAATTGTCCATTTCAATTATATCTCTAATTTTTATTGGTATTTTATTATATATTCGTGGACCTAGGCAAAACACACTGTTATGTAATAATTCTGTTTTACTAGCTACTATGGACAATTTATCACAGTTTCGAGCCCTAGTTCGGAATTCAAACAATTCTATGTTAGATTTAATAAATATTGCAACTTCATATACATAAAGAGAAGGTAATGTCAATATGTTTAGTGTCTTAAAATGAGGTACACATGAATCGGTCTGTTTAAGTTGGCAGATGCTTCTAATACAGCGCTTTTGAGCAACAAAAACCTGGGCTTTATATGTTGAGCTACCCCAAAAGATTATTCCATATCGTAAAGTAGATCCTACGTAGCCATGGTAGGCAGTCAGCAAAGTGGACTGATTGCTAATTTTACGCAACCTATAGAGTGCGTATGAGAATTGACATAGCTTTTTACATATATGTTCGCAATGAGATTTCCAATTAAATTTACTGTCAATGTAAAGGCCTAAGAATTTGGTGACAACAATCTCTTTGATTTTTATGTTTTGACAAGATATGTGCAGATTGTTTTGCGATGTGTGACGTTGTTTAAAGAACATTAAATTAGTTTTGTCTATATTGATATTTAAGTCCATATCATCTCTGGTATAAAAAGAAGGACATATCATCTCTTTGGAGCTGGCCCTCGGTTACTAGGACAAAGGCAAAGGACAGGACAACAAAATGCTTATAGGACACTAAGAGTCAAATACACTAGGAACCTAGGACACTAAGACTGCTAAAACTAAAAATATCTTCACAGTTTTCGTTATGGTAAACCTACCGGTGAGATGCCCTGCGCAGAACTTGTCTCCAGTAATGTACTCCCTGAAGGACTGTGGAAGCGCTTTGATACATACATCTGCGGGCACAAAAGGCATGTCCAGTACCTTGAGGGTCTCAGCAGACTTCCCGTTGGTTGCTGTAAGTCCCCAGCCAGCTACCTGGAATCAAACTTGAGGTTCAGGTAATGTGGTTGTAGGTACTATATTGTTACGACAGCCGTCGATATCTCGAAAACTAATAATCAAATCTTCAAGAAATAAAAACGCATTGTTAGTGACGAGGTACTCTACCGAATGGCATAGAAAAATCTGGAATCGTCAACAAAAAGTCACAACGTACCTACGGGTACGGGTACCTACACTCTCAAATATAAACAAACAATAGGTAAATATCGAGAATGTACTCGAAGGTCAGCGACGGCGGCAAGATCAAAGGAATAGGTATTTGTCGCTCGCGAGCTTTCTAGATAATTCGATCCTCTTAATTGAGAGGTATAAAAACACGCTCGCATAGCGACACGATTCATTCAGTCTTTGAGATCGAAAACGAACACAGCGAACTTAAGCGACCGAAGAAGAATCTACCTGCGACCTGAGCAACGACTGTGGACTACTGTGAACTACTGAGCGACTGGAACTGTTGAAGAAGTACTGTGTGTACTAGTGATCTAACTGTCTAGTTTGTGGTGAGCTAATAAATCTCTTCGTTGAGTAAACGGCATTTAATTGTACCCCGTGCACGTAACAATATAAATACTTAAAATACTTTTTTTTTTTTTTAAATCTGTTTATTTATTTAATATTTACATAATGTACACGGATGTTATCTAAATTAAATTACGAAGAAAATGACGGTTATATTTTAACTTAGAGGGTTTGGGGATCTCTAAACTGGAATCTGATAATCCAGGGATTGCAAACTGCGCCTGCGCTGCTGCTGCGTCGGCAAAGACCCTCAAACGGCGCAAGTATAGTAATTTAAGTGGTAATTACATATTTGAGACGTTTGGGGTCGAGACGCTGGGATCATGGGGTCCAAGTGCTCGTCTTTTGTTTAGAGAAATTTCTAAAAGTTTAATCGACGCTACCCGTGACCAGAGGGCTGGTTTATTCCTTGCGCAATAGATTGGTATTGCCATTCAACGTGGCAATGCCGCCAGCCTTCTGGTTGACATCGATAGGGAGGAATTCTTTGACGCCTGAACCTGCAGGATTATTTCAAAGAATCAAAGAACCAATTTCATTTACTCAGTTTAGGCACATAAAGAGCCCATATGAATGTTAAAATTTTACAATTATGTATGTCAAGAAATAATATAAAAATATTAAATAATGTAAAAATAAACAATTGGAAAATTATTCTTTCGCTGGTTCGGTAGATTAGTTCTACTGAGAAGATACCAGCAAGAAACTCAGCGAACTACATTGGAACTAGATTAGATTTAGAAATATATTCTGTTTTTTTATATATTTTAATTTAGATAACTTAAGTGTACATTATGTAAATATTAAATATACTTCATTTTGTTAGGTACTTTATGTACTAAATGTTAACAATATTGTAGCGACTTTTTATGTAAACACATTTCAAACAAATAAACTAGCCTAACTAACTGACTAACTAGTTATTCAATTTCGGTTTTAGTATTTGAAAAGAGTTTCTAAACAGAAAAATTTTAATGAACCGATTTTTAAAATAAAACATTAAAAAGACACAGGTATGGTAGTAGTATGGTAGGTCCAATTGAGCAGTCCGACTGGGGAAGTACCTCCGCCCTACAGAATACCGCGACCATAATAACCTCGTGTTATGTTCCCAGCGGCGATTAGGGCAGCCCGAGCTCCCTGGAGAGTTTTTATACTGTCAGTGGGACGACCAAAAGCTTGTCCTGCTCTGTCTTTTACACTGACGGCACAGAAACTCTTGTGCTTATAGAGTTGGCAGCGCGAATGTCACTCCCTTGGAGTTGCACACGTTCATAGGCCACGGTAACCACTTTCTATCAGGTGGGCCGTGTGCTTGTCTGCCAACCAAGTGGTATAAAAAAAATACTCAACTGTCGTGACTTTCTTGGCGTACTAGGTACTAGGACAGTACAAAAACTGTCCAGTGAGCTTTGGCTACCCTACTCACCTTTGACAAATTTCGGCAAACTAACTTAAAATGTTGTAGAAATATATTTAATACATGTTACAATTCATCATTTTCCCGTAAAACCTTATTCACTGAAAAAAACACATTTTCACTTTGTTAGCTTAAAAAGTGCGCGAAAAAACGTCCATAGGCCACAGTAAACACTTTCCTTTCCATCAGGTGGGCCGTGCGTATGTCTGCCACCTAAGTGGTATAAAGAAAGGACGAAGCTTGGCTTTTGATCCTTCAACGCTCCCGTTGCCACTCCCCTCCCGTTGCCACTCCCCTCCCGTTGCCACTCCCCTCCCGCTGCCGCTCCCAAAATATTGATTTCAGTTGCTAGTTTCTTAAAAATATTAAGTAAAATACGAATAAAGTAATGTTTAAATTTTAACTTAAGGAGTTTGGGGGATTTCTGTACTGGAATCTGATAATCTAGGACATTAAATCATGGTATGGGGTATGGTAGGTATAGTCTGGTACGGTGTTGATTCTTGCATTCTTTCACCGTCACCACTCGAATAATTAATGTACAACCTACCTTTCCAGAATTGCCTTCTTTCATTTGGAACCTTTCAAATTCGAGGTCAAAGTACAGACATACAGGCCGGATATATAACTTGTATATGAAAGGAGTCTTCAGGATCAAAGCAGCTATGTCCTCCTGGTAGTTTGCCGCTTCACCTTGGAATAGAACTGGAATTTTTATTTCTTTTACCTGTTGAAAATATTGTTAGTATTTATTTAAGTAATGAATTATCATCAATTATTTGACACATAAAATATATAACAATACTTAGTATTGACGTTAATAAAAAATAATTATTAAAAAAACAAAAGTTAAAATGCGTCGTGGAATTCCTCGAAGCGAAGCGGACCAGAGGGCTGGCCTCTTCATAGGTCAGAGAATAAGCTTTGCCACGTTGTACGTGACAATGCTTATTCTAAGATGCATATTGCAACTTTTGTTTTATTTAAGTAATATAATCGTACATTACTTCTTTTATCAAGGACACGCCAATTTTAGTTCATCTCGCCTGATATAAAAAGTACAGACACAACGTAATGTTACAATGGTGGCACTCAGCTTGACGGCCTCGTCATATGCTTTTTCACGCCCCGCTTAAAGGACCCGGGACTGTAGGATGAAGGAAACACGTGAGCTGGTAATGAATTCCAGGTCTTAGTTGTACGGCAAAAAAAAAGATGAAGCCGTAAACAGTTCGATAATCTGACTAAAGAAAGTCGATATTTCCAATAGCTGCGTACGCTCCATACGGTTGCTGAAAAAGTTGACCTGTTGTCGTGCTCACTGAACGAACTTACAAGAGTCACATATTGTGTAGTTAGTAAGTAGATTTGTTTAGTAAGTAGCTTTATACACCTAGTTTGTAAGATTTATTTGTAAGACTAGCTTTAAGATTTTATTTGTATACACTGTTGCATTAGGTGTTTATCTCTAATGATAGTGGTTTAAATAATAAATAAATTAAGTTTGTAGAGGTCAGGTGGCAGTCGCTTCACGGAAAATATGAAAATCGGCAGTTTTGTAGTTAATCTAATAGCCGACTCCAATGAGTTGAAAAAAAGCTTAGAGGATGGCTAGCATTTAACTCTAGTATCTACTTCCCCTTGCCCCAACCATTTGGGGTAGGCAGAACATGTCCTGCGACGACCAGCTTACGGCTTGCTTACCGCTGGATGACCAGAATCCCGATTCTAGACTTTATGACTTGAGAATTAACTAACATTAACATCATCATAATAACCTCGTGTTGTGTTACCGGCGGTGAGTAGGGTAGCCAGAGCTCACTAGAGAGTTTTTGTGCTAAAAGAAGACTAAAAGCCTGTCCTGCTTCGTCTTTTACACTGACGGCACAGAAACTCTCTGTGTTTACAAGGTTGGCAGCGCGAGTGTGACTCCCTTGGTTTTGCACACCAGTTACTACCTAAGTGGTATAAAAAAAATGTTCTCACATCAGATTTCTGTGCGTCAGCATCAGAGTCACTGTCCCACTCCCTGTAAAGCTTGCCGATAGCCACAGCGAAGTCGGAAGAGGGAAGTAGTTTCATGTGATCAGACCAAAAGCAGTGGGCAGCTGAAAAGAACGAAAAAATCTATTGACAGGCCCCTACAATGCATATGTTGAAAGTAAATATATGTTTTTACGAGCGAAAAATTCCCACTGGCGCCGGTGGGAGAGGTTATGCCGAACTCGAACCGACTAAAACGCACAACGCCTGTGAGGTGTTTTTGGTTGCCGAAGATGAGGTTGACAGGCATATTCCTCGCACCCCGGCCGAGCCTTAAAGTAAATACTGGATACTGCCAACCTCTGTGGCGTGTCGGTAATGAACGCAACTGCTGCACAGAGTTGCAGGTTCGATTGCCATTCAGTGCAAATATTTCAATGCATGAATATAAAGCATATTAAGTCGTCGGTCCCGTTTGCCATACGAACATCTATGGAAATAGTTGAAATTTAAAAGTTGAAAATTAATGTACACTTCACGTCCCTTTATTACTTTAACTGCTTCTCTGCTACTCAAAGGTTTGCTGGTAGAGAACTCATATTGAGTTAAGCTCGCCTTTGTACATATTTCTCATATATGTACTTATTTTGTGTTTGACCTCTGTACTGTTTGTGTGCAATAAAGAATTAAGAATTAAGAACAACTGGACTTCTGGATATTAGATGGAAGTCGCTTCACGGAAAACATCTAAGATCAGCGAAACCCGCAGCTATAGGAGGTTGAACACGACGGTATTTCCGTCCCAATTGAGCAGTCCGACTGGGGAAGTCCGCCTTACAGAATACCAAGTCTATAGTAACCTCGTGTTGTGGTCCCGGCGGTGAGTAGGGTAACCAGAGCTCATTGAAGAGTTTTTGTGCTGTCAGTGGGAAGACCAAAAGCTTGCCTTGCTTTGTTTTTTTACAATGACTGCACAGAAACTCTTGTGATTACAGGGTTGGCAGCGCGAGTGTGACTCCCTTGGTGTTGCACACGTTCATAGGCCACAGTAACTACTCTTTATCAGCCGTATGCTTGTTTGCTAACTAAGTGATAAAAAAAAACGTAGCTTGTCTGGCCACATTGGTGCTACTCTCAAACTTCCTCTAATGTTTTCTAACACGACATGCATACAACTAAAAGCAATCTGCAACTGCTATACCTGATATAACAACATTATTAGTGATGAGTGACCCGCTACAGATCTGCTTGTAATTCTCTCTCTTCCGATAGACGCCTGCGTGCCAGGGTAGTTCTCCTCGCATGGCTTCTTTACCGCCTATCACCAGAACTGTACTCTCAGGAGTTACGCGACCACATTCTGTAAAAAGAAATGTCTTGTAGAAGAATTATGTTTAGAAACTTTGTCTTCTCTTTTTCGTACCAATCCTAGTCGCAATCATAAACATAACATAACATAAACTAATGCCTATATCCCCGAAGGGGTAGGCAGAGGTACTAGCACCCACATTTCGTCAGTTTATGTTTAGGTCAACGGGTGATCTTCTAGCATACGTTACCCATCTTTGGGGTGAGGCTATGGACAAGCACGGCGAGTCACTGGCAATTAGTCTTGATATCGCCAAAGCTTTCGATAGAGTCTGGCACAAATCGCTTCTCTCCAAGCTACCAGCCTTTGGTCTGCCTCCTAGACTGTGCAACTGGATTGCTAGTTTCCTGCGGGAGCGCCGTATCCGCGTCCTCTGTGATGGACGGGCTTCGGAGTTATTGCAAATAAATGCTGGCGTACCGCAGGGGTCTGTATTATCTCCCGCTCTCTTTCTTCTGCATATCAACGACATGCTGTCCACCGGAAGCATACATTGCTATGCAGACGATAGCACCTTACACGGGAGTTATCACGGACAACCTGCGGCCAAACAGTCTGATATCGTGGAAAAAAGACAGCTTCTTGTCACTGAACTGGACCGGATCTTGAATCACATTTCTCAATGGGGCTCTGAGAACATGGTCGAGTTCAATGCCAAGAAGACGCAGGCTTGTGCGTTCACAGCAAAGGTATCTTCTTTCCTTCCCCTTCCCACTCTTCAGAGCACGCCACTGCCACTGCAGGACAATCTCAATATCCCAGGCATGGATATTCGCTGCAAACTGAATAACAGAAATTACATCGAGAGCATCATCAAAACAGCCTCGCGGAAACTCGGACTCCTAAACAAAGTGAGACGTTTTTTCACGCCGGAGCAGCGGTGTCTTCTCTATAAGACACAAATTCGCTCCTGCGTGGAATACTGCTCGCATCTCTGGGATGGCTTCGCGAAATACCTACTAGATGCTCTCGACAGGTTGCAGCGACGCGCGGTCCGAATTATTGGGAACCTTGAGGTCACGAACACCCTCGAGCCTTTGCACATGCGTAGAGATATTGCTTCCTTAGCTGTATTTTACCGTCTCTACCACGGTGAGTGTTCTGACGAGCTCTTCCAACTAATCCCACCATCTCCTTTCCTACATAGGACAACACGTGCAGGCCTTAGATGTCACCCTCACACTGTGCAGAATATACGAGCAAGAACCAAGCGGTTCGGAGACTCTTCTTTGCCGCACCACCAAGACCTGGAATTCATTACCAGCACACGTGTTTCCTTCTTCCTACAGTCCCGGGGCCTTTAAGCGGGGCGTGAAAAAGCATCTGATGAGGCCGCCAAGCTGAGTGCCACCATTGTAGCACTTAGTGTCTGTAATGGTGACCCTCTTTCCTGAGACTTTGCCTTTAGCTTACCATCAGGCGAGGTGAGGTCAAGTTGGCGTGTCCTATACAAAAAAAAAAAAAGGTCCCAATGTAATAGGTGGCGAGCCTATTGCCATTAACCGGGCACTAATAAACCTGCGATAAATACACACATAACTTCGAAAAGCATCGAAAAGTCATTGGTGTGTGGTAAAACCTGGGATCGAACCCGAGACCTCGTCTCAGCAGTCCATTACCCATACCACTAGGCTACCGCGGTTGTTTTATTTGGTGACCTTACCTGCTTTACACTGAGCCACATTATCCCAAAATCCAGCAGTACACTTCATGTATGATGCTGTATGGTCGATGGAGTGGTATATCGGCTTATTGCAGACAGGGTTCACGTAAGTTCCGGGCGCGACATAGTTCGGGCAGACCTTAAACCCCACGCCTGGTACATGACACATGTACCGGACGCTCGGGTCTGGCTTCAATTTGCAAAAACCTAAGGAAAATGAGGAGAAAAATTACTTTGTGGTCTATTCTCTTTCTTTACGGTATCCTCCGCGGCGAAGCGCGTATTGCAGGAAAAGTACTGCGCTCGCGGTCATTCTACATACATACATACATATAATCACGCCTTTATCCCTGGAAGGTTAGGCAGAGGTGAATTAACACCCACATTTCACCAATAATTGTATTCGGTCCCCCCTATTGCCGTATTCCAGGCACTATTGTTGACTCGAGCCATGCATTTGAGGCAGAGTCTGGGCTGTATATATATGTCTGATGTTAAACTGCCCTATTCCTTAGTCGCCTTTTACGACACCGCATGGGAAGAGATGAGGTGGCCCTAATTCTACTCTGCTGAAAGTCACGCGGCGGTCATTTTATACTTAACAAATGCTTCAGGTACTAAGAGGCTACGAACAATAATCCATGGTCAAAAAATATTGTTTCTTTTTGCGATTATTGCCTACTAAAGGCTTGTCCTGGTTGTTTCTTCTGCACGGACGGCACATAAACTCAGTTCTTACAGGATACCTTACATCAGGTGGGCCGTGTGCTTGTCTGTTGTATAAACTTGTATAAAAAAGAAGAAGATAAAAGACAAGAGTAGACCAAAAGACTAAAATACTTACGAACACATTTAGGCATACTCTTGTACTGGTATTCTCCATTGACACAGAACAACTGCTGAGTGTTACTACCGTCGCCACCATTCGGGTCCACTACTCCGAAACCTCGTCGGCAGCTGATTGTGATCACGAAAGAGCCAAGAGCCTGACCTGGTCGAGCATCAGGGAATTTGGCGACTTCGTATGTACCGTACATAGGGTACGGTGGTAGGATACATCCTCCAGGCTTTGATGATCTGTAATTGAGGGCTATGTGCTGTATTAAGGGCTACATTATCGCGGTCAAACATATCCAATGTCCTTTCTCAAGCTTTCGTCTACCTATATATAAAATTTCATCAAAATCGGTTTGGAATTTTGGGCGTAGAAGCGTATCAGACAGACAATACCATACGACATCAGTCTCAATTTTTATCGAATACAATTTTGGATAGGATAGTTAGGAAATATTTGAATCATTAAGGCCTGGAATTCATTACCAGCTCACGTGTTTCCTTCTTCCTACAGTCCCGGGTCCTTTAAGCGGGGCGTGAAAAAGCATATGATGAGGCCGTCAAGCTGAGTGTCACCATTGTCACACGGTATGTGTAAGTAATGGTGACCCTCTTTTCTCGGACTTTGCCTTCAGCTTACCATCAGGCAAGGCGAAGTCCAATTGACGTGTCCTATATAAAAAAAAAAAAAAAAAAAAACCAGTTCAGGATTCGACCCCGCGATCTTTCCCTTACAGGGGAAATGCTCTGACCACTTAGCCACGAAACCACGCCTGAAATCATCCAAATCCTTCTATAAATATCCGTCTGAAATAATTGGAACAAAGCAGGTAGATGATAAGGAAATCATGTATTGGCGTTTGACGTTTCTTCGCAGAAGACCTTCTTTATCTTCTTCTTCATTCCAGTCGGATCCAAAGCCTTCACCTCATAGTTTGCGGTCAGCTTTTCACAGTATTACTGAGGATATTTGCTGTGAGTCAACTCATCTCCATAACCCATTGGTGAAATTAAAGTATTGCAGTTAGACCTTTCTACGGCACTAACTACTCATAACGATTCCCATAGATGTCTTTTTTTATACCACTTGTGGCAGACAAGCAC
Organism: Eilema griseolum; assembly: GCA_963662185.1. Lineage (NCBI taxonomy): Eukaryota > Metazoa > Arthropoda > Insecta > Lepidoptera > Erebidae > Eilema > Eilema griseolum. The sequence goes on from OY759253.1 coordinate 10,901,855, forward strand.
ACGGCCCACCAGATGGAAAGTGGTTACCGTGGCCTATGGACGTGTGCAAAGCCAAGAGAGTCGCACACTCACGCTACCGACCCTGTAGGAACAGAAAGTGTCTGTGCCGTCAGTGTAAAAGACAAAGCAGGACAAGCTTTTGGTCTTCCCATTGACAGTACAAAAACTCTCCTTTGGCCACCCTGCTCTCCACCGGGAACACAACACAAGTTTATTAGGACTGCGATATTTTGTAGGGCGAAGGTACTTCCCCAGTCGGACTGCTCAATTGTATGGAAATACCGTCGTGTCCTACCTCCTGGTGACACTAGTTCGTATGATAACCGGGACTGAAGGCTTATCGTGCTCCAGAAGACCTAAAACTTAGTTAAGATGTGCGTCGTTACATAAACTTACGCGATCCCTGTACAAAATGGATTGTTTTCGTCGCTACGATCAGCGCAGTCGGCTACGCCATTGCAGAGATTCTCGCTGGATATACAATTTCCATCATGGCAGTTCCATTGAACACTCCTGAAAGAATAAATAAGTATTTTAAGTAGGTACTATTACTGGTTAGTTCTTCCTATTGAAGATCTTATGTTATTTGACTTGAGACAAAAATGTATATTTTTCCATTAAGTTATAAGAATTCATTATTTATAAGTAGACGTCTTGAAAATACCGCAGTGGGGTTTGTTGCGCCGTTTCCCAAACTCCCCTTTCGTACACAGGACAACGCGTGCAGGACTTAGATGTTACCCACATACGGTACAGAATATCCGATAAAGAAGCAAGCATTTCGGACACTTTCCTTTGTCGCCCCATTAAGGCGTGGAATTCATTACCAGCTCACGTATTTCCTTCTTCCTACAGTCTCGGGTCCTTTAAGTGGGGCGTGAAAATGCATATGATGAGGCTGTCAAGCAAAGTGTTACTATTGTAATATGGTATATGTAAGAATACTTTATACATACATACATACATACATACAATCACGCCTCCATCCCCGGAGGGTTAGGCAGAGGCGAATCAATACCCACATTTCACCAATCATTAAATTCGGTCCCATGTAACGGGGGGTGAGCCTATTGCCGTCGTCCAGGTACTATTGTTGACTCAAGCCATGCATCTGAGGCTGTGTCTGGGCTGTGTATATCTGTCTGATGTTAAACTGCCCTATCCCTTAGTCGCCTTGTACGACACTGCATGGGAAGAGATGGGGTGATCCAAATTCTACTCTGCCGGGAACCACGCGGCTTACACACTCGCGGCTTATACTGGGTGGCGCAAAAGTATGGGCACTAAAGAAAATACCTTTATTTTTTTTATATGACATTTTCTGTCATTCTGTTGTTGAAAATTGTGTAGTGAACAAATGTAAAATACACTGAAAATAAACATGGACCGTTTTACTCCCCAAGAACGTGGAATAATTGTGTCAATGTTCTTACGGAATAATTCATCAGTGATAAGAACACAACGTGAATTTCGTCGACGATTTCCCCACCGTCCGGCACCGATTGGTCGCACAATTCGACGCTTTGCCACACGCCTTGAAGCAACTGGCTCAACATTGGATAGACCTAAGTCTGGGAGACCAAGAACAGGCCGTTCAGCTGAAAATATCGATGCTGTGCGCGAAGATGTGGAAGAGTGTCCAGAAACATCAACGAGGCGACGTGCCACGCAATTGGGCATTTCCAGACGGACCCTGCAGCGTATTTTGGTGAAAGACTTAAAGATGTTCCCGTATAAAACTCAAATGACTCATCAGCTGCTGCCTGCTGACCACCGAGCTCGTCTAGATTACTGCCAGCGCGTCATAAACCTCAACCTTGAAGAGGATGATTTTCCTTCAAAATTGGTTATGAGTGACGAAGCGCATTTCCATCTCTCAGGGCATGTCAATAAGCAGAATACTCGGTTCTGGGGCACTGATAATCCGCGCATTATTCAAGAAACACCTCTACACCCACTAAAAGTTACTGTATGGTGTGGCATCTGTGTTGACAGAGTGATCGGACCCTATTTTTTCGAAGACGCTGGAGGCAATGCGATAACTGTCACTGGAGAACGCTACAGAACCATGTTACGTGAGTTTTTGATACCCAGTTTGGACGTATTGGGGCTGGAGCACATCTGGTTTCAACAAGACGGCGCTACGGCACACACAGCGCGCGACACTATGGACTTAGTGAGGGACGCTTTTCCAGGCCGAGTTATCTCTCGTTTTGGCGATTTGCCTGCAAGATCACCCGATCTGACCAGTCCAGACTTCTTTCTTTGGGATTTTTTGAAATCTCGGGTGTATGTGAACAAGCCACAGACTCTCGCAGCTCTAAAAGAAAACATTCGTCAAGAAATAACGAACATATCGCAGGAAGTGTTACGGCAAGTTATGCAAAATGTCATAAATAGGGCTCAAATGTGTATCAACTCTGGAGGTCACCATTTAAAAGACATCATCTTTAAATCCTAATGGTACGAAATTTAATGGTACAAATATACATTTAAAAAAACCTAAATCTAGTTTTCTAATTTAGAAAAAATGTTATAGCCGAACCAAATAGGGTCTTTACTTTTGCGCCACCCAGTACAAAACAAAATAAATGCGTAGTAGTTTTTGTTGGAACAGCCTGTATAGCAATATATGCAATATCGCCAAGGCACAGCGACCCAGGGCGGCGCGGCGCGGTGTGGCCGCCGACGACGCGTTCATTCATTTTTGTATTCTACCTCCTAAGTTCATACAAATTCTCGCTTGTGTATAAAAAATTGTTATTATTGTAATCTGTTTGAACATTGGTAGCACTAATGCACGGAAAAACTCTAATGAGTTTTTGTGGCATTTTTATGACGAATGTTTTTTTTTTTATCACTTAGTTGACAGACAAGCACACGGCCCACCTGATGGAAAGCGGTTACCGTGACCTATGGACGTCTGCAACACCAGAGGAGTCACAGTCGCGCTGCCAACCATGTAAGTACAGAGTTTCTGTGCCGTCAGTAGAAGACAAAGCAGGACAAGCCTTTAGTCTTCCCACTGACAGCATAAATTCTCCAGTGTATATGTTTTGTAACATAACATAACATAAACTCACGCCTATATCCCCGAAGGGGTCGGCCGAGGTACTAGCACCCACATTTCGCCAGTTCATGTTTAGGTCCCTATGTAATAGGTGGCGAGCCTATTGCCATTAACCGGGCATTTATAAACCTGCGATAAATACACACATAACTTCGAAAAGCATCGAAAAGTCATTAGTATGTGCCATGGTGAAACCTGGGATCGAACCCGAGACCTTGTCTCAGCAGTTCATTACCCAAACCACTAGGCTACCGCGGTTTTGTATTTAATTAAATAAAAAAAATAGTGACACTCTTTTCTGAGTCTTTGTCTTCAGCTTACCATAAGTGCGTATACGTGTCCTATATAAAAAAGGCGCTGGAAGCTTTTCATGGAGGATTTCCGTCTAAAAAAAGGGGGTATATTGTAAATTTGAACTGAAATTACTTACCCACACGTGGACTGTCTTCTAATCCTGTGTAACCCTGGTTCCGTTGTCCAAAATTCATTTCTGAAAAAATAAATGGACCTTTACTTGAGACAAAAATGACTATGATATGTCATGGTTTCCCATGGTTACCTACAGAATACCGCGGCTATAATTATTAAATCTAAATCCAAAAATACTTCATGTTGTATTCCCAGCGGTGAGTAGGGTAGCCAGAGCTCACTGGAGAATTTGTGCTGTAAGTGGGAAGACCAAAGGCTTGTCCTGCTTTGTCTTCTACACTGACGGCACAGAAACTCTGTACTTACAGGGTTGGCTGCGCGACTGTGACTCCTCTGGTGTTACAAACGTCCATAGGCCACGGTAACCACTTTCCATCAGGTGGGCCATGTGCTTGTCTGCCACTTAAGTGGTATAAAAAAAAGGCTACTTTATTAGAATCCGTGTGGTGATGGATAAAGGATACAAGTACCACCACCCATCTCATCCGAAGGGTGTCGTAAGAGGCGACTAACGGAAAAATACGCAGACGATATCACTGCGAGAGAAGGAAAACTCAAAACAAAACCCTGTACCAACCCGCCTGGCCATCGTGGAAACAGTAGGCCATACATACATACATAAATATAATCACACCTATATCCCCGAAGGGTTAGGCAGAGGTGAATTAACACCCACATTTCACCAATCATTGTTTTCGGCCCCACGTAATAGGGGGTGAGGAGCCTATTGTCGTCTTCCGGGCACTATTATTGACTCGAGTCTTGTATCTGTGCATGAGTCTGAGCTGTATATAGTTGTCTGATGTTAAACAGCCCTATCCCTTAGTCGCTTTGTACGACACCGCATGGGAAGAGATGGCGTGGCACACATTATACTCTGCCGGGAACCACGCGTCAAAGCCTCCCAACATTAGGAGAGGCCTATGTCCAGCCGTGGACTGCAAGAAGCTAATTGATTGATTGACTTTATTAGAAAAGGAAGCGCTCTTAGCTATTCGCAGTTACCATTGGGATGACTGATGACTTAGTGGTATTACATCTGAGTGTTTCCGTGCTTCGGAGGGCACATTAAAAGTAAAACATCATCTCACGCACGCTCATGCTGTGGAATGAACTCCCTGCTGCGGTTTCCCTAACCGCCTATTATATAGGGTTCTTCAAGAGGGGCATTAGAATAGTTCTTCAGAATTGGCAGCGCGAGTGTAACGTGTCTGGTATTGCATACGTGCATAGGTCACGGTAATCACTTCCCATCAGGTGCGCTATGTGCTTGTCTGCCACCTAAGTGGTATAAAATAAAGGTGATGACGTAATTATGTTAACACAATTTAATTAACCCTGTCCCCTAAACTGGGATATCTGTCTTGTCTTAGAAAATAGTTCACAAGAATAAAAAAAAAAGTAAAAATCTTACCTCCTATGGGGGCAATATCCTTCATCGCTGGCATCTGGACAGTTCTGGATTCCATCACATACATGTTCCATATCGACACAGCCATTTCCATTATGGCATTGGAACTGTGTTAGATTTTTGAAACCTCTGTAATAAATATGACTGATAAGTAACTCTGACAGCTTCTGTGGTGTGGCGGTAGTAAAAATGGTCGCTTCGCAGGAGGCGCGGGTTTGATCCCAGTTCAGTGCAAATATGAATATGTGTATTTGCATTGGTCTGGTCTTGCCTCGGAGAGCTCCTTAAGTTGTACGTCCTTTTTTTTTTACGTGCGCAAAATCCCCACGGATACCTCCCCACCGGAGCCGGTGGAGGAGGTTATGTCGGACTCGAACCGACTAAAACGCAAGCCGCCTGTGGGTCGTTTTGGTTGCCGAAGGTGAGGTTGACAGGCATATCCCTCGCACCCCGGTCGACTCAGGGCCATCTCTCACGATCTGGCCATCTTCTCGGGTGTGGGGACTACAGAGTCACGCCAGGCGCGCCACCGCCGCGGCCTGCTTCTGCCAGGGTGACAGGCGGCTCCACCTGTCACCCCCAGGCCGGCGCTCATGGGGGGCGAAGGTCGTTCATTGAAGTTGTACGTCCTGATTGCCATACGAACATCTATAATAGTCTTACGGGTAGTTAGAGCCCTAAAAAGTTCAACAACTGGTATAGCTGCAATGCTTCGATATTGCCTTCGGGTTGTGGAGGTCATATGGCAGTCGCTTCACGGAAAATATCGAAGATCAGCCAAATCCAGCGTTAGACTGGTAAAGCGGACCCCAGTCTTCGAGGTGAAAGCTTGGATGCAACTGGGTTTAACGCAAGTATTATGAAGAAGAAGAAGTGTGATGGGATATTGTAAGACCTGGGTTAACCGGGTTGGGAAAGAAGTGAGTTATGGGTAACTTTACATTCCGAGCACGCCGTCTTGGGTATTCATACCTAAGACGGCGTGCGTATATAGTCGGTTCGAGCCCGACATTTTTTTTTATACCACTTAATTGGCAGACCGTGGCCGTGGCCTATGGACGTGTACAAAAGGAGTCACACTCGCGCTGCCAACCCTGTAAGCACAAGAATTTCTGTGCCGTCAGTGTAAAAGACAAAGCAGGACAAGCTTTTGGTCTTCCCACTGACAGTACAAAAACTCTCCAGTGAACTCTGGCTAACCTACTCACCGCCGGGAACACAACACGAGGTTATTATGGCTGCGGTATTCCACCGGCGACATAACCACCGCTCAAGGTGACTCTCCTGCATTGTGTATGGGATGTCGCCTCAAAACGCATCTAAATATATAGATAGATAAAATTAATGTTTGTTACCTGCAAGAGACTCCTTTCTGAAGATCTCTGGTTATGGCTGACGGTGTTACTGAAACCAGAAGTTTATTAATGGTAAGGTATTTTATTAACTTGTATACCGGTAAGTATATTGTGATCGCGATATATCTGTCTGATGTTAAACAGCCCTATCCCTTAGTCGCCTTGTACGACACCGCATGGGAAGAGATGGGGTGGCCCTAATTCTACTCTGCCGGGAACCAAACGGCTATCTATGATTGTTTACAATAAAAAATATTGACACAGAGGGAATAGAATGAGCATTCACTCCACTTCTAAATTCACCTTCAGCTGAGAGCGAGCTAGATACCTCCGTGAGCACTTTTTTACACTTCTTAGGTGATAGACAAGCACACGGCCCACCTGATGGAAAGTGGTTACTGTGACCTATGAACGTGTGCAATACCAGAGGAGTCACATCCGTGCTACCGACCCTTTAAGAACAGAGTTTCTGTGCCGTCAGTGCAGAAGAAACAATCAGGACAAGCATTTGGTCTTCCCACTGAAAGCACAAAAACTCTCCAGTGAGCTCTGGCTACCCTACTCATCGCCGGGAACACAACACGAGGTTATTATGGCCGTGATATTCTGTAGGGCGGAGGCGGTATGCGCTCGCAGTCACTCTATAACCAAAATGGCTTCTTGCGATTTTTATATTATCACGCACATTTCGGACATTTTTTGTTTATTTTTGTATTATGACGTAATCAAGGCATCTCAATTTAATTATTCTATACCTAACTATTTATTCATTGAAAAATTTTCCTTGTTTCTGTTAAGTGTTTGAAGTTTTTCGTTTACGTATATTTTTTTATTTATAACAACTTTTTAAGGATTAGTATGTTAGCTGTGGCAAGCAAAGTTGTTTCGTCTACAAAACGTCTTAGATGCAACCGGGACTAACCTTCGACGAGCATTTAATTCAATAACAAGGACTAAACTTCAACAAATATCTCGCACGAATCAGCTGCATTCCAATGAACAAAAAATAATTCAGACATGACCTCTGCCCTACAGAATAACACGGCTATAATAACCTCATCTTGTGTTCACGGCGGTGAGTAGGCTAGTCAGAGCGCACTGGAGAGTTTTCGTACTGTCACTGGGAAGACTAAAGGTTTGTCCTAATGTTGTGTTCTGCACTGATGGCACAGAAGCACTCTGTTCTTACAGGGTCGGCAGCACGGGTGTGATGAAAAGTGGTTACCGTGGCCTATGAACGTGTGCAAAACCAAGGGAGCCACACTCGCGCTGCCAACCCTGTAAGCATTGAGAGTGTCTGTGCCGTCAGTGTAAAAGACAAAGCAGGACAAGCTTTTGATCTTCCCACTGACAGCACAAAAACTCTTCAGTGAGCTCTAGCTATCCTCACCGCCGGGAACACAACACGAGGTTATTATGGCCGCGGTATTCTGTAGGGTGCAGGTACTTACCCAGTCGGACTGCTCAATTGGACGGAAAGACTTATAAACATATAATCATCATCTAATCATAAATTACATTAAACCAAGCACAGGCACAAGGGTTCCCGTCATTGGTATATCAGTCCTTTAGTTGATATTTTGATTGGTTCAGATACTGCATAATATATATGTGCAAACTTCTTAACTCTTATTCAAGTAACTGTCGGCCTTCCGTGACTTCATAGGCGTGGACTCGTTTTACCCACTTAGGGGATGGAGTTTCGTAAAATCCGTTCTTAACAGATATCTACACCCTATTAGAACTGCAGTCAGTCAAAAATAGCTGTTCCATCGGTTAACAAATGAGACGGTGCGCACTGTGCGGTGTGAAAGAAACTTCATCACACGCACACTCAAGCTGTGGAATGACATCCCTGCTGCGGTTTTCCCAAGCGCCTGCAATATGGGGTTCTTCAAGAGAAAGAATGGGCCATCAGAAGGTTTCTTCATGGTCGGCAGCACGAGTGTGACACCCCTGGTGTTGCATAAAAAAGAAAAACAAACGACTTACGAAACGTCTCCTAAAACTAGACAGAACATGTCTAAGAACAATAATGGGGACAATAACGGGCCACTGCCCCCTCCACAAGCACCTATACACCATCGGTGTTACGGACAGTCCCCTTTGCAGGGGTGTTTTGTTGCCGACGAAACGGCCGCCCACGTAATACTGGAATGCGAGGCAGTAAGCCCACAACGATCACCAATCCTCGGTACAGTGAGGTCGCTTCGCGAAGCCTGTGAAGCCCCCAGTAAGCTTCTGCGTTTCTGGGCGGAGTTTGGCTGACTACTCTAGCCAATACTATGCACGCACAATGGCTCAAAAAGGAGGCTAAGTGCGGACAAGGGAGTCCCTTTCCATTCCATTCCACCCTATTAGGACCGTCGCTACATCTCCAACGTCATCCTGGCAATGATTGCTGACAGGTTGGGCTGCCCTTACATTAGGCATTGCTGTCAGAGAAACACCCCGCAATGCCGGATGTAAAGGCTATGTAATAATTTGACATTATTTGATTACTTTATTTTGAAGACCAAAAATTAATGTTTCAAAGAGGTGATAATATGACGATTCAAAGTAACCTCCGGGCGAAGCATCAGCTAGTTTCGCTTTTATATATATATATATATATTTTATACCACTTAGGTGGCAGACAAGCGCACGGCCCACCTGATGGGAAGTGGTTACCGTGACCTATGGACGTGTGTAACACCAGAGAAGCTACACTCGCGCTGCCGCCCCTGTATGCACAGAGTTTCTGTGCCGTCAGTGTATCCTCTACACTGGCCTTTAGTTATCCCACTAACAAAGTAGGCCTTTAGTCATCCCACTAACAGCACAAAGTCTCCAGTGAGCTCTGGCTACCCAATTCACCGCTGGGAACACAACACGAAGTTATTATAACCGCGGTATTCTGTAGGGCGAAGGTACTTCCACAATCGGGCTGCTCAATTGGGCGGAAATACCGCCGTGTCCTACCTCCTTTAAAACACATTTATTTACACATTAATAATACATATACCAATTATATACATCATTAATTTTCTCGACAAACGTTTGATGCCCTAATACCTAACTGCCCTGAAAGATTAATCTCCTATTTTTCTCTTTATTCTATGGTTGCCTGTAAGAAATTGCTGCAGAGCGATATTGCCGCCATCTGTACGTGCCACAAGCTTGTATCTCATATTGTAATGTTACTGGTGTACAATAAAGAAGCTTTATTATTATTATTACATTGCCAGCACCTTATATAGGCTTGAGAACTCACCAAGACATATTGCAATTAGTAAAAACAAGCACTTTAAATACATCACTATTATTAACTACTTATTAATAAACGAAAAACACTGAATAGTTTGCTATATTCTTAACACAACGCGTCATGTTTTAATTCTTGGGTAAATGTGTGTGTGTGTGCGAGGACATCTCGGTAAAACAGGTATTACCTGAAGACGGAAAAACATTGACATGCGCTGCTTGTCAGAGTTGCCAGCGTACGAAAATTTACCATATTTGTGTTAATTTTTACAGTTAGGTATTTATTTATTTTTAAATTAAATGCACAGTCTATTGTACAAAGGCGGACTTAATGGCGTAATGGTATTATCAGACAGTCTATCTTAGGGATCACCCTAAGATAGACTGCATCAGCAGAGATGCATTGAGGCAGAAAAATGAACTATTAACCATAAGGATTATACTCAAATTTATACACAATAATGATATATATATTATACATACACAACTATAATACATATACATGTACATGCACTACTTATATACTCATATTATACATACTTACATAATATATACTTACATATATTCAAGCATAGATACATAATCATAACATAACATAAACTCTCGCCTATATCCCCGAAGGGGTAGGCAGAGGTGCTAGCACCCACATTTCGCCAGTTTATGTTTAGATCCCAATGTAATAGGTGACGAGCCGTGCTGCCGACCCTGTAAGAACAGAGGTTTTCTGCACCGTCAGCGCAGAACATGAAATCAGTACAAGCTTTTAGTCTTCTCACAGACAGCATAAAAACTTTCCAGTGAATTGTTTGATGTTACTATTAACGCAGAATGAGTTCACTGTGTCGTTCGTTCTTTCTTATTGTATTTTACTTTTTCTAAGGTATAATAACATATCCTTTTCTTGAAATGGCTTCAAATTTACATATCAAGAGTACCTAAAACTGGTGAGTATATTTGAAAAGAATTATAAAAGTAGAAGATGTCAAAGATTTATGCTTGGATTGTAGCAGGGCCTCGATTCTGCTGTAGCAAAAAGACTGTCATACCACGACACTGCTAAAACATCCGTTTAGTTTTAGATAGAATGCTTTTGAAGTCCAAAACTAAAAATTTTCTTGTAGAGAGAAAAAAAAGTGGTATGAAAATCTTTTCATTTAATTACATACATACATACATATAATCACGCCTTTATCCCTGGAGGTGAATAACACCCATCTTTCACCGATAATGGTCGGTCCCGCGTAACAGAGGATGATTGCCGTGTGGTTTCCGGCAGAGTAGAATTTGGACCACCCCATCTCTTCCCATGCGGTGTCGTACAAGGCGACGAAGGGATAGCGCTGTTTAACATCAGGCAGATATATACAGCGCAGACTCAGCGTCAGATACATGTCTCGAGTCAAAAATAGTGCCCGGAATACGGCAATAGATTCATTTAATTAAGGACTTTAAAATTTAATGCCATTATGTTTGTGGTATGACAGTGGTTTTGGTTTATTCTCTGCCTACATTTCTACCACTGGGAAATTAAGGAAATTATTATTTTTAGTCTAGTATCACTAACTAAATTGGTGTTTACCAAGACTGAGACGTACAACAATACCGGTTCCTAATAGCTCAAGTATTTGCTCTTTTATTTAGTATTTTATTAACAATTTAATATCAAAATGAGTTCTATTTCGTTACATATTTATAATTAGATTTTAGTTATATTAATGTTTTATTGAAATGTTAGAGCGAAAAATATTGTGTGTATTGTTTATGGTTATCAATTTCGGTGAGTCAATTTTTAATATATTATATTTAAACTTGTTGACGTGGCAAACATTGTTTTGACGCCATTTAAAAATGGTGGCTGGTAGTAAATGGGTCAATAAAAATATAAAAAAATACCAAAAAAATTAGAAGAAATATTTTTTTAGGAGTTATTAATGGTATTTAGGTGGATTAGAAATGCATTGATGATACATTTACTCACATAAATGTAAAAGTTTCATCTACTACTTTAAATAAAAAATATTATTCATATTTGAAATGTGCTAATTAAGCCCTTTCAGTTGATACCAAACACGGTATATTTATTTCAAATTTATTTTTTAACACAGTACTTTATGACCGCTAGAGGGCGCCACGTTAGGTTCAGTGACACGATATATAGCCTATAACCAGTGGAGGACTAAGATGCTTCTAACGATACCTCATTTGTCCAGTTCTAATAAGTGTTTGACGAGCTATGAGGGAACAGATGAACCTACTTACGTACATGTTTTTGACGCCCACCTGATGGAAAGTGGTTACCATGACCTATTAACGTGTGTAACACCAATGGAGTCACATCCGTGCTGCCGACCCTGTTAGGACAGAGATTTTGTGCCGTCAGTGTAGAGGACAAGCCTTTGGTCATCCCATTGACAGCACAAAAACTTTCCAGTGAGCGCTGGCTACCCTACTCACCGCCGGTAACACAACACGAAGTTATTATAACCGCGGTATTCTGTACGGCGGAGGTACTTCCCCAGTCGGACTGCTCAATTGGGCGGAAATACGGCCGTGTCCTACCTCCTCAAAAATACATACTTACATAGCCTGTCAAAAGCATAAACCTCTTTTGCTTCCCCGTAGTCGGGTAAAAATAGAATTAGTTGTTGTGGTAATAGCATATAATCTTAATCCCTGTGGTGACCGAGAAAGAATACAAGTATCACCATCCCATCTCATCCGACGGGTGTCGTAAGAGGCTACTAACTGCAAGACAAGGAAAATTGAAAATAAAACACTGTACCAACCCGTCTGGCCAGCGTGGAAACAGTAGGCCAAAGCCTCCAAACATTGGGAGAGGCCTATGTTCAGCACTGGACTCCGATGGTCTATTTGATTGATTGATCTTAATCTAGTGTTAGTATTTTAGCAATGGACGTGTGCAATACCAGGAGCGTTTTTGTGCTGTCAGTGGCCAGACGATTGCTGCCCAACACTGGGGGTCCGGGGTCTGCCTGCCGCCGTCTCTACGACGGTGTGGTGCGCTCCAAGGCGCTCTATGGAGCGCCCATTTGGGAGGAGGCCCTCTGCCGTACGAATGTCGTGCTGCTGCGGCGACCACAGCGCGCCATCGCGCAGAGGGCCGCACGGGCGTATCACACCGTCTCTTATGAGGCGGCGTGTTTGATTGCGGGCAGTATCCCCTGGGATCTCGAGGCTGGCGTCCTTAAGAGGGTCTACGAGGAGGGCGCCCTGATGCGGCGTGTTGCAGGAGGTCGGCCGCTTCCGGAGGAGATCGATCGCTGGAGACAGGAGGCTCGCGATGTTCTCTTCCGGAAGTGGGCCGATAGGCTAGCTACGACAAGGAGTAGCTTGCTGCTTGTGGGGGCCGTTCGGCCCGTCCTGCGTGAGTGGGTAGAACGGGGTCATGGGGCTCCCACGTATCACCTCACCCAACTTCTCACGGGTCATGGCTGCTTCGCCAAGTACCTGTGGGAGGTGGTGGGGGTAGAAGCGGAGCCCCGGTGTCGAAACTGCACCAGCGGTGACCCCGACACGGCACACCACACCTTGGCCGTGTGTGACGCGTGGGGCGGTCAAAGAGCGGCCCTCACAAGCATCATTGGTGTGGACCTCTCGCTGTCGGCCGTAGTTTCAGCTATGGCCGGCAGCGAACATTGTTGAGCCGCCGTCGCCTCGTTCGCTAGCGAGGTGATGGCGGCCAAGAGAGAGGCACTGCGGGAGCGGGAGCGAGCTGGGCCCACTCTTCCACCCCGCAGGCCCCCGGCGAGGGGACGCCGGCGAACGCAATTCGCCCGCGTCCCCGAATGAGAGTGGCCACGGGCAGTGGGTCGGGGGACCCGATGCCCCTATGCCTATGTGGCGGAATGCGCCCCTGTGTGTTCTTGGGGTGCATTATTGAGGTGAAAAAACCCCCACCATTCCGGCCTGATTACCGGGATGGTGGGGTCTTGAGTAGCGGGCCTACCAAGGGCGCCCCTAGCCGAGTCGCGGTGAGCAGACTATCCCGCGGCTCGGATTAGGCGAAGGAGGAACACCGTGGTGGTTTAGTGGGTAGTCTGACCTTTGTCCGAGGCCAGGAGTCCCACACGAAGCGAGCCCCCTGCCCCGGCGGGGGGTGAGCGAAGTGCGTAAATGCATTCCACCACGTAAACAAAAAAAAAAAAAAAAGGCTTGTCCTGATTTTGTGTTCTGCACTGAAGGCACAGAGAATCTGTGTTCTTACAGGGTCTGTAGCACGGGTGTGACTCCCCTGGTGTTAGACAAAATCATAGGTCACGGTAACCACTTCCCACTTTCATTCTATAATAATATAATAATTCGCAATGGAATCCGTTAAACAATAGTTTCATTTAGTTTTGATTTGTTTCTGTTTATTTAGCGTCAATTTACGTATGTTGACACAGCCTCAGATGTATGACTTGAGTCAAAAATAGTGCCCGGTAGATGGCAATAGGTTCACTCCCTATTACGTGGGACTGAATTCAATGATTGGTGAAAAGTGGGTGTTAATTCACCTATCGTCAAAATAGTATATGCCGTTATATATATATAATAATTTCTTTTATACCACTTAGGTATATAGGTAGCATACGGCCCACCTGATAGAAAGTGGTTACCGTGCCTATGGACGTGTATGACGAAGGAAAGTCACACTCGTGCTGCCGACCCTGTAAGAACAGAGTTTTTATGCTGTCAGTGCAAAAGACAAAACAGAACAAGCCTTTGGTCTTCCTACTGACAGCATAAAAACTTTCCAGAGAGCGCTTGCTACCTTACTCACCGCCGGGAACACAACACGATGTTATTATGGCTGGGGTATTCTGTAGGGCGGAGGTACTTCTCCAGTCGGACTGCTAAATTAGGACGGGAATACCGTCCTTTCCTACCTCCTTGATTTACTATTTTGATGGCAACTCCTACCATTTAACTGAAAGGTTAACAAAAACTCCGAATTGAGCAGTCCGACTGGGAAAGTACCTCCACCCTACAGAATACCACGGCTATAACAACCTCGTGTTGTGTTGCCGGTGGTCAGTAGGGTAGCCAGAGATCACTGGAGAGTTTTTATGCTATCAGTGGGAAGACCAAAGGCTTGTCCTGATTTTGTTTTCTGCACTGAAGGCACAGAAAATCTCTGTTCTTACAGGGTCGGCAGCACGGATGTGACTCCACTGGTGTTAAATACGTTCATAGGTCACGGTAACCACTTTCCATCAGGTGGGCCGTATGCTTGTCTGCCACCTAAGATGTATGAAAAAAAAAAATCAATCAATCAATTAACCCATCGCAGTCCACTGCTGGACTAGGCCTCTCCCAATGTTTGAAGACTTTGGCCTACTGTTTCCACGCTGGCCAGACGGGTTGGTACAAGTTTTTATTTCGAGTTTTCCTTCTCTCGCAGTGATATCGTCTGCGTATTTTTCCGTTAGTCGCCTCTTACGACACCCTTTGAATGATGATGGGTGGGGATACTTGTATTCTTTTCCGTCACCACTCAGATATACAATTGCTTAATATACACCCTTTTATTTTTTGTTTCAGCAACAAGTATAGTGGCTGGTGGATCCTATTACTGCGGGTATTAAATTTTTATTTTTACCGAGGTTATCGAATTGCCAACATATGTACATACATTAATCCACACCTGTTGATTCCTAGAGGTACTTAAAATAATAGGTCGTTACATATGAATGTTCTAGCAAATAAATGAATTTGATTTGATTTGATTTGAAATTGCCGTATTTTTGAAGATATTGGAGGAAACCCAATTTTCAGTACTAATACCAGAATACCACGGCTATAATAACCTCGTGTTGTGTTCCCGGCGGTGAGTAGGGTAGCCAGAGCTCACTGGAGAGTTTTTGTGCTGTCAGTGGGAAGACCAAAGGCTTGTCCTGACTTTGTGTTCTGCACTGAAGGCACATAAAATCTCTGTTCTTACAGGGTCGGCAGCACACATGTGACTCCACTGGTGTTACACACGTTCATAGGTCATGGTAACCACTTTCCATCAGGTGGGCCGTGTGCTTGTCTGCCACCTAAGTTGTATAAAAAAAAATTTAGGAATTACAAATCCAAATTTTATAATTTTTTATGTGTATGAATGAGACAACATTGAACTAACAAACACTTTTATGACACTTTTGAAAAGTGACAGCTGTAAAAGAGTAATACGAATTATCAAAATGGATAGCATTTTTTTTTATACCACTTAGTTGGCAGATAAGCACACGGCCCACCTGATGGGAAGCGGTTACCGTGGCCTATGGACGTATGCAACACCAGGGGTGTCACACTCGCGCTGCCGACCATGAAGAAACCTTCTGATGCCCCTCTTGAAGAACCCATATTGTAGGCGCTTGGGAAAACCGCAGCAGGGAGGTCATTCCACAGTTTGAGTGTGCGTGGGATGAAGTTTCTTTCATACCGCACAGTGCGCACCGTCTCAGGTCGCAATGTGTGGGGAAGAATTCCCTGCCTATGGCGAGAGGTGCGATGATAGAATGTAGCTACGGGCATCATGTCAAACAATTCATCTGAGCACAAACCATTGTATAGGCGGTAGAATACACACAGTGAGGCAAAATCCCTCCTAAGGCTTAGAGGTTCCACTCTACCTGTGAGTATGGGATTGTCAGCCAGCCTCAATGCCCGTCTTTGCAACGAGTCGAAGGGGTTAAGCTGGTATGCAGGTGCTCCAGCAAAAAGGTGACAGCAGTACTCCATGTGAGGCCGGACCTGTGCTTTATAAAGAAGGAGTTGCTGCCCCGCAGTGAAGTACTGCTTCGCCCTGTTGAGCACTCCGAATTTTCTTGATGCCAACTTAACCTTGTCTTGCAAATGACTTCGGTATTGGACGTCACTGGAGATATCGACACCAAGGATCCCGATACTCGAGGAGATGGTAAGCGGTGTGCCCAGGAAATGCGGCGCTACAATGAATGGGGTTTTCTTAGCGGTGAATACACATATTTGTGTCTTGGTGGGGTTGAATTGGACTAAGTTTAGTCGTCCCCAATCGGATACTCCAGAGAGAGTAGTCTCGATTACAGACACAAGTTGTTCGCGACTCTTCTCCACCTCGGACTGAGGGATATTTGCACGGCCCGTGTAACATGTGTCCCCGGTACTGTCGTCCGCATAACAATGAATGAAGCCATCAGACAGCATGTCATTGATATGCAGCAGAAACAGCGTCGGAGACAACACGGAGCCTTGTGGGACACCAGCATTTATGTTTATGCGGTCCGAGCAGCTGCCGTCGACGACGGCTTGGATGCTTCTGTTGGACAAAAAGCTGGAGATCCATTCGCACAATCCCTCGGGGAGTCTATAATATGGCAACTTCGTAAGAAGACCTTTGTGCCAGACCCGATCGAAGGCCTTCGCTATATCGAGGCTGACCGTTAGTGTCTCACCCCGACTCTCGATGGCTTGCGCCCACCGGTTTGTGAGATACACAAGAAGGTCACCGGTAGAGCGACAGTGGCGAAAGCCGTACTGTCGCAGCTGTAGCATTTAGGAAGTACTATTTTTGAAGATCGAATTTAATTTATCAAGCGGCCAATAAATACAAAATTTAATACAGAGTTATAAACTCTTGAATAATAATGGAAATAGCTATTAAATTACAGGAATAACGAACTCATGAATCTGTAAGAAAATTTTGGTAATTTCATATGTAAGGACCTAATATTTATTAAAGCATATTGGTAACTTCTGTGGCGTGGTGGTAATACATTCGACTGCTACATAGAGGGCGCGGGCTCGATTTCCGCTCAGTGCTAATATTTGTATGTCTATTTACTTTAATCTGGGTGCTTCCGTACCTCGAAGAGCACATTGAGTCGTTGGTCCTAAGTGCCCACGGACATCTATGACAGTCGTTAAGGATGGTTGAGACCTTCCAAAGCCTGACTAGTCTACATATAGAACTTGGATATTTTATACAATAATGTTGTGGGTACAGGAATGCTGACGCCGAAAATTATTAGTCATACGATCGAGCGCACGGCGCGTCCCCGTTTCCGGGGACGAGTTGGGGACTCTGTGGTCCCCACACCCGAGAAGAGGGCCAGATCGTGAGAGATGGCCCTGGGTCGGCCGGGGTGCGAGGGATATGCCTGTCAACCTCTCCTTCGGCAATCAAAGCTACCCACAGGTGGCGTGCGTTTTAGTCGGTTCGAGTCCGACATAACCTCCTCCACCGGCTCCGGTGGGGAGGTATCGGAAGTTGCGCACGTAAAAAAAAAAAAATCCACGTTCGCTAGTCGCAACCGATCCGGGCAGTGAGTTGAACACATCAACTCTCAGTATTAGCATTAGTAACCCTGTATGACCCTTTTGTAGTTCGACTCAGTTGTGTAACCTTGTCATAACCAAATTTAATGCAGTAAATATTTAATCATCCTTCTGACTTTCTTTTACTCAACAAGTACCAGTGACCAAGCGACCCCGACAGTGTTAACGGGAATTAATGAGATTATGATATAGGTACATACCTTTGGTTTGCCTGGCACTTCGACCAGGTTACACCGGCCGTGGTCACAGGCTCACTGGCTCAGCGGTGCACGCCCGCCGTCTTCGATCTCGTGATGTAGAAGGTTCTTCATCTACCCACACATTCTCGATATTTTTTATAACCGTCTGGTGTTTGCACGACTTCGCAGAAAAGCGAGGGATGCATTTTTTTCCGATAACATTATTATTATATATCATGGAACGCGTAGGTTTAAAAGTTATTATTCGATATTTTAATTGGTTTTGGAGGTCCGATTGCAGCCGCTTCACGGAAAATAGAAAAAGAAAGAAAGAAAAATGTTTATTGCAACTTATTGCAGCCCATAACATTTGACTAGCAATACTCACACATAAAATATACAACAAAATCTAACACTAATTACAATCGTTTTATTTTTCTTTTGTGACGGCAACACTGACCACCATTTCCTTCACTATCTCAGCCATAGGGAAGTTCAGCCGCATCACAGACACCTTGGAAAGCCGGCTCCAACTGAGTTGGGAAAAAAGATCAGAAAACAATGATAGCCGTAATTACTACTACTCTCCCTGACCCCTCTTTTTTATCTAGAACACGTCAATTTGACTTCACCTCGCCTGATGGTAAGCTCAAGGCAAAATCTCAGGAAGGAGGGTCACGATTACAGACAATAAGTAATGTTATAATGGTGGCTCTCAGCTTGGTGGGCTCATCAGATGCTTTTTCACGCCCCGCTTAAAGGACCCGGGACTGTAGGACGAAGGAAATACTTGAACTGGTTAACTTAAATAGCCTGGTGTTACAAGGCTTCACGTCGATAGTGTCAATCAAACAAGCCCATCGCAGTCCACTTCTAGACATGAGCCTCTGTCAATATTGGAACGCTTTGGCCTACTGTCTCCACGCTGGCCAGACGGGTTGGTACAGGGTTTTATTTCGAGTTGTCCTTCTCTCGTAGTGATATCGTCTGCGTATTTTTCCGTTAGTCGCCTCTTACGACACCCTTCGGATGAGATGGGGTGGTGATACTTGTATTCTTTCTCTGTTACGATGTGGACATCGGTAGTGTAATCGCTAAGATTAGAACCCAGGACCTCACGAATATATACCTGACCTCCGTAATCACAAAGCTTCTGATGCGATACTTTAAATTTCTGTTTCTTTTCTCAGAAACGGCTATTCTAATCGGAGAGAGTTCAAATGTCTGCAAGGACCAGATTGTGTGGAGAAAGATAATGTTTGTGATTTGAAGAAGGATTGTGACGACGGAAGCGATGAAGAATCATGTACCAGCGGAGAGTAAGAGAACTGCTGATATACATATATGACATACATATTCATACATACATAAATACATAGATACATAATCACTCCTTTATTCCCGAAGGATTGCGCAAAGGTGAATCAGCATCCAAATTTCACCAATCATTTAATTCGGTGCCATGTAATTTGGGGTGAGCCTATTATCGCCTCCCGGGCACTATTGTTAACTCAAATCATGCATTTAAGGCTGAGTCAACACATATATTCACACAAACAAATATAATGCATACAAACATACATATTCATTTCCCGGCAGAGTAGAATTTGTACCACCCCATCTCTTCCCATGCGGTGTCGTACAAGGCGACTAAGGGATAGGGCTGTTTAACATCAGACAGATATATAGCCCAGACTCAGCCTCAGATGCATGGCTAGAGTCAATAATGGTGTTCGGAAGACGGCAATAATCTTACCTCCTATTACGTGGCACCGAATTCAATACACACGTCAATTAGACCTTGCCTCATCTGGTGGTAAGCTGAAGGCAAAGTTTCAGAAGAGAGGGTCACCATTACTTACACATACCATGTGACAATGGTGACACTCAGCTTGACGGCCTCATCATATGCTTTGCATTACCTGGGACTGTAGGAGCTGGTAATGAATTCCAGGCCTTAATGATGCGACAAAGGAAAGAGTCTCCGAACCGCTTGGTTCTTGATCGTATATTCTGCACAGTATGCGAGTGACATCTAAGCCCTGCACGTGTTGTCATGTGTAGGAAAGAAGAGGGTGGAACTAATTGGAAGAGCTCATCAGAACATCTTAATTAATTTTTAGTTAAAACAATTATCAATATGGTACAACAAACAATGCTTAGTCCATGTACTAATCAAATAACCCGCCCCTGATCGCTCCCGGTGCAAAAGTGCCAGTAACACTTGCTGCGTTGCCACGTTGGATGGCGATGGACAGCCTTTGGACCAGGAACGACCCGGAACGAGTGTCACCGGTTGCCTCGATGAGCCTCTGTCCGATTTCTTTAATTAGGCTTTTAGCTTTTTTTTTTATTAGTATTAGTATCCTTTAGTTATTACCTGTTAATCTGTTTGTTTCCTTTAAAATAGCTTTTGTACTCTCTTCATTTCAGGCCGTCTAAACCTACCTGCGTTTTGCCCCCCTACCCAGCTCATGGGACCTATGAACTGTTGACTGACCCAAAGACCAATGCAGGACCTGGTCAAGAACTGCAGTCTGTTCTACTGAAAGTGAGATGTGCCCAGGGCTATGGGATGCTGGGTTTGGATTATGACATATACTCCAATAGCACCCTAAGCGTGCTTTGTATTGATGGGGTGTGGTCACACACTTTACATAACTGTGTCCGTAAGTTGAACTATTAAATTAACTACATACATATATACATACGTATATCAATCAATCAATTAGGCCACTCAGTCCACTGCTGGACATAGGCCTCTCCCAATGTGCGCCATGTTCTCCGATCCTTCGCCTTCTGCATCCAGTCTGTCCCAGCCACCTTTTTCAGGTCGTCCGTCCATCTGGCTAGGGAGCGTCCTACCTTTCGTTTACCTTCTCGCGATCTCCACTGTAGGACTCGTTTGCTCCAACGGCCATCGGTTCTTCGACAAACGTGGCCAGCCCACTGCCACTTCAACTTGCTTACTCTGTGACCATACATACATACATACATATAATCACGCCTTTATTCCCGGAGGATTAGACACAGGCGATTTAACACCCACAATTCACTAATCATTGAATTCGGTCCCAATAGGGGTTTTTTTTATAAAGGACACGCCAAATTGACTTCACCTCGCCTGATGGTAAGCTAAAGGCAAGGTCTCAGGAAAGAGGGTCACCATTACAGACACTAAGTGTTACAATGGTGGCACTCAGCTTGGCGGCCTCACCAGATTCACGCCCCGCTTAAAGGCTCTGGGACTGTAGGAAGAAGGAAACACGTGTGCTGGTAATGAATTGCAGGTCTTGGTGGTGCGGCAAAGAAAAGAGTCTCCGAACCGCTTGGTTCTTGCTCGTATATTCTACACAGTGTGACGGTGATATCTAAGGCCTGCACGTGTTGTCTTATGTAGGAAAAGAGATGGTGGCTAATGCCATGTTAGAAGAGCTCATCAGAACACTACTAGCCTATTCCCGTTTTCCGGGCACTATTGTTGACACAAGCCATGCATTGAGGCTGAGTCTGTGCTATATATTTCTGTCTGATGTTAAACAGCCCTATCCCTTAGTCGCCTTGTACGACACCGCGTGGGTAGAGATGGGGTGGTCTAAATTCTACTTTACCGGGAACCAGGCGGCATTGGATGTGGTTGAACTTCGATATTTTCCGTGAAGCGACTGCCATCTGACCTACACAACCAATTGGCGATATCAAAGCTCTGTAGTTAGACTATTTAGATTTTTGAGCAACCGATGGCTTAACGTCGCACAGAAAAATCCAGTCCGAGGAGGTAGGACACAACGGTATTTCCGTCTAATTGAGCAGTCCGACCGGGGAAGTACCTCCGCCCTACAAAATACCGCGGCCATAATAACCTCGTGTTGTGTTCCCAGCGGTGAGTAGGGCAGCCAGAGCTCACTGGGAAGTGGGAAGACCAAAAGTTTGTCCTGCTTTGTCTTTTACACTGACGGCATAGAAAGACGGCAGCGCGAGTGTGACTCTCTTGGTGATGCACATGTCTATAGGCCACGGTAACCACTTTTCATGAGGTGGGCCATGTGCTGGTCTGCCAACCATGTGGTATAAGAAAAAAAGATCAATGCAAAAAGATATCTTCATACATACAAATATTGACAATGAGTGGGATATGAACCTGCGCCTCCTGCGTAGCAATCGTGTTCATTGCCACCACGCCACAGAGGGTTTTTTCCGATAAAACAGAAAACATAACATAACATAAACTCACGCCTATATCCCCGAAGGGGTAGGCAGAGGTGCTAGCACCCACATTTCGCCAGTTTATATTTAGGTGTAGGCCTTAGATGTCACCCTCACACTGTGCAGAATATACGAGCAAGAACCAAGCGTTTCGGAGACTCTTTTCTTTGCCGCACTACCAAGACTTGGAATTCATTACCAGCACACGTGTTTCCTTCTTCCTACAGTCCCGGGGCCTTTAAGCGGGGCGTGAAAAAGCATCTGATGAGGCCGCCAAGCTGAGTGCCACCATTGTAGCACCTAGTGTCTGTAATGGTGACCCTCTTTCCTGAGATTTTGCCTTTAGCTTACCATCAGGTGAGGTCAAGTTGGCGTGTCCTATAAAAAAATAAAATAAAAAAAAATTAAAAAAAGGTCCCAATGTAATAGGTGGCGAGCCTATTGCCATTAACCGGTCACTTATAAAACTTTGATAAATACACACGTAGCTTCGAAAAGCATCGAAAAGTCATTGGTGTGTGCCATGGTAAAACCTGGGATCGAACCCGAGACCTCGTCTCAGCACCCATACCACTAGGCTACCGCGGTTTTGCCGATAAATATTTCAAGAAATATTCGCACAAAAGGAAGGCATATGAATACCAACATTATGTTATGATTTTTGAACACTCGTAATAGGGGGTGAGCCTATCGCCGTCTACCGGGAACTTTGTCATAGTCTATATATATACTACCAGATGGAGAACAGGCCTAACCCTTATTCGCCTTTTTCGACACCACGGGAAAGTTACGGGTTACTCTTTTTTACTCCACCAACACGACATACAATGACCAATTTTATCTTATCAGGTTTCTGTAAGCTGAATCCAGATCCCAGCGTTCGTTATATGTGTTTAGGGTCTGTTTGCAAGGACTATGTAGCCCCTGGGATCTCGGTGAACCCCATCTGCCAGGACTATTACAGCTCTTCCGAAAGTCTTTTGTACATGAAGTGTATATCAGGCACTTGGAACTACATCGCGCGGTGCAAAGCAGGTTTGATGTTAATTTACACTATTTAGGTAGCAAACAGGTAAATACCTGGCCTATGGACTTATGTAACACCACCACGGCCAAAGACCGTCCCTTACGAGACGGCCCTCTTCGGGTGTAGGTACCACGGAGTCCCCATCTCGTCCCCGGGTATGGGGGGGCGCGCATCACGCACCTATCACGACTCTCTTGATCTGGCCCACTCCTCGAAATAGAAGAATACTAGTAGCATTAGTGTCTGTCCCGCGATTCGCTCATTGGTCTAACTAACTAACAGCATTCATGCTGCTGCTGCAGCTGCTGCTCTCCCGACCAAGTTCGGCCACAGCAACTGAGAGCTTTATACATAAATATTACATAACATAAACTCACGCCTACATCCCCGAAGACAGAGGAGCTGGCACTCACATTTCGCCAGTTTATGTTTAGGTCCCAATGTAATAGGTAGCGAGCCTATTGCCATTAACTGGACACTTATAAGCCAGCGATAAATACACACTTAACTTCGAAAAACATAGAAAAGTAATTGGTGTGTATCATGGTAAAACCTGGGATAGTACCCGAGACCTCGTCTCAGCAGTCCATAACCCGTACCACTAGGCTACCGCGGTTATATATAAATATTAATAAATAAATATTCTACTACATTTTTACTCAACGCCACCTAGACCCATGGTAAGCGTAGCTTAACTAGATTGTGTTATGGGATCTAGAATGCGGATAAACATACTTCGACACTTTTTTTTGTAAACACATACCTACATATTATACATAGAAACACCCAAACCAATCTATCATTATGCCACAGAGGCCGTTGTCGTCGACCATATTCACCTAACTACCTATAATATAACTTTATTTACTTAAATTTTAGATTGTGGCCGGTTGACGCCAAAAGGCGTTCAACTCATCATTGACGGCAAACAAGCAAAACGCGGGGAACTCCCTTGGCACGTGGGTATTTACCGAAAGCCAACCAAGTTCGAACAGATCTGCGGTGGATCCCTCGTCTCTAACAAAGTTGTGATATCTGGTAATCCTTTATTTGATTCATCATAATCCTTGCGTCTTTTTATACCACTTAGGTGGCAGACTAGCACACGACCGACCTGATGGAAAGTGTTACCGTGACCTATGAACGTGTGCAACACCAGAGGAGTCTCACCCGTGCTGCCGACCCTGTAAGAACGGAGAGTTTCTGTGCAGTCAGTGCAGAACACAAAATCAGGACAAGCCTTTGGTCTTCCCACTGACAGCACAAAAACTGTCCTGTAAGCTCTGGCTACCCTACTCACCGTCGGGAACTCAACACGAGGTTAATAAAGTCGTGATACCTAAGATTCTTACCATGCATAATTTAATATCGCACGATATAAGTATATTAAGAACCCAAAAAGATAAAAAATTGTACATAGATTATGAAATAAATTTGATTGATTAGATACTATGTAAGCGATCTCCCACCCAAGTGTGTATTTGTACATTTATATACGGCATACGACATATATTTTTGACTCGAGAGAAACGAGGCCTTGGTACACGCGGATTGGTTTGATGTAATTTATACATACATACATATAATTACGCCTTTATCCCCGGAGGGTTAGGCAAAGGTGAATTAACACCCACATTTCACCAATAATTGTATTCGTTGCCACGTAATAGGTGGTGAGCCTATTGCCGTATATCGGACACTATAGTTGACTCGAGCCCCGCATCTGAGGCTGAGTCTGGGCTATATGTATCTGTCTGATGTTAAACAGCCCTATCCCTTAGTCACCTTGTACGACGCCGAATGGGAAGAGATGGGGTGGCCCAAATTCTACTCTGTCGTGAACCACGCGGCTTTTTTTTTGTTTGTTTGTTTGTGTTGTTCCTTCTGCAAGCAAGTAATGCTCGTAAAGGAGGAGGCGGGGCGGGAGCGGATCGCAAGACAAGCTGCCCGCGTACGAAGGCAACTCGGGCGTCAGAGGTCGATGAACGACCTCCGTCCCCCATGAGCGCCGGCCTGGGGGTGACAGGTGGAGCCGCCTGTCACCCTGGCAGAAGCAGGCCGCGGCGGTGGCGCGCGTGGCGCGCCTCCCCGTTTCCGGGGACAAGTTGGGGACTCTGTAGTCCCCACACCCGAGAAGAGGGCCAGATCGTGAGAGATGGCCCTGGGTCGGCCGGGGTGCGAGGGATATGCCTGTCAACCTCACCTTCGGCAACCAAAGCGACCCACAGGCGGCGTGCGTTTTAGTCGGTTCGAGTCCGACATAACCTCCTCCACCGGCTCCGGTGGGGAGGTATCCGTGGGGATTTTGCGCACGTAAAAAAAAAAAAAAACTAGATAAACTATGGTTGCCGTGGATCTAGATAGCGTTTGTGTAGAATGTTGTAGAATATTTATTATTATTTATTATGATTAGTGGGAATGAGCTCCTTCACCGCAGTAGCACCACGTGATTTCCTTAAAAGACACCCAAAAGCGCGTGGTCAGATTCCTAAATGAAAATCAACCGCTTTTTATTGAGAACTGCTCAAATATGTACTTATTTGGATGCGTACTGCGCATATAGAGTAAATTTCGTGAGTTATGTGACTAGGGTCACAATAAATGCCGGTAAGGGGCAGTTCAAGTATTCTCTGTCTACACACCAAACCCGCCAGGTTGGGCCGAAGATTCTATTTTGGGACAAACTTCTCGGTGGCCCAACTTTATGTAGCCGCCGGCTTCGGTGTGTAGGCTGCTTAAGTAGATTTGTTACAATTATTTAAACCTCCCTCCCCCTTGTCAGCAAAAGTAAGCATAACTTTTATCCTCCCCTCCCCCCTATATGCATATTTCTTTACATGTTTGTTTATTTTAGGGAAATGTATAGCATATTTGGGCCACCTCATCTCTTCCCATGCGGTGTCGTATAAGGCGACTAAGGGATAGGGCTGTTTAACATTAGACAGATATATACAGCCCAGACTCAGTCTTAGATGCATAGCTCGAGTCAACAGTAGTGCCTGGAATACGGCAATAGGTTCACCCGCTAATACGTGGGACCGAATTCGATGATTGGTGAAATGTGGGTGTTATTTTACCTCTGTTTACCCTCCGATGTTCGAGGCGTTATTATTTGTATGTATGGGTAATGCATGCTATATTATATGTGAAAAAGTAAATATCCACTGCTTACCATTATCTAAGCCCCTCCACCCCGATATCATCAAAAATAAACAATGCAAAGACCCCCCTCATACTTGTACGACCTCTAACTATACGTTGCTTCCAGCTGCCCATTGCTTCTGGTCGGATGTCAGGAAGTTACTACCTTCAGCCAACTTCGCGGTGGCAGCCGGCAAACTGTATCTCTCGTGGTATGATGAGAGAGACGCTGATGCGCAGAGGTCTGATGTAAGTAATTAATCTATGCTCTATAAAATTAAAACCTGACAACTGAAAATTCACGCTTTAAAAAGTATTAAACAAGAATATAACAAGAACAGCCGTGATCGTATGCCACTTTTTCCTAGAATGTATTATTTTGTCAGACTGAGTGGCACTAGGCTGGGGACTTCCGCCTTACAAAATACCGCGGCCATAATAACTTCGTACAACACGTTTATGTTTAGGTCCCAATGTAATAGGTGGCGAGCCTGTTGCTATTAACCGAGTACTTATAAACCTGCGATAAATACACACATAACTTCGAAAAGCATCGAAAAGTCATTAGTGTGTGCCATGGTTAAACCTAGGTTCGAACCCGAGACCTTGTCTCAGTAGTCCATTATCCATACCACTAGGCTACCACGGTTATGTCAAAAATATATGCGGTATATAAATATACAAATACACACTCGGATGGGAGATCGCTTAATATCTAATCAATCAAATCATATCAAATTTATTTCATAATCTTTGTACTACACATCTTTGTACAATCTTTGCACAAAAACTCTACAGAGATCATTGTAGAGTTTTTATGCTATCAGTGAGAAGACCAAAAGCTTGTCCTGTTTTGTCTTTTACACTGACGGCACAGAGACTCTGCGCTTACAGGGTTGGCAGCGCGAGTGCGACTCCCATGGTGTTGTACACGTCCATAGGCCACGGTAACCACTTTCTATCAGTTGAGCCGTGTGCTTGTCTGTCAAAAAAAGTTCTAAACAATTTTTTTTTATATTGTTTTGAGTCAAGTAACGGCTATAATTTATACATATTTGTAATGTGATAATTAATCCCTTTAAGCTGATAACAAACACGGTATATTTATTTCAATTTTACTTTTTAACGTAGTGCTTTATGACAAATAGAGGGCGCTACATTAGATTCAGTGATACGTCATATAGCCTATAACTAGCGGACACCCGAGACGCTTCTAATGGTACTTCAAACAACAATAAACAACTAGCCTATTGCACTCCTGCTGGACATAGGCCTCTCCCAATGTTGGGAGGCTTTGGCCTACTGTTTCCACACTGGCCAGGCGGGTTGGTACAGGGTTTTCTTTCAAGTTTTCCTTCTCTCGCAGTGATATCGTCTGCGTATTTTTCCGTTAGTCGCCTCTTACGACACCCTTCGGATGAGATGGGGGTGATACTTGTACTCTTTCTCCGTTAGCACACGGATAATCTTATCTAAAAAACAAGCTAAATTGTATTATTGTCTGAACTAAGGGTGGGTACTAAATATCAGAACAATCAACCAACAGGAGAGGAAGGGGGGGGGAGGGTTAATCATTGAGATCATTTTGAGTATTTTGCTATTCAAGATCTATCTAGTGCTGACTGTACTTTTCTTTTATCTAACATGCCAATTTGAGTTCACCTCGCCTGATGGTAAGCTAAAGGTAAGGTCTCAGGAAAGAGAGTCACCATTAACACTAAGGAATGTGGCCGCGTGGTTCTCGGCAGAGTAGAATTTGGGCACCCCATCTCTTCCCATGAGCATACAAAGCGTCTAAGGGATAGGGCTGTTTAATAACAGACAGATATATACAGCCCAGTCTCAGCCTAAGATGCATTGCTTGAGTCAACAATAGTGACCGGAATACGGCAATAGGCTCACCCCCTATTACGTGGGACCGAATACAATGAATGGTGAATTGTGGGTGTTAATTCACCTCTGTCTAACCCTCCGGGGATAAGGCGTGAATATATATGTATGTATGTAATGTTACATTACAATGGTGACACTCAGCTTGGCGGCCTCATCAGATGCTTTTTCACGCCCCGCTTAATGGACCTGGTATCGGAATTCGAATATCAATCTCTGTTCGCTAGAGTGCATGTCTCATCTTGGATCTTGAATTTTTTCAATCTGTATCCACTTTTCCTGTTTACAGGTAGAAGAAATCAGAGTTCCAACTCTATTCGAAGGCGGAGCCGCAAACTTCCAGGAAGATATAGCCGCCTTGATTCTGGTTACTCCATTTGTCTTCAAGAGGGATGTTCGGCCAGTGTGCCTTAACTTTGATATTATCTTCGACACGCTGCAGCTTCAACATGGTAATTTGGGAAAGGTATGCTATTGATGTGATCTTCTCTACTTAAATATACATACATATAACATAAACGGGTAACATAAAGATGTTAGCACCCACATTTCGCCAGTTTATGTTTATGTCCCAATGTAGTAGGTGGCGAGCCTATTGCCATTAACCGGGCACTAAAGTAGTAACTGCAATAAATACACACATAACTTCGAAAAGCATCGAAAAGTCATTGGTGTGCGCCATGGTAAAACCTGAGATCGAAGCCGAGACCTCGTCTCAGCAGTCCATTACCCATACCACTAGGCTACAGCAACTACCAGGGAGTCACACCCGTGCTGCCTAGTGCCTAGTGGTAGGTATACAAATTATTATAAAACTCCAATTTTATATTTGCTATCACAAAGCTCTTTTTTTTTTTATACTACTTAGTTGGCAGACAAGCACACGGCCTACCTGATGGAAAGTGGTTCCCGTGGCCTATGGACATATGCAACACCAGGGGTGTCACACTCGCGCTGCCAACCATGAAGAAACCTTCTGATGCCCCTCTTGAAGAATCCCATATTGTCTATTGATGTGCTCTTCTCTACTTAAATATACAAATCTTTTTTCAAATTTTATATTTGCTGTCACAAAGCTCAAATAATTGCAAGCAATATCATCTTAACAATCATTTCTCCATAATAATATAAGAGTAAGTAATAATAATATAAGCTGGGTGGTTCCCGGCAGAGTAGAATTTGGACCACCCTATCTCTTCCCATGTGGTGTCGTACAAGGCGTCTAAGGGATAGGGCTGTTTAACATCAGACAGATATATACAGCCCAGACTCCACCTCAGATGCATGACTCGAGTCAACAATAGTGCCCGGAAGACGGCAATGGCTCATCCCCTATTACGTAGGACCGAATACAATGATTGTGTAATACCTATGGGTGTTAATTCACTTCTGTCTAACCCTCAGAGGATGTTTTTTTATACCACTTAGGTGGCAAACAAGCGCACGGCCCACCTGATGGAAAGTGGTTACCGTGGCCTATGGAAGTGTGTAACACCCGAGAAGCCACACTCGCGCAGCCGACCCTGTAAGCACAGAGTTTCTGTGCGCTCAGTGTAGAGAACAAAGCAGGATAAGCCTTTAATCATCCCACTGACAGCACAAATTCTCCACTGAGTTCTGGCTATCCTACTCACCGCCGGGAACACAACACGAGGTTATTATAGCCGTGGTATTCTGTAGGGTGGAGGTACTTCCCCAGTCGGAATGCTCAATTCGGTCGGGTTCTACCTACCTGAATGTACGTACTAGGGCGGTGGAGATCATAGATAATATCAATTCTATCCACGCGTGCTAAGGTCTGGTTTATCTCACGGCTTGACGTCATCATATGTGCCAGTATACAGTATACTAATCAAATGTATCTGATTCCTTATAGGTAGCTGGGTGGGGACTGACTTCGGCAAATGGACAAGCCTCCGCAGTCCTGACTACTATAGAAATGCCATTCATCAGTGAAGGAACTTGTGTGAATTCTCTTCCACCGTCTTTCAGGCCGTACATTACTGGAGACAAATTTTGCGCAGGCTATACCAATGGTAAGTACTAAAGATTTGAGTCAACGCCAGAAAATAAGTCCCGCCATACTCATTTATAAGGAGGTAGGACACGGCGGTATTTCCACCCAATTGAGCAGTCCGACTGTGGAAGTAAAGTCCTACAGAATACCGCGGCTATAATAACTTCGTGTTGTGTTCCCGGCGGTGAGTAGGGTGGCCAGAGCTCAGTGGAGAATTTGTGCTGTCAGTGGGAAGACTAAAGGCTTGTCCTGCTTTGTCTTCTACACTAACGGCACAGAAACTCTGTACTTACAGGGTTGGCAGCGCGACTGTGACTCCTCTGGTGTTACAAACGTCCATAGGCCACGGTAACCACTTTCCTGCCACCTAAGTGGTATAAAAAAATCTCAGCCAGACTGTGTGTTGGTTGGTTCAGGCCATGACAGTACAGTTTAGAGTGTTGCCAGCATATTTTTTTATGATGTCCTGGTGGGAATTATAGTTCCTGGCATAGGTATACATTGATCCCAATCTCATCACAGTCGTCACAACATGTACACTATTATCAGATCAGTACGCTTTTTTTGGAGGATTGCATGAGATGCTACTGCATTGGAGCTAAAACCCATTGATCACATTATAAAGAGTATTGCTGGGAGGTTTCACAACACGCTCTAAGACTGTCTCTTGATTAACTTTGGCTGAAGTTTTCTCCCTTTTATTTTCTTAAGTTCATTCCACAGCTTAAAAGTGCGCGTGATGAAGTTTCTTTCATACCGCACAGTGCGCACTGTATCCGATCGCAATGTGTGAGGATGACTTCCCCAGGGCGCGCCGTAGTAGCGGCGGTAAGACCCATCATGGGGGAGAGGCTAGAGAGGCCACATGGCAGCCTCTCGTACCGTCTGACGCAGATTATCACCGAGCACGGGTGCTTCGGGAAGTATCTGCGTCGGATGGAGAAAGAGCCAACGCCTATCTGTTTTGCAGGTACCGCAGTCTGCAAGGGAGACAGTGGCGGTGGTATCGTCTTCTCTGAAAGACAGCACGGCGTGGACAGGTATTACCTTCGAGGTATTGTGTCTACAGCCCCCATCGTCGATGACCAGCTGTGCAACGATAAAACTTACACCACCTTCACCAGGGTTAGGAGACACGAGGATTTAATTAAAAAGTAAGTTTTTATTGAGTTAGGTCTGAAAAAGTGAACGTCCACGACGGGACTTGATCCCGCACTAGGTATCTTAGAGGGGAATCTACACGGACACATCTTGGTTCATCTATATAATTTTTTTATACCACTTAGTTGGCAGACTAGCAAACGGCCCACCTGATGGAAAGTTGTTATCGTGGCCTATTGACATGTGCAACACTAGGGGGTCACACTCGCGCCGCCTAACCTGTAAGAACCTCCTTCTTGAAGAACCCCATATTGTAGTCGCTTGGGATGATTACGGCTTAACCACGTTCATTCCACAGCTTAAGGTATCATGGTGGCTTCACCTGGAAGTACCGAAACCTCCGACCGAGCCTGACCTTGAGCCTTCTGTCGGTGACAGAAGTATACATTTGGTAGGGTTGATGATAGTAATAGTCGCCTAGTATACAAGTATCATCACCTCATCTCATCCGAAGGGTGTCGTAAGAGGCGACTAACGGAAAAATACGCAGACGATATCACTGCGAGAGAAGGAAACCTTGAAATAAAACCTGTACCAACCCGTCTGGCCAGGGTTGAAAACATTAAACAAAAACCTCCCCAACATTGGGAAAGGAATCAATTCCCGTCTTGTATGTTGAATTCTTTCGATCTGAATTAGAAAGAAAGAAAATATTTTATTTGCGGCCACACACAATGCATGATGGTTACATTATTAAAAGTATTTTATTAATTAATTTGCCCTACATTGTGCGAGCCCCAAACAGCATGCCTGTCACCCTGGCAGAAGCAGGCCGCGGCGGTGGCGCGACTGGCGCGCCTCCCCGTTTCCGGGGACGAGTTGGGGACTCTGTACTCCCCACACCCAAGAAGAGGGCCAGATCGTTAGAGATGGCCCTGGGTCGGCCGGAGTGCGAGGGATATGCCTGTCAACCTCACCTTCGGCAACCAAAACGACCCACAGGCGGCGTGCGTTTTAGTCGGTTCGAGTCCGACATAACCTCCTCCACCAGCTCCGGTGGGGAGGTGTCCGTGGGGATTTTGTGCACGTAAAAAAAAAAAAAAGCTCCAAACAGCATAAGATGCTGTGTACACCGCAACGCAAGTATACGCAGCGCTGGTTTTCAGATGGGGCCGCTAGTTGGCCCTGATCTAGTTAATTACAGTAGTGTAATAATATAACATAAACTCACGCCTGTATCCCCGAAAGGGTAGGCAGAGGTACTAGCACCCACATTTCGCCAGTTTATGTTTACGTCCCAATGTAATAGGTGGCGAGCCTATTGCCATTAACCGGGCACTTATAAACCTGCGATAAATACATACATAACTTCGAAAAGCATCGAAACGGCATTGGTGTGTGCCATGGTAAAACCTGGGATCGAACCCGAGACCTGAGTGTAATAATATTTAGCAGAATAATAGCGTTTTAAGGATAAGGAGTCGGCCTTACGATCGAAAGGTACCGGTTTCGAATCCTGTCCTTTATACTACCGTCGTGATCAATCAATCAATCAATCAATCAATCAATAAACTTATCGCAGTCCACTGCTGGACTTAGGCCTCTCTCAGTGAGGGAGGCTTTGGCCTACTGTCTCCACGCTGGCCAGACGGGTTGGTACAGGGTTTTATTTCGAGTTTTCCTTCCTCGCAGTGATATCGTCTGCGTATTTTACCGTTAGTCGCCTCTTTTTTATACCACATAGGTGGCAGATAAGCACACGACCCACCTGATGGGAAGTGGTTACCGTGGCGTATAGACGTATGCAATACCCAGAGTGTTACACTTGAGTTGCCGACCATGAAGAAACCTTCTGATGCCCTCTTAAAGAACCTCATATTGTAGGTGCTTGGGAAAACCGCAGCGGGAGGTCATTCTACAGCTTGTGCGTGGTGGGACCTTTTACGACACCCTTCGATTGAAACGGGGTAGTAAGTTTTGTATTCTTACTCCGTCACCACACAAACGTGACGTGAACCCACTCCTAGCAGGAGGGGTTAGAGGGAATATTAGTTTATTGATTGCTAATATTCTTTTAATAAGAATAATAATATTTTCTCATTCAAGTGCACTAGTGGACGCGGTTGCAGCCCAGAGTTGTTCCTTGGGAATGGTCCAGTGTGACGACGGCACTTGTCAAGACCAGCAGGCTGATTGCGGCGAAGTAAGGGTCTCCTACATACATATAATCATGCCTTTATCCCCGTAGGATTAGGCATAGGTGAATTAATGCCCACTTTTCACCAATATAATAATTGTATTCGGTCCCACGTAATAGGGCGTGGGGCTGTTGTCGTATTCTGGGCACTATTGATGAATCGAGCCATGTATCTAAGACTGAGTCTGGTCTGTATAGATAGATAGATAGATAGATAAATTCTTTATTGTACACCAACAGATTTACATTAGGACAAGTAGGTAGCATCTATACAGTTCAATGTACAATGGTATATATCTGTCTGATGTTAAACAGTCCTATCCATTAGTCTTGTACGACACCGCATGGGAAGAGATGGGATGGTCCAAATTCAACGATGCCGGGAACCACTTCCTACTAATATAATAAACTAGCCGATTCGCCTGGCTAACTAGGTGACTAACTGTAGTTGTGGCATGCTATAATGGCCGTTTTGACCCGAATTGTTTTGCTCGTTCTCTCTTATTGGTGTGTGAAATGTATTTTCTTCTTTGCACGTCTCGTCATATTTCTCTTTAGATGTCTAACAGTTCGTTGTTCAATATTATCATAACATAACATAAACTCACGCCTACATCCCCGAAGGCAGAGGTGCTAGCACCCATTTTTCGCCAGCTTATGTTTAGGTCCCAATGTAATAGGTGGCAAGCCTATTGCCATTAACCAGGCACTTATAAACCTGCGATAAATACACACATAACTTCGAAAAACATCGAATTAAGCGTACCAAAAAAGAGAAAACGAACAAAACCAGTCGTGTTAAAACGGCCATCATAGCGTGCCACAACTATAGTGGTTCAATTACGGTTTTTAGCCTTTGAAATGAGTTTCTAAACAGAAAAATATTAACAAACTGAATTTTCGAACGGACTCGGGACTCTTCGCGATTAAAAGATTAAAAAAAACTTTGTAGTATGTAAAACAATTTAAATCATTGTATAATTATTAATTCACACCATGATAGTTTAAAAATAATATTAAAAATACACTTCAAGATTGTTTACGTTTAGTTCAATCAATCAATCAATCAATTGACCGACTTAAAATCAAAGTTACTACCTAGTTGTGTTGCTTGAAAATTTTGGTTTCATGTTTGTATTTTATTTGTAGTCGCCATTACAATTTGTTTTTGCTACTGGCGCTAGCACTGTTCTGATATTTTTGTGAATGTTATGTACACCGTAATTGTTATATGTATCAGAGACTTTACCAATAATTGATATTTGAGTGAATTGTGTAATACATGTAATGTGGTTGTACTTATTTAATAAATAAATTAGCCCACTGCACTCCACTGCTGGACATAGGCCTCTCCCAATGTGCGCCATTTTCTCCAATCCTCCGCCTTCCGCATCCAGTCTAGTTTAGTTAAGTACGTTTAAAAACCGCATAAAGTATAATAGCAAAATTGTTGTTTTTTACAGAGCCGGTAATACCTTCAGCTCATGGTTCCTTCAGCATATTTCGACCGTGCTGCAGCCTGACTTGTTACCTGAGTCTCGAAAACTGGACACAATCTGTACACAGAGTAACATACCAAAGGATATATTTCTGATAAGTGGAATTGCTGGTCTTATATCTCAGCACCACCAGATTTTCGTTGGAGGGGAAAAGTATTATGTATGTAGATTATTGTGCAAGGCAGGAAGAGGAGGGGGGGGGGGGGGTGCCAATCTACATGATTTCATGCATGGAGCTTTACAGAGGGTAACAGAACATGCAACCGGAAACAATAAATAAATAAATATTCCACAACATTCTACACAACGCTATCAAAACCCATAGACTTCGCCTCGCTAGTAAGCATAGCTTTGGGGACTCTGTAGTCCCCACACCCGAGAAGAGGGCCAGATCGTGAGAGATGGCCCTGGGTCGGCCGGGTTGCGAGGGATATGCCTGTCAACCTCACCTTCGGCAACCAAAACGACCCACAGGCGGCGTGCGTTTTAGTCGGTTCGAGTCCGACATAACCTCCTCCACCGGCTCCGGTGGGGAGGTATCCGTGGGGATTTTGCGCACGTAAAAAAAAAAATAAGCATAGCTTGACAGGCTTGTGTTTTAGAATCTAGAATGCGGATACACACATAATAAATAATAAATATTCTACAACATTCTACACAACGCTATCAAGACCCATGGTGACCATAGTTTAACTAGCTTTTGTTTTGTTGTGCTTTTGTTTTTGTTATATATACTTTTTCTTATGTCAATACATACATATCATACAAAGACATACCCAGACCAATGCGAATATACATATTCATGCATACAAATATTTGCACTGAGCGGGAATCGAACCCACGCCTCCTGCGTAGCAGTCGAACCGCTACGCCACTGAGGCCGCCAAAGGAATATTAATATGAGTAATATATGTGGTATTATCATCATTCAAGAGCCCATTTCAGGCATTTTCAAACAGAGACCAGAGGTCAGAGGTCAGAAGTCAGAGGTCAGAGGTCAGAGACCAGAGGCCAAAGGCCAGAGGCCAAAGGCCAGAGGCCAAAGGCCAGAGGCCGTCAAACAAGATACAACATTGAGATGGTGATGATGATGATTAATAGATATAAATAAAAACTTTTTGCAAGAAAATCTTTTATTTCTAGAACAATTTGTTTGTTTATCCACTGATACCCACTTACCTACAGCTGCTAGATACAGCGTACCGTCAAATAGGTAGATTTGAATTTGATAATTTTGTTTATTGTTATAATTCATTTATAACGTATCAAATTTTAACAAGTAATGTCTATGATAAAAGCCGTTTAAGTGCGAGACGGACTCGCGTACTTAGGGTTCCGTAACTTAAGCTACGAAAACCGTAATATAATTTGAACGCGGTAACTTATTATAGGAGGTAGGACACGACGGTATTGAGCAGTCCGACTGGGGAAGTACCTCCACCCTACAAAATACCACGGCTATAATAACCTCGTGTTATGTTCCCGGCGGTGAGTAGGGTAGCCAGAGCTCACTGGAGAGTTTTTATGCTGTCAGTGGGAAGACCAATACTTTTCATGATTTTGTGTTCTGCACTGACGGCACAGAAAATCTCTGTTCTTACAGGGTCGGCAGCACTGACTCCCCTGGTGTTACACACGTTCATAGTTTACGGTAACCACATTCTATCAGGGCTGTGTGCTTGTCTGCCACCTAAGATGTATAAAACAAATTGTTCTGATATCAGTATCAAAATAATCAGGCTATTTACCATGTTGCAACTGCCAAACGTCTGGCATCCAGTGGTTCGTCTTTGCAAAAACAACCGGGAACAAGCCAAAACAAAATCGCGAGTGGATACAGTAAGCATCGTGTGTGAAGTGTAAAGTGAAAGTGAAACCAGTGGTATTGCAGATACGCGTAGTAAAAGAACTCGAAAGAGGGTAGATCGATATAATTACTCCTAGAAAAAACTTTTTCTCTGTTCAACGCCAATACTTTAGTTCCTCCGTGATCATGGTGCTTGCAACAGCGCCGAAATATCGAACACACTGACTACTACACTGACGGCACAGAAACTCTGTATTTACAGGGTAGGCAGCGCGACTGTGACTCCTCTGGTGTTACAAACGTCCATAGGCCACGGTAACCACTTTCCATCAGGTGGGCCGTGTGCTTGTCTGCTACCTAAGTGGTATAAAAAAATCTTGAAACAATGCAACATAGTAAATATACCGATTATTTTGATACTGATGTGAGTGACCATGATAGTTTAAATACCTATATTGTTCTGATATGGCACACATTTTTAGTTAGGACAATAATATAACTTAGCTAGCTCTTAATAACTTGATATTAAGATAGATAGATAGATAATTCACACCAATATTATAAAAGATTTACATACATAATTAAAGTTACAGTTAAATGCACAATGGTCGGCCTTATCACTAAAAGCGATTTCTTCCAGGCAACCTTAGGATGCACAGGAATTAAAGTAAATAAGTGAGTGTTGGTGTAATATGTCAACATTTATAAAATAGTGTGTTACATGAATAATTACATAGTATACAAATATGAAATATAGATAAATAAAATAATATGTGAATATGAGAAGACTTCAACGACTACGCTGTAGAGAGATAATGTCTCTTTACCATTGTTTTAAAAATATTTAAGGATCACTTTGGGGTTTGTAGTCAAGGTAGATCTGATGCTGACCGTGCAGAGGGCTTCTATAGATACTCCTTAATAAAGTCCTCATGTTTAGTGACCCTCGTGAAGGTTGTGTAGGTATAAGCATTGCACAGGTTATCATTGACCGGGGCGGTAGATATAATACCCCTCAGGTAATACCGTTCTACACCCAGCTGTTTATCCGGGTAAGCTAACCCGCCACCGCTGTCGCCTTCGCATAAGGCCGTTCCTGAAAATATAAAAAAAGTATTACAGTAAATGTTTTTATTTTTTGTGTGGAAATCCCCACGGATAACGCTGGATTAACCGAATCAATCGCACACTGACTCGGGTCTCAAATTCGGGTTAGTTGCGATTCCACCCTGTTTTTTTGGCTTACGAGAGGGGGAAATCGCGACTAGCTCTCGTGTACTGGAGTGTAAAACTTCACCCTCGCATCTCGGCAGACCTCTTTAGATGGCTCTCTCAGGTAAAAGAACCTCAGTGTCTCTGTCTAACCCCAAAAAGGAAGTTTCTTAATATTAGGTTCTTACATATAAAATTGCCGAAATTTTCGAAAACGATATGATCATTACCATTGGTATAACCTGCGCAGAACTTGTCTCCAGTGATATACTCTCTGAAGGATGGTGGAAGAATGTCGATGCAGGTGTCTAAGTTGATGAATGGCATTTCAACCACCTTCAGGATCTGAGAAGCGGGTCCATTTTCCTCAGCACGACCCCAGCCGGCCACCTGGAAGTTGCATGTACAACATGAGATTCTTCAAGAGGCTTTAGGAGGTTTCTGCAGGTCGGCAGTTCGACTGTGATGCCTCTGATATTACATATTATGTCTAATAGGGTACGGTAACCACTTTCCATCAGCTAAGTCGTGCGTCTGTCTGCCGCCTATGTGACATAAAAATCTCCAAAAAGTCAAAGTCAAAAATCATTAACATACATATATAATCACGTCTTTAACCATAGAGGGTTAGGCAGAGGTGAATTAACATCCACATTTCACCAATAATTGTATTTGGTCCCACGTAATAGGGGGTGAGCCAATTGCCGTATTCCGGGCACTATTGTTGTCTCGAGCCTTGCATCTGAGGCTGAAAATCATTTATTCTGTATAGACCATTTCACTCACTAACAAAACGTCAGGATTAAAAATATATTAAAGACTAGTTTAGCAAATGGACCACCGCACCGGTTCGAAACGCAGCCTCTACCTGAGAAGAGTCTGGCAAGAAACTCAGTGGGCATTTTTTTGGTCTATGTACAAACATTTACTTAGTCTGCTTGCTTGTTCCGTAGCATAGTTGAGCGAACAGCTCAACAAAATTATTATGTGTGTGGAATGTCTTCGTTTTATTTCATTTTGATACGACTTCAATTAATTGGATTCAAGGAGATATCAATGCATTTTTCTACATAGTCTGTGGTGGATGCAGCAGCGTAATACAATACGCGATCATCTAATGGATTTTGGTGCTAAAAATAAACTTATAATTTTATGCAAATTATGTTAATTATTGCATGAGATTGGATAAAATGTGATATGAAATTGCACATAATTGGGATTAAGAATCCATATTATGCAACCGTTTCCTTAACTACTATACCTATATTATATAGTACCTACTTAGATAAAAAGTGTAAATGTGCATTTAGTAAAATTATAATGAACTGTTTTAATGACATAGATTTGTTTATTATACACGTCCAAGTTGATATTATTATCTATTTAAATACGAAACGAGTTTATATTTCATTAATTTATTTTTACTATTGAAAATGATCTTTTTTGTACGGATTTTTTTTTAAGAACAAAGGAACTCAACCAAAAAATTAAAAAAAAAGCTATAACTCTCTCGTGAATTGCAGCGTGAGTTTTGGCGCCAACGTGAAGGATTATTAATTGATGAAGAATTAGCATCGCGGTATTATTTTATTTTCTGAAATAGGTGTGAATTCGAGATTTTACGGATAAAATGGTGGATTTTTAAATATAACATCTTTGACAACGCA
Organism: Eilema griseolum; assembly: GCA_963662185.1. NCBI lineage: Eukaryota > Metazoa > Arthropoda > Insecta > Lepidoptera > Erebidae > Eilema > Eilema griseolum. The sequence goes on from OY759253.1 coordinate 10,941,610, forward strand.
CACAAGTGAGGAAAGTGGCATATTACAGTGAATTGTGACTTCTCGTGTTGGTCAAATCTCCCTAGGAAGCTTCTAGTAAAGTCCCCACAACTTTACTGAGGTAGCAATCATCTCATTAATCGTAAACACCATCATCAAAATAAAATTGCAGCGAAGAAAAGTCACAGTTTGATTATATGTACCATTATATGCCTAATTGTGGTTAACTTAGAGTCACTTTTTGAGCAGGTGTGTTAAAAATTAAATAATAAATTACCTTTCCTTTCATGTCTTGCACCAGTTGTCGTTTCTCGAAGTCTATATCAAAATTTAGGCACACGGGCCTTACGTGTGTCTGGTAGACAAACGGAGTGACCAGGACTACAATAGCAATGTCTTCTTGGAAGTTAGCTGCAGCGCCTTGGAATAGACTGGGGATCTTTAGTTCTTTTATCTACAAATGATAATATGATATATCAGGAAGAATATTTATTTATTTTAACAATATTAACATTTACATAATGTACATATTTAACCCGTTTGGGGTGGAGATGCTGGGATCATGGGGTCCAAATGCCCGTCTTTTGTTTCGAGAAATTTCAAAACGTTTAATTGACGCTACCCGTGACCAGAGGGCTGGTTTATTCCTTGCGCAAAGGATTGGTATTGCTATTCAATTTGGCAATGCCACCAGCCTTCTGGCCACCCTCTCTCAGTCGCCTGAACCTGCAGGATTGTTTAGGTATATTCAGTTTTTTCTTTTTTTAAATACTTTAATTTAGATAACTTCCTGAAATATCAGTAAGTACAATATTTTTTAAAGCACTAATAAAAACTAAGGCACCCAAGGCTTCATCTGCAAAATAAACCTGCTGATAAATGTCAAATAAATCAACGCTCTGTAGCAGGTTTTTCTCTCAGGGATCTGATGGGGTTTGACAGCAGATACTCCAAAAATAAAAACAGAATATACCCGTTTTAAGGGGAGTAGTGAACGAAGACTGGGCTTAGTTCAAGCTTAGGATGCAGCCGGGATTGGCGCTTAGATAAAGGTGATGAAGAAGTTCTTCAACTGAGCGACATTCCCATCCAAACTCGGTTGCATTTATAGCTTTATATCTTGTAGAAATACTTAGTGATAGTTTTCCCAGAGTTAATGGTGGTTACTGGGTACATTGGGTCAAGCCAATCTCGTAAGCAAGCTGGTTCAGCTGCTGGTTTATGGACGAGGCTCTGGTGCAGGCTTTCTGGGATTAGGAGTTCAGACGGTCTACTGTCTACGCTCCAAGGTAAAAGTCAAGGTCTCGTAGTCCCTCGGACGCCCTGTTCAGCTAATCAATTCTTATTTAGAAAATCACGATTCTATCACGTAACACACTAACCACGAGCATCTAAAGGACTAGTGGTACAACAGGAAACTTACATCAGACTTTTGAGCATCGGTCTCTCTCTCATTGTCCCATGGCCGGTAGATTTTGCCAATGGCCACCGCGAAATCAGACGCAGGGAGACGTTTGAGCTGGTCGTTCCAGAAACAGTGGGCAGCTGAGGAAATACAAAATAAATATAACTTAATTTTCTTGTAATGGATTGACATATTTTTGAGAGACGGGAGACGGAAGACGGGAGACGGGAGACGGGAGACGGGAGACGGGAGATGGGAGACGGGAGACCGAGACGGGAGACGGGGGACGGAAGACGGGAGACGGGAGACGGGAGACGGGAGACGGGAGACGGGAGACGGGAGACGGGGGACGGAAGGACGGGAGACGACGAGATTTAGTGCTCACCCGATAAAACTGCAGTATTAGAAATAAGGGTTCCTCCGCAGATTTGCTTGTAGGGCGTGGTTTTCTTTTTGTAGATGCCTACATGCCAGGGTATCTCTCCACGTTTTGCAAACGTCCCTCCAACCATGAGCTGTATTCCCTCCGGAGTCACTCTACCACATTCTGGTGAAAGAGTTATATTACTTACATTAAATACTTATTATGGGTATATTACTTGCGCCTAAAGCTTGTATTTTGGAGCTGCAACCACCTTCTGTCCTCCAACCTCGAGAGGAAAGCCTTTGCCAGTGTTTAGGCCATCAATTAGCAGGTGTAGATGAGTTATAGGTTTACCACTCAACTGAGTACTGAGGTGCGGGCGGCAGGTTAGTCTGGAGTTTTTCAGAGGTGCTTGTCAATCTTGACGTTGAAATTTGCATTGAAAGTATATAATTATGTTTTTGAATTTATCAATAAGAACGTGCTCCTGTAGGCTAATGGCGATTTTAAAAGAAGAGTTAAAGAACAGAAATGATTTTCTACATAAAAATCATTAGGTTTGAAATTGTCGCTACATATTCTAGCAGACGAATTTGGTATCCAGTTTTTGATGCGCAGGGCTTTAATCTACTCCGACTATTTATACTGTTGATTGATGGCACTTGGTGGAATTTGTTGTTACACATATTGATAACTCACTTTTACTTATCCACACTATTAATATTAATTAGTAGGATATCAAAGAATCAATTTCATTTATTCAGTTTAGGCACACAAAGAGCACATATGAACGTCAAAATTTTACAATTAGGTATGTCAAGAAATAATATAAAAATATTAAATAATGTAAAAATAAATCATTGGAAAATGATTCTTTCGCTGGTTCGGTTGGTTAGTTCTACTGAGAAGATACCAGCAAGAAACTTAGCGAACTATATTAGAACTAGATTATTTTTCTTTTCTAAATTTGCTTTAGTTTACAATTTATTTTGTGCGAGCAAGCAAGAGACTTATGTTGACCACGCATTAACATCATTAAGATACTCATCCACTTTATAGTAACCTTTACTCATTAAAGTCTTTTTCACTATTTTTATAATTTATAAGTATATATAACTATTTATAATACTTTTCCACAGTATTGTTGCAAGTGAGTTCTCAATATGCGTACAGTATCCGTCTTTTCTTATCAGTGGGAAAACGATGAGTACCTTATAGGTATTTAATCTCTATCATGGTTACTCACATTAGTATTAAAGCTATCGGGATATTTACCGTATTGTATGTTCTTATTTCATTTCATTCATATTCACGTCTATAATAACCTCGTGTTGTGTTCCCGATGGTGAGTAGGGTAGCCAGAGGTCACTGGAGAGTATTTGTGCTGTCAGTGGGAAGACCAAAGGCTGTAACGACGCGCTCTGCAAACGTCGTCACACCGGTTTTAATTCTATTTTTGAACGAAAAGTTTCGGAACGCGGAGTGAATGACATTTTGACGTATAGCTGTCAAAGCACCTTTCTTCCTAGCATTGAGGCTGGATGGTCGATATTCATGGCTTCGTAACTTAATTTCAATAAATCTCATAAAAATGAGAGTATTTTTGCCTAAAGGATAATAGTTTGTGTCTTCACAACTATCCTCTTGTGGAATTATAGTTTATTTCTGGTGAGTTGTCATTTTTTAATAAGATTCACTTTGCTGGAATTCGCCACGTTCCTAATTTGAAAAATAATTGTTAAAATTCTATTGTTTCAGCTCTTAATCTGAGAATATTATGATTTCTTTTGCTATTGGCATTGTTCCAGCAAATTAAGGCGGTAAGTCGCACAAATTTATAAAAAATTAGGACCTCGTGTTCATATTGGAGTTTGTTCTAATGACATGCAATTTTGTTACAGGTTTCCAAATTGGAACCGCCTTTTCTTTTTTTCCTTTTTCTCTTTTTGCCTTTGGATCTTTTCTTTGGACCTTTGTCTTCGGTCATCTGCATTTCCTTATGGAGGGTTTGGACTTTTCGCCTCAAACCTGGATGTACCGCATGGGCTTAAACTGAAAACTTCGCCTGCTACGAGCTTTCTCGCTGCTGTGTTTACATATACTCGCCGAGGGATGCCGTGAGCTTACTTTAATTATATTTTAAATCTAAACTTCAAAATAACCTAAAAATGCATTGGTGACATAAGATCATATTGACATAGGATCAGATTGACCTAGCTTATAAAACTCTAATTTTAAATTTAAGGTTAGATATACATTAGGAATGTATCCTTGCAACTATTTCTAAATGCACACTGGAGTGGACAATAAAACCTTAAACCTCACCGTTTGGTTTCATTTAGCTCACCTCCGGCAGATTAAAAGTTTCCAATCTCCGCTGATTATCCTAGGCATGTGTATCTCCAAGGCGCCCGAACTTTTATGGTAATGTACTTACAAACCAATTTTATTTCTATTTCTTTTAAATAGGAGATACAGAGAAAATAAAATCATTTTTTTTTATTATTACATCTGGCACTCGCGAACAGGGACATGACAGTGTGCATATATCTTTATTCCTTGTCACCTTTGCATTATTTTTTACCTTATCATGTTAAGAACAGTGTTTTCTTCATGTATTTTACTGTTACATAACTGTGTATTACAGTAAATCTTTGTTATTGTTTACTTTGCAAAACTAATCATACTACAAGTTAGTACTATTGTTTGTATCTCTCAATTACAGGTGAATGTTTCAATTTGTATAACATGGTTATTGTTATAATTGTTTTATCTTATATAGCTTTTGTTTATTACAGGTAAGATTTTCCACTTAGTGATATTATATAATTACTAGTTCTTAACCTTTATTCACATGTGTGAAAACATAGTAATACTTGAATATTTGCTGTTTACCTTAAGTAGACATAAATAATTTATTTTGTGAATCACTAATGCATTTTTATCTTTATAGGCATTTGACCTAAATAATTTTTGCAACAATAACATTCCATTCTATGAGTTTGTTTGACTTTTGAGTTTAGCGTTTTGCTATCAATGCAATTAACTTCATTCATAATTTAATTAACTTTAATTAGAAACTTTAATTGATACTTTAATTAGAAACTTATAGTGTATTTAATACAACTTTTATTAGATTTTCACATCCTTTTATAAATCAAACATGGATAAGGAAATACAGGTCCCGCCTTTGTTTGAGAATATTGTTGGTGATGTTCCAGTTGGTACTTCTACTCATGAGATGCCTCATGTCATGGCTGATTTATCTGAAGTTGTTGATCCATTTTCGAATAGTCGAGGAGCTGGTGATCATAGTCTGAGAGCCGCATCTTCATTTAATATGATGAATGTTTTATTGAATGATAATTTGAGGAAAAACTTGCCTTCTGTTACTTAGATGATCTCATATTGATAAATTCTACATTCTCTGATCATTTAGATTATTTAAATAAAATTTATGAAATCCTTAAAGATGCTGGGTTAACTATTAATTTAAAAAAGTGTAATTTTTGTAAAGATAAACTGCGTTATCTTGGTTATATTGTTGATAGTAATGGTTTACATACAGACCCTGCTAAATTAGAGTCCATTAAAAGTTTCCCACGCCCAGAAAGCGTTAGACAATTAAGAAGTTTTCTTGGGTTATGTTCTTATTACCGTAGATTCATTGATAAGTTTGCTGATATTGCTTCGCCCTTAACCAAATTAACGGCCGGAAGCAAGAATTCTAAGGAATCTCTTTTCTGGAATGAAGAAGCTGAAGTTGCTTTTCATAATTTAAAACTTGCATTAATTTCTGCACCAGTTTTACATTGTCCGAATTTTGAAAGACCATTCTCTTTACATTGCGATGCTAGTTCTGTTGGAATTGGTAGTGTCCTGAGCCAAGATGATGATAATGGAGATCAACATCCTGTAGCTTATTATTCTAGATCACTTAATAAATGTGAACGTAATTATAGTACAACTGAGAGAGAGTTGTTGTCAATATTGGATTCTATTGAACATTTCAGACCTTATATTGAAGGAATGAAATTTACAGTTATCACTGACCATGCTAGTTTAACTTGGCTTCTTAAACTTGATAATCCTAGTGGTCGTCTTGCACGTTGGGCTGCTAGAATTTCTCAATTTACTTTTGATGTTAAATATAAAAAAGGTTCTTTACATTTAGTTCCAGATTGTTTATCCAGAATAGAAATTTCTGCTATTAATATTCCTGTAAATAATATTATTGTTATGCCAAATGAGGATATCGTTGATCCTTGGTATAGAAAAATATTTGTAAATTGTCAAAAGTTTCCTAGAAAATATAAAAATTTCAAAGTTGAAAGTGATACTTTGTATAGATTTTGTAAAGATAAATATAATCCTAATAATCGTTTAAATTGGAAAATTGTCATACCTAAAGAACACATCTTAGACACTATTAAATCTAATCATGATGATGTTAATTCAGGACATTTAGGAATTCATAAAACTTTAAATAAATTAAAAATACATTATTTTTGGAAAGGTATGTTTATTGATGTTCAAAAATACATTTCTTCTTGTGATACTTGTAAAGCTTATAAATCTTCTACTAATCCACCTCATGGAATTATGGTTAATCCTAAGAAAGTTGATAAACCAATGTTAATGCTTTCTATTGATATTATTGGAACTCTTCCAAAAGCTTATTCTGGCCATAAGTATATACTTTCAATCATAGATGTTTTTACAAAATATTGTTGGATATTTCCTATGACTAGTGCTACCACTAAAGTAATTTGTGGGATACTTGAAAAAGAAATATTTCTTAAGTTTGGAACGCCTAAAATTTTTGTTTGTGATAATGGAAGCCAATTTACAGCTAAGCAATTTGTAGATTTTCTAAAAAGTTATAATATTAGTAAAATATTTTATAATACTTTATATACACCTCAAAATAATCCTGTAGAGAGATATAACAAAACAGTCGAAACATGTATTTCTTGTTTTGTTAAAGATGATCATAGAACTTGGTCAAAATATTTGCCTCATGTTCAATTAGCTTTAAATAGTAGTGTGAATCTAGCTACAGATTTCACTCCTAATTTTCTCATGTTCGGTAGAGAACTTATTTTTGATGCTTCATTGCACCGTTTTAGTAATTCTTTTGATAACCTCAATCAACTTGATGTTGTTGATAGGTCTTCATTTGCTTTTTCACTTAAATCACTTAGTGATATTTTTATAAAAGTTCAAGCTTCATTGCTTAAAGCTTATAAGCGTAATGCGCGTTATTATAATATAGGAAGGAAGGTCATTTCTTTTGAGGTGGGAGATATAGTGTGGAGGAGAAGTTTTGTGCAGTCTAATGCTCCTGCATTCTTTTCGGCTAAGTTAGCACCTAAGTTTGTTAAGTGTGAAATAATAGATAAAATTTCCTCTAATGTTTATGTTTTAAAAGACCTTAATAAAAACTATACTGGTCGTTATCATATTAAAGACATAATTAAATATTAAAATTATTCTTGTTTTGACAATGTCTATCTTTGTCTTTGGTACTTTGTTTGAAGTATGACCCCACTATGAGGTGATGTTTGAAAGGTTGAGGGGTGTTGAAAGGAGATGTATGTTAGGAACTTCACAACAATTTATTAATTTCAATTTTAGTTTCCTTCAAAAATAACTTAGGTCATTTTAGGACTTGTTATTGTGTAACTCTACTCCATATTAACAAATTGTTCCACATCAAAAGATCTTATATTTTTATTTATCTTTGTTGTATAGGATTATTTTCCTGTATATATTTTTATACACTTGTATATTTAATATTGTATATTTTGTACAAATTTAGGAATTTAGTTTCTACTCTAATATAGGAGTGAAATTTAATATTCATTTTCTACATTAAATTCACTTGACTTATTTCCACTCACTTAGGGAATGGAAAATTAAGTTTCTTGAACTTTATTTTTGTACAGTTCTGGGTTATTTTCTTAGTATTAAGATTCTCGGATTGGACGCATTTTATGCATTTTTTACACACCTTGTTATACCATTTTTTGGGAAACTTGTGTCTTACTGGACTTTACAATTTTTTGTGCTATTGTGTTTCATACACATAGTCACACCTTACGCTTTGCGCACGGGAAGCTGGTGGTGTTGAGCCGGTCGTAATTGTCGTTTTTCTCTTTTTGTACGATTGTGTTTTTATACACATTGTTACATTTTTTATGCTTTGCGCACGGGATGTCGGTGGTGTTGTGCCGGTCGCAAATGTCATACTTTTCTTATGCGGTTGTGCTCAGAAAGTCAGTGGTGTTGTACTGGTCACAATTGTCATATTTTCTTTATATTTTGCTTGTGCTCGGAAAGTTGGTGGTGTTATGCCGATCACAATGCTTATAAATATATTATTACGACACTTTTGTTGTGATTTTGTTTTGACGTTTTGGATGTTGGAATAGGAATTTGAAGTCGGCGGCTTTTCAACCTAACCGACAGTGGGAAAACTTCATTGTTTTTACCGATTTTCTTTCAGATTCGGCAGCGTTGGTGCTTAACCGATATCTTGTTAGTTTCATATTTTTGTTTCAGGAATAGCTGGTATAGAGTCGGTGGCGTAGGAGCTCAACCGCACTTTTGTATTGATGCTAGAAGGCTGGTTAAGATCAAGGATTAGATTCGACGGCGTTGGTTGCCTAATCGATATCTGGAATGGAATTGAGTAGGGATTGTTTAATTTGTTTTATTGAAGGATTTATTTTCACTTTTGTGTTGAAATAAGTTTTTACTCTTTTCTGAGTTTGGTTTCGGTTATTCCATTAAGTTGGATAGTGTCCTTTGTTTCCATTTGAAACTGGAAATTCTTTTTCAACTTAATTCTTTACTTTTCGAGTGTTTTCACATTCTTTGATTTTTAGGAATGCTTTCCCATTCTTTAATTTATAATTATTTCTGCAATACCCAATGCAAAATGCTTTCGCATTGCCTTTTTGTTTAGTGAAAAATGTTGCAAGACATTTTGTCTTTTGAGGTTTTTTGGAATTTTGTTCTGGACTCTCATAATTTTCATTAGAAAAGGAAGTTTCTTTCTTTCTTTTTTCTTTTTGGGGAGGGATGTAATGTAACGACGCGCTCTGCAAACGTCGTCACACCGGTTTTAATTCTATTTTTGAACGAAAAGTTTCGGAACGCGGAGTGAATGACATTTTGACGTATAGCTGTCAAAGCACCTTTCTTCCTAGCGTTGAGGCTGGATGGTCGATATTTTTTTTTTTTTTTTTTTTTTTTTTTTTTTTATATAGGACACGTCAATTGGACCTCGCCTTGCCTGATGGTAAGCTGAAGGCAAAATCCCAGAAAAGAGGGTCACCATTACTTACACATACCGTGTGACAATGGTGACACTCAGCTTGACGGCCTTATCATATGCTTTTTCACGCCCCGCTTAAAGGACCCATGGCTTCGTAACTTAATTTCAATAAATCTCATAAAAATGAGAGTATTTTTGCCTAAAGGATAATAGTTTGTGTCTTCACAACTATCCTCTTGTGGAATTATAGTTTATTTCTGGTGAGTTGTCATTTTTTAATAAGATTCACTTTGCTGGAATTCGCCACGTTCCTAATTTGAAAAATAATTGTTAAAATTCTATTGTTTCAGCTCTTAATCTGAGAATATTATGATTTCTTTTGCTATTGGCATTGTTCCAGCAAATTAAGGCGGTAAGTCGCACAAATTTATAAAAAATTAGGACCTCGTGTTCATATTGGAGTTTGTTCTAATGACATGCAATTTTGTTACAGGTTTCCAAATTGGAACCGCCTTTTCTTTTTTTCCTTTTTCTCTTTTTGCCTTTGGATCTTTTCTTTGGACCTTTGTCTTCGGTCATCTGCATTTCCTTATGGAGGGTTTGGACTTTTCGCCTCAAACCTGGATGTACCGCATGGGCTTAAACTGAAAACTTCGCCTGCTACGAGCTTTCTCGCTGCTGTGTTTACATATACTCGCCGAGGGATGCCGTGAGCTTACTTTAATTATATTTTAAATCTAAACTTCAAAATAACCTAAAAATGCATTGGTGACATAAGATCATATTGACATAGGATCAGATTGACCTAGCTTATAAAACTCTAATTTTAAATTTAAGGTTAGATATACATTAGGAATGTATCCTTGCAACTATTTCTAAATGCACACTGGAGTGGACAATAAAACCTTAAACCTCACCGTTTGGTTTCATTTAGCTCACCTCCGGCAGATTAAAAGTTTCCAATCTCCGCTGATTATCCTAGGCATGTGTATCTCCAAGGCGCCCGAACTTTTATGGTAATGTACTTACAAACCAATTTTATTTCTATTTCTTTTAAATAGGAGATACAGAGAAAATAAAATCATTTTTTTTTATTATTACAAGGCTTGTCCTGATTTTGTGTTCTGCACTGAGGGCACATAAAATTTCTGTTCTTACAGGGTCGGCAGCACGGATGTGACTCCACTGGTGTTACACACGTTCATAGGTCACGGTAACCACTTTCCATCAGGTGGGCCGTGTGCTTGTCTGCCACATACGTTGTATATTTTTTTTTATTGTTGATCATGGTGATTGCTATAGCGCCGAAATATCGGAAACTCAGAACAATACAACGAAGTAAATGCTATTATTATATTATCGAAAAAATATATGCAAAGCTATGCTAACTATACAATATATACAAAAATGAAATAGAGAAAAAGAGAGAGACTGCAACGTTAGGCATCGAAAAATTCCTCCCCATCGATCTCTACTGGTACCGTGCACAAAATTCTGGTGGCATTACCACGCTGAATGGCGATGCCAATTATTTGAGCGCGGTAAAGACCAGCCCTATGGTCACGAAAAGCGTCGATAACAATACAATATGGTAAATAATTCCGATAACTTTAATACTAAGATATGTACCTTCATTTTTATGTTGAATTTTTTATTATTTTATTTATTTAATGATTAATAATATCACATTGTGTTTGATATATGTACATTAGTGATGGATATGCTGAATTAAAGTTAAAATAAAAGCAAATATAATTGTGATGTAGATGCAGTACAGAAGACTTTTTCCTTTATTTTTAACACTTTGTATAAAGTTTGTATTTGTATTTGTATTGCCGCGTGGTTTCCAGCAGAGTAGAATTTGGACAACCCCATCTCCTCCAATGCGGTGTCGTACAAGGCGACCAAGGGATAGGGCTGTTTGACATCAGACAGATATATACAGCCCAGACTGAGGCACAGATACAAGGCTTTAGTCAACAGAGGCCCCTATTACGTGAGACTGAATTCAATGATTGGTGAAATGTGGGTGTTAATTCACCTCTGCCTAACCCCCCGGGGATAAAGGCGTGATTATATGTATGTATGTATGTATAAAGTTTGACTGCAAAACAACAACTGCAGTGATAATGCGCCACCTATCGGGATAAATAAGTAGTGTGTCTTCCAATTATTAGATAAAAAGATTGAGCGGCAGCGGGAGCGACGAAAGATCGCAAGTCAAGCTGCCCGCGTACGAAGGCAACTCGGGCGTTAGAGGTCGATGAACGACCTCCGCCCCCCATGAGCGCAGGCCTGGGGGTGACAGGTGGAGCCGCCTGTCACCCTGGCAGAAGCAGGCCGCGGCGGAGGCGCGCCTCGCGCGCCTCCCCATTTCAGGGTCGAGTTGGGGACTCTGTAGTCCCCACACCCGAGGGCCAGATCGTAAGAGATGGCTCTGGGTCGGCCGGGGTGCGAGGGATATGCCTGTCAACCTCACCTTCGACAACCAAAGCGACCCACAAGCGGCGTGCGTTTTAGTTGGTTCGAGTCCGACATAACCCCTTCCACAGGTCCCGGTGGGGGGAGGTGGGGGGGTTATCCACGGGGATTTTGCGCACGTAAAAAAAAAGATAAAAAGATTAACACTTCAAGGTAATGTCAATAGGATGGTGGATAAGGTGTAAAAATAAACAACAATTTCCATTTTATTTAATTTATTTAAAATATTATAATAAAAGATAAAAACCCATCCTGTTAACATTATGCTAATAACATTATCTATTATTAAAAATGTAATTAGAGACTGCTCATAATTAACGCTTGCATTCTTTATAACGTCGATTACCTATATCATATAACTAGCTACCATAACAAAAACTGTGCTTGATATGTGTGCAGTCAGCTTCAGAACGACCTTGACGACCAAAGTTCCTTTTTATACCACTTAAGTGGCAGTCAAGCACACGACCCACCTGATAGAAAGTGGTTACCGTGGCATATGGAAGTGCGCAACACCAAGGGAGTCCCACTCGCGCTGCCAATCCTGTAAGCACAGAGAGTTTCTGTGCCGACAGTGTGAAAGATAAAGCAGGACAAGTTTTTGATCTTCTCAATGACAGCACAAAAAGCTCTCCAGTGAGCTCTGGCTACCCTACACCGAGAACACAACACGGGGTTATTCTGTAGGGCGCAGGTACTCCCCCAGTCGGACTGCTCCTTGTAAAAGTACCTACTCAAAATGATGTTAATGTTTTGGTTTTAACCAAAAGTTGAAGGGAACAGGAAGCTGTTGGCTGATTGTTCTGACTTTTAGTACACACCTTCTGTTCTAACAATAATACAATTTAAATTAATAAAACAGTTTGATTTGCTCTTAGTTAGAAGCCGCGTGGTTCCCGGCAGAGTAGAGTTTGGGCCACCCCATCTCATACCATGTGGTGTCGGCTAAGTTATAGGGCTGTTTAACATGAAACAGATATATACAGCCTAAAGTCAGGCTCAGATGCATGACTCTAGTCAAGAATAGTGCCCGGAAGACGGCAATAGGATCACTTCCCATTACGTGGGACTGAATTTATTGGTTGGCGGTTAAAGGCATGACAAGAAAGAAAGAAAGAAAGAAAGATCCAATTATTATACACACACACACACACACACTTACACCACACCAAAAAAAAAGACTATCGGCACATAAAAAAAAACAAGTAAAAACATAATGTATTTATGTATGTATGTATATATTATTGGTATTAAGATCATTTTGAGACTTTGTATTCGAGATCTTTCTGAAGCTTTCTAGAATTCTGTATGTGTTGTGAATGTTTATATAATTGAAAAAAAGCTGTATAGTGATTAATTTATAGTACCTAGACAAATGAACGAATAATTCACGTTAATAAACCAGGTGGGCCCTAACATCGTACCTTGAGGGACCCTGATTCTATAGCAGATACAATAACGATCGTGTCACTTATAATACAATTGTGAACTAACTGTGGAAATGATAACACTTGGCCCTTCACACTAACGCCACTCAAGCATATAATTAAAAATAGTCTGGGATTCATGGTCTATTTTTATCTTGATCAAAGGTCAAGTATCAAGGTTCTTCAAGACATCAGAAGGTTTCTTCATGGTCGGCAGTGCGAGTGTGACACCCCTGGTGTTGCATACGTCCATAGGCCACGGTAACCACTTCCCATCAGGTGGGCCGTGTGCTTGTCTGCCAACTACGTGGTATAAAAAAAAATCAAGCTAATTTTCCGTGAGTAGTTATTTTGGTGAGACACGAAATAATTTCCTGTACGAAACTCTTTATTACGGTTAGAGGTAGCAACGATGAAATATGGCGATTTGATGATTTTTAAATATTTATTACTGATTGATTTTTTTTTGTTAAATCTCAAGATAATTATCTAAATTATTCGAAAAGATATTTGTCCTACAAAATCTATGGTTTGACCAAAGAGTCCCCAACGTGTCGATAACGAGGCCATTATAAATGATTACTAACCAGCTGATTTTCTTTTTCTTACTTATATTACAATATTTACATAATTCAACAGACATATTGTCCCACAAATTGCTTGGTACGTTATCCCGGTCTTTACTGGGCGTCTCATCAAAATAAAGCTACTCACGGAAAATTTGCTTGATAGTAATCAAGTTCAAAAATGGATCATAGATCCTGGACTAATACAGATCACCCAGTCATTTGTTGATGCGGCGTCCTGCGTGAGCGATTTGGAAGCAAACGTGAAGCGGGGCGATGCGGCGCGAAAACACCAAACATTCGGTACGTATTGAAGAATTGAAGTAGCCTAAGTGACTAAATGCTTGTAGGCCGCCCTGCGGTGCGACGTGATTTGAAGGTTACTAACACCACATAGGTGGCAGACAAGCACACATGCAACACCAGGAGTGTTACACTCGCGCTGCCGACCATGAACCTTCTGATGCTTGAAGAACCCCATATTGTAGGTGTTTGGGAAAACCGCAGCAGGGAGGTCATTCCACAGCTTCAGCGTGCGTGGGATGAAGTTTCTTTCATACCGCACAGTGCGCACCGTCGCAGGTCGCAATGTGTGAGGACAAATTCCCTGCCTATGGCGAGAGGTGCGATAATAGAATGTAGTGTTTACGCGATTTGGCGCGTATACACACATATGTGTGTATACGCGCCAAATCGCGTTGCATCGTGAAAGTGGTTACCGTGGCCTATGAACGTGTGTAGCACCAGAGGAGTCACACTCGCGCTGCCGACCCTGTAAGCACAGAGTTTCTGTACCCTCAGTGTAGAAGAAAAAGCAGGGCTAGCTTTTAGTCTTCCCACTGACAGCACAAACTCTCCATTGAGCTTACCCTACTCACCGCTGGGAACACACCACGAAGTTATAACGGCCGCGGCATTCTGTAGGGCGGAGGTACTTCCCCAGTCGGACTGCTCAATTGGACGGAAATACCGCCGTATCCTATCTACATAAAAATCGAATCGCTTCACAATTCTGTTCGCTTAAAATCGCCTATAAAGGACAATGCTTGAGTACTAGACTGTTACTGCAAATTGGTCTTATTCTAGAGCAGCCATAAACATAATTTGCCTGAATTTAGATATGAATTGAGTCTCGGATAGAGCAAAAAACAAAGGCAGATGACAGTTCTGATGTCATTGTGAGGGGGTCCTTCACAACTGGGCTTATGAATTAGTTCTAATCATAAATCAAAATTTAAGATTTAATTATCGTTCTGGAACACGGGTCTTAATCTAAAAGGTACAAAATAGGTATCAGAAATCAATCAGCCCACTATGTTAATTCTATCGCTGGATTGAATAGTAACACTAGTATTGTGTATATTCAAATTAATCTCATTCTTATTATTACTCGAGCTTGGACCGATTCGCCAATCGTCCTCACTTATTTCATAATTAAATGGATTGATTGTGCTATCTATATTATTATTATTAGCATTATCAAAACTATTATCATGAAGACTGTATGCATTGTTATTATTATTACTAGTAACTGATATGTTTACAGTAACTTTATCATTATTTTTATGCCCACTAGCATAAACAAAATCGTTTACATAGACTTCAACTTTGTCTTTGATAAGAATGGTAACATTGGTACCATTTTTGGCCAAACCTGGTTTGCATAGAGCTACGTAGTCCCAAGACCCATCAATACATTTCATGTATTTCAGTACTTCGGACGAGTAGTAGTTAGGGCTGTTGCAGATCGGTTTGACAGCTACTCCTGGTTCTACATACTGTTTACAAGCTGCGAATCCATTTGTTCCTGGGATCTGGCACATATAGGTCACACTAGGATCCGAATTTAGTTTGCAAAATTCTGGAAATACAAAATTACGATATTTAGCAGTAATACACACAAGGTGCACTAGGTGTAACGGTAGAATCCAGGGGGGATTCTACATATACATGCATATACTCATGCCTATAATTCCCGAAGGGGTAGGCAGAGTTGTATTGATTTATAATTTTTGGTTCCGCGTAATAGGGGGCGAATCTATTGCCGATAAGCGGATGTCTTACCATTGGTTGTATGTTTACTGTCAGTTAGAGACACCCCTACTACATATAGTCTATTTAGAAGCAATGGAGTGGCACTATTCTACTCCAAGATTCATTTATTCATTCTTAAGTCAACAATAGTGCCCGGAAAACGGCAATAGTTCATCCACTATTACGTGGTACCGAATATAATGATTGGTGAAATGTGGGTATTAATTCAAATCAGCCTAGCCCACCAGGAATAAAGGCGTGATTAAGTGTATGTATGTATTCTACTCCACTGAGAACCAACACGGCGAAAACACGAGGACAAATTCAAATTGATTCTCTAAAGTATTGAAGCAGAGGATCCAAACGGATGGAGCCTATTAAATTAATCTCTCGGTAAGATATATTACAATCCAGATATGAAGAAGTAATTTCAGGTATACAATACAAAGTAATAAAAATATACTCACGAACGCATTTAGGAAAGGCTCCGTATAATGTCCCACTGATGCAGTACACTGACTGAGTGCCATTACCATCCCTACCACCATCAGGCTCCAGCAGTCCGTACCCTTGTTTACAGCTCACTGTCAGCACATAGTTCTCAAATGACTGCCCAGGTTTTGCGTCCGGGGAGTTAGCAACTTCGTAAGTTCCATGGCGAGGGTAAGGAGGTAACACGCATGCACCAGGTTTTGAAGTACTGGAAAATATAATTGAACTCATAAGAAGATAATATTGAAGTTCAAACTTGCATGAGCAGTTTTTGGGTGAACAAAAATCATGGAAAATTCTTCATTGTCAACTAACACTTGGGCCGTCACCAAACCCCTCCCATTATATCAGAATGGTTCTGTATTGTTGAAACTTCAGATTTTGAGCAATCGTAATGAGGATACAATTCACTTAATTTTCACTTCTATCGGCAGGACCACCAAGACTTTCAATGCTTTATTATTTTGTCAAACTAAAAGCCTGCCGCCTGAACACCAACTCATGTGACCAACTTGGAACTTACTGTATCGCCTACGGATACAAGTTGGTCGTTGCAGGGAAAACAAGGCAAAATGGGGCTACACTGACCAGTCGCAAAAGCACTGCGTTTGTTTGACACCATCCTGTTCCATGTTACATTTGGACTCTTGCCCACTGAATCTCTCCACATGTACTCCAACAATATCTTACAAGACGCTAGAATGTTGTCAGCTGTTAATGAAGAAGAAGAAGATGTGATGATCATTTTCATTAACTTACGGTTTGATTACAGGTGTTCCTGTTTTGTTGCAGAGCTCATCGGCTTCATCTGATCCGTCCGCACATTCCTGAATCTGTCGATGAAAAGAAGCATGATCACAATCAGAATTAGATTACAATATATAAAAATTAAATATTGTATTTGTTTAACTGCTTCAGTGGTGCTTCTGTGGTTCTTTATCGTGTTGATGGCAATATGTTTGTACTTTGTGGTATTAGATGTGGGCAGCCCAAAACTCGGCGACCTTTACCATTGCCTCATTTGCTGCGTTGAGGTCTCCAGTTGTGCAAGTGTTGGGGCACAATTGGTACGATAATAGGTGGTCCATTACTTGCAAAGGTGCACCGCAGTCACAGCCCTCTCCTCCCACATCCAGTTATCCTCATTTAACTCAGTTTTCCTTGCAGCAGCCAAATCGGGATCTCAGTCTATTAAGTGAGTTTCAGGTCGCACACTGCAGGTCAGTAATAGTGCTTAAAGCCCGATTATCGACTTGATTAAAGTGCTATTCAGTCAAGAAGAAAATAAACATCAATTTAATGCCGCTTAGACAAAAAATCTGTTAGAGATTGGCTTTTAAAGTGGAGTCAGACTTCTACCATTTGCCCGGTACCCGGCACAAAGTCGTCCAAGAATATACTTCGGTAAGTCCCACGAGAGACTATTTATACTGTAGATTGATGGCACTTGGTGGAATTTGTTGTTACACATATTGATAACTCACTTGTACTTTTCCACATTACTTTATTGCTTATTACACCTGACCGGTTTTGTTTATAAATAAAAACCTTTGAGGATGCCGTAAGGCAAAACCGGTCAGGTGTAATAAGCAATAAAGTAATGTGGAAAAGTACCCACGAGAGAGTTTCGACCATTGTGTGTGGTGACCACACCACCTCTGTCGATAAGGTTTGGTAACCACGTATGATAAAGTCCAGCTACTTAGTATAGAATTTTGATATCGATAGTGTCAGATGGCAGTTGTGATATGGAACATTTTGCAGTTCAGTCACTTCGCAGATAGACTGGTCGACTCCAACTAGGTTAAGAAAAAACTCAGAAGAAGATTTATTTGGAGTGCTTAACAAACCTTACCAGAAGGCACTTGCTTCATGGAAAATATCGACGTTCAGGCAAAGAGGCAGTTAGACCCCGGAAAATGCGGACTCCGTCTCCGAGATGAAATCCTTCGATGCGACCGGGATTAATGCAAAGATGATTTTTTTATACCACTTTGGTGGCAGACAAGCGCACGGCCCACCTGATGGAAAGTGGTTACCGTGGCCTATGGACGTGTGTAACACCAGAGAAGCCACACTCGCGTTGCCGACCCTGTAAGCACAGAGTCACTGTGTCGTCAGTGTAGAGGACAAAGCAGGACAAGCCTTTAGTCATCGCACTGACAGCACAAATTCTCCAGTGAGCTCTAGCTACCCTACTCACTGCTGGGAACACAACATGAAGTTATTATAACCGCGGTATTCTGTAGGGCGGAGGTACTTTCCCAGTCGGACTGCTCAATTGGGCGGAAATACCGCTGTGTCCTACCTCCTATGTTGATGATGATGAATAGCTTACCCCATTGCAATCTGCTCCATGATCCACACAGGCTCCGTAAGCGCATTGGAACAGGTAAGATGAGCAGGTCTTATCACCACATGCTGCTACGGTCTCATCAGATCCGTCCGGACAGTTCGGGATTCCATCGCAGTAGTCGTATGATGAGATGGAACTGCCGTCGCTGCATTTAAATTTTCCGCTGGAGATGAAAGTCAAATTAATCTTAATTGTTTGGAAATATTAAATGGTGAGGACTTCACTCTTTAGAGTTTAAATGAACACTCTTTAGGAATCAAGATCCTAGTCAAATAGCACTTTTTGCCTACTCCACGAAGGGCCCGTCCAAAAGGAAACCCATCCCTTTTATAGTCATTACATCTACAGCCATATTACATCATTCTCTGATCACGTTGTTCTTCAAGATAGAGAAAGAGATGCTGGTCAGACGCGTTGAGAGGATGACGTGAGGGAGACTGGGCAATTCGGTAAAGATCAACCTGATCTCAATCAGATCGAGCGCATTTTGAAGAAAGGCCATATCAAGGGTACCTAAAACCAGCCTGTGGGTAACAGGTGGAGCCGCCTGTCATCCTAGCAGAAGCAGGCTGCGGTGGCGGAGTGCGATGCGGGCCTCCGCATTCCCGGGAACGAGATGGAGACTCCGTAGTAACGACACCCTATGAAGGCCGTCTCGTAAGAGATGGTCCTGGACCGGCCCGGGTGCGAGGGATGTCTCAGGTAATCCCACCTCTGGAAACTTGCGGCCCATACAGTCGGCATGCGTTTTAATCGGTTCAAGTCCGACATAACCTCTTCCACTGATTTTGGTGGGGATTTTACGCACAATGAAAAAAGGATAACCGGAGAATACATTTGAAAACAATCATGAAAATCGAAGAAGGATGTGGTCTCTACCTACCCCATTGGGAAAGAGGCATAACTGTATATTATGTAAAGTGAGTACACTTACTTCACTTCCAAGATGTCGTGCCTGCATCTTGACAGCAGTTCATCAGAGTTGTCTGCGCATTCAGAGACCCCGTTGCATGGAGCCGTACCGTCCGCACATGCTCCATACGTGCAGCGGAACCAGTTCGGTTGGCATCTGAACGTTAAAAGGTAGAAAAGAACTATCTTTATTAAGGACCAAGAGCCTGTGAACGCCAGACCTTCGTTATTTTACAAAATCTCATATTTCCAACACAGGTAAGGACAATGGCCCATCATGAAGTTTTAGGTTAAAATGGCTTTGGCAGCTAAACGGTACTTAAGGTGAGACAAAAGAAAATGTGAAAAAGTTTTTCAGTTATATAAGTAAGGTAGGACACGGCGGTATTGCCGCCCAATTGAGCAGTCCGACTGGGGAAGTACCTCCGCCCTACAGAATAGCGCGGTTATAATAACTTCATGTTGTGTTTCCAGCGGTGAGTAGGGTAACCAGAGCTCAGTGGAGAATTTTTGCTGTCAGTGGGATGAATAAAGGCTTGACCTGCTTTGTCCTCTACACTGACGGCACAAAAACTCTGTGCTTTTAGGGTCGGCAGCGCGAGTGTGGCTTCTCTGGTGTTACACACGTCCATAGGCCACGGTAACCACTTTCCATCAGGTGGGCCGTGCGCTTGTCTGCCACCTAAGTGGTGTAAAAAAAGAAAGAAAAGTAAGTAAATCATTTTTGAATCAAATTTTAAAGCATTGAGTATGTTAACTATTTAAGTCTATTAAGATAGAAAAAATAGAAACGGTCAGGCGGGATTCGAATAAGCGATCTTTTCCTTGCAGAATCGAACGAATCATTTATTGCTCGATTTACACTCCTTAAGAACCGAGACGGTTTGAATTATAGACAACCGCTTCCACCAGTGGCAGAGGCGTATCTGAGGGGATTTGCACATGAAAAAATGGTAAAACTATTTACTGGTGAAGAAGAGACCCTTGGTAAGATTGAGCGAGGCGCGGATCCAGCTCAGATCTCCCAATTTCTGAGTTGCCTTCACTCCTTCGGTTCACTCAAGGAGGCCAGAGGCTATCAGATGGATCAAGTATTGACTTACTCTGTATTTCTGCACAGTGCGTGAGTCTCGTCGCTGCGGTCTGGACAGTCCACGAGTCCATCGCATTTACCATGAAACGGGATGCAGCTTCCATCGCGGCATTGCCATTGGTTCTTCCTGAAATAAGAGCATACGTCATTATTTTTTTTTTTTAAAGATAAAGATAAATTTATTTGTAGAAACATGTGTACAGATGATGTTACAAAGTATATTACAATGCATTGCGAGTTTTATACAAAGAACTGTCAATCAAACCAAAATTAGTAGGTTCTGAGCATGGGCATTGGACATATATATCCTCACGCCTATTTCCCTCCGGGGTGTAGGCACTGTTTCAGGTCTAGTACATAATTTTATCAGAGTATTTCTTATATGTTTGTACTGTTCGTAGTTAAAAAGTTTGTAGTTTTTAACCGACTTCTAAAAAGGGGGAGGTTCTCAAATCAATCGGTATTTTTTATGCGTTTTTTTTATACCACTTAAATGGCAGACAAGCACACGGCCCACCTGATGGAAAGTTGTTACCGTGGCTTATGGACGTTTGTAACACCAGAGGAGCCACAGTCGCGCTGATAACTCTGTAAGTACAGAGAGTTAGTGTAGAAGACAAAGCATGTACACCATTATTCTGAGATTTATGATTTGATTTACGTGATTCTTTTTTAATTCGATGCAAAATAGTTACGATTTGGTCCCATAATAATTTGATATAGTTTGGACCAGTAGACTTTACTTTTATAAACATTTATGTGTGTTTTGACATGAATATCCTGCAAAAAATTGAATTGAATTTTAGACTTTTTTTTATACCACTTAGGTGGCAGACAAGCACACGGCCCACCTGATGGAAAGTGGTTACCGTGGCCTATGGAGGTTTGTAACACCAGAGGAGTCACAGTCGCGCTGCCAACCCTGTAAGTACAGAGTTTCTGTGCCGTCAGTGTAGCAGACAAAGCAGGACAAACCTTTAGTCTTCCAACTGACAGCACAAATTCTCCAGTGAGCTCTGGCTACCCTACTCACCGCTGGGAGCACAACACGAAGTTATTATAGCCGCGGTATTCTGTAGACTTTATTTCTATACGCTTTAAGTCCAAAATTAATTGATAAAGAGTTTCATCACACTTTTTCATTTATTCTGCAAAAAGCTTATTAATTTTGGACTTTAGCCGCACTGGTTTAAGGTCTAAAATTTAATGGGTTTTTTAGCAGTGTCCGTGGAATGACAATGGTTTAGCTTTAGCAGAATCGAGGACCTGCCAAAAAACCCAATATTATGATCGCTTTTTTTAAATAGGACACGCCAACTTGACTTCACCTCGCCTGATAGTAAGCAAACAGCAAAGTCTTAGGAAAGAGGGTCAACATTACAGACACTAAGTAATGTTACAATGGTGGCACTCAGCTTGGCGGCCTCATCAGATGCATTTTCACGCCCTGCTTAAAGGCCCCGGGATTGCAGGAAGAAGGAAACACGTGTGTTAGTAATGAATTCCAGGTCTTGCTGGTGCGGCAAAGAAAAGAGTCTCCGAACCGCTTGGTTCTTGCTCGTATATTCTGCACAGTGTGAGGGTGACATCTAAGGCCTGCACGTGTCGTCCTATGTAGGAAAGGAGATGGTGGTATTAGTTTGAAGAGCTCATCAGAACACTCATCACAATAGCAAGGAGATCATGACACACTGATTGACTAGCAGTAACGCGTGCTAGCAAGTATAACGGTAGTGTGAATATGTAAGGTTAATGACCGACATAGTTTACCATGCCTTTATAGATAGATCTGGCGAAATACCGTTACATAGTGATTTGGACTATGGTTTGGTACGAAAACATTCCTATAGAATATAGATGGTACAATATACTGTGGAATATATTGCCTTAAATTTTAAAATTAAATGGATTTTCAGCAGTATCCGTGGGATGACAATGGTTTTGTTTGAAGCAGAGTTGAAGCCCTGGAAACTTTACCTGCAAGACGACTGCAGTTTTGACTGTGGTACCCTGCTCACAGCTGGTGAAATCACTGAAAACACAGTTCATATGACACGTCAAGATTTTGTCGGCAGTTTAAGGGAATTTATACTTAATAATAAGTCGTTACATTGCAAATTGCCGCTTTTTTGAAGCTAACAAACACTAATATTACATTTTTGAAAAGTGACAGCTGTAAAAAAGTAATACGAAATGTATCATCAAAATGGATAGCATTTAGGCAGAACTTTTTTTTTTTTTTACGTGCGCAATATCCCCACGGATACCTCCCCACCGGAGCCAGTGGAGGAGGTTATGTCGGACTCGAACCGACTAAAACGCACGCCGCCTGTGGGTCGTTTTGGTTGCCGAAGGTGAGGTTGACAGGCATATCCTTCGCACCCCGGCCGACCCAGGGCCATCTCTCACGATCTGGCCCTCTTCTCGGGTGTGGGGACTACAGAGTCCCCAACTCGACCCCGGAAACTGGGAGGCGCGCCAGGCGCGCCACCGCCGCGGCATGCTTCTGCCTAGGGTGACAGGCGGCTCCACCTGTCACCCCCAGGCCGGCGCTCATGGGGGGCGGAGGTCGTTCATCGACCTCCGACGCCCGAGTTGCCTTCGTGCGCGGGCAGCTTGGCTTGCGATCCTTCGTCGCTCCCGCTGCCGCTCCCGCCCCGCAGTACTGTTTTTGAATATCGCATATAATTTATCAAGCGGCCGTTAAAAACAAAATTTAATACAGAGTTGTAAAATCTTGAAATCAACTTTCAAACAAAATATAAATAATGGAAATAGCTATTAAATTACAGGAATAACGACATCATGGATCTGTAAGAAAACGTCGGCAATTTCACAAGTAAACACCTAATATTAAAAAGATGAAAAGTTTGTTTGTTTGAACGCGCTAATCTCAGAAACTACTGTTTCGAATTAAAAAGTTCTACACTCTACTGCTCAATGGAGCGGAGCAATAATCAAAAATGTCAAAAAATTCGGCAGCTTCCCATAGGTTATTAATAAATTGACGGAGAGTACGTCATGAGCAAACTCGGAGCAGGTCAGCTAGTGTTAGATACAAATAGCAAAGGGTGTTTTAAAAAGGAAAGCCGGTGGAAAAGTATCTTTTTAGCATACTTTTTTGTCTTTTTTATTATACCACTTAGGTGGTAGACAAGCACACGGCCCACCTGATAGGAAGAGGTTACCGCGGCCTATGGACGTATGCAACACCAGGCGTTGCCAACCATGAAGAAATTCTGATGCCCCTCTTGAAGAACCCCATATTGTAGGTGCTTGGGAAAACCACAGCAGGTCTTTCCATAGCTAGAGTGTGCGTGGGATGAAGTTTCTTTCATACCGCACATTGCGCACCGTCTCATGTATAGAATTCTGGGCAGTCTAATCTACCACGTCTTCCTTTTATAGAGCAAGCCACTAATGGCTTTACATTTTTTTTTATACCACTTATTTGGCAGACAAGCACACGGCCCACCTGATGGAAAGTGGTTACCGTAACCTATGGACGTCTGTAACACCAGAGGAGTCACAGTCGCGCTGCCAACCCTGTAAGTACAGAGTTTCTGTGCCGTCAGTAGAAGACAAAGCAGGACAAGCCTTTAGTCTTCCCACTGACAGCACAAATTCTCCAGTGGATAATTATTTCAACACACTTGCTCATAAAGTTGCTGTAATTTCACCGCAATTAGGCACATAATGGCATCTATAATCAAACTGACTTTTAGTTGCTATAATTCACGAGTGAGTTAAAGATTTTTTTTTAAATTTTATTAGTTGAGTTGCTTTGTTCTTAAAAAAGTTTCGATGCAAAATAAAATGAAGTTCAATACCTAGGTAGTACAAATACATTAATATACCTACTGCTTACTCATTTTATGCAACTTCGTATATAAATAGATAAATTAAACTTGTAAGTGTTTAATAAACAAAACCATGACATCAAAAACAGCTCATTATAATATTTTACTAACTGCACATTTACTACTAAGTTTTAAACTCTATGATTATTATGGTAATTTTTATTTTGTCCTTTTTTATATATCACTTAGGTGGGCAGATAAGCACACGGCCCACCTGATGGAAAATGGTTACCGTGGCCTATGGACGTGTGTAACACACTAACACCAGAGAAGCCACACTCGCGCTGCCGACCCTGTAAGCACAGAGTTTCTGTGCCGTCAGTGTAGAGGACAAAGCCTTTAGTCATCCCACTGACAGCACAAATTCTCCAGTGAGCTCTGGCTACCCTACTCACCGCTGAGAATACAACACAAAATTATTATAACTGCGGTATTCTGTAGGGCGGAGGTACTTCCCCAGTCGGACTGCTCAATTGGGCGGAAATATCGCCGTGTTCTATCTCCTATAATTAAATGGATAAATTAAACTTTTACGTGTTTAATAAACAAAACTATGACAATAAAAACAGCTCATTATAATTTTACGAACTGCACATTTAGTACTAACTTTTAAACACTATGATTATTATGATAAGTATTATGGTAAGTGGTATAGGTAATGGACTGCTGAGACGAGGTCTCGGGTTCGCTCCCTGGTTTTACCATGGCACACAACAATGTCTTTTCGATGCTTTTCGAAGTTATGTGTGTATTAACGCAGGTTTATAAGTGCCCGGTTAATGGCAATAGGCTCGCCCACCTATTACATTGAGACCTAAACAAAAACAGCTAATTAATGTTACATGTTCAGCAATAAAATGATTTGATTTGATTTGAAACTTTCGCGTAATATATAATTTTGTTTACGGAATGTATGTACCTATAATATATACCACATGATCGCATTAATTCCCGTTAACATTATTGTATGCACATATAGTAATTGTTATCTAAATAAACTTTTTATCCTTTGATAAACAGATGCATAGTAAATGTTCTTTATCCAAATTATGTGCAGTTTTATACATTATTTTATCATATTCATGAAATAGTTAACATAATTTGAGTAGAATTACAAAGTTATTTTTAGCGCCAAAATCCATTTGCTGATTGCGAACACAGACTATGTAGAAAAAATGCATTGATACCTCCTTGAGTACAGTTGATATTTTATCGAAATGAAAAAGTTACCATATGTAATAATTTTTTTATACTCTGCGTAAGAGTTTTGGCGCCAACACGAAGAAGGGCGCATAGCGGTATTGTTTTATTTTCCGAAATTAGTGTGTATTCGAGGTTTTATGTACAAAAATGGTGGTTTTCTAGACATAACGTCTTTGACAACGCACTCAAGTATAGTAAAGTGGCATATTACAGTGAATTGTGCCTTTTCGTGTTGGTTCCAAATCTCCCTAGAAAACTTATAGTAAAGTCCCACAAATTTACTGAGGCAGCAATCATCATTTTTCGTCATCATCATCACCACCACCACCACCACCACCATCATCATCATCATCATCAACAATCATCCTAACTACTTAAGACATTAATAAACTGATGATATGGCAAGCTCGTTCCAAGATATGGGTACTATGAACTTAAACTACCCCTCAGACCATAGGTTAATCAGATCAAAAGTAAAACTAACTAAACTAAAGAAAAATAGAGTTAATTACAGTATTAGGCATGCAAACCAACTGAAATCTGAAGTAGAAATAGCAAATTACAGGGAAACCTTATCAGGAATGTTATCTAGGCAATGTGATGGCCACGGAAACACTTCAGTACAAATCCATTACGATAACATCACAAATGCAATAACTACGAGCTTAAAATCAGCCCAAACAATGAGAAAGGAGCACAGACGACAGAAGATACTATCGGAACGTACTTCATCTCTTTTACAAAGAAGGAAGGAACTTCAAAAAACTAAAAACAAATCGAGATCTACGAAAAATGAACTCTCCGCACTCTACAAGCTAGTCAACAAATATATAAGAAAGGACTATTCAACGTATAGACAAAGTACATTAGAAAGGCATCTAAACCTCACAGGCAGCACAAAAAAGGCTTACAAGGAACTCAGAACAAGCAAAAGAAGAAGATAGAAGGTCTAAAAGAGTTTGGAAAAGACCTAAACAACCGAAAAGACATCATTAACACAGCAACTAATTTTTATAAAAACCTGTATAGCAATAAAAAACAAATAAGTACACTCAAAAATAAAATCACTATAACCATAAAGGAAAGCCACATTGAACAAGAAACCGAAGATTACATAAAAACAATTGACGAAATTGAAATCATAGATGCAATAAAAAGGCTCAAACTAGAAAAATCCCCTGGGTCAGATAACATAACAAACGAAGCTTTAAAAACAGCTTATCATTTACTGGCAACACCACTCGCTGAACTATTCAGTCTGATTTTGCAAAACTCTGAAACGCCTGCACAATGGTCCGAATCCAACATTATTTTAATATATAAGAAGGGAAACCCAAAAGATATAGGCAACTATAGACCGATAAGCCTGCTACCAACTCTGTACAAGCTTTTCTCGGCGATCATGAACTCGAGAATCAGCCCCGCAATCGAAGCAAGACAGCCTTTAGAGCAGGCCGGTTTCCGAAAAGGTTTCTCTACGATGGACCATATACATACCTTAGAGTTAATTATAGAGAAATATCGGGAACAACAGAGGCCACTCTATCTCGGATTTATTGACTACCAAAAAGCTTTCGACACGGTTGCTCACGATAGCGTTTGGCAAAGCTTGAGAGAACAGGAGGTAAGTGAAGTGTATATAAAAGTAATCCAGAATATATATGACAACAACATGGGCCGAATAAAGCTAGACATACTGGGCCCGAGCTTTGAAATAAAGAGAGGTGTAAGGCAGGGCGATCCCTTGTCGCCAAAAATATTCATAGCCATACTCGAAAGCATCATCAACAAACTGAACTGGAGCGAACGAGGAATCTACATACAAAGAACCTTTATGAGTCACTTGCGTTTCGCCGATGATATAGTAATATTATCCGAGACTTTCTCAGAACTACAGATCATGATCAATGATTTACAATCAGCTAGCGCAGACGTAGGACTCGAAATCAATCTCACTAAGACCATGATAATGACTAATAACCTCAAAAAACAGATAAACGTCAACGGATATCCACTAGATTATACAGACAAATATACTTACCTAGGAAAAACAATCAGTTTTGAAAAAGAAAACAACGAACTAGAGATTGAAAGAAGAGTACAGCGAACATGGAATAAATTCTGGAGTCTGAAAGAAATTTTCAAAAGTAACATGCCAATAACACTGAATACTAAGACATGGAACTCCAACCTCTTACCATGCTTGACATATGGATGTCAAACATGGAAATTTACATCAAAAGCTAAGCAAAAAATATCATCCTGTCAGCGCGGAATAGAGAGAAGCATGCTAAAAATAAAGAAACTAGATAAGATTAGACACGTAAAAATAAGAGAAATAACAAAAGCCACTAATGCCTTAAACTACGCACAAAAGTTAAAGTGGAAATGGGCCGGTCACATAGCCAGGCTTAGAGACAAAAGATGGACCCACAGCACCACCATATGGAGAGGACCCCAAGGAAAAAGAAAGAGAGGCAGGCCCTCATCACGCTGGGAGGATGAAATAAAAAAAAGTCGCTGGTCCAAAGTGGTGGCAAACAGCTCAGGATAGAGAGAAGTGGACATCGTTGGAGGAGGCCTTTACCCAATCTGGGGACCTTGCTAACATAAATAATGTTATATTATAAAATAGCATAACCTAAATTAAGAATCTGTGTAGCAGGATCAAGTAAAGGCTTTTTTATTTTTATTTTATTTATTTATTTATGGCAAGCTCGTGTGGTTCCCGGCAGAGTAGAATTTAGACCACCTCATCTCTTCCCATGCGGTGTCGTACAAGGCGACTAAGGGATAGGGTTGTTTAACATCAGACAGATATATACAGCCCAGCCTCAACCTTATATGTATAGCTTGAGTCCACAATAGTTCCCGGAAAACGGCAATAGGCTCACTCCCTATTACGTGGGACCGAATGCGATGATTGGTGAAATGTGGGTGTTATTTCACCTCTGCCTAACCCTCCGGGGATAAAGGTGTGATTATGTGTGTGTGTGTGTGTGTGTGTGACATGGCAGTATTATCATAGTACCTTAGCCGGTTCCGAAAGAAACAAATGAAAAAAAAACTATGCGTAAACAATGTCATTGAAGTTAATTAATTGTTAATGCTTACATTTCAGTATGAGAGTAGATAAAATGATTTTTTAGTATTATTTTATTCACAAGTGTGTTGAAAAACATCTTCTAATACATGTGTATTGATGATTACCGTCTTCGGGTCTCTTAAGACTGACTATGGCGCCTCAGCTGTAATCACGAACTTTACACACTCGTGCCATAATATACTATTAACGGATCCTATCACGATTTTCTTGATATTATTTTATCAGGCATATTATTAACCGCGGTAGCCTAGTGGTATGGGTAATGGACTGCTGAGACGAGGTCTCGGGTGCAATCCCAGGTTTTACCATGGCACACACCAATGACTTTTCGATGCTTTTCGATGTTATGTGTGTATTTATCGCAGGTTTATAAGTGCCCGGTTAGTGGCAATAGGCTCGCCACCTATTACATTGGGACCTAAACATAAGCTGGCGAAATGTGGGTGCTTAACACCTCTGCCTTCGGGGATATAGGCCTGAGTTTATGTTATGCCATATCAATTAAACCGTTAGAGTGTAATTAAATAACAAACTTTCCAATTTATAATATTAAGTAGGATTTGAATAGAGCGGGTATCGAACCCGCTACCTGCGATGTAGCAGTCCAACGCTTGGCACGACTTCGTAGCCGGTAACAGTAGATACTACGTACCATGAAATAAAACTTGAATGTGATAATATTGTTTTATTGTTTATTGTTTTAATTCATTGCGGCTTCTCAATGGTGCTGTTTACTCGCATCATTGTTTAACAAGTAATGTATGTGAAAAATTCAAATGTGTAGTTATAGATAAATGAATGGATGATGACAGGACTGGTCCTCTTTTATTTTTCGTCGTCTCTACACATGCATTACTTGTTAAATAAACGACACCATTGAGAAGCAGCAATGAATTATTTGTTGATTTATTTATACACTGATTGATTAGCGAATTAACTTTTGGATATTTAAACTATCATGGTCAATCACATCAGTATCAAAATAATCGGGATATTTAGCATGTTGCATTGTTTCGAGTTTCCGATATTTCGGCGCTGTTATAAATAAGATAATATTTTCGCGTTCAGTAAAAATACTGATTGTGCATCTAATTAAGTTCAGAATGATCACCACCCACCCC
Organism: Eilema griseolum; assembly: GCA_963662185.1. Taxonomy (NCBI): domain Eukaryota; kingdom Metazoa; phylum Arthropoda; class Insecta; order Lepidoptera; family Erebidae; genus Eilema; species Eilema griseolum. Next base: position 10,971,291 of record OY759253.1, read on the forward strand.
GAAATGGATAGGTTAGGTTAGAAGACTAATGTCGCCTTATGTCTTTGTGGTAATTTTTTTTATAATTGGTTGGTTGGTTGGTTGCTAACTAACTACTTACTTGCAGTAGTTTGTTGGTGCTCAATCAGTATTTTTGATGTGAATTTGGATTATTTTGTCGTACAAAATGTACTCTTTTTGATATACGTTTAAATACCATCCTTATAAATATTCTACGATATAAATATTCTAAGACATTCTACACAACGCTATCTAGACCCATGGTAAGTATAGCAAAACAAGCTTGTGTTATGGGATCTAGAATGCGGATAAACATACTTAGATACTTTTTTTTTGTAAATACATACATATTATACATAGAAACACCCAGACCAATGCAAATATATATATATTATACATACAAATACATTGCACTGAGCGGGAATCGAACCCGCGCCCCCTACATAGCAGTCTCTATCACTACGCCACGGAGGTCGTCAAAATGTTACAAGCACCACGATCAGGATGCCGATTATTTTGATACTATTGAACCTTTGGAGTCGGATATTACCCGAATTTGGGAGGTCAAACGGCAGTCGTTCTCATAAAAGTTGAGATAAATATATTTTAGCATCTTTTTAACCGACAAAACTGGAGGAGGTAGGACACGGCGGTATTTCCGCCCAATTGAGCAGTCCGACTGGGGAAGTACCTACGCCCTACAGAATACCGCGGCTATAATAACTTCGTGTTGTGTTCCCAGCGGTGAGTAGGGTAGCCAGAGCTCACTGGAGAGTTTTTGTGCTGTCAGTGGGATGACCAAGGGTGTCCTACTTTGTCCTCTACACTGACGGCACAAAATCTCTGTTCTTACAGGGTCGGCAGCACGGATATGACTCCACTGGTGTTACACACGTTCATAGGTCATGGTAACCACTTTCCATCAAGTGGGCCATGTGCTTGTCTGCCACCTAAGTTGTATAAAAAAAAATTAACCGATGAAACTGGAGGCGGTTCTCAAGTCGATGTGTAGGTACAGTCTGTTTCAAATCAATATTGACTATCAAAGTAATTTTGGTTTTCCTCACTTCCTGTTGAAAACACTTAAACACTAATAAAACTAATATATATAATAACCAAACTAAACGAAATAACACATTTAGTTCGGAAATAATACAATTTAAATCAATAAAACAGTTTGATTTGCTCTTAATACCTTGGTGTTAAGATCATTTTGAAACTTTGTAGTCTAGATTATTCTGACGCCGACTGTACCTATATTTTTTTTTAAATCAATCGTAGTAATTACATCTACAACCAATTACAAATCTTACAGAATCATAAAAAATACTTACCCAAAGTAATTAATATGAAAATATAAAAAAGCATTTTTCACTTCACTATTATTAATACACAATAATAATAAATAAACTTGACTAGTACAATGGCAGGACAGTATTATTATTATTAAATTCACAACATTGTATTATTAATTATTGAATTATATCAAAGTTTGTAGTAGACACGCGAACTGATAAAAAACGTATAACCGCGCACGAAGACTGCGAGCAAAAAACTAACAAGCGCTGTCTGTGTGGTGATACTAGCTACAAATTTAATTTAACCTATTTAGAATAAAATAATCTGGGTAAAGATAAAGTACAAAAACAATGACTGCTACTACCGACTTCCCAGTGGCATATCAGCAGTGTATACACAAACATTGTCTTTTTATTTATATCACTTAGGTGGCAGACAAGCACACGGCCCACCTGATGTATAGTGGTTACCGTGGCCTATGGACGTATGCAACACCCGGGATGTTACACTCACGCTGCTGACCATGAAGAAACCTTCTGATGCCCCTGATTAACAAAAACTATTTCATTTCATTTATTCATTTATTTGCATAATACAGTCATATTCAATCAATCAATAAATTAGCCCACCGTAGTCCACTGCTGAACATAGGCCCGCCTTTCGCATCCAGTCTGTCCCAGCCACCTTTTTGAGGTCGTCCGTCCATCTGGCTGGATTACAGTCATAATGAGTACAATGTATTATCACTAGTAATGGTATGCAAATATTATTCTAATTATTATTATATTATTCTATATGTCTTTTGTGATAATGTTTACACAATTCAAATAAAATATAAAAGCATCTGAAATTCGTCAAAAATATAGATTCATTCGATATTTAATTAATTCAATAGAATTTAATAGTAATAATATAATCAATAGTCAACAAAAGTTAAATTCTAAATTTAAATGTCAAAAGAACAAGAAACAGGAAAACTACTTTTTATTTTTTTTAGAGACTTGTCATTGAGAAATTCCATTGTTGAGTAATGACCCTTTTGTATGAGCATTTTGTATGTGGTGACGGAGAAAGAATACAAGTATCACCACCTCATCTCATCCGAAGGGTGGCGTAAGAGGCGACTAACGGAACAATACGCAGACGATGTCACTGCGAGAGAAGTAAAACCTTGAAATAAAACCAATCCGTCTGGCCAGCGTGGAAACAGTAGGCCAAAGCCTCCCAACATTGGGAGAGGCCTAGTCCTGCAGTGGACTGCGATGGGCTAGTTGTTGTTGTTGTTGTATGAGCATCTCTTGTGGGCTCTTATTGTATGTGATCGAGAGTATGATCAAAACAGCCTCACGTAAACTCGGAGTCCTGAACAGAGTATGACGTTTTTTCACGCCGGAGCAGCATTGACTTTGTGCTATTTGTATTTTCTATTTAATTTTATGTGATAACTAAATTGACAATTTAATTAATAATTTGATAAAATTAATAATCTACTTAATATTGTATACCCAAATGGTGAAACATAGCTGAACTAATTATTATGAGAACATCTTCTGTACCTATGATTTACAATAAATATGATTTGATTTGATTTGAATGTCTTTACAAAACACAAATTCGCTCCTGCGTGAAATATTACTCGCATCCGTAAAGTACTTACTAGATGCTCTCGTCAGGTTGCAGCAACATGCGGTTCGTATTATTGGTAATCCTGAGGTCACGAACATCCTAGAGCCTTTGCAGATGGGTAGAGTTTTTTTTTTGTAATTACATAGTTACCTATTTTTTTAGTTAAAACGGTGACACTCAGCTTGACGGCCTCATCACAATGAAAAAGCATTATGATGAGGCCGTCAAGCTGAGTGTCACCATTGTAACATGGTATATGTACGTAATGGTGATCCTCTTTTCTGAGATCTTCAGCTTACCATAAGCGAGACGAAGTCTAATTGACATGTCTTATATAAAAAAAACGTATAGTCATATTTTGTAGACCTAAGAAGTCCTGGCTCGTAGACTGACAATTTACCCTAAATTATGGTAGAATTTTAATATTGGTAACTCTAAACTTAATGACAGTGTACCTACAGGTTCAGTGAGGTTACGTCAACAGATTGATAATAACTCAGGCCGTTCGGGCTCGGGGATTTTAATTTTACGTGCTTTAGAGGCTTAAATGCCTATACCTTGGGAAATATATCTTGGACCTGAAATGTGGTTAAAATGTGTTCTACACACGCAATACACGTTTCTTGGGTGTCTTTTGTGGAAATCTATGTTATAATATTATAAAGCTGCAGAGTTTGTTTGTGGTCCGATTTGAATGATTCTTTCAGTGTTGGGTAGTCCATTTATCGAGGAAGGTTTTAGGCTATATATCATCACGCTACTACTTAAGGGAGCGGAGCATTGATAATAAATGTTAACAAATCCGGTAATTTTTCATACATATTCGCCGCGGCCAGCTTCTGCCAGGGTGACAGGCGGCTTCACCTGTCACCCCCAGGCCGGCGCTCATGGGGAGCGGAGGTCGTTCATCGACCTCCGACGCCCGAGTTGCCTTCGTACGCGGGCAGCTTGCTTCGTCGCTCCCGCTGCCGCTCCCGCCCCGCCTCCTCCTTCACGAGCATTACATGCTCGCACAAGGAGGCGCCGGCCGCCCACGCATCCGCGCAGCGAACCATCGCCGCGAGCAAGGTGGAGAGCGTGAGAACCCTCACTCCCAGGGCCGCCACAAGCTCCCGCCTCGGCGTCTCCCACGCCGGACACTCGGTGAGCGTGTGCGGACCTGAGTCCTCGCTCGCGTCGCAGTGATGGCACTCGGACGTTGGCTCTTTCTGCATCCGACGCAGATACTTTCCGAAGCATCCGTGCTCGGTGATCATCTGCGTCAGACGGTACGAGAGGCTGCCGTGTGGCCTCTCTAGCCACTCCCCCATGATGGGTCTTACCGCCGTTATTAACCGGGCACTTATAAACCTGTGATAAACACACACATAACTTCGAAAAGCATCGAAAAGTCATTGGTGTGTGCCATGGTAAGACCTGGGATCGAACCCGAGACCTCGTCGAAGTAGTCCATTACTCATACCACTGGGCTACCGCGGTTTTCACCTTAGATAGATAGATGAGACTTTGCCTTCAGCTTACCATCAGGCAAGGCGAAGTCTAATTGACGTGTTCTATATAAAAAAAAATATAACTAAAAATAGATAGATAGATAGATAGATAGATAATTCTTTATTGTACACCAACAGATTTACAGTAGGACAAGTAGGTAGCATATATACAGTTCAATGTACAATGGGCGGCCTTATCGCTGAAGCGATTTCTTCCAGGCAACCTTGGGATGGACAGTAATGTTATGAAAACAAAAAATATGGTGTAGTTACCGACTAAACTTAAATAGATAGTGTATTAAAACAAAAGAGAGAAAAGTAAGTAAAATAAAATTAATATAGGTACTGCTTTACACAAAAAATATGAACATAAATACTGACATACAAATACATATACATGTATTTAATAAATATATAGGTACATAAAGTAGATAGTTCATACTAATACGAAGGGAAAACAGACCTTATTATATATTTAGATTATAACAAAACATTTCGTGCGCGCCAGGTCCTCGTTTTTCTCACGACTTAGTTCCAAGATATGTGCCCCGAGGTGTACCTTCGTCTATACCGTGACATAGGTAATCTATATTTCGCACGTTTGATGACGTCAATAGTCACGCTATGACACGCATTTCTGCCGCTTCGGACAATTGGCGTGAGGTAGGTGGTAGGTATAATTTGACATATCAACCTTTTTCTTCGTAAACTTCTACACATAACATTGAAAATAAGTAAACACCTCTTCATGTATGTCAATTTTTTTTTAAACCACTTGCACTGCCTGACGCACAGTGAAATGGAATATAATCGTATATTTAGAATATAGATTATTTTATCATTTTAAAACTCATATTTGAAGCATAACTACACAATACGAAACCGTGGTATATTTTTTTTATGCATGTGGCAAAACACTTGTGTCAATTTTTTCTTTCTCTTAACTAAAATACGTATTATTCTAAAGAGAGGTCGGCCGGTCATAAACTATATTTTTTTGTTAGAGCGTCCACTTGAACCCTATGGGAACGATGGCTAAATCGAATTCTTGGGATATTCTATTTTTAAACAAATGTATGCAAAAAACTGTTATGATGCAATATTATTTACGTGAACGAGTGCAAGATTACATATAAATATTATCAATACATTCTCAATATAATATATTGAGAATGTAATCATATTTGATATGGAATAGTATCATGATAAAGGATGGTGGATTTTGATTATAATTAAGGCGTCTTGTTACGCCACACATATTTGTAGGTTCATGCGAGTTTGACTCCATGGAATGATTAATCTTCAGATTAATCTTATAATTGGCACAAAGCATTACAAAATTACATCACAATAGAATTCTATAAAAAAATAAATAAGAGCTCATCTTCACGACGAAAGCGCAAATACAGTATGTTTATACATACGTGCATGACCAGCTGGTTAACTATTGGTTTATTATTGGTTTACTATTTAGTTACTGTATATTTGGTTTACTGTATTTTATATACTATTGTTTTGCATGATGATATTCTGTAGAATATAATCATAATTGATTATATTGCATGAAGGCATGTTATATCTGAATGTAAACATGAGCTTAAAATTAACTTGCACTGAATTCCTTTGTTGACATTGTAAAAAATCCTATGATAAAAAAAGGACGCAAGCGCCCCCGCTCCCGCGCGGAGTTCACACTGGTATAAAAGGAAATCGGCTGATTTGCGGGACACAGAGTTTGGTTCGATTAGTAGAAGCGCACAGACCATGCAACGGTTTCATTAAATTATTCTAGCCGTATTACGCCAGTGTAATTTGTGAGAAAGTGGCAAAAGTTCGGTGTGCGGAAACTGTGTCGGAACAACGCGCTTTCTGAATTATTTCGGAAGGTTCCTAATTATTTATATACCTATTCCAATACACACAAATACCAAACATCCTTGAGACGTAGTGTTGATAAGTTCTTGTAGGTAAAGATTGCTTTAAATTTCGGGGCTGAGACTGGCCTTCGAAAGCGTCTCAATACCTTATCCTGGTCACCTAGGTTTCCGTGGTTTCGTTGTAGGAGAGTCTAAATGAAATCACCTTAGCTAGTTCACATTGTTGATTTACACAATTCACAACACACACATACACATAACTTCTAACTCACCTATTAAGTTTGGTAAGTCTTAATAGACCTAAGGTAAACACTAGGGCTCCTAGCTAGGTCTAGTTAGTTTTCTGTTGCTACAGACATAGATTGTAGGAATTCTATAAGAATTATAGGTGTGCGCTGTACATTAAGTTTGAAGTGAATCTGTTACGTTATCTTTGTGTTAATATAATAACTGTTGGGGACATCATGGTATTCGTAAATTATATCTTGGATAGGTATAATACACAACTTGTATAGAGATTGAGTTGGGGTTTGTTATTTCCACATTTGACTGTAGCTGGAAAGAATTTGCAGTTGAATTATGAATGCGAAAGGCTTTATTTAGTGAGATCTTATTTAACAGCATACGTGCTAAAGTGAACTATTTATGTCCTATTAGAATTACATTAGTAATTCATATATTATACTAGATCTCATCATTTATACCATACTGAGGCCTAAATAGTAAAGTCATACATTTATCACCAACTGTTAGGATTCAATTCTGTGGCTCCTGGATCATTTTGATACAGTATTAGAGCAACTCTGATTGAAGATATCAATAAAATACCAAGCAGAGCAGTTTGTAAAGTGTAGCGGTCCATAAACCTGCCAAAACCTATCAAATTAATTATATACTCATTAGTAAATGACAGCCATTACAGCCGTGAAGGCATAATAAATTATTGTTGAAATAATATTATATCACATTCAATCATTATTCTAATTGTTTTGGCATCGTTCATGAGATTCGTGAGGCGTTAAAGGGCTACTACATTTTATACTGGAACCAGAAGCTGAAAACTGAAGGATTACAGTATACAGTGGAGTTTAGTGGAGGTTTTACAAACTGAATTAAATTAATTGTGACGAAGTGGAGGAGAGCTTGATCTTTTGATCAACGCTATCAGTTCTTCGGAATTGATCATATGTAATCTCGCTCTTCGGGGCTTGAGATTCATATTCTCGCTCTTCGGGGCTTGAGATATTTAATTGATCCGGATCACATATCACAAATCATATATGATATCTTCGACATTAAGGCCTATATATAAATATACAGCTGAAAAAGATGCCACAAAGTTCAAACTATCAAAGACCTATATTGAATCTAATATATATCTCATTTGAATAAAATATAAATCCACAGTCTTATCATCATACTATTCCGACCAGTTAAAAACTAAGTTAGAATAACGATTTAAACTATAGTGTCAGGATTATTAAAGTAATGAATGATAGATATTGGGTCGGGTTTTAAAGATTAGATAAATAGACGATCACAGCTATAAGTATCGTGGGATTACCCCGGTAGTTCCCGTTACAACAGGTAACATGCATATGCATACGCACCCAATGCGCCATGATAGCGCAACACGGCTTCTCACTGATGACCTTTAGAATGCCGTTGGCTCCCACGCACTCTGAGCATCATAGATGCCATCCTCTTTCGCAGGATGGTGCTAAAACAGTCAGTGCGCGCTTCGGTAAACATTTACATACATACATAAAATCACGCCTGTCTCCCATAGGGGTAGGCAGAGATCACGGATCTCCACTTGCTACGATCCTGACATGCTACTCTCGCTTCATTCACTCTCATTACATTCTTCATGCATGCTCGTCGGTTTAGAGTACTCCTGACCTGCCACTTTTCTAAACACAAACATTTAGCTAATAATTTAAACGCTTAACTAATTGAAATTAATACCTGCTTATTTTGTTTATATGTTATATTATGTAGCTATTTACTGTTTTATTTACTAGTATTAATATACTATTTAAACGCTTAACTAATTGATCTTAATACCTACTTATACTTATTCTTATTTATTTTCTATATTATCAAATCAAATCAAATCAAATTCATTTATTTGCTAGAACATGGTGTATAGAGGTATTATAATAACATAGTGTAGTTCGCTCATATTCTGCCATGTGATGACGTGCAAATTTAGTACATTTTTCAATTTCTTAAATCTACATTAAATCTATAATCATTACCATTATGTATTTATTATTATTACTCCGGGCAAAGTCCTGAATGTGCCTAATTTGATAGCGATCTGGTATAGTCCTCGCGTTGAGCATCCTATAATCGCCACACGGCCTCCAGCCGTTGTCCCGTTTAGGCGCCAGGTGCAAGGGTGAAGCCCAGGAGCTTTCGGAAGGGCGAGCTGTTCCATTAGCCAGCATGAGGTCGAATTCTTGCCTGGCTATTTTCAACTTGTCTAGGGCGAGCCTGCGGGGTGTGCAGTAAATGGGAGGGCCGGGTGTAGTGTGAATGTGGTGTACAGTGTCATGCTTTGGAGACCAAGGTGTGCCAGAAGGGCGAGTAATTTCGGGAAACTTACCGAGCAGCTCGTGGTACCTTGTGTCGCCGGATGCTACCTTAACAGAATAAATATTACTTTTTACAATACAAGCATTAGTACACAATGTCGTAGTGTTGTCAATTAATGTTGATTACGACAGTCGACAATTAAATTGTAGTGGCACAGAAAGTCAACACCAATTATAGGTTTCGTCACGTTGTGCACCGATTTGCTGCTGCTCCCTGCAGCAGTAGATGCCACCACGGTTGGTGCCGTCAATTCTTGGATGCGGTCCGCGAGAGTACACACATAATACATACACACAATATATTATATACAATTACATTCACATCAACAATACACGAACATACATACAAACACCTATATACATTTCTTATTTACTATTTACACTAACATTCCTACACAAAAGTTTGCATCCGTAGTAGTGGACTTTTGTGTCGGCATGGTCGTGCTATGGAAATGCGCATTGAACGAACGAGGGAACCATTACACTAGCCCGGTCGGCCGCGCTGCGCCAGCGCCGCGCGGTGGCCGACTCGAGTTTTAGTCGAGCCGCACCTATCTTCACGGTACACTGTGTCGCCTGATGAGAAATTCTTTTACCGCCTACCGCGTATTGATAATAGTAATTTGTATGTTCTGCTTTCTGTCGCTAGATGGCGCTGGGTACATGTGGCATTGCCACATGACTCCCCTCCAAGACCGGAGGTTGATTTGCAATGAGTCGGCTGTCTAAGCTCTCTTGATGAGCATGCCATTTCCAGTCTTGAGTAGTTCTGTTTCGTCAGAACTGGACGCCGCTTATTCCGTTAGCGGAACAGTCTTCTTCGCTAATCCCAGTGAGTCGGGACTACCGCTGGTCCCGAAGACGCGGGACAAGTGCGGTGCTGCGGTGCTGCGGTCCTGCTGTGAAACGCCTTGAGTTGGAGCTCGAAGCGTCAAGATGAATTCTCGGCGAGCCGCCAGTGGGGCGAGATGAGTCCTCGGCAGTGACGGAGCGAATCCTCGATGAAGCGAGGTAAGTCCCCCGTGTATTGGGGCGAATGCTGGGTAATGGCTGAGTGCCACGTAGACGGGAGAGATGTCCTCTTCTTACGTGGACCGTATGTACGTGCACTGTATGCCTTAGATGCAGGTGAGGCCGAAGGGTAACCAGGCTGCGGCGGTCGCTGCATGTTGTGGTATCCTTGTACGGGCCGAAAGTGCTGGATGGCGACGACTTGATTACCGCTCATGCGGGAGAAGTGAATGTGATGTGACGATGAGAATGCTGATGATATGTTCAGCGAAGGTTACGTGATCAGATCACGTCGGGGTCAACACTGTGGAGAAACGAGGTGTGATGTTCCTCCAACACAAAGGGAGGATCCTCCGACCAGGCAAGGTGATCACGTCTGGCGGGCCGCGAGATCAGCTAATTGGTCGAGTGAATGCGTGGTTTGGGACACTAGCACAGTCTGGATACCCATAGGCAGCTGGTTACTCCAAATTTGCCTTACTATATCCGCAGCGGCCGACGATCCAGCTAAATCCTGTAGGTGTCGTAGGAATTGGGATGGTTTCCGGTCACCCAGTGTCTCTTGGGTGAGCAGCTGCTTCACCTTCATCTCTTGTGAGGCCGACAGGCGGCGGAGGAGTACAGATTTGAGCTTACCATATCGGTTAGTAGCTGGCGGTTTCAGAATAACATCCTTCACTGTCTTCGCATGCTGTATACCCAAGTTGGTGGTGACGGTGCTGTACTTCATGTCGTTGTCAGTAACACCATGGATTTCAAATTGGCTTTCCAACAGTGCGAACCATAGCTTCGTCTTCGGCTGAGAATTTTGCCACTTTGATGGTCGGGCGGGACGGTACAATGGTGAACTTTTTCATCTTCTTTCGTGTCGTAACGTTCCTATCGCCTGAACCAGCTGTATGAGCTGCGTCACTGCTGCTGCTATCGTTCATTATAGTGTTCAGTTCGGGGTCACCAGTTATAGTTGTCCTTTACTATATAATCGGCTTGTACTTCAAGCTCGCGATGTAATGTAGGTAGGTAGTAATTACGTCGGTAATAAAAGTTCGAAGGAGTTCTAAAGGAAGTATAATAGTTCGTAAGCACTATTATTAGCATTATTATTTGTACTTATAATAATTTTTTATTTATTATTGGTATAAAAAATATTTATTTCTTGTTTTTAATGTATAGAATATGGGCCAATCCACCTCAGAAAGATTCAATATTCATTTCACTCTTTTGTGATAAGTGTGTTTGTATCTAAGCATCATATTCAATCTGTGCATTACGTCTCCGATTTGGCAAGGGTTCCGAGGAGTTGATTCGTTCAATGACACATTCTGTGTGCTGCTACTCTTTTGGAAATTCCATAATTGTTTTATAAATGTTCTTTTTTTTATGGAGAAGCGTGTTTCAGCTTTCATGTCACGATTCTAATGCGGTGTATAAGAAAACAAACAAGTGGGTGTGGTGTAAGTGTAACAACTTTATTTCATTGTTATGAACATACATTTATCAGTCAAAACTGTGATCATGCACATTTGGTAAAAGAATTTCCCTACGACGAGTGCTATCGGCGAAAGATTCATTCATTTAACCAATTGTCGTTGAAGAGTGTTTTCGGCGAACCGTTCCATCGGCGAAGGATTCATTCGGACTACCAACCGTCGATGAATAATATTTTCGGCGAAACGTTCCATCGGCCAAGTATTTTTTCGTTCAACTAACGGTCGGAGTAGAGTGTTATCGGTCAACCGTCCTATTCGGTGAGCGGTATTTCGGAATATCATACGGACATCCTTTGACTGACATAATACTACGATGAAAGTGTTTTTATTGATGGAATTATTTTATTCATGGAATATACTTAGTTTTAAGATTTCTCATCTTCCTGATGTTCAATTGAGCTGTTTTTTTTAAATTTTGAAATAGAAAAATATACCGCTTTTTTTAAGTCATATCTCTACTCATTACAATTTGAAATCCCCGTCTCCTTTATTTATTGGCATATTAATCAAATCCTGAGGAATTTTATTAAATATTTTTATGCAGCTGCCTACAAATGAATCACCAACCTCGTGAAGCCTAAGTTTTGGTTCAACTAGTTTATTTTTGTCTCTCGTATTAAAATGGTGTAAATCAGATAGTTTTTCGAAAATATTTAGGCTTTTTCGTACATATAAGATTTTATCATAAATGTATTGAGAAGCAACTAGTCTCAATATCGGCAGCTGAGCCCCACAGCAGCAGACGCAGCAGCAGACGCAGCAGCTATGGAAGTAGCTAAAATAAACTAATCGTGCAGTTTCCTCATCAGTCAGTGCCCTTATCTTTCTAACCGCATAGGCAGCTGAGCTAAGTCTTCCTGCCAAGGCTGCTGTGATATGAGAACCCCATTGCAGTTTACTATCTAAAGTTATTCCAAGAAAAACTGTGGTATTGACTATTTGGACTGATTCATTATTCATTTTGATATTTATATCTGTCTGTCTTACATTAGGCATAGTCTAGTAAACTTTACACATTTAGTTTTCTTCGCATTGAGCAGCAAGTTGTTACTTGTAAACCAATGCAATATATCAGAAAGGGTATTATTCAGTTCGTCAAGTATTACTTTATGTCAATCAGTCTTAAAAATTAATGATGTGTCATCAGCAAATAATACAATTTCACAAAGATTTGTCGCGAAGTAAGGAAGATCATTAACAATATCAAGAATAGAAGTGGTCCTAATATCGAGCCCTGGGGTACTCCCATAACTAATGGGGCACCAGAAGAGTCAGTTAAGCAAAGTTAATGTTAATGGCTAACATTAACTTTTTGAATTCTGTCAGTGAGGTAAGACGTAAGTAATCTAAGTGAGCCGCTTGAAACACCATAATATTCTAATTTTAGTAACAACGTCTCATGATCAACACAATCAAAAGCTTTTGATAGATCACAAAAAATACCAATGGCATCATGTTTTTTTTCCCATGCATCAAGTCTGCATGACTTCTTTACACCAACTACCTTGTAACGGTGAGTGTAGGACGCCTGTGATAGCTGTACTTGGCTTTTTTCATAAGCTGACGATCGTTTGTCTCTGTAGTGATATTCTTTGCAGTTTACGCGCCAAAGATAAGGTTCCTATTTATAAATTTCTATAAATTCTACTATATTATTGCGCTTGCGACTCGCCATTTTTGCGATGAAGCGTGCGCTTGACCGTCCGCCGTCGCACAACTGAGAGTGGCAGGCAAGCTAGCTGGACGCCACACACGCTAGGTTATGCTCGCGCGCAAGCATAACCGAACTGCATAAAATATCAATTTTGATATTTGCTCGGTTGCATGTACATGCATCGAAAACTGTACATATGAATGCCATACACGCTAAGGCTTGCCTGTCGGTTATGTATGTACAGTAAAACCATTATGTATGTCATCATCAGTTAAAACCATCACCTAGCGTGTATGGCGTCCATTACACAAGTCCATAGGCCACGGTGACCGCTTTCCGTCAGATGGGCCATGTACTTATTTGCCACCTAAGTGGTATAAAAAGACCACCCACAGGGGTTAATACCCGCTGAAACTAGTAATAGGTGCGGCTGTTAGCAGTTACTGTCGCATTGATTCGAAAACGATGTGAAGACGCTGCTGTCGTTTGGTACTGCTGTAAGCGGTCGGCTACGTGCTCTTACCTAAAGACTATTCGGTAAGGCGTGATACGAGTGTGTGACAGAAGGTAATCACTCCCAAGAAGAGGAAAGTACGATAAAAGTTGAGGAAACAAGGGAGACTCTGGCAAACGAAAGATGGATATCTAATTTTTTCAAAACTTACATGGCAACAGCTTTTTCTGTCAGTGTTTTATAGTCTTAGAAAACGTCTTGATACTCATATGTATAATGTTACTATTTTCTGATAGTTCTCAAAGTGGATTGATTATTTGTAATACTGGTTAAACTACAACACGGGTAAATTTTAATAATTATTATAAATACTCACTTAACTTATTTTGTTATCTTATTATTAATATTATTAGACTTTTCTTATTTTGTATCACATTTTAAAAATGTGATACAAAAAATACAATTAAATTATGTCATTAGAATCATATAGGCTGGTTTCGAAAATGAAGAATCAATCATAGTATCAACTCTGTTTTGTTGGTGTATAATCAGTGTAGCAGTCTGTTGATTTTTCAAATTTGCCGCCGTTTTCTTGAACTATCTTACGCTGTCCAGTCCGAAGTTATTTATTTTTACATGACTGCACCAGCGAGGGTAAGGTATAATTTTACGGTACCTATGGTACAGAGTACATTCAGCGTCAGAGCAATCTTGACTACAAAGTCTCAAAATGATCTTAATACAAAAGAATTAAGCGCAAATCAAAATGTATTATTGATTTAAATTGTATTACTGTCCGAACTAACGGCGTGTACAAAATCCCAGAACAATCGTTCGAGGTAGAACACGACGGTATTTCCGTCCCAATTGAGCAGTCCGACTGGGGAAGTACCTTCATCCTACAGAGTACCACGGCTATAATAGCCTCGTGTTGTGTTTTCGGCGGTGAGTAGGGTAGCCAGAGCTCACTGGAGAGTTTTTGTACTGTCAGTGGGATGACCAAAGGCTTGTCCTGATTTTGTGTACTGCACTGACGGCACAGAAAATTTCTGTTCCCTCAGGGTCGGCAGTGCGAGTGTGACTCCCCTGGTGTTACACACGTTTATAGGCCACGGTAACCACTTTCCATAAGACAAGCACACGGTTGACTGCCATCTAAGTTCTATAAAAAATACCAAGGCATTAAGAAAGATCATTTTGAGTAGGTACTTTGTTCGTCAAGCTGTACTACCAAAGAAGACACTTACCTTTTTATATTTAATACAATGAATTAAAAAGTTTGCAATCATAATTACGCGTTTAAACTTAATATAGATAAATTATTTCCTTTGTACCTAACATAGATAAACAACCGTGGTAGTAGTGGTATGGGTAATGGACTGCTGAGACGAGGTCTCAGGTTCAATCCCAGGTTTCACCATGACACACACCAATGACTTTATGAAGTTATATGTGGATTTATCGCGGGTTTATAAGTGCCCGGTTAATGGCAATAGGCTTGCCTGGACCTAAACATAAACTGGCGAAATGTGGGTGCTTAACAGGTGTTAAGCACCCACATTTCGCCAGTTTATGTTTCATACAACGCAGTACCGCAGTAGACAGGTGTCTACTGCGGTACTGCGTTGTATGAAATTAATAAGTATCAAGATAGGTTAATACAAACAACCCCAGTATTGCATTCTACAAAATTTTAATTCCCATTTTGCCATTAGTGTCTTGTAGACCTACGGTATATTATTTTATACTAAATTAAAAATACGAACAAATATTAGTCAGCTAATTTTAACGCCTCATCGGCTACAGCTTCACCAACTTTACTACCACAATACCCCCCAGCGATACTACCCCCAAACCCTCCGATAATAGCCCCGAGTGGCGCTCCAACCGCTGTTCCGACGGGGCCGAACAAAGTACCAACCATAGCTCCCGTCTGCGCCCCCGCCCAGACGCCGCCGGCGCCCCCCGCCATGCCCCCAGCCGTGCCCCCGCCGTACGACGACAGCGTTTTCACACTTTTAACAGGCACCTTCTTGGTACGCTTCACGTCCCTCAAAACAGTACGCAAATGATCAATGGTGGCTTCAATTTCACGTCTCCGTTTTCCACTGCTAGTATTCCTAAGCTTTGAGCGCAGCTTCTCAATAGCATCCTCCAGTTCACTAATAATCTTGTCAGCGTTTCTTACAATCTCTACATCTTCTTTGAAAGCAGAAGCTACTTGCCAAATGCTGATTGCTGTACTGGCCACAGATAGTGTGATACCTGCGTATTTTAATGTTTTACCGACAACTTCAGCTCCTTTGATAACTCCATCAGAAACTTTGATGTGTGAATTCGGTGCACCTTTAGGTCCGATTTTAATATGAGCATACCCTGTATTTTTGCCAGAGTTGAACTGGATAGTCGGAGCACCTGTAAAATATGTATTAATTACGGTAAATGTTGAGTGTTGTCATGTCTACACAGCAATACTGAGATTTAAAAAAGAATTACAACGCCATCTAGTATCTAACGGTAGGTTTAGTTTAAAGTTGCCACCACATTTTTTAATGCTATACTAATGGGAATTTTAGTACCCGGAGCTAATACAGAATACCGCGGCCATAATAACTTGGTGTTCTGTTCCCAGCGGTGAGTAGGGTAGCCAGAGCTCACTGGAGAGTTTGTGCTGTCAGTGGTAAGACTAAAGGCTTGTCCTGCTTTGTCTTCTATACTGACGGCACAGAAACTCTGTCCTTATAGGGTCGGCAGCGCGAGTGTGACTCTTCTGGTATTACTTTCCATCAGGTTCACCGCTTCTTTTGGGTATCTATGAGAAAAGCACGGGACGCTACAGCAGCGAAGTAGCTTAAATCCACCATCACTATTCTCTGAGGCTTTTCCCAATTTCGTTGGGGTCGTCTTTCTAGTCTAACTAAGATGCAGTTGAATTTCGATGTTTTCCGAGAAGTGACTGCCAGATGGTAATGGCCAGATTGTGATTGTCAGATGACCTCCATAATCAAGGGGCGATATCGAAGTACTGTAGGAAGACTAGTTGGACTTTTGAGGACTCCAGATACCCGTTACGATTCCCATAGATGTTCGTTTGACAACCGGGATCGACTGCTTAACGTCCTCTCCGAGGCACGAACAACAGTCTAAAAAGTCCGCTTTTATAAAATCGTATTAGGATCGCGTGGTTCGAGACCCGCAGAACATATCGACGGTTAAAAGGAAATAGGGGATAAGCGACAAAAGATGAAATGTTCAGGAGAGCCGTTCAAAGTTTTAAATTTTAGAAAAACTGACGTATTTTTGTCATTTATTAAGATATTGTGAATAGCAAAACAGTTATAAAATCAGATAGAAATGGAACAGTTACTGGTATTCTTAGTTTTAGTGATTTGACGTTATTTTAAGTAGTTTTTGTCGCTTATAACCACAGTTTATAATTTTTGAATTAGGAAATATGGCATAAGATACAAATGACAAAATCAAATATTAAAGGATAAGAAGCATATGCGACATTCCAATTTATCATTTCGCAAGGTAAAAGGGTATAAGCGACTAGACCGTTCAATCAATATTATAGGAAAAGAAGGATAAGGTACTTTTCATAGTGGTTGTATAAAAGGTAATAGGTCACAAGAAACACTCGGCATTCAAAACAATACCAGGATATACGACATTAGTAACACACAATGTCGCTACGAAGCAAAGAAATATGGATGAAAAGCCACCCCAAAAGTAATGAAGTAGCGCAACCAACACAATCCTTCATCAGGAAAATATCTAAAACAGATATTACACGACACCATAATTGGGTCTCTAACTTCTAAAGTAGGGTGAAATTGCTTGGGAGTAAATTTTCACAGAAACATACTAAGGATCTATTTTACTAAGAAGCCTATTACTGCTATAATTTTACACTAAATGGTAAATTTAAAAGATATAGCTCGTCATTTCATATTTGCTAACGAGCAGATAGTGTGATGTTTCTTGAAATAAAAAAGGAGTTTTTTAATACTTTTTAATCAAGAAAAATCAAAATTAACCCCCTTACTAATAAAAATACGAATCGTATTTATTTTAGTAAACGGAAGTAAGGTACAACCACCAGTGTCATATTAAAATCAATTTAGGTAATAGAGCATAACCGACTTGGCTGTCATTAAGAACTGAATGGAAATAGGGGATAACCGCCAGAGTAATATAAGTATGCATTTTATTTTTATTTTTATTTTATTTTTTATTTTTATTTATTCGGGAAAACAAACAGTTACACAATGTCCTTAATATAAAGTCTTAATATAACATAGTTGTAATTATGTAACCTACAGCGTTATCCACATATTATTACAGTAGTATTACGGTTATCTAAAAAGCAACATTCATTTTTACAGTTTTAGTTGAAATCAGTAAATTTTTTTAACAGAGCATTTCTAAATTCATTATGCGACAAAGTGAATACATCCAAATCTATAAACAATTTATTATAATTATTTACAATGCGATTTAGAGGCGCACGTACTCCAGCATTCGTGCGACTAGTGAAAACGGCGAACAGTGGGCGCGAGCGCACTTCACGTCTGATGACTGTCCTAGGCACAATGTAGCACAAACTATTTGTTAAATAAGTGCAGTCGAATCTGTTATTGCATAAGTCATACAGAAACATGGTTTCTAGAAAGATACGCCTGGATTCCAAGTCCAGTAAGTTCAAGTTCTCCCTGGTACGATGGCAACGGTACCGCACTGCTTGAAGGAACTTATTTTGTACTCTCTGCAAACTATCTTTGTATTTTTGGTACAGTGGGTTCCATATCAATATAGCATACTCCAGCTGTGACCTGACCAAAGATTTATAAAGGTGAACGTATGTATCAGTATGTCTAAAACCTATGGTGGACCTCATAACAAAGCCATACATGCGATAAGCACTATTAACTATTTTATCAATATGTTGATCAAGGTGGAGCTTTGAATCCAGTAGCACCCCGAGATCCTTTACCGTAGCAACATTACTTAAAGTGGCATGAAGTAATGAGTATGTATTCGGGACTACTATTTTCTTTTTTGTAAATGTAATTGCAATGCACTTTGATATGTTCAGTTTTAATTTATTCGCACTACAGTAATCAGAAAGGCGGTGCAAGTCCTCTTGCAACAAATTACAATCATTGTTTTCGGAAATAGATCTATAAATTTTAAGATCATCTGCGTAAAGCAGAAAATTTGCATTTCGAAAACAAGATGAAATGTCATTAATGAATAGAACAAAGAGTAAAGGGCCCAGGATGGAGCCCTGTGGTACACCAGAGGTTACATTAATTGGATAAGATTCATGACCCCTGATCACAACTTTCTGAGATCTATTTGTTACATAAGATATGAACCACCGTAGCAGATCACCGCGAATACCATTATACGCAAGTTTGTTTAGAAGGAGTTCGTGATCCACCTTGTCAAAGGCCTTACAGAAGTCCGTATAAACGGCGTCAACTTGCACTTGTTTATCCATATTGATAAACAAAAAGTCTGTGAAGCTCAATAAATTGGTAATAGTAGATCTTCTTTGGACGAAACCGTGTTGTTGTTTTATGATAACATTATGAATATAGGGATAAATTGCTCTATGTACAAGTCTCTCGAAAACCTTCGACAAGGTGGACAGGATAGAGATGGGGCGATAATTTTCGACATTATTCTTAGAACCTGCTTTATGTACTGGTGTTATATTGGCTCGCTTCCATCTTTCAGGATAAGTGCCCTCAACAATACATTTATTATATATAATATGTAAGGGTACACATATACTATCTGCTGTTTTTTTAAAGAAATAAGCAGGTACTCCATCAGTTCCCGATCCCTTCGTTCCGTCCAATGAGCTTAGCACCTTTCGAACCTGTTCCAGAGTAAAATTAATACCGCTTATCATAGTACTATTATCTGCATAAGTATCGGGGGGTAACCAGTTCCCGCTGCTGTAAGATGAGGTTTCATAAACGGATTCAAAAAAATTCGAGAACAAATTACATATGGTACCAGGATCGCCAGATGTTTGATTCCTATAGTAAACAGTGGCAGGTATACCTGCTTTAGTTTTACGGTTGGAGATGTAACTAAAAAGATATTTTACATTTTTCTTTATGTTATTTTCTATAGTATCAATATAGTTTTTATAGTTTATTTTACACTCAGTATGAAATCTACGCCTAAGAAAAGAAAATTGCTCATAATCCGATACATTGTTGTACGATTTCCATTTTAGCCACGCTTTTTTCTTATTGTTAAAAATATGTTTGAGTGATTTAGAGAACCAGATGGGAAATTTAGTTGATTTGACACGGGACATGGGAGTGTGATTCTTAATAGATTTGTAAATAGTATCGTAAAAAATGTGCACGCAGTTCTCAGCGTCTGTACTATTTAAAATGTCGGTCCAGTGAACATTAGACAAATCATGATTAATTTCTCCGTAGTCAGCTCTATAGTAATTAAATTTTGGAGATTTCAATTGAGGAAGAGTCATATATGTGCCTTTATACGTAATAGTGGCACAGAATGGAGGATGAAAGGCACTTATCTTAGATAGTACGTCCGCTGGGGCATGCGTGGTACAATCTGTGTTGCTAAGTAATAGGTCTAAAATGTGTTTTTTAGCGTTGATAAAACTGTTGTATTGCAAAGCATTTACAAGTGACATAAAATTACATAAGTGCCGACTAGCTCTCGAACTAACACTACAGTGCAGTCCCGAACCCACACTGGGTACCCAGCTTACCTCTGGTAGATTATAATCTCCAAATAAATAGTAGAACGTGGGATTAATTTTATCTATGACGTCACTCACCAGATTGAAGTGATCAGAGTAAATATTATGAACAGTGCCTGGCGGAATGTATACAGCACTGATCATGTGCTTCTCATTATTTATTCCTGGTAACTGTATAAGGACGTGCTCAATGTGAGGTGACAAAGGTAGAAAAGGTATTATAAGAGTATTAGTATATAAATATTTTGTATATAGGGCACAAGCGCCATAGCTCTGTTGAATTACGAAATGGAAGTAAGCTTTAAGCAACATTTGTACTTTTCAATTGAAATGCTTAATAGGCATAAACAACCAAAAGCTTGGCACCCTTGTGAAGTAAAGAGGTATTACCGACAACAAACCCAAAATAAATCATTTTTGTAGGGGTACAATCACCTTTATAGCAAAAATGACCAGAATTTTCGTCGGTTAGCAAAAATAGCACTATAAATTGTATTTGTTTTGCTTGGGCATAAACGCCAAAAACGTCATCGTAGAGCCATGGGAGTAAGCGCATTCGAAAGAGCAGAAAATTTTAAGTCCAATGGCATAAATAACTCATTTTTGACCAAAATGTCGCTTATGCCCTATTTCCTTTTACCCGTCGATATGCAAATACCCATACATACAATAAAATATTTGCAATGAGTGGGGATCGAACCCGCGCCTCCTACGTTTGGTCACATTCACTACCGCCACGCCACAGAGCCTGTCCAGCTCCCACAGAGTTCAAATCTACCATCTTCTTTTGCTAAGAGGTTTTACAACATGATTCAAGACTGTCTCTTGATACTTTGGCTGAAATTGACAAAAATGGAGCTTTTTGACGCCTCTAACTAACCAACACAATTGCAAGATGATGGCCATTTGGGCAACTGTGAGATAGATAGATAGATAGATAGATAGATAATTCTTTATTGTACACCAATAGATTACAGTAAAATTTGTAGTGAGCACGCATACAGTTTAATGTACAATGGGCGGCCTTATCGCTGGAAGCGATTTCTTCCAGGCAACCTTGGGATGGACAGTAGTGCAATAAAGCAAAAGATTTGGTGTAGTTAGCAAATAAACTAGGAACAAGGTGTATTAAAAGATACAAAAAGAAAGATAGATATGAGAGAAGTTCAAATAAAGTTAAATAAATATACAACTTTAGCACATAAATAGATATACGAAGTAAATAGTACATACTAATAAGGAGGGAAAATAGTGAGCATATTAATTGTGAGCTGTCACAGTGTTCACAATGATAGATAGTAGTCCTTTACCATTCTTTTAAATATATTTAGGGATTTTGCTTGTCTGATACTCAATGGCAATGCGATCCATAAGCGCACAGCCTTGACAGAGAATGACTTATCAAGAAAATCAGTTGAATGCATTGGCATTCTCAGCCTCAAATTCTCGGATGACCTCAGGCATCTCGTATGTGTGTCATGGAGGAACTGGAATCGTTCTTTGAGATAAGAGGGAGTGTTTAGCATTTATTTATTTATTTTATTGTAGTAGGTACTCTTCAATTGTGAAAATGCATGCTTTTCATCAGAATAATAAAATATCTGGTGCAATAGAAAAAAGATAGGTCCTGGCAACATTACATAATTGAAATCGATTGAGATATAGAAAAAATTGAATCAGTCCAGGTGGAATTTGAAACCGCAATCTTTCCCTTAAAGGGGGACGATCTGACCACTAAGCCACAGAACCTTCACCCGAAACCATCCAAACTCTTCTATACATATATACATCTTACGGCGACGGTGAGAGCCATCTACCGACACGACATACCGACCACGAAACCTGGTTGGGCTCCTCCAAAACAGACCATGCGGGAAGAGCCGCCCATGCATTTGCTCTGGCGCATGGCCTGACCCAATTGGTACACGAGGTCACTAGAATACCAAGAAGGTCGGGCCTAGCACCCTCTCTGCTAGACCTTCTGCTGACGAGTCACCCAGACCTGTACAGTGTTTCGGTACAAGCCGCTTTAGGCAATTCCGACCACTGTCTGGTCTGCTCCAAGGTGCCAATTATAGCGCCTTCACGACCCGTGCAGGGGAAGCGGCGTCTCTGGCACTACTCGTCAGCAGATTGGGATGGGCTGCGCAACTATTTTGCGTCCATCCCGTGGGTTGAACGCTGCTTTGAAGGTAAGAAACCCTCGGATTGTGCTACTGCTGTTGCCGGTGAGATCGGTCTGGGTATGGAATACTATATTCCGTACACTGATGTCACCGGTGCCCGAGGAGTGCGCCCTTGGTTCGGGCGCGAGTGTGCGGGGGCTGTTGATCAAAAGCAGTCCGCGTATCGCGCTTGGGTGAGGGCGCGTGCCACGCACGATCCCAATGTGAGCCACTTCAAGGCGGCGTACAACAGAGCCACAAAGGTCTGCAAGAGGGCTTACGTCAAAGCGGATGCCCTGCGCATTGCGCGGCTTGGTCAAGAGCTAGTGGCACATCCCACGGGCAGCCGTGGATACTGGCGACTGGCCAAAGCCGTGCAGGCCAACTTCTGTCAGCCTTCGCTGCCACCGCTGCGCTACCCTGATGGATCCCTGGCCCATGGACCGCAAGAGAAAGCCAATATGCTAGTAAATCTCTTTGCGGCCAATTCCCGAGTCGATGATTGCGGTATACAGCCGCCGACACTACCCAATGGTGACCACGTAATGCCTGAAATACGTATCAGGCAATGCGATGTTCGTGCGGTGCTTCAATCACTCGATGTC
Source organism: Eilema griseolum (assembly GCA_963662185.1). NCBI lineage: Eukaryota > Metazoa > Arthropoda > Insecta > Lepidoptera > Erebidae > Eilema > Eilema griseolum. The sequence goes on from OY759253.1 coordinate 10,994,322, forward strand.
CGGAAAGCCAGTGGCCCGGATGGTATTCCAGCGGTGGTCTTACAAAAATGTGCAGCGGAGTTGTCTCCGATGCTTACGCGGCTGTACCGACTGTCCTACAGCTCGGGTACAGTGCCTTCGGCTTGGAAAGAGGCGAATGTACAGCCGATCCCCAAGAAGGGGGATCGCTCAGAGCCAGCCAACTATCGACCCATAGCCGTCACCTCAGTGCTGTGCAAGGTCTTCGAGCACATCATTAACAAACAGCTCATGCGTCACCTAGAGGATCACTCCTTAATTAATGACCGGCAATATGGCTTCAGGCCGAAACGGTCAACGGGTGATCTTCTAGCATACGTTACCCATCTTTGGGGTGAGGCTATGGACAAGCACGGCGAGTCACTGGCAATTAGTCTTGATATCGCCAAAGCTTTCGATAGAGTCTGGCACAAATCGCTTCTCTCCAAGCTACCAGCCTTTGGTCTGCCTCCTAGACTGTGCAACTGGATTGCTAGTTTCCTGCAGGAGCGCCGTATCCGCGTCCTCTGTGATGGACGGGCTTCGGAGTTCTTGCAAATAAATGCTGGCGTACCGCAGGGGTCTGTATTATCTCCCACTCTCTTTCTTCTGCATATCAACGACATGCTGTCCACCGGCAGCATACATTGCTATGCAGACGATAGCACCGTACACGGGAGTTATCACGGACAACCTGCGGCCAAACAGTCTGATATCGTGGAAAAAAGACAGCTTCTTGTCACTGAACTGGACCGGATCTTGAATCACATTTCTCAATGGGGCTCCGAGAACATGGTCGAGTTCAATGCCAAGAAGACGCAGGCTTGTGCGTTCACAGCAAAGGTATCTTCTTTCCTTCCCCTTCCCACTCTTCAGAGCACGCCACTTCCACTGCAGGACAATCTCTATATCCTAGGCATGGATATTCGCTGCAAACTGAATAACAGAAATTACATCGAGAGCATCATCAAAACAGCCTCGCGGAAACTCGGACTCCTAAACAAAGTGAGACGTTTTTTCACGCCGGAGCAGCGGTGTCTTCTCTATAAGACACAAATTCGCTCCTGCGTGGAATACTGCTCGCATCTCTGGGATGGCTCCGCGAAATACCTACTAGATGCTCTCGACAGGTTGCAGCGACGCGCGGTCCGAATTATTGGGAACCCTGAGGTCACGAACACCCTCGAGCCTTTGCAGATGCGTAGAGATATTGCTTCCTTGGCTGTATTTTACCGTCTCTACCACGGTGAGTGTTCTGACGAGCTCTTCCAACTAATCCCACCATCTCCTTTCCTACATAGGACAACACGTGCAGGCCTTAGATATCACCCTCACACTGTGCAGAATATACGAGCAAGAACCAAGCGGTTCGGAGACTCTTTTCTTTGCCGCACCACCAAGACCTGGAATTCATTACCAGCACACGTGTTTCCTTCTTCCTACAGTCCCGGGGCCTTTAAGCGGGGCGTGAAAAAGCATCTGATGAGGCCGCCAAGCTGAGTGCCACCATTGTAGCACTTAGTGTCTGTAATGGTGACCCTCTTTCCTGAGACTTTGCCTTTAGCTTACCATCAGGCGAGGTGAGGTCAAGTTGGCGTGTCCTATATAAAAAAAAAAAAAAAAAAAAAAAAAATTCTTACGAACTATTGGAACCATTGAATGATGTTGCAATCATTTTTAAACAAGCGGTTCGGAGACTCTTTTCTCTGTCGCACCATTAAGGCCTGGAATTCATTACCAGCTCACGTGTTTCCTTCTTCCTACAGTCCCGGGTTCTTTAAGCGGGGCGTGAAAAAGCATATTATGATGAGGCCGTCAAACTGAGTGTCACCATTGTCACACGGTATGTGTAAGTAATGGTGACCCTCTTTTTTGGGACTTTGCTTTCAGCTTACCATCGGGCAAGGCGAAGTCTAATTGACGTGTCCTATATAAAAAAAAATCTTCGCTCAAACTGAGTGAAATTTTAAAGTATTTATTTAGTATGCTAACTATTCATATCGAATCTCAATTTAAGAATACATACATATAATCACTCCTTTATCTCTGGAGCGTTCGACAGAGGTGAATTTACACTCAAATTTCACCAATTCACGAAATAAATTTTTTTTTTTTTCATCACTTACCCACGGGTTTCCCATTTTTAATCCTGCCCAGGTTCACGTCACGAATGCCTGCCACAGTTGCTTTGTTTAAATGCGCGTCAGGAATCAACGTGAACCTGTCTTGCTCCAAACTGGACAGTACGTCAGTGACAGATGATACCCGCTCCATCCACCTCTCGCATTCATCATCAGACGAAGAATCATTGCAGTAGGACATTGTGATTTCTTGTGTTTACACTGAGAATCTGTAAAGTAACATTAATATTACTTAAACTTTATTATTGTCTATTGGTCTTAGGATGGGCGACCATTCTTTTTTTTATACTACTTAGGTGGCAGACAAGCACACGGCCCACCTGATGGAAAGTGGTTACCGTGGCCTATGGACGTTTGTAACACCAGAGGAGTCACACTCGCGCTACCAACTCTGAAGTGAAGAGTAGAAGACAAAGCAGGACAAGCCGTTAGTCTTCCCATTGACAGCACAAATTCTCCAGTGAGCTCTGGCTGCCCTACTAACCGCTGCGAACACAACACGAAGTTATTATGGCCGCGGTATTCTGTAGAGCGGAGGGGAGGTACTTCTCCAGTGGGACTGCTCAATTGGGCGGAAATACCGCCGTGTCCTACCTCTGGTTTTTTTTCTACGTGCGCCGAATCCCCACGGATACATCCCCACCGGAGCCGGTGGAGGGGGTTATGTCGGACTCAAACCGACTAAAACGCACGCCGCCTGTGGGTCGTTTTGGTTTCCGAAGGTGAGGTTGACAGGCATATCCCTCGCATCCCGGCCGACCCAGGGCCATCTCTAACGATCAGGCCCTCTTCTCGGGTGTGGGGACTACAGAGTCCCCAACTCGTCCCCGGAAACGGGAAGGCGCGCCAGTCGCGCCACCGCCGCGGCCTGCTTCTGCCAGGGTGACAGGCGGCTCCACCTGTCACCCCCAGGCCAGCGCTCATGGGGGGCGGAGGTCGTTCATCGACCTCCGACGCCCTAGTTGCCTTCGTACGCGGGCAGCTTGGCTTGCGATCCTTCGTCGCTCCCGCTGCCGCTCCCTCTTCGCCTCCTCCTTCACGAGTATTACTTGCTCGCAGAAGGAGGCGCCGGCCGCCCACTGTGTCCTACCTCCTTAAGATATTGAGAACCTTCGTGCGAGCGTTCGTAAGAGATGGCCATTGGTTGGACTGGATGACGTCACTGGAAATCTGGACTAAAGTCTAAACTTTGTTGTCGCCAATTGGTTTGTGGACTTCAAATGGCAAATCGCTTCACGGAAAACATCGTACCCGCGTCGCAGTTACATAGATTGGAAAACTCAAACCCGGGACTAAGAAGACTTCAAATGCAACCGAGACTAACGCAATGATGATGATAGTTAAACATTAAGGTTAGTACATAGTGTTAGTAGCGATGTGAACTTACCTCTAGTGTTAGTAAGATAGATTAATATCATGCGTGAGCCATGCAATCTGAAGAGGCTTGATGCTTGACTGAGAAATACGATCTGAGGAGCCTTGCTGTTTGCCAGAGTGAGCCATGGAATCTGATGAGGTTTGCTGTTTGACTGAGTGAGCCATGCTATCTGAGGAGGTTTGCTGCTTATTATTATTTTATTTATTTATATGTAGATACGTGTATATCTTATGAACTAATACATAGTCCCACAAAATGGAACAGACGGTTTGACTGAGTGAACCATACGATCTGAGGTGCTTTGCTATTTGGCTGAGTGAGCCATGCGACCTGAGGAGGCTTGCTGCTTTGTCTGAGTGAGCCATGCAATCTGACAAGGCTTCCTGTTGACCGAGTAAGCCATAAGATCTGAGTTGCTTTGCTATTTGACTGAGTGAGCCATACGACCTGAGGAGGCTTTCTGCTTTGTCTGAGTGAGCCATACAATTTAAGACGGCTTCTTGACTGAGTGAACCAAGCGATTTGAGGAGGTTTGCTGCTTGACTGAGTGAGCCATGCGATCTGAGGAGCCTTGTTGCTTGACTGAGTGAGCTATGGGATCTGCTTGATTGTAAGAGCCTTTGGATCATAAGAGGCTTGTTACTACAGATCGTGTTTGTCTCTCGCCATGCCGCACTTACTAAGGGAGCGATACAGATATAAGCAAATATAGAATCATGAATGCTACTTTTGGTCGCCACAGCTGATATCCACACGACTGGAGCCGCAGGCATCAGGTAGTACAAAATAAATCTATTATGTCAAGCTCTATTTAATTTTCGGCGTGGTTTCTGGCAGAGTAGAATTAAGGCCACCCCATCTCTTCCCATGCGGCGTCGTAAAAGGCGACTAAGGGATAGGGCTGTTTAACATCAGACAGATATATACAGCCCAGACTCAGCCTCAGATGCATGGCTCGAGTCAACAATGGTGCCCGGAATACGGCAATAGGCGCACCCCCTATTACGTGGGAATACAATTATTGGTGAAATGTAGATGTTAATTCACCTCTGTCCAGGGCCGTCTTTAAACTATTTGAGGCCCTGGGCACATTAGGATCATGGGGCCCCTAGGACCTTGAGAAAACACTATTTAGTTACAATAGATAAAGAAAGACAAACAAGGTTCTAAATTTATTTTTATTTGGTTACTAACTATAAAAAAATAGGAAATATAAAAAATAATCTACAAAAGTAACTCGCTTAACATAAAATCCTTAGATTAATTCTATGTTGATTGCAAAGGTACCCTAGAAGGGTACCAAAGGTACCCTTCTAGATTTAAGATGAGCAAAATCGTTAATCACATCTTCAAAATCTATGGTATTGAGAATATCACATTCTATGGACATCAGCGACAAACTAGTTAATCTCTCTTGAAGCATTGTACTTCTTAATTCATTTTTTATTCGTTTCAATTTGGAGAAGGAGCGTTCTCCGCTGCAGTTAGTTACCATCATACTTAAAAATATTCTCAATGCAATTTCTACGTTAGGAAATGTGTCTTCAATTTTGTTTTGCTTTAATAGATTATATACTTCCTGTACACTGTTAGATGCTTCATTTTCACTCTGAACATTTTTTAAGTATTCTTTTAAATGTTGACATTCTATTTCTAACTCTTTTTCATTTACATCTTCGTGATAGATTTGAGAAAATTCTTTGCATCCTTGTCGTATCTCTTCGGAATTCAGAGTTTTTAAGTGAAAAAATAAACTAAAACGTTGACTGACGGTCTCATATGAACTTTGTCGCTGTTTTAGATGAACACTCAAGGTATCGATTATTGGGAGAAAGGTTTCTACGTTGAATCGCTCTTTTCCATTCAATTGGACTGATGGCGCAGAGCCATCAAAAAAAAACAGCCGTGAGCTTCTACGTCTTGTTCTTTGAGATAGATCTTTGTAGTCAGATTCTGGGTTATTTTCTTTGGCAGATGATTCGAAGTTATCAAATTTATCCCTGAGGTTAGTAATAAAATCATAAAGTGAAGTCAACAAATTGGTTGCAACGTCCAGTGTTATTGTTTCTTTCTGAAGATAATTACTTGTTTTGTCTATTCTTTCCAATATGGTGCTCCAGATTTCCGTCAGTATAATAAATTCTAGATTTCCCATTTTTCTAGACAGACTAAGGGCTTCGTCTCTTGTTTCTCGTGCCTTTTCAGTATCGTTTGCGATGGTGATTAAAGCTTCTAATATTCTTTTATAACCCCCATGCAAAGCACTTACTGCATCAGCTCGGGCTGACCATCTGGTTTGTGAAGGACTCTTAACAACTTTTTTTGAACCTAAATGTTCTGTTAATATATTCCATCTGTGGGTAGAGCCCGAAAAAAAGTTGTACACTTTCTGAACTATTTCAAAAAACCGTGATGCCTCCGGTACACACCCAGCAGCATGGACACCTACCAAGTTTAGTGAATGTCCTGCACATGGTATAAAGGTGGCAAATTCACATTTTTCCTTGATTCTTGTTTGTAGACCACTATACTTTCCCGACATATTTGAAGCATTGTCGTAGCTTTGTCCTCTGCAATCTTTTATGGGAATATCATGTATCTCTAAAAAATTTTTTTTTTTGTATGTATGTATCTTTATTAGCCATTATTTACATAACTTACATCTAAACAAGGCCCCACAAAACCGTTTCCACGGTTTGACTGTGGGAACAGACAACAAAGTTTGCTACGTTTGCATGCGGACATTATTATATATTATGCATAGGTATGTACAGTCAACAAAGTAGATGAGGTCGCACTTCTTCATACAACTTATATGAAAAAGTGCGACCCTATCCACTCCGTTGACCGTACCTAAGAACTTTTAATTGCAGTGCATAATTACAATTACAATTGCTTTATTAAGAGGTCTCGAAGCAATTTGGCAAATTTGCCTTTTTTAGTTTCGTTTCTGATATCTGCGGGCAAACTATTAAGTAGGTACGGTATTCGTTTATCAAGCGTTCTGTCGCCAAAGTAGTTGCATACTCTGGGTACTTCATATTTACCCGCAGATACCTTCCTAGTTACACAGTTATGGGCAACCAGTGAGTAACGCTCCCAACTGCCATGGCTATTAACAAGAAGTAGGTATTTATGCTTTAAACTAACGGGAAGAATTTTGCAAATTTTGAAAAGTTTATAATAATCGCCTTTACAGTTATTTTTGGTTTTTCTACTAACTAATAGTTTTAAAAATCTAATTTGTTGCGATTCTAATTTATCAATATAGCTTTTGAATGTAAGTCCATAGCAGTCGAGAGCGTAGGCCAATATGGGTTCGACTAATTGTAAGTAGAGGCATTTGAGCGTACTAGTAGGTACTTTAAAGCTTAGGTGGTAGAATTTACCTAGTAGTATTCTAAGTTTACTACATATGTGCTCAATATGGTACGACCAAGAGAAGTTTTCGTCCACTTTCAATCCAAGGTAGGTAACACATTTTTCTTGTTCAATGGGTTTACAAGAACAGTTACTATAATGGTTATGGATGCAATCATAGCTATGTGTGTAAATAGGTGGGGGCTTGTTGAGCGGAGGTGAGTAAGGTGAATGAATTATAACTATTTTGGTTTTGTCTGCGTTAAGATTTATACCGTTGTCGTGAGACCATTTCACCACTCTGTCCACGTCAAGCTGTACGAGTCGACATGCCTCGACTATATCGGTACCAGCGCGGAGCGCGCACATGTCGTCCGCGAACATGTAGGCCGAACAGTGGTGAATAACGCTGCATAAGCTGTTGACATGCATTAAGTAGCAAATTGATTAAGATTAAGATGGTCTCCGCTAAATACTTAGATTTATGCTCTTTAATAGGTATAAATTTCAAAAACCTTTCAACAGGAACACAGTCTTTTACGTATCGAATGATGAAAGTTAGCTGGTCAATATGAGACAGATCGGGCGTACTGTCAACGCTTATGGAAAAATATTTTGCTGATTTAACTTCATTTATAATTTTTTTTAGAACCTGTTTTCCCATTACTTCAATAAACTCATTACAGATATTTGCTGATAAATAAGAAATGTTACCCTTTCCAGGATTCCCAAATTTTTTTAAGTGATCTGCAAGAAATGGATCAAATTCACTCAATAATTCCACACAACCCAAATAATTTCCATTGTTTGGAGATCCTAGGATTTCATTGTCGCCGCGAAATGGAAGCCCTCTCGATGCCAAAAATTTTACAACAGCTACAATCCGTTTAAGTACGTTTCTCCAGTAATCCACTTCCTTTTGGTGTTGAGATAATAACTCTATATCTACTCTACCAACCGCTTTACTTCGTGCCAGATAAGTCATCATAGATTGCTTATGCGCTGGGCTTTTTTCATGTGTTAAAATTATGTGATTAATATGCTTCCAATCATTACATCCATTCCGAGAGCAAAGATTAACATCAGTTGGGTTAAATAAGCAGCATGAAAAACAAAATACAGAGCATTTGGAAGGCGAATACAGCAACCATTTTCTTTCGACGCTTTCATTGTTCTTTAATTTGCGAATAAATAATGCTTTGTCTAAATATCTCGTCACTAATTTATTACCATCTTTGTAGGTTCTGGATGCCTCGGAAAAGTCAGAATCTTTATTTTGAAAATATACTGGTCCCTTACGAATTAAAATTTCGCGATTTATTTCAACAAACTTTTCGTGAAAATAATCGGCGGGATCGTGCGATATTAATTCTTCTGTGTTGGAAAACTGCTGTTCAATTGACACAGTTGGAGTTGTCGGTTTTAGTGAAGTTACTGAAGTCGTTGCACTTTCGTCGTAGGAATAGTCGCTTTCTGATTCAATCTCTTTTTCAAAATTGGAACATGAAGGTTTAGAAATTCCCGCAATTTGTAATTGAGCTGAGTCATCATGTGGAACATTTATGAGTTGATTGCTACTTACAGAAGTTTCTCCAGTAGTAGTAGTAAAATATGATGTTAATTTTGGTAACTTTTCAATTACTTCTTTCTGATGTAGAGCCTTTTTCCTTTTTTCAGATCCACTAGGATATGACCGTTTCGACATTTTATATTATAATTCAGTATTTAATTAATTTTATAACGAAAATATTCGCTAACACAAAACAGACAAACGACGATTTAATCAAACAATACTATTTTTTTGTCAGAGCTCAAGCACAGTCAGTAACAAACTAACAACTACAAACAAAACAAACGCCACAACATCGCAGACAAATACTTGAAGGGAATTCCCGTTCGTCAAGTCAAACGACGATCGGGAGTCGGGAATTCCCCTTTTTTGTCTTTGGTATTACGAATGACGTTCGAATAGGTTTCTTAAAGACATAAACCACACCGCATCAAATAATTCTTCTTTTTTTAATTTAATAATTTTTCTTTTAATTGTATTCTTATACTTACATATAGGTATTTAAATTAACCTAAATATACTAATATCGGAAAAACTCATTTTTGAGAGAGAGTGGAGTACTTATACCCTGTTTATTTATTAGTTTGATCTTTCTTTTTGACGGATGTCAAATCTGAAATCGATATAACTTTGCAACGACGAACAATATTTTCTTATTTTAATAATATTAAAAATTGATAATAATCATAAGAATAGACACACAACATAAGAGTACCTACCTGTTAAGGACTCAAGCATTTTCCGAAAGTCTTAAGTGGTTTTTATTGCTTCGAAGTAAAATTTAAATAGAAAAACTGAAAACAATGGTACCTACCCAATGTTTTTATGTCTAGTGCAATAAAATTGATTGACGAATGAATTTATTTATTTTGAATAGTTTAAAACATACATACAGCCACATATTTAGCCAACACATTTTTTACACCAATAGATATTTTCTGTTTCCCATCACTGACCCATCTGTCAAAAAGTTCAAGCTATGTTGTACAAGGTATAGCTATCCGCATGCGGCAAACTAAAGCTAATATAATAAGCGTAGGTGTTGTAGTAAGTCATTATCATCAGATTTTTCAAAATTAATGTTTTTCGGTAATACCTAAATATCGGTTATCATTTGGTAATCTGGCAGGAACTAGGGGGTCCCATTCGATCGCGGGGCCCTGGGCACGTGCCCATAGTGCCCAGTGGGGAAGAGGGGCCTGCCTCTGTCTAACCCTACAGGGATAAAGGCATAATAATATGTATGTATGGATTAATTGCCTTCTGAATCAATAAATTACCCTATCGCAGTCCCCTGCTGGACATAGGTTTCTTCCAATGTGCGCTATTGCTCCTGATCTGCCTTTTACCTCCAGCGCATCCCATCAGACAGCTTTTTCAAGTTATGAGTCCATTTGAATGTCGTGGTCTCCACTCTAGAACTGGTCTGCTGGAACGGTTATCGGTCCTTCGATAGATGTGGCTTTTAGTTTTTTTTTATACCACTTAGTTGGCAGACAAGCACACGACCCACCTGATGGAAAGTAGTTACCGTGGCCTATGGACGTCTGTAACACCAGAGGAGTCACAGTTGCGCTGCCAACCCTGTAAGTACAGAGTTTCTGTGCCGTCAGTAGAAGACAATGCAGGACAAGCATTTAGTCTTCCCACTGTCAGCACAAATCCTCCAGTGAGCTCTGACTACCCTACTCACCGCTGGGAATACAACACGAAGTTATTATAACCGCGGTATTCTGTAGGGCGGAGGTACTTTCCCAGTCGGACTGCTCAATCGGGCGGAAATACCGCCGTGTCCTACCTCCTTAAGAAATAGTATATAGTTAACACGAATAATATTAGATAATTACAACACGCACTTTGTTCATTTAGATATTTTCGCACTTTCGGACAGTGAATTTAGAATGCAAGCCATATCTTCACTTCTTTGATTCAATTTGAGGCAAACGATTAGCACGATTTTAACTCTTTTAACTACTACATTATTTTACGGACATAAGTGTGGGTTAATACATTTACCAAATTGTATAATGTCAAATTTCATTTTGTATGATATAATGCATAACTGTTTTGTGTCCCAATAAAAGAAAATAAAATAAAAAATCAAATGATGATCTATCTACTATATATTTATATTAGTAAATATATACATTTTAACTGGTCTATAAAATATATATAGATTTTTTCAAATATATCAATTTAACACAATGATGTCAAGAAATAATTTATAAATATTAAATACAATAAAACTAAAATAACTATTATGCAACTTATAGTTAAGAAATTTTCAAATTGTATTTATTATGTTTCAAAGATAGCGCGTTCAAACAAAATTATCTTGTTTTATTGAGAGGTTTAAAAGATAAGTAGATCATTCTGAGATGAACATATTGAACAGTTTTTTTTTCTTTATATAACTTAGATGGCAGACAAGGACACGGCCCACGTAATAGAATGAGGTTACCGTGACCTATGAACGTGTGCAACACCAGGGAAGTCACACCCGTACTGCCGACCCTGTAAGAACAGAGAGTTTCTGTGCCGTCAGTACAAAAGTCACAATCAGGACAAGCCTTTGGTCCTCCCACTGACAGCACAAATTCTCCAGTGAGCTCTGGCTACCCTACTCACCGCCGGAAACACAAAACGAGGTTATTTTAGCCGTGGGTATACTGTTTAAGAATATTATAATATTTTAATATTTACATAACATAACACGCCTATATCACAGATAGGGTAGGCAGAGGTGCTAGCACCCACATTTCGCCAGTTTTTGTTTAGGTCCCAATGCGGGTGGCGAGCCTATTGCCATTAACTGGGCATTTATAAACCTGCGATAAATACACACATAACTTCGAAAAGCATCGAAAAGTCATTGGTGTGTGCCATGGTAAAACCTGGGATCGAACCCGAGACCTCGTCTCAGCAGTCCATTACCCATACCACTAGACTACCGTGGTCTTTTTTAGTATTTGTTAGCTATAAATCAACAAAGTATTCCACAGACAATGATTTATTGCTTGCGAGTATTTCTAAGGTGCATGGTATTTAAACTCTTTTAAACTTTTGATCTGACAATTTCTTTTTTATTTTCTCGTATTTAACTTGCTTTAATAAATTACAAGTTGCCTAATACCTCTCTTAGTATTTTTACACGTTTAAGTAATTGTATGTATATAAGTTGTATAAAAAACATACTTCAAAAACTAAAAACTATAAAATAACATAATAAAGTTGAGAGAAAAATTACTGAATATACAGATTTTTATCGATCTGTTAGAAGCAAGGACCTAGTCCGATAGGTCATATTATTTCAATTGATTGGGTCGTAAGACTCCGGGTTCGGATCCTGGCCATTACACTACAGACGTGAACTCACTCTTTACCAAGCAATTGAGCTTAGCTGGAGGGGTTAGAGGGAATATTAGCAATTTTGGTTCTTTTATTTATTGTACACAGGAAAATAATACATCAGCAGGCAATCACAAATACATCTTGGTGTACATAGGCGAGCTTAACTCAATATTGAGTTTTCTCCAGGCAAATCTTTGGGGGATTAAAAGTGCAACAAAGCTGTTCTAATATTTTTCTTAGAAAAATCTAGAAAAAAATACGAATCAAAGAATCAATTTCATTTATTCAGTTTAGGCACATAAAGAGCACATATGAACGTCAAAACTTTACAATTATGTATGTCAAGAAATAATATAAAAATATTAAATAATGTAAAAATAAACCATTGGAAAATGATTCTTTCGCTGGTTCGGTAGATTAGTTCTACTGAGAAGATACCAGCAAGAAACTCAGCGAACTACATTAGAACTAGATTATTTTTCTTTTTTAAATTTGTTTTGGTTTACAATTTATTTTGTGCGAGCAAGCAAGAGACTTATGTTGACCACGCATTAACATCATTAAGGTACTCATCCACTTTATAGTAACCTTTACTCATTAAAGTTCTTTTCACTTCTATTTTAAATTTATTTATTGGCATATTAATCAAGTCCTGAGGAATTTTATTAAATATTTTTATGCAGCTGCCTAAAAATGAATCACCAACCTTGTGAAGCCTAGGTACGGTGCGGGTGAATATTATTTAGGCCGTTTGTGATCAAATATTATTCAAGTTGTTTATTGAGCAGCGGTATTTAGTTTACAGGCTAGGCGGTTAATTGAACTGTTGATTAAGTTAGCACACAAAAAAATTATAAAATTTGGATTTGTCATTCCTAAAAATATGCTAAAAAATGTTAGTACTGAAAATTGGATTTACTAGTATTTCTTCAAAATAACGGCAATTTCACATGTAACGAGCACACACTATAGTTACAGGCGCATATGATCTTACTCCAGATGCCCAATACGTCACAAATGTAGGTGTGTACCTACTCTTTAGCCGCAGTACGTACGAATTTGTGACGAGCGGTAATCCATCAATAAAGAAATAGGTACACAAACAAACCCGCGCGCACAAAGATCTTTAGCGATTAGGATTCATGATGTGCCGTATCATATCATCGCACCGCTCACCGTAGGCAGGGAATTCATCCCCAACCATTGCAACTTGAGACGGTACGCACTGTGCGGTATGAAAGAAACTTCATCCCACGCACACTCACGCTGTGGAATGAACTCCCTGCTGCTGTTTTCCCATGCGCCTATGCGCGCACCAGGGCCTCGTTTGTCTCTCGACTTAGGTCCAAAATATGTATTTTGAGATACAGCAGAGGTACACAATGCTGTGTGTTCCTACTTATAATAATGTTCCTAGAAGAACCTTACCTTTTTTTATTTTCAGGTAAAACTAACAAAACTTCACCAATTGCTAACAAGAGTAGCAAGCCACCACACACTCGAGGCTCGCGGTCAAACTGCTGAACAGTTCGATTTGAAATTCAAACACAAAGTGATAATGTAACACTGTCTGTTCTCGCTTATATTAGGTATAGCCCAATCGACTCACGCGCGGGTCGCGGGACTCGTCCCGCCTAAACATTATTGAAGGAATTCCCCGATGTGTTGTGTTGCCATAACTAAACTCTGGTACATGTGATACATTTGACAACGTTACATTGCTTTGCAATACGCTAACATAGCTTTTCTTACACATAACCATGTAATAATTTTATAATGGTTGTGTTCCCGTTGTTGAGTAGGGTAGCCAGAGCTTACTGGAGAGTATTAGAATAGAATAATAGAATAGAATTGTTTTATTTTATCAAAAAATGTGTGTTCATACAAAAGCATGCAATAGGTCAGTAATAGTATATAATATATAGTCCAGTCATGTTTTGCCCCATATAGCGGCGTACAAATATATGCGTGAGGAGACGCTTAGTGATAAGATGCGCATTAATTGCTTTCAATTTTCACTAACAGTTCAAATCATTATGTAATGTAATGTCAAATCAGAAATACAGTAGAAATGTCAATATCTTATCAATAAATCATGTCAAATAGATTAAAATACAATAGAAAATGTGCTACATATCAATAACAATGGCAAGTATATATTAAGTTAGTGGTCAAAATACAGTCAACAATGTCAGAATATTAGGCCTACCTAATAAGTATTTTACTATAGGTAATTTATATAATAGCAGTATTTACTATTTAATGCTAGTTAGTGAATACTATCTGCCAGGAAGTCTGTTATGCTATAATATGCCTTTTGCGGGATTAGGCCTTTAATTTCTTTTTTAATTATTTTTATTGTACTGTCAGTGGGAAGACCAAAGCTTGTCCTGCTTTGTCTTTTACACTGACGGCACAGAAACTCTCTGTGCTTTCAGGGTCGGCAGGGCGAGTGTGACTCCCTTAGTTTTGTACACGTCCATAGGCTACGGTAATCACTTTCCATCAGGTGGACCGTGTGCTCGTCTGCCACATAAGGGATAGAAAGAAAAAAAAAATTAAAACTAAAATATTTTTAAAAGCACGAAATAATTCAGTTGGTAATTTATTGAGTAGTAGTTATATTTATTTTTATTTAATTTGTGTCTTATTGACGTCATTAATAATTCTATTTAAGCTAAGTTTTCCACTGCTAGCAACACGCTAGTGGAGAAGAAACGGCGCAACCATCTCCACTGCGGCATTTTTTTAAGACGTCAATTTACCCCTATTACCTGGGGTCGAAAACGATGATTGGTGAAATAATTTATTGAGTCGTAGTTATAGCTATTTTTATTTCAGTTGTGTCTTGACGTCATTAATAATTCTATTTACGCTAAGTTTACCAATACTTTTAACACGCAGGTGGAGAAGAAACGGCGCAAAACTCCACTGCGGCATTTTTTAAGACGTCATTTACCCCTATTATATGTATAGTACCGAAAACGATGATTGGTGAAATGTAGGTGTTAATTCACCTCTGCCTAACCCTTTGGCGATAAAGGCGTGGTTATATATATTGTATGTATGTACATTATTTCCACTTTTTCGTCGTTCGAGGTTTGTGATTGGTAAAATATATCAAAGTTCACTGTTCTCTGTCAATCGTCTTAAGCGCTTTACAGCTGTACAAATAGCTACAGTAGGTATATCTGTCTGTGTATACTAGGTATATCTTTATGGCGTATCGCACATAGTTTTGAAGAAAACGAGCGGTTTGTATATCCCGACGGCCTTGTGCAAATAATTGTATATAAAGTAAACAATTCAGAAATAGCTCCACTTGTTATGTAAAGGTACGATTTTGTAGTCGACCGCAGGCCGCAGCAGCAGACCCAAAGAATCAAAGAATCAATTTCATTTATTCAGTTTAGGCACATAAAGAGCACATATGAACGTCAAAATTTTACAAATAGGTATGTCAAGAGATAATATAATAATACTGAATAATGTAAAAATAAACCATTGGAAAATGATTCTTTCGCTGGTTCGGTAGGTTAGTTCTACTGAGAAGATACCAGCAGGAAACTCAGCGAACTATATTAGAACTAGATTTTTCTTTTTTAAATTTGCTTTAGTTTACAATTTATTTTGTGCGAGCAAGCAATAGACTTATGTTGACCACGCATTAACATCATTAAGATACTCATGCACTTTATAGTAACCTTTACTCATTAAAGTTTGAAACAAACAGCACATACAGCATGCTGTTATATAGATTTTAATGTGACATTATTGTTTATTGTTTTAGTACATTGCGGCTTCTCAATGGTGACGTTTATCCGTTTCAAAGTTTGACAAGTAATGTATGTGAAAATACAACACGTCATACGACCTCACATAAGGTCAACAGAAATATAATAAAATCAGTCGTAATCCGCTCATTTGTGTATAACCACACATCTACATTTTTATCACATACATTTCTAGTTTAATATTCTATTCACTTGGTTATTAGACGAGCACACGGCCCTCCTGATAAAAAGTGGTTACCGCGGCCTATGGACGTCTTCAACACCAGGGGAGTCACAATCGCGCAGCCAACCCAAGTAAGCACAAGAGTATCTGTGCCGTCGGTGTAAAAGACAAAGCAGGACAAGCTTTTGGTATTCCCACTGACAGTACAAAACTCTCCAGTGAGCTCTGACTACTCTACTCACCGCCGGGAACACAACACGAGGTTATTATGGCGGTATTCTGTACGGTAGAGGTACTTCCCCAGTCGGACTGCTCAATTGGACGGAAATACTAGGTAAACTACATTATTGAGAAGCCGCAATGAATTTAGACAATAAACAATTTCTATATTCAAAGTGGTTCTAGGCAAAGTAGAATTTGGACCACCCCATCTCTACCCATGTGGTGTCGTACAAGGCGACTAAGGGATAGGGCTGTTTAACATCAGACAGATATATACAGCCCAGACTCACCCTCAGATACAAGGCTCGAGTCAACAATAGTGCCCGAAATATGGCAATAGGCTCACCCCCTATTACGTGGTACTGAATACAATAATTGGTGAAATGTGGGTGTTAATTCGCCTCTGCCTAACCCTCCGAGGATAACGGCATGATTGTATGTATGTAAATCTATTTCGCGGTGACCACTTTCCATCAGGTGCTCTGCCACATAATTGTTATAAAAATAACACTTTACGTCTGCTGCATGCGTTTGCTGTTGCGGTCTGCGGCCGGCTACGAACTTGTACATTTGTGTCTGTGAACTG
Source organism: Eilema griseolum (assembly GCA_963662185.1). NCBI lineage: Eukaryota > Metazoa > Arthropoda > Insecta > Lepidoptera > Erebidae > Eilema > Eilema griseolum. The sequence goes on from OY759253.1 coordinate 11,010,884, forward strand.
TGACCTTGCAGTTCTTGATGGTAGATATCTGCGTAACTAATATTTGTGTAGGTACTGTCTGTTGCCAGCGTGGAATTTTGTTCCCCTGTTCAACGTATGATTTGTGCTCAGATGAATTGTTTGACATGATGCCCGTAGCTACATTCTATCATCGCACCTCTCGCCATAGGCAGGGAATTCATCCCCACACATTGCGACCTGAGACGGTATGCACTGTGCGGTATGAAAGAAACTTCATCCCACGCACACTCAAGCTGTGGAATGACCTCCCTGCTGCGGTTTTCCCAAGCGCCTACAATATGGGGTTCTTCAAGAGGGGCATCAGAAGGTGTCTTCATGGTCGGCAGCGCGAGTGTGACACCCCTGGTGTTGCATACGTCCATAGGCCACGGTAACCGCTTCCCATCAGGTGGGCCGTGTGCTTGTCTGCCAACTAAGTGGTATAAAAAAAAAATATTCCTGCACCAAATTTCAACGAGAATCGTTCAACCGTTATAGCGGGATTGAATAATAAATTACTTCACTTTTCACATTTATTTATAGGATTAAAACTGAAAGTTCTTGTAAACTCCAAAATACTAATACATTTTAGGTGTTTAAACTATCGTTATCACTCACATTAGTATAAAAGTTTTCTGTGTGAAAATATAGAAGTTTGAAAATTTAGAACACCCTACCTAAAACTTGCTACCACTAGACACAAGATAGTTTTTTTTTTTTGATCGGATAAATCACAAGAAACTTAAAACAATAATAGATAAATAATTCGACGTAAATAGGCAAATACAAGTTGCTTTATGGCAACTGGCAACATTCATCGCGGACTTTCCCGAGACGAAACACGTACATAATTATATTATTTGCATAGTAAAATTAGTAACACAGAACATATGAGGATAAATATATTATGATAAGGAGTAGGCGGAGTCACCATTCTCGTGGACTTGTGATATTAAGGTACGTATACACACAGTCGCACACTATCTAATATTAATTTAGGCCTAGTTCTTGTGGAGGGCAGATGGCAGTCTTCACTTCACTTCAAATATCGAAGTTCAGTCGCATATTATAACCAATTTCAAGGTTGCCTGGAAGAAATCGCTTTAGCGATAAGGCCACCCATTGTACATTAAACTCTATATGCATGTTACCTTCTTGTCTCAGCTGTAAAGGCATTGGTGTACAATAAAGTATTATCTATCTATCTATCTAATTTCCAGTCTAAGGATAGTGGGAAGCCGGGCAGAACTGAGTTGGGGAAAGATTCAGAGAATGATGATCGTTAATTTACGTTTAGTACCTTAATTATTTATAGCTACCGGCATATAATACACATTCCTGATTTGATTTTATACTGTTGACATTTTGCATGCTAAATTGCTAACCATAGATGTAAGACAAATATTGTTACTAACAAATTGGGCCCTGTTGCCATCAATAAAATGATATTATTATTATATTATTATTAAAGAAATTGGAGGAAAACCAAATTTCCGTACTAACATTTTGCGTTTTTTTAAGAATGACAAAGCCAAATTTTCTTTTTTATTCATATGAGACAACATTATTAATATTAATTAATAAATATTCTACAACATTCTACACAACGCTATCTAGACCCATGGTAAGCATAGCTTAACTAGCTTGTGTTATGGAATCTAGAATGCGGATAAACATACTTAGATACTCTTTTTTTTGTAAATACATACATATCATACATAGAAACACCCAGAACAATGCAAATATACATATTCATGCATACAAATATTTGCACTGAGCGGGAATCGAACCCGCGCCCCCTGCTTAGCAGTCGAACGTCCTACCGCTACGCCTTAGAGGCCGTCAAGCAACATTAAGCTAACAAACACATTTATTATATTTTTGAAAAGTGACAGCTGTAAAAAAGTAATACGAAATTTATCATCAAAATGGATAGCATTTAGGAAGTACTGTTTTTGAAGATCGAATTTAATTTATCAAGCGGCCAATAAAAACAAAATTTAATACAGAGTTGTAAAATCTTGAATTCAACTTTCCAACAAAATATAAATAATGGAAATACGAGTAGGTAGTTATTAAATTCTCTTTCAAATTTCTTACAGATTCATGAGTTTGTTATTCCTGTAACAAACTCATGAATCTGTAAGAAATTTTCAGCAATTTCATATGTAAAGACTTAATATCTTGACTCCAGACACGTCACAAAACGTGTATTGTATACGTGCAATACACGCGTACTGCGCGTGCACTGCGCGTGCACGTGTACTGTGAATAAACTGGCGTGCTGAAGAAGATATCCCTAACACTCATAAACGTGACGTTAGCTTCTGTACTTTATGTTAGACACTTGAAAAGTTTTACTTATTTAAAAACAAAACAGTTTTGTTATAGAAAAACTCCTTTCTGAAAATCTCCTTTTAAAGGATGGCTGAAAAAATAAACATAAAAGTAAAACGCTCCCTTTTCAAATGCTGCATTCTTTTTTACTTTCTGCTTTTGTTTTCGCATATGTATTTTGATCATTTACATAAAAAACTAATTAAGTTTTTTTTTTTTAATTGATTTAACCAGTAAAACATACATTGGGTCTAATATAATAAATTATTTTCTAGTTACTTAATTATTTTAGTGTATTAATAAGGTAGGTTTTTAATGTAGCTTTTAGGTTTTTACAATTTATCTATCAATATCAATCAATCAATCAATTAGCCCACTGCTTCTCCCAAAGTACGCCATTTTGTCCGATCCTCTGCCTTCCACATCCAGTCTGTAGATGCAAAATGCAAAAGGTACTCAAACTTTTTTGTACATTTATTATTGTGCTCTGAACAATTCTATCTATGCAAACTATTTTCCCCTGGGAAGTAAATAACACAATTAACTATTAACGTTTAATAATATTGTGCAATTCACAATGTTGAGCAATTCGTAATACATATTTATGTTCAGTGTTATTGTTATGCAATTCGTAATATTGAGCATTTCGTAGTATTGCTCAATAATAATATTATGCAATCGCAATATTGAGTAATTCGTAATATTGCTCAATTTATAAATTGTGCAATTTTTTAATAATCGCAATATTTATTTTTTGAATGAAATATTACATAACTGGAATTACTAATATTCCCTCTATCCCCTTTAACTAAGCTAATTTTCTAATGTTATTTTTAAACTATCGCGGTGTGAATTAATAATTATACAACGACTCCTGTCTTTTCGCAGAAATAGTAAGTTCCATGATTTAACCGCGAAATGTCCCGAACAGTTGTATAATTATTATAATTTTCTGATATTATAATTATAAATACATACATATATAACATATCTACATAAAATCACGCCTTTATTTATCCCTGGAGGGTTAGGCAGAGATGAATTAACACCCACATTTCACCAATAACTGTATTCGGTCCCACGTAATAGGTGGTGAGCTCTTTTTACATCTATACTATTTATACTACTTAATATATAATAATAATCATTTATTTCTCATAAAAACATAAAGTTCACTTAAAATTAGATTTACAATAATTTAGAAATTAGAGTACGCCAATATATAAAAATTAATTATTACATTATACAATTAAAATATTGTCCACATTTTTGTACAGTCAGAGTGACAGTCTAATCTATTAACCCGCCCCTCATCGTACCTGGTGCAAAGGTACCCATGACACTGGCGGCATTGCCCCGTTGAACAGCTATGGCCAACCGTTGCCCCAGGTACGAGCCGGAGCGGGAGTCACCGGTTTTGTCCCTCAACCTGCGCCCTAATTCGCTCACCAGATTCTTGGCGTCGGTACCCCAACTACCCATATATATATAATAATATAATATTATAAAGAGGAAAGATTTGTATTTTTGTATGTAACGAATAAATTCAAAAAGTACTGGACCGATTTTAATAATTCTTTTTTCATTAGAAAGCTACATTCTTCGTGAGTAACATAGGCTACTGTTTATCCCGATATTCCCATGGGATCAGGATTTACGCGGGTGAAATCGCGGCGCGGTGCTAGTGTAATATAAAATGGTGATGGTGAGGCTATTGCCGTATACGGCCTGACACTATAGTTGACTCGAGTCCCGTATCTGAGACTGAGTCTGGGCTGTATATCTGTATCACATATTTGTCTGATGTTAAACAGCCCTATCTCTTAGTCACCTTGTACGACGCCGCATGGGAAGAGATGGGGTGGTCCAAATTCTACTCTGCCGGGAACCACACGGCAACTACACACATCAACAAAGTCTAGGGAACATGGACATTTCTAGTTTTTATTTAAAAACCCTTTCTTGTAATAGTTAGTGTTTTATATCAATAGAAGGGTATTTTTATACCGTTTTTAATTTTAATTTTAATAAAAACATTCTCATATAATTTTTTTTTTTTTTAAGAAAGAATTGAATCGTGCCAATTTTGAGTATTACAACTTTCTATGATTAGGCACAAAAATAACGAGGTAGTAAGAAATACAGTAATTAACCGTACTTTAAACGTTTTTAATAATCTGTAGAACCTCCTAAAGCATTAGCAACAGCTCGACAACGGCGTGGCATACTTAGTATGACATTGTCAATCATCGTCTGTGGAATATGGCTCCATACACTGCGAAGGTGTAAAAAAAGTTGTTCGTCAGTGTTCAGATTTTCCAAAGAATCACTGAAAGCTCTTCTCCCAAGCAAATCCCAGGCATGCTCTATGGGATTGAGGTCGGCAGACTGAGCAGGCCATTCCAACGTCGTAATATTGTGCTCGCTTAACGCATTGACCACTACCCTCGCGGTGTGTGACCGTGCATTATCTTGCATGAACCTGAAATCTTGACCGAACTACTGTCGATGAGGGATTACCATGGGGTGTATTACCTCCTGAATGTATTGGTTTGCATTCAATTTGCCCCGTATCCAAACGAGGTCGGTTCTTCCACCAAGGCGAATTCCAGCCCATACCATGATTGTTCCACATTGGTAAGGATGAACTTCTTGCAGATTCTGGAGACGACTCCGACGTCCAGGAACTCGCCATATACGCACTCTTCTCGAATCAGGATGAAAACCGAAGCGAGATTCGTCGGAAAACAGAACCCGTGCCCATTGATGGTCGGTCCACTGTAAATGTGCGTTAGCCCACAATAAGCGACGACCTCGATTTCCACGTCGAAGAGCTGGAACCCTAAGCGGTCTGCGAGCATGAAGATTGGCTTCGAGTAGTCTTCTCCTGACAGTTTAATCGCTAATAACCACTTGATGCTGAGACTGGAGGCCTGCGACCAAGTGACGAGCAGTAATCGTGGGTTGCCGCCTTGCGGAATTTTGCAAGAAACGATCTTGTTGCGGGGTAGTAACCCTATTTTCGTCCCCTGTGACGTTCGGCAACATCGCCTGTAGACCTGTAGCGTGCCCATAATCTGCAAATTACGCTTGGTTGGGTGTTGACAGCATCCGCTACGTCGCGTTGAGTTCGTCTAGCTTGCAGCATACCAACAGCCCTTAACATCTCTTCGCGACTTAAATGACGACGTGACATGATGACTACAGTCACAAAAATGCACAAACCATACGAAAAAAACGTATTATTGATAATAAACGTTATTTGCAATCAAAGAAAATAATTTTTATTTTGCCTCAGAGAAACTGCACAATCAAATACTTTTAAAAGTTTTCCCTCCATATTCGAAAATCATTACTTATTTAAATTTATTTTTTAATTTCGAACAACTCTGTAATCTACTTTATTCTATTTTTATTTATTTGCTGCCAGTTATTTGCAAAACAAGATTTACACGAAAAAAAAATTGGGGTCATCTTGTTCCCTAGACTTTGTTGAGGTGTTTATTATAAATATGAAACATGACATGACACCCCGTACGCAGATTTTTGGGTCTGCAAAACTGGTTACTAGATACTCTGCAATAAAAATTTCTTTCTTTTTTTGTATTGTTCTGGTTATTTCATGTGCATCTAACTGAGGGCCCAATTTTATAAACCTTGTCAAACGAAATAAGACTCAGGGAAAGTAGTAAAAAATAGTCAGGGAATTCATCCCCACACATTGCGACCTGAGACGGTGCGCACTGTGCGGTATGAAAGAAACTTCATCCCACGCACACTCAAGCTGTGGAATGACCTCCCTGCTGCGGTTTTCCCAAGCGCCTACAATATGGGGTTCTTCAAGAGGGGCATCAGAAAGTTTCTACATGGTCGGCAGCGCGAGTGTGACACCCCTGGTGTTGCATACGTCCATCGGCCACGGTAACCGCTTCCCATCAGGTGGGCCGTGTGCTTGTCTGCCAACTAAGTGGTATAAAAAAAAAAATCCTAAATAAATTAAAACTTAAGGCAAGCAACCTTCGGTTTAAAGATATTTATTTCTCATAAAAAACAATACAGTTCACTTATAATGAGATACGATACGGATTGTTATTATTATACTTAACAATAATAAACCTTAAATTTCTAAAACGTAAGATAAAACTATTATGATTAAATAACTTTGTATAAAATGATATATCCCATAGCTCTAAAAGTACCTGAAATTCATTACCAGCTTACACGTGATTCCTTCTTCCTACAGTCCCGGGTCCTTTAAGCGGGGCGTGAAAATGCATCTGATGAGGCCGCCAAGATGAGTGCCACTATTGTAACATTACTTAGTGTCTGTAATGGTGACCCTCTATCCTGAGACTTTGCCTTTAGCTTACCATCAGGCGAGGTGAAGTCAAGTTGGCATGTCCTAGATTAAAAAGAACTGTGGGTCAATCATTTTTATTTAAGAAAATAGCACTGAATTTCTTAAATATTTTAAGAAATTCTCACATTTCTAAAGGACATAGTGAAAGACAAAATCAATGTTGAATTTTATTAAAACGTCTGAACTGAGGGTCAAACATTTTCGGCCTCACTACCTCGGCTTAATTTCACAGAATAACCCAATTTACAATAAAAATTTAAGATTTTTTTAACTAGAATATAAGATATCGCCCGTTTTTCTAAATTTTTTTATACAACTTATGAGGCAGACAAGCACACGGCCCACCTGATGGAAAGTCGTTACTGTGCCCTATGAACATGTGTAACACCAGGGCCGGGGAGTCACAGCCTCATAATTTATGAGGAAATTGATACTTTAACTATTTATGAAAGAATTTTTTCTTAGGGACACTATAAATACGCAACGCAATTATAGGTATTTATGCACAGTTGAAGGCATACTATTAATATTAATTTTGTTTTCATTATTTTTTATACCACTCAGTTGGCTGACAAGCACACGGCCCACCTGATGGGAAGCGGTGGCCTATGGACGTATGCAACAGCTAGCAGGGGTGTTACACTCGCGCTGCCGACCATGAAGACACCTTCTGATGCCCCTCTTGAAGAACTCCATATTGTAGGTGCTTGGGTAAACCGCAGCAGGGAGGTCATTCCACAGCTTGAGTGTGCGTGGGATGAAGTGTCTTTCATACCGCACAGTGCGGACCGTCTCAGTTCGCAATGTGTGAAGATGAATTCCCTGCCTATGGCGCGAGTTGCGATGATAGAATGCAAATATACATATTCATGTATTTGTATGCATGAATATGTATATTTGCATTGGTCTGGGTGTTTCTATGTATAATATGTATGTATTTACAAAAAAAAAGTATCTAAGTATGTTTATCCGCATTCTAGATCCCATAACACAAGCTAGTTAAGCTATGCTTACCATGGGTCTAGATAGCGTTGTGTAGAATGTCGTGGAATATTTATTTATTTAGCTACGGGCATCATGTATAAGTACTCATTCATTTATTCATATTTTCATTTATATTTTTAACGTTATTTTTGTTGTTTTTACCTAAACACGATGGATATAGATATAATTCATATTATTTATTTAACTGTACATTATATTTTATTATTCGTCAAATTAATACAATATGTCAAAATGGTACAACAAGCAATGCTTAGTCCATGTACTAATCAAATAACCCGCCCCTGATCGCTCCCGGTGCAAAAGTGCCCATACCACTTGCTGCGTTGCCACGTTGGATGGCGATGGACAGCCTTTGGACCAGGAACGATCCGGAACGAGTGTCACCGGTCGCCTCGATGAGCCTCGTCCGATTTCTTTAATAACTTTAATAACTTACATCTACATTTATATAGATTAATGCCCGGTTAATGGCAATAGGCTCGCCACCTATTACATTGGGATCTAAACATAAACTGGCGAAATGTGGGTGTTAGCACCTCTGCCTATCCCTTTGGGGATATAGGCGTGAGTTTATGTTTATGAGTTACCATTTTTATTTTATTTTAATATAAAAAAATCCGCGTGGTTCCTGGCAGACTAGAATTTGAGCCACCCCATCTCTTCCCATGCGGTGTCGTACAAGGCGACTATGGGATAGGGCTGTTTAACATCAGACAGATATCAGCCCAGACTCAGCTTTAGATGTACGGCTCAAGTCAACAATAGTGCCCAGAATACGGCAATAGGCTCACTCCCTATTACGTGGGATCAAATACAATTATTGGTAAAATGTGGGTGTTAATTCACCCCTGTCGTGATTATTTAAAAAAAAATTTTTTTTTTTACTCATACATTGACCAATTTGACACATTGGCCTTTTAGGGGCAAATAGGCCACGGTGACCACTTTCCATCAAGTGAACCTTGGGCTTGTCTGCCAGTTAAGTGGCTGCTTTGTCTTCTACACTGACGGCACAGAACCTCTGTACTTACAGGGTCGACAGCGCGAGTGCGACTTCTCTGGTGTTGCACACGTCCATAGGCCACGGTAACCACTTCCCATCAGGTGGGCCGTGTGCTTGTCTGCCACCTGGTATAAAAAAGTGGAATAAAAAAGGGTGTTTTCCCCTACTGCGGTGAAGCAAACGGAGTATGTATGAGATGTATGTATGATCTTCCCCATCTGTTCCCCCATAACTCCTCAGCCACTTATTAGAACTGGACAAATGAGGTACCGTTAGAAGCGTCTTCATCGTCCGCTAGATATAAGCTATATAATGTGTCACTGAATCCAATATGGCGCCCTCTTGCGGTCATAAAGTACTCTGATAAAAAATAAATTTGAGATAAAAAAAAGTCCTGTTTGGTATCACCGGAAAGCCCTTTATTAGTACATTACAAATATGTATAAATTATTACCGTTGCAAGTCCGAAAATAATATAAATAAAAAATTAAGTTCAAAACTAAAACCCGACTACTGAAAAATCTCGCTTTAAAAGTATTAAACAAGAAAACATCAAGGATAGCCGTGGTCGTATGCCACTTAGTCTAACAAAACAGTACATTCTAGGGAAAAGTGGCATACGACCACGGCTATCCTTGATATTTTCTTGTTTAATACTTTTAAAGCGCGATTTTTCAGTAGTCGGGTTTTAGTTTTACACTTAATTTTTTGAACAAAAATACTTATAAAAAACTAACGCAAAAGAGCTAATTTGGAGTAAAAAGAACTTGTGATATGTATATTTCGTCCCATAAGAGCCAAACGAGCGTATAACCAAAAATTTTGGTTTTACGCTCGTTTGGCTGGACCACTTAGACAATATATTTTTGAAAAAAAAAAGCTATATTTAAAATAGTTTTTTTTTTTCAAAAATCTGTTGTCTAAGCGGTCCTACACCATTTGCCAAAAGGATGTATTCGTATAGTCAATAGTTTCAGAGTTCCATTGTAACGTATCAGAAAAATAGTTACTTGTGCAACTATTAGTGTGTTCAAAACCAGCACGCGTAGCAAAAAACAGGTGGTTATAAGGTGCGCTCAGAAACAGCATCAGTGACGTTTTATTTTTAAAATATTGAAAGTGGTTCCCGGCAGAGTAGAATTTGGGCCACCCCATCTCTTCCTGTGCGGTGTCGTACAAGGCGACTAAGGGATAGAGCTGTTTAACGTCAGACAGATATATACAGCCCTGACTCAGCCACAGAAGCATAACTCGCGTCAACAATAGTGCCCGAAATATGGCAATAGGCTCACCCCCTATTACGTGGGACCGAATTCAATGTGTGGTGAAATGTGGGTGTTAATTCACCTCTGTCTAACCCTCCGGGGATAAAGGCATGATTATATGTATGTATGTACAACGATTCGGGACGTTTCCTGATTAAATCATGAAACTTTGATTAAACATGGAGATTTCTGCCGAACGTGGAATCCAGTGATTAATATACTATAACCAAAAAACACGGTGCCGTTAACTGACATAGTGAGTGTGGTGTGTCGCCAGCCTAACCGTTCATAATAAAAGTAATGGTACGTAAGCGCACAAGAAATGTTAACCGCATACTTCTCGACGCTCGCAAGCTAGTCAAGTCGTGACCACGGGTGCTGCAACGCATTCGAAACGTCGGCAGAAATACTAAATTCCATGACTTAATCTCGAAATGTCATGACACGTGTTGTGTTGTATAATTATGAATTCACACCGCGATAGTTTAAAAATAACATTAAAAAATTTGGTCTAAAATTTAATGTTATTTTTTGCTGTGTCTGTGGTTTTGCTTCAGTAGATCTAGGGAATGAAACACAACCTTAAATTGAACGAGTATATTGAACTAAATGCATCATTAACCACCTTTTCTGCATAGCTTTTGAATCTACTTCAGCGTCGTGTCTCCGTTCGCTGTAGATCCACTTGTAGGACATCTTCACACGAGGTGCAGTTTTCATTTTAGGCTGGAACAAAAAATCTTGCTTATATAACCTTCAGGTGTAGTGGAAACTTATTCAAAAAATTAATCTACTTTAGAAATATTTACAATAAACACTTCCGCGTCCAAGGACCTGGAACTCTGTGTGTGAGTCGGGGACTCTGTGGTCCCCACACCCGAGGAGAGGGCCAGATCGAGAGAGATCGCCCTGGGTCGGCCGGGATGCGAGAGATATGCCTGTTAACCTCACCTTCGGCAACCAAAAACGACCCACAGGCAGCGTGCATTATGGTCGGTTCCAGTCCGACATAACCTCTTCCACCGGCTTCGGTGAGGGGTATCCGTGGGGATTTTACGCACGTAAAAAAAAAAGTCCCGGGTCCTTTAAGCGTGGCGTGAAAAAGCATCTGACGAGGCAGCTAAGCTGAGTGCCACCATTGTAACTGTACTCAGTGTCTGTAATGGTGACCCTCTTTCTTGAGACTTTGCCTTTAGCTTACCATCAGGCGAGATGGTGAATATTTTGGACAAATATTTAATGGGCTAAAGTCAACCGAACTTGTAAGCTAGCACTCCTTCTAAATGGCAGAAAGGAATTGGCCGCAAGCTTTCCTTTTGGTGACAGCGAGTTATTTAGAACTTGAGGTCTTTTAGAACTTCACATTCTTCATACAACAACATGGCACCTGGCTCGAAAACAACCTCCTCTCGCATCCCCACACGAGGCCCGCTCTCGTTCATCGAGACCGGCAGCATCCGTAACACTGACAATTATTTGACATCTGATTTTTTTGAGATTTGTTCCCGACAGAGTAGAATTTGGACCACCCCATCTTTTCTTCATGCGGTGTCGTACAAGGCGACTAAGGGATAGAGTTGTTTAACATCACACAGATATATACAGCCCAGACTCAGGCACAAAAACAAGGCACAACTCAACAATAGTGCTTGGAAGACGGCAATAGCCTCACCCCCTATTACGTGGGGCTAAAAACAATGATTGGTGAAATGTGGATGTTAATTCACCTATGTCTAACCCTCCGGGGATAAAGGCGTGATTATATGTATATGACCTACCAATGCTGAGAGGAAAGACTGTACCAAGGCCACTAATTTTCCCTAAGTAGTATTTTATGACAGCCTCCGTAGCGTGGCGGTAGAGAACGCGGCTGCTACGCAGGAGGCGCGGGTTCGATACCCGCTCAGTGCAAATATTTGTATTTTTTTATACCACTCAGGTGGTACACAAGCACACCTGATGGAAAGCGGTTATCGCGGCTTATAGGAATGTGCGACACCAGGGGCGTCCAACTTGTGCTGCTGATAGGAACTCGGTATACTTTTTTTTTATACAACTTAGGTGGCAGACAAGCACACGGTCCACCCGATTGAAAGTGGTTACCGTGACCTATGAACGTGTGTAACATATCCGTGTTGCCGACCCTGTAAGAACAGTGATTTTCTGTGCCTTCAGTGCATAACATAAAATCAGGACAAACCTTAGGTCTTCCCACTGACAGCACAAAAACTCTCCAGTGAGCTCTGGCTACCCTACTCACAGCCGGGAATACAACAGGAGGTTATTATAGCCGTGGTATTCTGTAGGGTGGAGGTACTTCCCCAGTCGGACTGCTTAATTCGGACGGGAATACCGTCGTGTCGTACTTACATTGCACGCATTCAGGTATATTTTCGCTCCAGTGTCCAAAAAGACAACTGATCTGTTTGCTGGCACTGTCAAGTGTACCGTCCGGGTTTCTGAAGCTGTATCCGGGCGCACACTTCATAATTAGCACGAAGAATCTTTCATATTCACGGTTTCTGACATCGTAATACAAGGGACCAGTGTTTGGTGGTAGAAAACACTGAAAACGCGTACGGCTGAAAATAAAATCATAAATTATTGAATGAAATTTAAAGCATTTTTTAAGCAACTATTCAAATCGATTACGAAAAAGAAAAAAATGAATCTCTCCAGGCGGGATTCGAACCCGTGATCTTCCCTTACAAGGGGAACACTCTGACCACTAAGCCAGAGAACCATCGCCAGAAACCATCAAAATTCTTCGAAACATATATATTGGTCAGATCGCAGTCGTTTCACGGAAAATATTAGTTAGCTTTTTTATACCACGTTGGTGGCATGGCAAGCACACGGCCTACCTGTTGGAAAGTGGTCACCGTGGCGTATGGACGCGTGCAAAACTAAGAGAGTCACACTTGCGCTGCCAACCCTGCAAGCATTGAGAGTTTCTGTGCCGCCAGTATAAAAGACAAAGCAGCTATTCACCCATTCCGCATTACGATCACACACTTCATGAGATTCCTATACTGTCAATAAACTAGACTATTGTTCAAGCTTACTCGTTTGGATCAGTGGCTGATAAAGGAACCTCCGTGACTTCTTTATTTGTGTCCGTCTCATCTTCCGTAAATTCTGGATTCTGTAAACAAAGACGTCTGTGAATTTTTTTTCTTCCGCATTCAAACTCCTCATAGGTATCACCAAGACCGCTAACTGTTTATACCACTTAGTTATCAGTACTGGTCGCATCCGAGGCCTTCACCTCTGAGTTCTTTTTTTTTATACCACTTAGGTGGCAGACAAGCACACGGTCCACCTGATGGAAAGCGGTTTCCGTGGCCTATGGACGTTAATAACACCAGAGGAGTCACAGTCGCACTGCCAACCCTGTAAGTACAGAATTTCTGTGCTGTCAGTGTAGAAGACAAAGCAGGACAAGCTTTTAGTCATCCCACTGACAGCACAAATTCTCAAGTGAGCTCTGGCTACCCTACTCACCGCTGGGAACACAAAACGACGTTATTATAGCCGCGGTATTCTGTAGGGCTTCCCCAGTAGGACTGCTCATTTCTAGGGTACATTTTTTCAGTCCTTCCAATATATTCCGCTGACTTCAACACGACCACAACCCATTAACGATATCAAAGTTGCCATCTATAGCAGTCATTACGGGTAGCTGGAGCCCTAAAAAATCAAAATTTGACAATTTTGTCACACGCGACGACCACAGATAAGTATAAAAACAACTCTTGATTTTGACTCAATTAAGCAGTCCGACTGGGGAAGGACCTACGCCCTACAGAATACCGCGGTTATAATAACTTCGTGTTTTGTTCCCGGCGGTGAGTAGGGTAGCCAGAGCTCACTGGAGAGTTTTTGCGCTGTCAGTGGGATGACCAAAGGCTTGTCCTGCTTTGTCCTCTACACTGACGGCACAAAATCTCTGTTCTTACAGGGTCGGCAGCACGGATGTGACTCCACTGGTGTTACACACGTTCATAGGTCATGGTAACCACTTTCCATCAGGAGGGCCGTGTGCTTGTCTGCCACCTAAGTTGTAAAAAAAGAAAAAAAATCACGATGAACTTTCCCAAACCCAGGACATTGTTCGATTGAAGCGTTCGCCGCCTTTTTTCTTCTTTTAAGTGCGCCAAATCCTCACGCATACCCCCCCAACCAGAGCCGGTGGGAGAGGTTATGTCGGACTCGAACCGACCAAACCGCACGACGCCTGTGTGTCGTTTTTGGTTGCCAAAGGTGAGGTTAACAGACATATCCCTCGCACCCCGGCCTACCCAGGGCCATTTCTCTCGATGTGGCCCTCTCCTCGGGTGTGGGGACCACAGAGTCCCCATCTCGTCCCCGGAGGGGAATGGGGAAATGGGAAGAAGTCGCTGCAGGTGGTGATTAATCGACATGCCGGGGAGCCATTATCGGCGGTGCTGTTACTGTCATTGTTATTGTACCTATATTATGATAATTTCAAATTTCCTTTTATTATGTATATGTGTGATCCGCAATAAAAAACTATTTTCTTTATTTTGTCTTTCTTTCTTTCCAACAACTGGACTACTGCAATACTTCGATCGCCAATGGATAGTGGAGATAATATGGCAGTCGTTCCATAGAAAATATCTAAAAACAGTTAGACTGGAAAAATCGGGTCCCAGACTCCAAGTTCAAAATTTCAGTTATGACTGGGAATGCTAAGATGAAAGATGATGAAGCACAATGCTTACCTGGTTGCAAGTCGCCTCCTGCCCCTTGCGGCAACTTTTTATACTGACAGCTTCGACGAGGGCGCTACAAAATTTAAAAGTAAATTTAATATTAATGACTAAACCTTATCAGAGTATCATTTGGATACCCCATCTCTTCCAATGCGGTGTCGTACAAGGCGACTAAGGGATATGGCTGTTTAACATCAGACAGATATATACAGCCCCAGCCCAGACTCAGTCTTAAATGCATAGATTGAGTCAGCAATAGTGCCCGGAAGACGGCAATAGGCACACCCCCTTACGTGGGACTGTATTCAATGATTGGTAAAATGTGGGTGTTAGTTCACCTTTGCCTCCGGAGATATAGGCGTGATTGTATGTATGTATTACTGACTTCTGGTATATTATTGTGTATAGGGTCCCACCACCATTTTTGGGACTCCTAACCTCCTGGGTCTCTAGACCATGTAGCACCCGTGTGCAATCATTAACCAAGCTCCTTTTAAAAAGCTCGCGGTTAAAATAGACCGGCGCCCCTTTTTACATGCGGCTATCCCTTTGGATACCCCTCCTTCCACCACCGGCAGGGTAAACGCGTATACGTACGCCATCTCGGCCCATGGGTCTATAGACGCCGGGGTATAAGATTGATACCACGAATATTAATGGAGGTAGGACACGACGGTATCTCCCGTCCCAAATTGAGCAGTCCGTCTGGGGAAGTACCTCCGCCCTACAGAATACCGCGGTTATAATAACCTTGTGTTGTGTTCCCGGTGGTGAGTAGGGTAGCCAGAGCTCACTGGAGAGGTTTTGTGCTGTCAGTGGATAGACCGTAGGCTTAAATTGACACCACTGACTTGTAGGGGCGTGAAATGTTGGCGCGGCGGTCAGGGAGACCCGGTGAAACGGTTATCCGCTGGCCGCCCGCAGGTTGTACGGTTCCCGAACCTGGGGATCACTTAATCTCCGCCCCAGGAGGCTGAACCAGCAGCCTGTGTAAAGTGCCCAATGCTGTAGTCGTGCCGGAGGAGGAAACCGGAGTGGACTCGGCTACAGTATTTGGGAGGGGACCGGGGGCCCTTCCGCCCGCCGTGCCAGCCACTCACACAACCCCAGCTTGTCAGTGGTGGTACGAAGCCTAGTTTTGTCTTCTGCACTGGGAGCACAGAAACTCTCTATACCTTCCTCCCCCCCACCCCCCACATAGGTCATGAAAGAAAAAATTAAAAATAAGGTTACTACAGCGGTACCATCGTCCACAATACATGTGGATTTCTGTAACATCAGGGGCCTACACACCAACCTCAACGCGGTCCATCTACATTTAGAGACCGCGCAGCCCACCTTGTTTTTTCTGACGGAGACGCAAATATCATGCCCAGCCGATACAGCCTACTTAATGTACCCGGGGTACAAACTCGAGCATAACTTCCTGAGTCGCGCCGGGGTATGCTTGTACGTCCGGGATGATATTTGCTGCCGCCGTCTTCAAGGCCTTGAAGACAGGGACCTGTCAACTCTTTGGGTACGTACGGATCACGGTGGCCACACCCGTATCTTTGCGTGCCTCTACAGGTCTCATAGCGGTGACTTGGGTACAGCTCAATTGTTTGAGCATCTGCAGCGGTCTGCGGACAAGGTAATTGAGCAATACCCTACCGCAGATTTAGTATTCTTGGGGGACTTCAACGCTCACCACGTAGAGTGGCTGGGGTCTCCTAGAACTGATTTTGCGGGAAGGGCTGCTCATGACTTTGCACTGAGCTACGGATTCTCTCAACTGGTGCATTCTATTACTAGAACACCAGAAATAGAGACCCATAGAAGCTCTATACTGGACCTTCTGCTGACTTCACGCCCGGACGAATACTCAGTAACTGTGGAAGCACCACTTGGTACTTCGGACCACAGCCTCGTTCGGGCGCAAGTGACTCTCACGCGGCCTGAACCACCGCGGCCACCTCAATGGCGGCATGTCTGGCACTACAAGTCGGCAGACTGGGATGGACTGCGAGAATTCTTCGCGTCGTACCCGTGGAGGCAGCTTTGCTTCACTTCAAATGATCCCAGCTCCTGTGCAACAGCAGTAGCTGATGCGATCCTAGCGGGTATGGAATGCTATATTCCGAACCGCTGGATCGCAACAGGAGAGAGCAAACGCCCTTGGTTTAATAGGCCCTGCAGAGAAGCAAGAGACCACAAGCAATCTGCATACAGGGCTTGGACCACGGCTTTAGCCAATAAAGATCCTAATATCACTGAAGTGAAGCGAAAGTTGAATGCCGCCTCGAGGTCTAGTAAAAAAGCTACGGCCAGGGCTAAGTTTGAGTTCATCGGCAGAATTGGCGAGCGGCTTGCGCGCTACCCATCTGGCAGTCGTGCATTTTGGTCGCTCGCCAAAGCTGCCGAGGGAAACTTCTGCCAGTCTTGCCTTCCACCGCTGCAAAAATCCGATGGTAGTCTGGCCCATGGCGCTAAGGAGAAAGCCGATCTGTTGGGTAATCTCTTTGCGTCAAACTCGACTATGAACGACGGGGACGCCGAACCACCCATAATTCCCAGCTGTGGTGCTTCCATGTCTGAAGTTAAAATCACGCAACGGGCGGTCCGGCGTGAGCTTAAGTCCCTAGATGTTCGGAAGTCGAGTGGGCCGGATGGGATACCGGCGATGGTGCTTAAACACTGCGCCCCCGAGCTGTGCCCTGTACTTACACGCCTTTTTGCACTCTCCTACTCCGCGCGGCAGGTCCCAGCCTCGTGGAAGACCGCATTCGTGCACCCTGTACCTAAGAAAGGCGACAGGACAGATCCGACCAATTACAGGCCTATCGCTATAACCTCCCTACTCTCGAAGGTTATGGAGCGTGTCATTAACACACAGCTCCTGAGATACCTTGAAGGAAACGATCTACTGAGCGACCGACAGTACGGCTTTCGCCACCGTCGCTCAACCGGTGACCTTCTTGTGTATCTCACAAACCGGTGGTCGCAAGCCATCGAGAGTCGGGGTGAGGCACTAGCGGTCAGCCTCGATATAGCAAAGGCCTTCGATCGGGTCTGGCACAAAGGTCTTCTTGCGAAGTTGCCGTACTATGGACTCCCCGAGGGACTTTGCGAATGGATCGCCAGCTTTTTGTCCAACAGAAGCATCCAAGCTGTCGTCGACGGCAGCTGCTCGGACCGCATGAACATAAACGCTGGTGTCCCACAAGGCTCCGTGTTGTCTCCGACGCTGTTTCTGCTGCATATCAATGACATGCTGTCTGATGGCTCCATTCATTGTTATGCGGACGACAGTACCGGGGACACGTGTTACACGGGCCGTGCAAATATCCCTCAGTCCGAGGTGGAGAAGAGTCGCGAACAACTTGTGTCTAAAATCGAGACTACTCTCTCTGGAGTATCCGATTGGGGACGACTAAACCTAGTCCAATTCAACCCCACTAAGACACAAGTATGTGTATTCACCGCTAAGAAAACCCCATTCATTGTAGCGCCGCAATTCCTGGGCACACCGCTTACCATCTCCTCGAGTATCGGGATCCTTGGGTCGATATCTCCAGCGACGTCCAATACCGAAGTCATTTGCAGGACAAGGTTAAGTTGGCATCAAAAAAACTCGGAGTGCTCAACAGGGCGAAGCGGTACTTCACTGCGGGGCAGCAACTCCTTCTTTATAAGGCACAGGTCCGGCCTCACATGGAGTACTGCTGTCACCTTTTTGCTGGAGCACCTGCATACCAGCTTGGCCCTTTCGACTCGTTGCAAAGACGGGCATTGAGGCTGGTTGACAATCCCATACTCACAGGTAGAGTGGAACCTCTTAGCCTTAGGAGGGATTTTGCCTCACTGTGTGTGTTCTACCGCCTATACAATGGTTTGTGCTCAGATGAATTGTTTGACATGATGCCCGTAGCTTCATTCTATCATCGCACCTCTCGCCATAGGCAGGGAATTCATCCCCACACATTGCGACCTGAGACGGTACGCACTGTGCGGTATGAAAGAAACTTCATCCCACGCACACTCAAGCTGTGGAATGACCTCCCTGCTGCGGTTTTCCCAAGCGCCTACAATATGGGGTTCTTCAAGAGGGGCATCAGAAGGTTTCTTCATGGTCGGCAGCACGAGTGTGACACCCCTGGTGTTGCATACGTCCATAGGCCACGGTAACCGCTTCCCATCAGGTGGCCCGTGTGCTTGTCTGCCAACTTAGTGGTATAAAAAAAAAAAAAAAAAAAAAAATCTATGGTTGATACGTACTTTTTAATAAAATCCTGGTGTTTAGTGATCTTAGTGAAGGTTGTGTACGACTTATCGTTGCATATTTGATTGTCGACCGTGGGCGCTGTGGATACAACTCCCCTCAAGTAGTAGCGGTCCATTCCTTGTTCTTTTTCAGAGAAGACTAACCCCCCACCGCTATCACCCTTGCATACGGCTGTGCCTGCAAAAATAATCAGAGTTAACTGATAGATGTACCAACGGCAACGATTCGAAACTACGGTTTTATTCCAGATCAATCAACTTCATGCAGTAGCAGAACATCTTAAGTCGGGTACCACTCACTGGATTGAGCTTCATGAACCCAAAGTCCTCTCCACTGATCGCCAATACTATTCATGGATTGTGCGTGAAGCACAGACGCAGAAGCAGACGCACTGGCGCGCGCGCTTTTTCTCACACTGACTCAGCTTGAAGTGCTATTAATACTAAATCCCAAACTAAACAACAAAACAGGAGGTAGGACACGACGGGATTTCCGTCCAATTGAGCAGTCCGACTTGGGAAGTACCTCCGCTCTACAGAATACCGCTGCTATAAAAACCTCGTGTTGTGTTCCCGGCGGTGAGTAGGGTAACCAGAGCTCACTAGAAAGTTTTTGTGCTGTCAGTGGGAAGACCAAAAGCTTGTCCTGCTTTGTCTTTTACACTGACAGCACAGAAACTCTTGTGCTTACAGGGTTGGCAGCTCGAGTGCGATTTCCTTGGAGTTGCACACGCCCATAGGCCATGGTAACCACTTCCCATCAGATGGGCCGTTTGCTTGTCTGCTACCTAAGTGGTATAATAAATAAAAAAAACCATAATGACACAATCACACAATCAACTTCGAATTCACGAAGAGAAAAACTGATGCTAGAGTAGCTGGTCTTTGCCGTGGTATGCTGCCGCACTCCCTGCCATGCCTTGCCGTGCCGGCAGTAATCGCCGGCCCTTAGTAAAACTTACCATTAGTATACCCTGCGCAGAATTTGTCCCCTGTGATGTACGGCCTAAAGGAAGGCGGCAGAGCGCTGATACAGGTGGCTTCATTGATGAATGGCAGCTGAACCACTTGGAGGAATGAGGAAGAGCCTCCATTGACGCTCGTGAGGCCCCAACCAGCCACCTGAGAGCAGAAACCATCGAATACTTCACAATTACTAAAATATAATAGCTGTTCCAATTAGTCCCCCCTTCTTCTTTCCTATTAAGCACAACATGTGCAGGATATAGGTATTTAAACTATCATGGTCACTCACATCAGTTTCAAAATAAACGGGATATTTACCATTGTTCTTTTTTTTGTTTCATTGTTTTGAGTTTCCAATATTTCGGCGCTGTGGAAACTCAAAACAATGAAACATGGTCAATATCCCGTTTATTTTGATACTAACATGTGCAGGGTTTACATATCACCCGCATACGGTGCAGAATATTCTACCAAGAACCAACCGGTTCGGTGACTCTTTTCTTAGTCCAACCATAAAGTCTTAGAAATCTTTAACAGCACACGAGTTCCCTTCTTACTGCAGGGATTACAATTAAAACCCCGAGTACTTTAAGCGGGGCGTGAAAAAGCATTTGATGAGGCCGTCAAGCTGAGTGCCACCACATTACTTAGTGTCTGTAATGGTGACCCTCTTTCCTCTAGCCTTTAGCTTACCATCACGCAAGGTGAAGTTAAATTGGCGTGTCCTTGATAAAAAATAATTCGGGGGTCGACGAGTCCTGCAAGTGTTGTTTCACTTTTCCCTAACTTAAGCGATTTAAATAATTAGCAAACCAGAATGCGGACCCGGGCATCAGGTTGAAGACCTCCGACAAACGGGTATGTAGCTCGATCTCACTGTGAATGACACGCAAATCATCGTGTCATCATCACTCGTAAGTTCTTACACGACGTACTTAAGTAATTTTATCGTTATTTTACAATTTTTTTATTCAAGTCAATTATTTCTATAAGATCGAAAATCGCGTGGTTCCTGGCAGAGTAGAATTTGGACCATCCTATCTCTTCCCATTCGGTGTCGTACAAGGCGACTAAGGAATAGGGCTGTTAGACATCAGACAGATATATACACAGTGTCACCATTGTAACGTTGTTGTCTGTAATTATGACCCTCTTTCCTGAGATTTTTTGCACTTCTTCCGTGGGGATTTTTCGCACGTAAAAAAACAACCAATCAACATAAATTTCCATGTATCATGAAAATTGTAATGTAATTGCTTACAATAAAGTATATAATAAATAAATAAATTTGCATTGCTCTGGGTATAATATGTAAGGAGGTAGGACACGACGGTATTTCCGTCCAATTGAGCAGTCCGACTGGAGAAGTACCTCCACCCTACAGAATACCGCGGCCATAATAACCTCATATTGTGTTCCCAGCAGTGAGTAGCTAATGCTCACTGGAGAGTTTTTGTACTGTCACTGGGAAGACCAAAAGCTTGTCCTGCTTTGTCTTTCACACTGACGGCACAGAAACTTTTATACTTACAGGGTTGGCAGCGCGAGTGTTAATCCCTTGCTGTTGCACACGTCCATAGGCCACGGTAACCACTTTCAATTAGGTGGGCCGTGTGCTTGTCTGCCAACCAAGAAGTATAAAGAAATGTCTACCAACCTTTCCAAAATTGCCCTGCTGCAATTGTAATCTGTCGAAGATATCTTCAAAATTTAGACACACAGGACGAACGTACGTCTTGTAGATGAACGAGGTTGTCAGGACCACGACGGCTATGTCTTCTTGGAAGTTGGCTTCAACCCCTTGGAATAGACCTGGAATTGTAATCTTCTTTACCTGGAAATAAAGGTAAAAGTATCTGCAAGAGGCTTTGGTGAAACAAGTAATGGTGATGCTGTATAAAGCATACTGCCAATCCTTTTACACGTGCAGCCTGTGGGCGTATTACACGCGTAGGGCATACGATGACCTGCGAGTCCAATATAATAACGCATTCAGGATGCTGATGGGGCTGGTGAGGCGCTACAGCGCCTCAGGGATGTTTGCGGAGAAGCGTTCTCGACGCCTTCGTAACTAAACACCTCAACAAAGTCTAGGGAACAAGATGACCCCAATTTTTTTTTTTCGTGTAAACCTTGTTTTGCAAATAACTGGCAGCAAATAAATAAAAATAGAATAAAGTAGATTACAGAGTTGTTCGAAATTTAAAAATAAATTTAAATAAGTAATGATTTTCGAATATGGAGGGAAAACTTTTAAAAGTGTTTGATTGTGCAGTTTCTCTGAGGCAAAATAAAAAATTTTTTTTTTGATTGTAAATAACGTTTATTATCAATAATACGTCTTTTACGTATGGTTTGTGCATTTTTGTGACTGTAGTCATCATGTCACGTCGTCATTTAAGTCGCGAAGAGATGTTAAGGGCTGTTGGTATGCTGCAAGCTGGACGAACTCAACGCGACGTAGCGGATGCTGTCAACACCCAACCAAACGTAATTTGCAGATTATGGGCACGCTACAGGTCTACAGGGGATGTTGCCGAACGTCACAGGGGACGAAATAGGGTTACTACCCCGCGACAAGATCGTTTCTTGCAAAATTCCGCATGGCGGCAACCCACGATTACTGCTCGTCAGTTGGTCGCAGGCCTCCAGTCTCAGCATCAAGTGGTTATTAGCTATCAAACTGTCAGAACAAGACTACACGAAGCCAATCTTTATGCTCGCAGACCGCTTAGGGTTCCAGCTCTTCGACGTGGAAATCGAGGTCGTCGCTTATTGTGGGCTAACGCACATTTACAGTGGACCGACCATCAATGGGCACGGGTTCTGTTTTCCGACGAATCTTGCTTCGGTTTTCATCCTGATTCGAGAAGAGTGCGTATATGGCGAGTTCCTGGATGTCGGAGTCGTCTCCAGAATCCGCAAGAAGTTCATCCTTACCAAGGTGGAACAATCATGGTATGGGCTGGAATTCGCCTTGGTGGAAGGACCGACCTCGTTTGGATACGGGGCAATTTGAATGCAAACCAATACATTCAGGAGGTTATACACCCCATGGTAATCCCTCATCGACAGCAGTTCGGTCAAGATTTTATGTTCATGCAAGATAATGCACGGTCACACACCGCGAGGGTAGTGGTCAATGCGTTAAGCGAGCACAATATGACGACGTTGGAATGGCCTGCTCAGTCTGCCGACCTCAATCCCATAGAGCATGCCTGGGATTTGCTTGGGAGAAGAGCTTTCAGTGATTCTTTGGAAAATCTGAACACTGAAGAACAACTTTTTTTACACCTTCGCAGTGTATGGAGACATATTCCACAGACGATGATTGACAATCTCATACTAAGTATGCCACGCCGTTGTCGAGCTGTTGCTAATGCTTTAGGAGGTCCTACAGATTATTAAAAACGTTTAAAGTACGGTTAATTACTGTATTTCTTACTACCTCGTTATTTTTGTGCCTAATCATAGAAGGTTGTAATACTCAATATTGGCACTATTCAATTCTTTCTTAAAAAAAAAAAAATATGGTATGAAAATGTTTTTATTAAAATTAAAATTAAAAACGGTATAAAAATACCCTTCTATTGATATAAAACACTCACTATTACAAGAAAGGGTTTTTAAATAAAAACTAGAAATGTCCTTGTTCCCTAGACTTTGTTGATGTGTGTATAATAAGAAAACGTTGAACTTCCTTTTTGAATCGCACGAGGAGCTGCGCCAGCAGCATCCTGGTTGCGTTATCAAACCGGCAGGACTCCCCCCAATTTAAAGATAATTTAAAGATAAGATTTGATTCCAGCTCAGTGTAAATATTTGTATGCACGAATATGTATATTTGCATTGGTCTGGGTGTTTCTATGTATAATATGTATGTATTTACAAAAAAAAAGGATCTAAGTATGTTTATCTGCATTCTAGATTCAATAACACAAGCTAGTCAAGCTATGCGTACCATGGGTCTAGATGGCGTTGTCTAGAATGAAATAAAATATTTAAAAAAAAAACTTTACCATCACAAAATTTCTGCAAAATCCCTTTAATGTGCACAAATTCCCACAGATTCCTTGCTGAGTCTGGTCACGGATTCAAGTCGGGTATTGAATACAGGCTTTTGCGATCTAATGCTATAGGTTTTTTTTAAACCACTTAGGTGTTACTTACGTGAGATTTCTGCGCATCGATGTCTCTCATATCCTCCCATTCGCGATACAGCTTCCCAACAGCTACAGCGTAATCAGAAGCAGGTTGCAGCTTATGATCACCCCAGAAACAGTGGGCAGCTGGGAAGAAAGTAGTAGATACATAAATAAAATTGTGTTTTGCAAACTAATCTCCTCTTTCATAAAGATTCAGAAACGGTTATAATAATTTCGTGTTGTGTTCCCGGCGGTGAGTAGGGTAGCCAGAGCTCACTGGAGAGTTTTTGTGCTGTCAGTGGGATGACCAAAGGCTTGTCCCGCTTTGTCCTCTACACTGACGGCACAAAATCTCTGTTCTTACAGGGTCGGCAGCACGGATGTGACTCCACTGGTGTTACACACGTTCATAGGTCATGGTAACCACTTTCCATTAGGTGGGCCGTTTGCTTGTCTGCCACCTAAGTTGCATAAAAAAAAACTGTTAAATACTAGCAAACCCGACATATTTATTTCTTTTCACAAGCGACGAATTCAAATTGTGTTAGGTCTTTACCGATGAAATTGTCGAAATTTTCTTACAGATTCATGAATTCGTTATTCCTGTAATTTAATAGCTATTTCAATTATTTATATTTTGTTTGAAAGTTGATTTCAAGATTTTACAACTGTGTTTTAAATTTTGTTTTTATTGGCCGCTTGATAAATTAAATTCGATTTTCAAAAACGGTACTTCCTAAATGCTATCCATTTTGATGATAAATTTCGTATTACTTTTTTACAGCTGTCACTTTTCAAAAATGTAATAAAAGTGTTTGTTAGCTTAAGTTGTCTGCCTCATTCACACATAAAAAATCATAAATTTGAATTTAAAATTCCTAAAAAAAACGCAAAAGTTAGTACTTCAATTTCTTTAAAAAAAATGGCAACTTATTGTCTATAGTCGTTTTGGAATGTAAGATTTTGGGCACAAAAAAATAAATATAAAAACAGTTTCGATAGCAGAGTCGTCTGATTTTTTTTTATACCACTAGGTGGCAGAGATAAGCACACGGCCCACCTGATGGAAAGTGGTTACCGTGGCCTATGGACGTGTGAATGTAAGATTTTGGGCACAAAAAAATAAATATAAAAATAGTTTCGATAGCAGAATCGTTTGATTTTTTTATACCACTAGGTGGCAGATAAGCACACGGCCCACCTGATGGAAAGTGGTTACCGTGGCCTATGGACGTGTGCATAAGGGAGTCACACTCGCACTGCCAACCCTGTAAGCACAGAGAGTTTCTATGCCGTTAGTGTAAAAGACAAAGCAGGACAAGCTTTTGGTCTTCCCACTGACAGCACAAAAACTCCCTAGTGAGCTTTGGCTACCCTACTCACCGCCGTGAACAGTACACGAGGTTATTATAGAAGCGGTATTCTGTAGGGTCGTGGCACTTCCCCAGTCGGACTGCTCAGTTGGTGAACTGCTATTGGTAAACTTACCAGAAATGACCACGTCATTGGAGACGAGGGTCCCACCACAGATCTGCGTGTAAGGCTTAGGCTTACGGTAAATACCCACATGCCAGGGTAATTCCCCCCGCTTCGCTGGTTTCCCGTCAATAATCAGTTCTGTTCCTAAAGGTGTGACTCGACCACAGTCTAGAAAAAAAAACATACAACTGTAAGACATAAATAGATATTTAAGAAAAACTAATAGATATATAGAATAAACCAAAAATATGAAATAAAGAAAGAAAGAAAGAAAGAAAGATCTTTCTTTCTATCAAGTTGTCGCGGTGTTTGTGGTTAAACTCCTCCGAAACGGCTTGATCGATCCTCATGAAATTTTGTGTGCATATTGGGTAGGTCTGAGGATCGGACAACATCTATTTTTCACCGCCCTAAATCTTAAGAGTAGTCCACCCTGGGAACCGACATCCACGCGGGCCGAGCCGCGGGCAAAAGCTAGTAATATATATATGTGTATATAATAAAAAAATTAAGCGAAAATACGAACATCTATGGCAGGTGTTGCGGGTAGTTTGAAGCCCTAAAAGTTCAACAACTGCAGGCATATGCTGTATGAATATTTCAAACGATCGAATTGACTTAACAGCAGAATTCGAGGTGAGTTTTCAATTGCGCATGCTCACAATTTGGTGACGTCACATTAGAGCATGCGCAATTGAAATCTCACCCCGAATTCAGCTGTCAAGTCCGTTAAATCGTTCGCAACGGTCTTTTTTATACTATTTAGGTGGCAAATAAGCACACGGCCTACCTGATGGCAAGTGGTCACCGTGGCCTATGGACAACACAAATACCCTCCAGTGAGTTCTGGCTACCCTACTCACCGCCGGGAACACAACACGAGGTTTTTATGGCCGCGGTATTCTGTAGGGCGGAGGTACTTCCCCAGTCGGACTGCTCAATTGGACGGAAATACCGTAGTGTCCTACCTCCTACTAAGGTTCTTTTTTTTATACAACTTAGGTGGCAGACAAGCACACTGCCCACCTGATGGAAAGTGGTTACCGTGACCTATGAACGTGTGTAACACCAGTGGAGTCACATCCATGCTGCCGACTCTGTAAGATAAGAGATTTTCTGTGCCTTCAGTGCAGAACACAAAATCAGGACAAGCTTTTGGTCTTCCGACTGACAGCACAAAAACTCTCCAGTGTGCTCTGGCTACCCTACTCACCACCGGGAACACAACACGAAATTATTATGGCCGCGGTATTCTGTAGGGCGGAGGTACTTCCCCAGTCGGACTGCTCAATTGGATGGAAATACCCTTGTGTCCTGCCTCCTACTAAGGTTCTTTCAGCATGTGTTCTTACTGTGTTCTTACAGCATGTTCCTGCTGGTCTGATAATGCAGCAATGCTTCGATATCTCTATTGAACATTTTCAACATCCGTTTAACCGACTTAAAATCAAAGTTACTACCTAGTTGTGTTGCTTGAAAATTTTGGTTTCATGTTTGTATTTATTTGGTGTCGTCATTACAATTTGTTTTTGCTACTGGCACTAGGCTGATTATAGTTAATGCATTGTTTTGCCTTACTGTTTTGATATTTTTATGAATGTACACCGTAATTGTTATATGTATCGGAGACTTTACCAATAATTGAATGTTGTGTGAATTGTGTAATACATGTAATGTGTAAGGTTGCCGAGGTCATATGACAGTCGCTTCACGTAATATATCGAAAATCAGCCAAACCCACAACTATACTGAAGAAAGCGGACACCACACTCCGAGTGAAAGCTTCAGATACGACTGGGATTAACGCTAAGGATGAAGAAGAAATACCGCGCGGTTCCCGGTAGAGTAGAATTTCGGCCACTCCATCTCTTCCCATGCGGTGTCGTACAAGGCGACTAAGGGATAGGGCTGTTTAACATCAGACAGATAAATACAGCCCAGACTCAGCCTCAGATGCATGGCTCGAGTCAACAATAGTGCCCGGAATACGGCAATAGGATCACCCTCTGTTACGTGGGACCGAATTTAATTATTGGTGAAATGTAGGTGTCAATTCACCTCTGTCTTTTTTTTTTACGTGCGCAAAATCCCCACGGATACCTCCCCACCGGAGCCGGTGGAGGAGGTTATGTCGGACTCGAACCGACTAAAACGCACGCCGCCTGTGGGTCGTTTTGGTTGCCGAAGGTGAGGTTGACAGGCATATCCCTCGCACCCCGACCGACCCAGGGCCATCTCTCACGATCTGGCCCTCTTCTCGGGTGTGGGGACTACAGAGTCCCCAACTCGTCCCCGGAAACGGGGAGGCGCGTCACGCGCGCCACCGCCAATTCACCTCTGCCTAACCCTCTGGGTATGTATGAAGAAGAAATAAAGGTTCTCTTTATTTCTTTTTGTTTTAGTTTACCTTTTATTTAGTTTTATATGATAACTACGCCATATATCTTTTGTCTTGTCACATTACTGTCCATTCCTAAAAGAAATCGCTTTCAACAATAAGGCCGCCCATTGTACATTAAATTGTATATCAAAAAATCAAATCAAAGTTCATTTAATTCAAGTATCAGAGGCTCATTACATATTGAAGTTCATATTTCATCTATTATCATTATTATAATACAATACACATAACATAAAGTACACAAATGTCATGAAAACAAATTTAAATTAATTTTCATCATAAAGCATTACAAAAATAAAATTATGCATGCATGCTACCTACTTGTCTCAGCTGTAAATAAATTCGTGTACAATAAAGTATTATCTATCTATTTATCAGTAGGACATGGTTACCTGGTCTGCAACGGGCAACGTAATCCCAAGATCCATCGTTGCAAGTCATGTAGAGGAGTCCTTCAGTGGAGGTATAGACAGGACTATTGCACATTGGGTTGACAATCGTCCCAGGAGCCACATAGTCCTTGCAAACTATCCCTGAACATAAGTAGTGGACGCTGAGATCGGGTTTTAATCTGCAGAAACCTGAAAAGAAGAAATGTATAAGTTATTTATGGTGAACCCAGTGATTCACAGAAACTGCAAAAAATAGCAATTAGCTGTGCTCAAACCGGGCTGCATGTTGAAACCTAAAACTATTAAACATCAGTCCCCTAGCACTGAAAACTATTGTAAACGTAACCAGAGAACGGAGTTTTGCGATTGGCCGGTTCCAGGCATACACAGCTTCACAGTAGGCAGGCAGCCAAACGCGATGCTCCGTTCTCGCATCGCAAACGTAACGAGAGAACTGAGTATTGCGATTGGCCGGCTCTAGACACACACAGGTTTACAGTAGGCAAGCGGCCAATCGCGATGCTCCGTTCTCGCATCATAAACGTAACGAGAGAACGAAGCATTGCGATTGGCCGCCTGTCTACTGTGACCCTATATGTGTGTAAAGCCGGCCAATCGCAATGCTCCATTCTTTAAATACGTTTACATTACGATTACGATAGTTATTTGTACTAGTATCTCTGTAACATACACATGAATGCAATTAATAATTTTACTTTGACTTGACTTTAATCGCTACGAGGAATCTCCCGCGATTCGGTCAGTACACCTCAAAGTAGGTATGACCATGAAAGGATGGAGAATTCCCTATATCCTGCCATGGTCGGTTTTCACTGTATAGGTGACACACAAGCACACGGACCATCTGATGATAGATAACCGCAGCCTATGGACGTGTGCCTGTGTGTGTATAGGCATCTGCTGACCCTGTAACAACTTCTAATATATTTCTAAAAGAACCCCATTTCCCAAGCGACTACTATAGTCGCTTGGGAAAACACGCACGCACGTCGCACTGCAGAGAAATTATTTCAGAGACTAAGGAAAATTCAGGGCATTCCTGTTTTTTTTAAATTCTATACTAATATTATAAAGCTGTGGAGTAAGTTTGTTTGTTTGAACCCGCTAATCTCAATGACTACTGGTTGGAATTGAGAAATTCTTATTGTATTAAATAGTCCGTTTATCGACAAAGGTTCTAGGCTATATATCATCATGCTACTACTTAATGGAGCGGAGCAGTGATCATAAATGTCAACAAATCCGGTGGATTTTCATACAACATTTGAAGACTGAATTACGGGTTTAAACGGACTGATTTAAGGTTACCGCGGTAGCCTAGTTGTATGGGTAATGGACTGCCGAGACGAGGTCTCGGGTTTGATTCCAGGTTTTACCATGGCACACACCAATGACTTTTCGATGCTTTTCGAAGTTATGTGTGTATTTATCGCAGGTTTATAAGTGTCCGGTTAATGGCAATAGGCTCACCACCTATTACATTGAAACCTAAACATAAACTGGCGAAATTTGGGTGTTAGCACCTCTGCCTACCCCTTCGGGGATATAGGCGTGAGTTTATGTTATGTTATGTTATGTTATGTTATGTTATGTTATGTTATGTTATGTTATGTTATGTTATGTTATGTTATGTCATGTTATGTTATGTTATGTTTAAGGTTCCAAATATGCAACGGGCAAAGCTGGGACGACTCAGCTAGTATTATAAATATAGAAAATTTCCACTTACGAACGCATTCAGGCATAATTTGGGACCATTTCCCGTTAATGCAGAAAATCTCTCTTGTTCCATTGCCGTCTACATCATATCCTGGAGCTACTACACCATATCCTGGATCGCATCTCAACCTCAGCAAGAAAGACTCGAAAGACTGTCCAGGGCCTTTTAAGCGGTCTTTTGGGACGTTTAATACTTCATACATTCCATGCTCAGGGTATGGAGGTAAGTCACAAGTGCCTGATTTTGCTCTGTAATTAAGAATATAGGTATTTAAACTATCATGGTCACTGACATCAGTATCAGAATAAACTGGATATTTACCATGTTTCATTAATATTCGGAATATTCGGAAACTCAAAATAATGAAACATGGTAAATATCCCGTTTATTCTGATACTGATGTAATTAACAAGATGAGAATTAAATGAAATAAACTAATATTCAAGAAAGAAAGAGAGAGAGAGAGAGAGAAAGAAATATTTATTTCAATTTATCCTGCCGGTGAGTAGGGCAGAGCTTACCGACAGCAGCATCGAATATCTGTTCCGGGAACCCATTTAAATATATACATACATTTTCATTCAAATCGTTTTTTTTATACAACTTATGTGGCAAACAACCACCTGATGGAAAGTATTTACCATGGTCTATGGACGCGTGCAACACCAGGGGAGTCACACCCGTGCTTCCAACCCTGCCAGCATAGAGTTTCTGTGCCGTCAGCGCAGAAGACAAAGCAGGACAAGCCTTTAGTCTTCCCATTGACAGCACAAAAACTCTCCAGTGAGCTCTGGTTAGGGATAGGGCTGTTTAACATCAGACCAATATATATACAGCCCAGACTCAGCCTCAGATGCATGGCTAAAGTCAACAATAGTGCCCGGAATACGGAAATAGGCATACCCTCTATTACGTGAGACCGAATACAATTATTGGTGAAATGTGGGTGTTAATTCACCTCTGCCTAACCCTCCAGGGATAAAGGCGTGATTATATTATGTATGAATGTATGTCATATGCCTTACTGTTTAAGCTCTTAATATGGTAACTTACTCATAGTTGGTGCATAGATTTTCGTCGCTTCCATCATTGCAGTCTTTAGTTCCGTCACATACGTCGTTCTTGTTTACACAATCAGATCCTTGCTTGCATTTGAACACCGCTGAACTTGAGGAACCAGTACTGAAATACATTGTGAATATATTAAAGAACTAGCTGACCAACCCCAGGTTTGCCCCTGGCATAATTTGAAATCTTTTGACCCCGAATTTTTTAGTCTTCAAATAATGTATGAAAGTCTGCCGGATTTATTGACATTTATCATCACTGTTGGAAATTTAATTTGTAATGTATCAACTCTCATGTTGCTGATTTATTTTATTATTGTGGCAGCACTGTCTTTTTTTTTCTTCTTCAACCATTAAATGTACCGTGTGTGCTTTACGCTAAATAAATTCCTTTTACTGTGAAAATTATCGTCTTTCATCATCAAGCTTCCCTCAACACCCCAACAATCACTGATTCGCTCCTTTAGTAGTAGCGTGAAGGTTTTTAGTTAAAATCTTCCTCGATAAACGGGTAATTCTACATAAGAAGAGTTTTTATATTCAAATCAGTACTTCCGGAGATTAGCGCGTTAAAACAAACAAACTCTTCAGCTTTCGAACAACGCCGTTGAGGGATATTCAGCCGTAGAGCTTGTCACAACATTTAATAAACTGTCTGGCTAATGCTTTGGCGATAGGGTCTTTTTATATTTATATGGTATCAAACAGAAATAAGACAGAAAGATATTGATAGATATAGATAGGTAGCCTAGTGGTATGGGTAATGGACTGCTGAGACGAGGTCTCGGGTTCGATCCCGGGCTTACTATGGCACACACCAATGACTTTTCGATGCTTTTCGAAGTTATGTGTGTATTTATCGCAAGTTTATAAGTGCCCGGTTAATGGCAATAGGCTCGCCACCTATTACATTGGGACCTAAACATAATCTGGCGGAATGTGGGTTCTAGCACCTCTGCCTACCCCTTCGGGGAATATAGGTATGAGTTTATGTTTATGTTATTGAGAAAATCTGCGCCATCCGACTTAGTTAGATAGGTTAGGTTAGAAGGAAAAGGCGGTTTTTTTTTCTTTTTTTTATACTAGCACCTTTCACTGCGTGTCGGGGCACTTCGTGGAAGCCTATTCTACACTTTACATAGTAACTAGGCTGACTACTTTGCCAGTCTTAAGACTGAAAATACCCACTCAGGGTTTAATATACCTAAAGTATATATAAAAAATTTGGTTATCTCGCTTTCATTCCTGTCCTCTAGTAACATACAATTTCCCGCTCTTATACCTCTCATACTTTCATGCTATACCTTTCATACCTCTGGGATTAGGGGGGAAGGGGTTATTGATTCTATTCTTCTATTTTTATTATGCTTCTTTAGGTGCTTATTTCTATTACATTACTTTTTACTACTTACTAGATGTGGTCTACTTTTGGATATTTATTATAAATATTCATTATTCATTCACCTCATGAACTATTTCTTTTCTGCACTATCCTGAAAATTTCGGCCCAGTACTCTAGGAAGTACTACCTGTAGTTTTTTGTCAGCAGTGTAGGTAAATTGCCAATATTCATCTTTAGGTATATTCTCTGTTCTAAATCGTACCGTGCCCTTTGGTGTATGGGACAGTCCACCAGCAGGTGGATGATGATCATCCACCCCCGGCTCACAGGCGCATGATGGGTCCCCCTTACACTTGAAACGGGCCAAGTATTCGGAGAACCCATCATGCCCCGTCAGGAGTTGGGTAGTGGCGCCGGAAGGCATCATCTTGCGGACAATGCCATATGCCTCCAGAGCTCAAGGGAAGAAAAGCTTGGTGACGGAAGCCGTGTGGCCAAGCCTGTACCTTTCGTTCCATTCGTGAAGCGAGGTCTGACGCAGACCCCGCTTCACGAACGAGACCGGGCACAGACTGTAATGCGGCGCAATTTTCGACCGCAGAGCCGCCTCTTTGGCGAGCTGGTCCACTCGCTCGTTGCCCTCCAACCCTGCGTGGGCCTTGACCCAGAACAAGGATATTGGCTACCCTACTCACCGCCGGGAACACAACACGAAGTTATTATAACCGCGGTATTCTGTAGGGCGGAGGTACTTCCCCAGTCGGACTGCTCAATTGGGCGGAAATACCGCCGGGTCCTACCTCCTTTAAAATCACATTAAGCGTTTAGAGGCCTCCCTCCTCTTAAGCACGTTAAAGATGCAACTTCGTTCTTTAAATCACAATAGTAAAACTACATACCCGCAATAGTAAGAACCTCTGGCCAGTGTAGATGTAGCTAAAACAAAATAATGTAAAATAAATAAACTATTTAGCCGCGTGGTACCCGGCAGAGTAGAATTTGGGCCATCCCATCGCTTCCGCGGCTACTATGGTTTAGCATCAGACAG
Organism: Eilema griseolum; assembly: GCA_963662185.1. NCBI lineage: Eukaryota > Metazoa > Arthropoda > Insecta > Lepidoptera > Erebidae > Eilema > Eilema griseolum. Next base: position 11,044,434 of record OY759253.1, read on the forward strand.
ATATATACAGCTCGGACTCAGGCACAGATACATAGCTCGAGTCAACAATAGTGCCCAGAAGACGGCAATAGGCTCACCTATTACGTGAGGCCGAAAACAATGATTGGTGAAATGTGGGTGTTAATTCACCTCTGACTTCGTGGATAAAGGCGTGATTATATGTATGTATGTGTGTAAATAAACTACTAAACTTATTCCTATATACATATTATCAGCCAACTCAGGGTCGGCTTTCAGGCCCTTCGATTCTACTAAAGGAAATCCTATGTCACACACACACACAGACACTGCAAAAAAAGTCATTAAATTTTAGTCTTTATTTCTATTCAGTTAAAGTCATTTTCGCACTAACCTAAAACCCAATCTGTGACCACAGTCAAACGAACTTGGAAAGTCTCGTTTTATTTTCCGTGCGAAAAATCCTCCAGGAGCCGACTAAAACGCACGGCGACTGTGGGTTGTTTTTGGTTGCCGAAGGTGTGGTTAACAGGCATATCCCTCGCAGCCGACCCCGGGTCATCTCTCTCGATCTGGCCCTGTGTGTGTTGTGCCGGTCAAGACACTTTGCAGTTAGGCCACTTATTAAAACAGGATATTACAACAAAATATCATTAATTTATGACATTGACCTTTATAACGTCATCGAAAAATTTAGATTAAACATGTTTTTCGGTTTTTGTGTACGTGTTGAAACTACTTCATACTAGATAATATTGTAAATGTGAAATTAAATCTGTCTCTCTGTCCATCTGTATGTCTATCTGTCTGTTGTGTTCACAAATCTAAACCACTGGACCAATTTTAATGAAATACGGTATAGATATTACGTGTTTCCTTCTTCCTACAGTCCCGGGTCCTTTAAGCGGGGCGTGAATAAGCATGTGATGAGGCCGTCAAACTGAGTGTCACCATTGTTAAATGGTGTGTGTAAGTAATGGTGACCCTCTTTTCTGAGACTTTGCCTTCAGCTTACCATCAGGCAAGGCGAAGTCTAATTGACGTGTTCTATTTAAGAAAAAGAGCTAGGATAAGATCTCGTCTCTCTCGCGACAAGGGGTCAAGATATTTCTAGATCGGCCGGTATGCGAGGGATATGCCTGTCAACCCCACTTTCGGCAACCAAAAACGACCCGCAGGCACCGTGCGTTTTAGTCGGTTCGAGTCCGAAAACCTATCACACTGGCTCCGGTGGCAGGGGTAACTGTGGGGATTTATCGCACGTAAAAAAAGAGGGTCAAGATATTTGCCGGGAACGATATCAACACACATGCAACGACCTATATTAAAAAATGTTGGCTTCATATAACATACTACCATAATTAAATTATTTAATATATTAAAAAATGCTAGATAGCATTTTATTATTAATCTATTGAATAACGCAAACCTCAAACTACATTGTTTTTTTTCTGTAACGCAAACCATACCTTAACTCACTTGGGTTTTATATAGGTGGCAGACTAAAACACTGCCCACCTGACAGTAAGTGGTTACCGTGGCCTATGAACGTAAAGAACACCAGGGGAATCACTCTCGTGCTGCATACCCTTTACGAATAGAACGTTTCTGTGCCGTCAGTGCAGAAGACGAAGCAGGAAAAACCTTTGATTTTCTTACTGACAGCACAATAACTCTCCAGTGAGCTCTGGTTATCCTACTCACCACCGGGCACAACACAACACACAACACTAAATGGTATTCCGTGTTACCACTGTCTTAAGTTTTTTTTATTATTGTAAAACAGAACTCACCAAGACTAAGTAACACTAAAACACACGACAACATGGCAACACATCTCTGTCACAACTAAAACAAGTTTTGCAAAATAAATGTTGATTTTAAGGGGCTGCACGAACGAAGACACTTTTTGTTGCGGACGCGGGAGACTATTAGTTGCTTTGTCGGGTATTGAGCAACAGATATAGTTGCCGGTTGCTGCTATTGTTACAGGATGGCTTGATTTACACTTCTTTACTATACTCCGTTCGGTTAGGTTAGGCACCATTACGGTCTGGAATTCATTACCAGTTCACGTGTTTCCTTCCTGCAGTCCCGGGTCCTTTAAGCAAGGCGTAAAAAAGCATATGATGAGGCCGTCAAGTTGAGTGTCACCATTATCACATGGTACGTGTAAGTAATGGTGACCCTCTTTTCTGAGACTTTGCCTTCAGCTTACCATCAGGCAAGGCGAAGTCTAATTGACGTGTTCTATATAAAAAAATATAACTGAAAATAAACAATCTTGTAGCGATTTTTTATAACAACACATATTAAACAAATAAACTAGTACAACTAAATGACTCAGTAGTGGTTTAATTTCGGTTTTTAGTCTTTGAAATATTAATAATCTCAGTATTTAAATAAAATATATTAACAAGAAACATTAAGATTGTTTAAATTTAGTCAAAAGTAGGTTATTTAAAAAGTCCGTAAAACACCCAATAGGCGATATCGTTTGGTGGTAGACTAATTAGACTTGCTCGCCGAGACGAGTCGTCTCCACGCTCAATGGAGCCTTTCGGAATTCCACAGCCTCACACATCATCAATTTCACACGTTGCTACAAACTTAACTTTTAAAATCTCACCGAACATTTAAAACTTAATTCCTTCGAACCTACGTTTATAGCCTCTAAAGAGTTGTTAAGGCTTAAGTTTAAGATCGTAAAGCTTCAGTGTTTATGTGAGTTGAACAATGGAAGATAAATAATGAAACTTATCGAATCTTGGTTAACAAATACGGGAAGTGCGGCCAACTACCCATATCGACTGTCAATAGATGTTCGTATGACAACTGGGATCGACAAAGTAACGTGCTCTCCGAGGCACGGACATACCCAGACACACACACTGTTAATGTAAGTTGGTACCATTTTATAATTTGTTTAAAATGTGAAGTTTTCGATCTTATAAAAAAAAAAAACAATTTCAGGTAAATTTCACCCATATACGTAGCGATGTAGGACATGAAAACTGGGATAAATTTGGTTTTATAAAAATTTAGATTCAGTAATTTAATTAATTGAGTAAAAATATGGAATTAAATTGACACTAATAAATAATTAATACAATAATGATAATCAATACGCAATAATAAATCAATTAATACATTATGACATGATCAAAAATATATATAACATCAGTCAGTCAATCAAATAATGTCAAATTATTACATAGCCTTTACATCCGGCATTGCGGGACGTGTCTCTGACAGCAATGCCTAATATAGAAATATAATTATACTAGGTATCGCAACTACTCGCGAACGTTTCGGATGCGATGACTGACAAGTCACAAGTCAAGTCGTGACCACGGGTGCTGCAACGCATCCCGGGTAGTTTGCTAATTATTTAAATCTGTTAAGTTAGGAAAAACTGAAACAACACTTGCGGGACTCGTCGACCCCAAATTTATTTTTTACCTAGGACACGCCAATTTAACTTCACCTCACCTGATGGTAAGCTAAAGTCAGTCTCAGGAAAGAAGGTCACCATTACAGACACTAAGTAATGTTACAAAGGCACTAAGCTTGGCAGCTTCATTACATGCTTTTTCACGCCCCGCTTAAAGGACCCGGGACTGTAGGAGAATTTGGAGCACTCGAGGCGTAACTAGCTGTAAGAGACTAGTCGCGGGTTCGAGTTCCGCCTGATAGATTTCACTTTTTGCTATGTTAATGGAAAAAATATGATTACTAAAATAAAAAAATTACAGTTGGTTGCTAGTCGCTTATTTCAAACACTAAAATACAAAACAATCAAAAAGTGTCTCCGTCTACGAGTACCCTTAGTCAATGAACAAGTATTATAATTTTGACAGAAGCGTGTGACGTCAGCACAAGATGGCCGCTTGTGTTGGGAGCGACAAAGAATTCCGGTTACGTTAAAAGTTGTTTACGTCTGTGAAGGCTGTTGAGGCCGCGATGCCTTTGTGGCGTAACGGTAGTTCGATCGACAGCTACGCAGCAGGTGCGGGTTCGATTCCAGTTCGGGGCAAATATTTTTATTCATGAATATGTATATATGCATTAGTCTGTGTGTTTCCGTGCCTACAAGAGCACGTTAGGTCATACGATCATCTATGGCAGTTGTTATAGTTAGTGCCTACAAAAGTCTGATTATTCTTACTTTTTTTTTTTTTTTTTTTACGTGCGCAAAATCCCCACGGATACCTCCCCACCGGAGCCGGTGGAGGAGGTTATGTCGGACTCGAACCGACTAAAACGCACGCCGCCTGTGGGTCGTTTCGGTTGCCGAAGGTGAGGTTGACAGGCATATCCCTCGCACCCCGGCCGACCCAGGGCCATCTCTCACGATCTGGCCCTCTTCTCGAGTGTGGGGACCACAGAGTCCCCAACTCGTCCCCGGAAACGGGGAGGCGCGCCACGCGCGCCGCCGCCGCGGCCTGCTTCTGCAAGGGTGACAGGCGGCTTCACCTGTCACCCCCAGGCCGGCGCTCATGGGGGGCGGAGGTCGTTCATCGACCTCCGACGCCCGAGTTGCCTTCGTGCGCGGGCAGCTTGTCTAGCGATCCTTCGTCGCTCCCGCTGCCGCTCCCGCCCCGCCTCCTCCTTCACGAGCATTACTTGCTCGCAGAAGGAGGCGCCGGCCGCCCACGCATCCGCGCAGCGAACCATCGCCGCGAGCAAGGTGGAGAGCGTGAGAACCCTCACTCCCAGGGCCGCCACAAGCTCCCGCCTCGGCGTCTCCCACGCCGGACACTCGGTGAGCGTGTGCGGACCTGAGTCCTCGCTCGCGTCGCAGTGATGGCACTCGGAAGTTGGCTCTTTCTGCATCCGACGCAGATACTTTCCGAAGCATCCGTGCTCGGTGATCATCTGCGTCAGACGGTACGAGAGGCTGCCGTGTGGCCTCTCTAGCCACTCCCCCATGATGGGTCTTACCGCCGTTACTACGGCGTGCCCTGCGCTTGGTTGCCCAAGTCGTCTCTCCCATTCTGCCACCATTTCCCTGTGGAGCCGGGATCTCACGGCCCGAATTTCTTCGGGCTCGGGATCGTGACCCCGCTCCCGCGCCGCCCTTCGGAACCTGTATAGCGCCGAAAGGCATCTCGCTTCCAGGATCCATGGTGGCGATCCGGCGAGGAGACTCGCCGCGTTGAATGATATCGTGCGGCACACCCTTACGATGCGGCACGCCAACTTCCGCTGCGGACGCTGCAGCAGAAGCATGTGCCGATCACTCAGTGTGTCCGCCCACACGGGACACCCGTACAGGGCCATGGACCGCGTAGAGTCTCCTGCAGGAGTCATCCGGGCCCCTCAGGTTGGGCAGTAGCCGCGCCAGAGCGTTGGCTGTGCCCGCCAATTTGGGGCCCAGACTTCGGAAGTGCTTCCCGAAGTCCCACCGGCCGTCGAGCACGAGCCCCAGATATTTCATCTGGGGCTTGATGCCGATGAGAGTGCCTCCCACTGTGAGACTGGAACCAGGTGGTGGCCTGCGCCGAGGTCCATGAAAGAACATGGCCTCGGATTTATGCAAAGCCACCTCAAGGCCCAGCCGCCGGATCCGTTCCACGACTTGAGCAACCGCGGTCGTGGCCCTCAGGATCGCTTCGCGGTGTGTAGCTCCGCTCGCCGTCACTAGCGTGTCGTCCGCATAGCACGTGACGGCGGCGCCGTCCGCAAGCTCACCGCGAAGCACCCAGTCGTATCCAATGTTCCACAGTAGCGGCCCGAGAACCGATCCCTGTGGAACACCGCACGACATCTCACGCCGACCGACGCCGGTCGCACTTGGGTAGATGACGGCTCTCTCCGTCAGGTACGCCCCGACTATGCGGCGGAGGTAGAGAGGCACACCGTGGTACACGAGTGCCTCCCTGATGCAACTCCAGGGCAAGGTGTTGAACGCGTTGGAGATGTCCAAGGACACCGCCAACGTCACCTCACCCCGGGCGACTGCCTCCTCCGCCAAAGTCCTCACGCGCATGATGGCATCCATGGTGGACCGCCACCGGCGGAAGCCATATTGGGCATCCGCCAGGTCCGGCCCCCTACCAGAGAGGTGCTCGACGAGGCGCTTCGCAATAACTCTTTCAAAGAGCTTGCCCACCTCGTCGAGCAACACAATGGGCCGGTAGCCGGACGGTTCGTCCGCCGGGCGACCCTCCTTTCGGATGAGGACCAGTTTCCCCGTCTTCCACATCTTCGGAAACTGGCCCCACTCCAAGCATGCGCTGAGGAACCCTCTCAGCCGGGGTTCGAGACCGTCTTCTCCCAGAGCTAGGACCCACGCGCGGCCTGGAATGCCGTCGGGTCCCGGGGCGGTGCTCTTCTTGGCTCTAAGCCTTCGCACCGCCAGCTCCAGTTCTACCCAAGTAACCTCGGGGACTTCGTCGTCAACTACCACACTGGGCGCCACAGGCGACCGAGGTGGCGGAGTCATCTGCGGCGGAACGTATTCCGCTCGCGCCGGGAACAGGGACTAGACCACTCCACCGAGCAGAGCTGGCTGGAGAACCCGGGTCAACGGCGGGGCCCGGGGGCGCAGCTTTCCTCTTACCATAAGGTAAGGCCGCCCCCATGGGTCCCGCTCCAGCGTCTCCATGAGCTCCTTATAAGCCGCGGCTTTCGCCCGCTTAATCTCCGCTCGGAGGGCATCTCTGGCCTCCCTGTATCCCACATGAAGCTCCGCCACTCGGGGCTCCGTATCTGCGGTTCGGCTACGCCTCCTACGGAGTCTGGTCCACCGGCGGTGCGCGATCACGCAGGCTTGCCGTAGCCTCGCGATCTCCGCAGACCACCAGTAGACCCGACGCCTCGGACTGTAGGGTGGTGCCCTAGGCATACCCGCATCGCAGACACGAGTCATGGCCTCCCGGAACCACACCGCCTCATCGTCGATATCGACAGGCCTGTCCGGCGCAATGGCCCAGGCCTGTACGATGGCGGCCTCCAGGAGGACCTCCCGATTCAGTCTCCCAAGCACCCAGCGTGGCTCGCGTGGGGCCGGTATGACCGGCGCATCACCCGCGGGGGGGGAGACATCAAACCGAACGTATCGGTGATCCGCCAGTGTCTCCACCCCCACAACAACACGCCAGTCCCGCACACGGTGCGACAGCGAAGCGCCTGCGAACGATAGGTCGATAATCGAACTGCGCTCCGCGGTCACGAACGTGGCTTCGGCCCCGCGATTCTGGAGAACTAGACCGTGATTAGCGGCCCAGCTCTCCAGAGCCCTACCTCGTGGGTTCGTGTGCCGGGACCCCCAGGTCACTGACCAGGCGTTGAAGTCCCCGAGCACAAGAACCGGATGAGGATGACAGGCGTTGACGACGTCGGTCAGTCGCTCCAGCGACTGCCGGTACTCCCCTATGCGTCGGTGTAGGCTCGGCGTGAAATAGACGGCCACGACCGCAATCTCCCCCACACGCGCCGCTACGATGCCATGCTCCCTTGCCACGACAACAGGGGGGGGGGCACCCATAGCGGCGTTGTACACCAGTGCCGCCGACCCGTCCAGGTCGACCACCCAGGCAGGCCCCAGGTGCCGGTGGGTGTACGGATCGGCGACAGCGGCGACGTGTACGGACCACTGTGCCATGCTCTGGAGCAGAAGACCCTGAGCATCGGCACCGTGGCCCACGTTCGCCTGCAGGATGCGGAGCTGAGGATCCATTATGGAACCATCTCCGCATCCCGCCGCGAACTTTGGGTGGAGCTCCCGCCTTGCGGCTTCGGCTCCCCCCCGGTGCAGGCCTTGCTGCCAACCCTATGGTCGGCCGGTTTGCCCCCCGCTGCACACCTAAAACAGTGCAGCGGAGCTTCGCATCCACCGGCCGTATGGCCGGGTTGGCCACAGCGGAAGCAGCGGTCACCGACCGTCACCGCCGCCGTGCACTGCACCCCCACGTGGCCGACCGACAGGCACCTATAGCACCTAGTCGGTCGAGCCTGCAGGAGCCGGACCTGCACCCGCACCACGCCTCCAACGGCGAGGAACCCCCGGTCGGCAGCCTTTTTGGCTGCTGCGATGGGGCAGCCGACAACTGCCGCCCCCAGTCCACGGCGGCCGAAGCGGATCGCTCCGACCTTAACCGTATCTAGGGGGCAGCCCCCGGCCTCCGCCACGGTGAGGCGGATTTGCTCCGCCGTGATGGAGTCGTCCAGGTCCGAAATGCGCAGTTCTGCGCACTTGTTGGGCCTGGACACCCGGACGTCGGCTGCGTCAAGCGTCTCCCTAAGCTTAGCCGCTAGGGCATCAGCCTGGGGACCGCTCGAAGCGCCTGGGATCTCGAGAAGCCGAGCACCCGTCCGAGTGGGTTTCACCCGGATGGGGCCCGGCATGTCGAGGGCCTTCATGTCAACGCAGGCTCTCGCCTGCGTGACAATTTGGGCGTACTGCACGCCCCTATCCGCCGCCTCCGCCGTCATCGTAAGGACGACGGCGGTTGAGCGGGGGACGCGCAGCCTCCCCGGCACTCCCCTCGCAGCAGCCTCAGCCCTCCTGGCCTTTTTGGCTGCCTTTCGGTTCGCCTTGCGCCGCTTTTTGGAGGCGCCGGCAACCTCCCAGCCCCCCTCCGGCGAGGAGCTCGTGGCGGCTATACCCGCCGAAGTTCGGGCCAGAGCTGGGGCCGGGGCTAGGGCTGGGGACTTCTTCCCCTTGCCCTTCCCCTTCCCCCTTCCCCTGGGCCGGGCAACTTGCACATCCTGGGGGGGGCTCCCAGCCCCCGCAGCGAGAGCAGCCCGAGCGGGCGGAGCGGCAGGGGCGGCAAACGCAGCGGACGGGCTGCTGGCCGACCCCTGCGGGGACCCCGCCACTACCGGACAGGTGGGGCCCCCTCTTAACCGCCCCGGCATATCCGGCCGGAGCCGCCAATGGCGGTCGGCGGCTGGAGTCCATTATGGACTCCAGCCAGCTCCGGGTGCGCTCCTCCTGCGCCACCCGCCACGCCTGCTGCTCCGCCAGCGCCTCCTCCTGGCGCTTCTCCATGGCAGCTATTGCCGCCATGCAGAGCGCCAACGGGTCCGCAGGCCGAGCCGGCTGCAGCACCGGCGACTCCGGCTGAACTGGTCGGGCCGGCGACTTCGGCGGCCCCGGCTGCGGCGACTCCGACGGCGCCAGAGGCTCCGGCCGCAGCGGCGACCTCGACCGCACAGGCAACAGCGGCCGCGCCGGCCGCCCCGACGGCGTCGGCTGCGCCAGCGACTCCGGCCGCAGCGGCGACCTCGACCGCACGGGCAACAGCGGCCGCGTCGGCGGCGTTGGCTGCGCCACCAGTCGCCTCCGCGCCGACCGCGTCACACGCTCCGCCGGCAGCCCAGCGACGACCGCTTGGAGGCTCGCCAGTTCGGCCGCCATCCTCCCCATCTCCTTGCGGTATTCGGCCGCCATCCGCTCATTATTCTCCAGGAGCTCCACATGCCTCCTGCCTAAATGAGCCCTGTCGATCCGCAGCTCGGCTAGCTCCGCCTTCAGGAGGTCGAAGAGCTCGACAAGCCGCGTCGTCGCCTGCGTGACCCGGTGCTCCTCCGGCGTTGGAGAATCGGTGCGGGCCCCGGCCCAACCTTCTAGGGCTTCTATTACCTCCTTCGACATTATGTCGGCGCGAGGTAAGGGTAAGGACGCCGCCGAGGTGGAGGAACTCGGCGGCGCCTCCACATCCTCCGGGGCCCTGAGGCTATCACCACGCTGCAGCTGCGTGCGGCTGACCGCTAGCAGCTTCGGCGGTGGTGGATGCAGCGTCTCGTCACCGTCGTGACTGCTGCTGGTGGAAGAGGAGTCGGTCAAGGTGAGCTCCAAGTCCGACTCTGTCTTCTGTGGTGGAGGGGAAGGAGGAGGAAGAGACTTCTTCCTGAATCTCCTCTTCCGCCGTACAGATTTCCGGGTCTGTAGGCCCACCGGGCTGTTCGCCCTACTCTTCTCCGTGGCGGTGTCGAATTCCTCCGACACCGCGGTTTGGGACGCGACCTCCGCGTCGTGGTGCTGCGCGACCTCCGCGCAGACTGTTTCACTGGGTTTGGGTTTAAGTGTATGTTTAAGTTTATCCATATCTTATCCCACGAGAAGAACCGATAAAATTACACTCCCCGGGTGACGGCCATTCCGGGAAGCGGGGTACATACTACGGAGGTCCCCTGGTATCCGTAGGTTTTAAGCGACTTCGCTGTCGGGTTTTTCAGACTTTTCCTTGTCGCGGGCCGGCCAATTAAGGCAAGCCCCGCGGCCTTCAGAATATCGGCTTCCCAAGTGTGGCTAGCACTCAGGTCGTTGTCGATATCCTGGAGGTTACGCGACGCGGGAGAGCAGCCAACTCTCCCAACACCGACGGTGGCACGAATGCCTGCCAGCCTCTGCGCGAGCAGTAGGCCGGCCCGTCCCTGGATCCCATGGATCCTTGTGTCGCCCCCATGTCCCCTCTGAAAGCAGAGGGATACCGGGAGCGACAGGCTAGCCCTAAAAAGGGCTGTTTGGGATGGAAGGGATTCTACGAATCCCTTCCCGCGGGCCTTGCAGGTCCGCCATACCACGACCCCCTCAGGGTCAGCTAGTCCTAAAAAGGGCTTGTCGGGTTATTGGTCGACGGCTAGCAGAGCTCCTTCTCCTTGGAGTCAGAGTCTACTAACCGTCGTCCAGGGTGCACCAGCCTCCCCGCTTCCGTTCCCCAGGACCGCGGTCCAGAGGGAAAAGAAACAGGTAAGCCAACGTGGAGGTTACCCAACCCGCACCCCTGATTATTCTTACTACTAAATTTCGATATTGCTAATTGGGTATTTCACGAACTTGTCATGTAACCTACTTTTTACTAAACGTCAAAACGGTAAGTTATAAGGAAACTTGTATGAAATAATTTATTGTGACGTCATAAAATGCTTCGTTCGTGTTACGCTGAACTACATAGTACGTCAGCACTACAGCGGTCCCTAGTCATCATAATGGATAAAAATGGAATATTATATTTTATGATTGTGTACGTAAATGTATTAAAGTGTGTGTAAAATTGACTATTATCCTAATGGTGACGACAGCACTGCTATTTTTGCTGATAATGGCAGAAACTCAAATTATATCAGGAATATTAATGACTCACTGGTAAACATTATCAATTGGATGATGCAAAATAACCTAAAATTGAACTTGGAAAAAACGAATTATATAGTATCTAAAATTAAAAACTCAAATCATGGCCCAGTTAGGTTGGAATACAAAGGTGAATCAATTAAAGAAGTGATAACTACAAAATTTTTAGGAATACACATTGACTTTGATTTAAGTTGGAAAACCCAGGTCAATCATATCTGTAGTAGACTCAGCTCATTCTCGTATGCCCTTTACATGCTCAGGAAAGTAGCGAATGAAGACACATTGTTAACAGCCTATCATGCTAATGTGGGTTCCATTCTCAAATATGGTATTCTGTTTTGGGGCAACTCTGTGAACAAAGAAGATGCCTTTAGAGCCCAAAAGAAATGTATCAGAAGCATATGTGGACTTAAAAAGATAGAATCATGCAAACCATCATTCCAAAGACTAAAAATACTTACCTTGCACTATTTATATATGAAGCTGCCATATTAGTGAGGGAAAATATCAATAGTTATACAACACTTAAAAGTGCAAGGCATAAAAACACTCTTTGTACTGAAAAATGTAGAACAACGCAATTTCGCAAAAGCATCTTTGGAATGAGTGCGAAGATTTACAATAAAATACCAGATTCTGTTAAAACCGCAGAATCCAACATTATTTTTAAAAATAGGCTTCGAGAATTTTTAATAGATAAAGTGTACTACACGATTAATGAGTATATTGATGATACAAAAGTAAACTCTTAATAACATACAAAATAAAATAATATTGCATGATTCTTGTCTTGGCATAGGTAATTTATTTATTGTTATAATTGACATCTAAACAATTAACTAAATTTTGACATTTGATTCTATTTTCTATATTGACTAACGGTAATTTACTTTTCGTATTATGACACGATTTTATTACATTGACTAAGTTTAGATGGTGATTAAATAATTATGAATATGTTCGAAATAAAAGTTTATTAACAGATTGGTCTCGCATGATAATATTAATAAGTTTTATCTTTTTTTAATATAAGTAACCGTCGACTAATACTTTTTGCACACCAAAATGGTAAAACATGGCCTGAACATTACAATTACCTACTAACACCATATTTTGTACCCATGTTTAGCGAAATAAATGATTCTGATTCTGATTCTGATTCTGGTTAATTTTTTTGCCTTCACCTACCTCCATGCATCTCTGCATCATCCTAAGGTCTACCTTAGCATGATGCAGAGATGCATGGAGATAGGTCTAGGCATTGAGGTAGGCGACAGTCTACTGTCAGATAATCCCTTTGGCATTAAGTCCGCCTTTGTACAACAGACTGTGCATAAAGTTTAAGTAAGTAAATAAATATTTAATTGTTAAATTATTTACATTATATATACCTACATTATATATTATATATACCTACAGAATACCGCGGTTATAATAACTTCGTGTTGTGTTCCCAGAGGTGAGTAGGGTAGCCAGAGCTCACTGGAGAATTTGTGCTGTCAGTGGGATGACCAAAGGCTTGTCCTGCTTTGTCCTCTACACTGACGGCACAAAATCTCTGTTCTTACAGGTTCGGCAGCACGGATGTGACTCCACTGGTGTTACACACGTTCATAGGTCATGGTAACCATTTTCCATCAGGTGGGCCGTGTGCTTGCATGTCACCTAAGTTGTATAAAAAAAAACATTTTTTAAAGAATGTTAGAACCGAAATTAGTAGTATTCCCTCCAACCCCTCCAGCTAAGCTAAATTGTTTGTGTTAGGAGTGGGTTGATGTCGGCAGTGTAATGACCAGGATTGAAACCTGGTACCTCTCGATAGTTAGGCCGACTGCTTAACCACTAAGCTACCAACACTTTGAATTATATGTTGGGTGGATGTTTGAAAATAAATAAAAACGACAAGATAGAAGAGACACATCTTCTTTTGCTCTTTTACCATTCTTCATTTAACAAGCTCAACTAAATACCGCGGCGGTGGCGCGCCTCCCCGTTTCCGGGGACGAGTTGGGGACTCTGCAGTCCCACACCCGAGAAGAGGGCCAGATCGTGAAAGATGGCCCTGGGTCGGCCGGAGTGCGAGGGATATGCCTGTCAACCTCACCTTCGGCAACCAAAGCGACCCACAGGCGGCGTGCGTTTTAGTCGGTTCGAGTCCGACATAACCTCCTCCACCGGCTCCGGTGGGAAGGTATCAGTGGGGATTAGCGCACGTATAAAAAAAAAAGCTCAACTAAATAATTAGTTTTAATTAACCGCGGTAGCCTAGTGGTATGGATAATGGACTGCTGAGACGAAGTCTCGGGTTCGATCCCAGGTTTTACCAAGGCACACACCAATGACTTTTCGATGTTTTTCGAAGATATGTGTGTATTTATCGCAGGTTTATAAGTGCCCGGTTAATGGCAATAGGCTCTCCACCTATTACATTGGGACCTAAAGATAAACTGGCGAAATGTGGGTGCTAGCACCTTTGCCTACCCCATCGGGGACATAGGCGTGAGTTTATGTTATGTTTTAATTATAGGCAAATACGCAATTGGTTTTGAAGGTCAGATAACAGTCGCTTCATAGAAAACATCAAAGTCACAGTAACTGTAAAGTGGACCCCAGCTGAGTTGGGAAGAAAAGGCTCAGAGATTGATGAATATATCTCTGCCTACTCCTTCGGGGATTTACAGGTGTCATTTCGCGTATGTATAATTAGTGACAAATATTACCACTTATAAAGACTGGTTAGATTGGAATTATGTGTAGTATTTTCCCTGTATGAGTCAAATTTTGCATCTCATTCGGTGTTTATCTACGTTCACAGATAATTTTATTCGGAAACGAGTTTTAAATAAATAATTAAAAAAGTTATGTGTGTATTTATCGCAGGTTTATAATAAAAATAATAATAAATATTTTATTTCGGATATTTTTTTTTACAATCCATAGTTTTGTTTGCAATGCTTAACCTATGTTAGTAAGTACAAGATTTTCGTTACGTTATTATTTGTGTAAGATTATTGGACCGAAGTTCACGTGTATCTCAAGTGAAATCCGACTCAATGCCTCACCATCGGACAGTCTACCCTATCCGCTAGCACACTTAGAATGCCGTTGGCGCTGTTTTGGACACGTTGCAGCAGAGAGGCGACTCTTTTTCTCAAGATGGCGAGGAAGCCATCAGTGTGCATTTCTGCAAACATGCCCGAGGCACTGCAGCGCCTCAGCAGCCTCAACAGCATCCTAAATATGTTGTTGTATTGCACACGAAGTGCGCTGAGTGCCCGCCGGGTATAGCTGACCCATAGATTGCAGGTATAAAAATAGGGGGCTTATAAGTGCCCGGTTAATGGCAATAGGCTCGACACCTATTGCATTGGGACCTAAAGATAACTGGCGAAATGTAGGTGCTAGCCCTCTGCCTACCCCTTCGGGGATACAGGCGTGAGTTTATGTTATGTTATGTTATTAATGATTTTGAATATATATATTGTCCTGGTTCGTACATGTAATGCGTAGGGATGAAAGTAATATCGTAAGGAAGTCACTAACAATGGAAGCGGATGGCTACAAGGGGAGAGGGAGACCTAAAATGAGGTGGATGGACTGTGTGAATGATGATGTGGTTAAGAAGGGAGTGAATGTTGAAATGACTGCAACTAGAGATGAATAGAAAAAGAACACATGTTGCGCCGACCCCAAATAATCTTGGGATAAGGGCAGGAGGATGATATCTAGTATAGTATAGCTTTTTTTTTACCAATTAGGTGGCTGACAAGCTCACGGCCCTCCTGATGGAAAGTGGTCACCGTGGCCTATGGATACGTGCAAAACCAAGAGTTACACTCGCGCTGCCAACCCTGCAAGCATTGAGAGTTTCTGTGCCGTCTGTGTAAAAAATAAAGCAGGACAAGCAGACAGCACAAAAACTCTCCAGTGAGCTCTGGCTACCCTACTCACCGCTGGGAACACAACACGAGGTTATTATGGCCGTAACTAAGGCCGTAAGCATTAACTAAACCTCCTTAAATTAGTCGGTTAATGCGTAACGCACGTGTTAAGGTTACGGCCAACCCGACTAAGCATCTAGGTAGTAACTGTCTGATAACATAGATATACGTAAAATTAAAATCACTGGTTCCATGTTTGTAACATTATCATGGTTTTTTGTTGACGTAACCTCATCGGACCTGTATTGCTGTCATTAAGTTCAAAGTTGCCAGTAGATAAAATTTTACCATACTTTGGGGTAAAATGTTTAGTTGTATCTTGCAAGAACGAAAACTTATGTTTTTTAATGAATGCGCATATGATTGTGTGGGGCCCACCAAGATCACTTGCGAAGCGATACCCCTACTGATTAACGAATGAGGTTATTCTCTCGGGGTTGGGAGATCTGACGGTGTCTGTAAAAACCTTGATAGTAGCATATCAAGGTTTTTATAGGAGTGATTTTTCGGTAGGAGAAAGTGTAGAAAAGAAGAACCGGGCTACAGAGTTTATACTATGGTGTCTTTTTTATCGTCCGAAAAATCCACATGGATATAAGACCCCTTACCACCCCCCGCCCCTCTCAGCTCGCCTGAACCGTGGTTATCTTGGGCTTGAACTGCAATTACACCATCTGAGGGACATACATTGCCGGAAGTAAAGTTGCCTTAGGCATATCACATGCACTCCGGCCCGGTTTTTCCGGATCCTGTTTGCAACTAAAGCACACGCTTAACCTGCTGATATACCTGGATTAACCCTTCATTTAGCATCCTTTAAACCTCTTCTACTTGGACCCCATTTACAAAATAATAAACAAAATGTCATCATCACAATATCTATTGCTTCCGGTTATAATTGAGGCATTCACCTCGTAACTCAGAGTCCACTCACCTGTTCTGTCCCTTATAGTTTATATTGGGGTTGGAGGAGCGACTGCCCGCTGATTCTTCAACCCAGAAATGAAAGCCTGCACAAGAGTCTCACCAGGGGTATCGGCTTGTAAGTAAAAACGGAAAATGTCGAAGTTAAGTCGTGTCGCACTTAGACTGAAAAAAGAGTACCCTGGACCAGAAAATGATCAGAATGAACGCAAGGGTGACGATGAAGACCAGTTTGCAAAAGTGATTAGCTTAGCTCCGGTGATTTTGACATAAATATGTAAATATTCATATGTAATTACCAATAATTGGCATTTAATCCATTATTTCATTTATTTAATAATTAAACTTCTAAACAATGGAATAGCTTCATAATTCTGTACAAAAACCAATATGTTCCCATTTCAGTACACCAATAATTTAATATCAAGTCGGGAAAATTAAATTTGTCACTGGTATCACTACACAGACAGTAGTATCTGGTTTTTCCTTGATGACCACTGCCGTATATGTGGCATTAGATTTTTTTTTTAACAATTAGCGCTTGTATTGCACCTCAATAGAAAAATAATAAAATGTTGTGTATCTAAGTAGTTAATTAGTATATTATTCCGCCATTAAACTAGTCAATTTTATTTATTATTATTATTATTTATTTGACAGTTAGTGATGTGCAAAATGTGGATTTATGTTTTGTTTTTTGTTTGTGTGGGTAAGTTCTTTTTTTGTCAGATATTTAGTATTATTTTCACGATTGAATTGCGGCTAGTAATAATTCGTATGGTTTAGTTTTTGGGTTATAATAATCTGTATGTATAAATACGTTAAGTTGCTTTGTGTACGCCTCTAAACTCAATGAGTTTGGGATAAATTGAGCTCAAATTTTGACACGACAATCCGATTCAGATGGTTTTTATTTATTTTTGGAATTGTTTAGGTGGCGCTGCGATCGTTTTTTCTCATAGGTGATAAGTCGCTTAGAAGATACATTATACAACATAATACAACGGTAGGTTATAACAGTCTGAAGACCAGGCAAACGAAGTTTTGCCGCTTAAAAAATTTGGGGAATGGTGACAAAAGTGTGAAAAATTAATAGTTTTATGTAATTATTTAAATGTCAAATCATATTAAAATTAAAATAAAAGAATACTATTAAAATATTTTGGGATATTTTTCGGCCAATCTTATACATACATGCATATAATCACGCCTTTATCCCCGGAGGGTTAGGCAGAGATGAATAAACACCCACATTTCACCAATCATTGAATTCGGTTCCACGTAATAGGAAGTGTGCCTATTGCCGTCGTCCGGTCACTGTTGTTGACTCAAGTCATGCATCTGAGGCTGAGTTTGGGCTATATAAATCTGCGTGATGTTAAACAGCCCTATCCCTTAGTCGCCTTGTACGACACCGCATGGGAAGAGAGGGGGTGGTCCAAAGATGGGGAGTCTACTCTGCCGGGAACCACGCCAATCTTATAACTTAGGGGTTTAACTTTAAAAATAGTTCTGTAGATTCTGAGAGCTACTAAATATTCATAACTGTATTTATAAGAATCCGTGAAGTTTCAGAGGAGTTTGCAGATAAACACTCCGATACAATAATTTTATATATTACATGCTTACATACATACATAGATACATATAATCACGCCTTTATCCCTGGAATGTTAGGCAGAAGTGAAATTAACACCCACACTTCACCAATAATTGTATTCGGTCCCACGGAATAGGAGGTGAGCTTATTACCGTCTTCTGGTCACTATTGTTGACTGAAGCCATGCATCTGAGGCTGAATCTGGGCTGTATAAATCAGCGTGATGTTAAACAGCCCTATACCTTAGTCGCCTTGTACGACACCACATAGGAAGAGATGGGGTGGTCCAAATTCTACTCTGCCGGGAACCACGCCAATCTTATAACTAAGGGTTTAACTTTAAAAATAGTTCTCTAGATTCTCAGAGCTACTAAATAATCATAATTTATTCATAAGAATTCGTGAAGCCGTTTCGGAGAAGTTTGCATATAAACACTGTGACACAAGAATTTTGTATATCGTTAATTCGAAATTAAAAAACAACATGTAGAGACAAAAATCTCGTCGTTGGGGACTCTGTAGTCCCCACACTCGAGAAGAGGGCCAGATCGTGAGAGATGGCCCTGGGTCGGCCGGGGTGCGAGGGATATGCCTGTCAACCTCACCTTCGGCAACCAAAGCGACCCACAGGCGGCGTGAGTTTTAGTCGGTTCGAGTCCGACATAACCTCCTCTACCGGCTCCGGTGGGGAGGTATCCGTGGGGATTTTGCGCCCGTAAAAAAAAAAAAAGGCAAAAATCTCGTCAGCAAATAAAATACCTACGTAGTGATATTATTTGCCGATGAGTTTTTTGACTTTTGAGTTAGAAAGAATAAAAAAAAACTGGTTTTTGGAATTTTATTTTGGCGGATTTTAAGAATACTAATTATGTCTTTTTTAGATAAGTAAACTACTAGTAGGTAGGTATTTATGAAGTTTAGTGTACTTGTTATGTTTTATCAGCCTCTGTAACGTGGTGGTAGTCAAAGCGGGCGCTACGCGGGAGGTGCGGGTTTGATCCCCGCTCAGTGCAAGTTCAGTAGTTGTCAGACAAGCACACGGCCCACCTGATGGAAAATGGTTACCCACCTATGGACGTGTGCAACACCAAGAGAGTCCCACTTTTAACCCTGTAAACATAAGAGTTTCTGTGCCGTTAGTGTAAAAGACAAAGCAGGACAAGCGTTTGGTCTTCCCACTGACAGTACAAAAACTATCGCGGTATGAATTCATAAGCATACAACGAGTCAGGACCTCCCACAACTAAATCATGGAACCTATTATTACTGACGACGTTTCGGATGCATCCGAAAACAGCAAGCTCTACGACTCAATCACAAAAAGTCAACTCTCCAGTGAGCTGTTTGCATGTTTGAAGTATTTCTATACAGATGAAGAAAAGTTCGAATCACCAATATCAAAATAATCGGGATATTTACCATGTTGCATTGTTTCGAGTTTCCGAAATTTCGGCGCTGTTGCAAGCACCATGATCACGGAGGAACTGGTGTATTGGCAACATGGTAAATATCCCGATTGTTTTAATACTGATATTAGTGACCATGAAAGTGGTAAACATCCCGATTATTTTGATACTGATATTAGTGACCATGAAAGTGGTAAACATCCCGATTATTTTGATACTGATATTAGTGACCATGAAAATGGTAAATATCCCGATTAATTTGATACTGACATTAGTGACCATGAGAGTGGTAAATATCCCAATTATTTTGATAGTGATATTAGTGACCATGAAAGTGGTAAATAATCCTATTATTTTGATACTGATATTAGTGACCATGAAAGTGGTAAATATCCCGATTATTTTGATACTGATATTAGTGACCGTGGAAGTGGTAAATATCCCGATTATTTTGATACTGATATTAGTGACCATGAAAGTGGTAAATATCCCGATTATTTTGATACTGATATTAGTGACCGTGGAAGTGGTAAATATCCCGATTATTTTGATACTGATATTAGTGACCATGTAAGTTCGAATCACCCGGGAACCGATTCAATTCTTTTGTTATCATAATCGATTTGAATAGTAATAGTACACTAAATGCTTTATTCATTATATAGAAAATAACGCGTAATTAAGTATTTATGTCTTATCTCGTGTATAGACAATGAAAGATCATAATGTGAGGTTATTGCTGACATCATAAAGTTTATCACTTATTTCTGGTCACATCAATAAATGTTCTTCGGATGGACAGGCAAAATCATGATCTCATAGGATTGCAGCGCCAGTCCCAGTTGTGTCTAAGACAAAGACTAGCCGGTCCACACCTTCTACGTGAGCAAAATCCCCACGGATACCCCCCCACCGGGGCCGGTGGAAGAGGTTATGTCGGACTCGAACCGACCAAAACGCCTGTGGGTCGTTTTTGGTTGCCTAAGGTGAGGTTGACAGGCACAACCCTTGCACCCCGGCCGACCCAGGGCCATCTCTCACGATCCGGCCCTCTTCTCGGGTGTGGGGACTACTGAGTCCTCAACTCGTACCCGGAAACGGGGAGGCGCGCGAGGCGCGCCACCGCCGCGGCCTGTTTCTGCCAGGGTGACAGGCGACGCCACCTGTCACACTCAGGCCTGCGCTCATGGGGGGCGGAGGTCGTTCATCGACTTCTGACGCCCGAGTTGCCTTCGTCCGGTCCGCCCCTACAACTTAAGTGGCAGACAAACTGGCTCACCTAATGGAAGGTATTTTCTGTGGCCTATGGGCGTGTGCAACACCAGGAAACTCACATTCGTGAAGCCTAACCTAATCTTCTAAGTTCGGCGGCACGAATGTGATGTGTGTGGACTGAATGTGTGGCTCAAACTCTGTCAGACAGCACAGAAATTCCTTGTTCTCACAGAGATTGTCTGTGTCGTCTCGACAGAGTGGGCAAACCTACTGACAGCACTTAAACGCTCCAATGAGTTCTATCCTACTCACCGCCGAGAAAATAACACGAGGTTATTATGAACATTTGATCAAACAGCTAGGCAAATAAATATTCTATACACAGCGCAATCTAGACCCATGGTAAACATAGTTTAACTAGCATGTATTGTGTTATGGAATCTAGAATGCGGATAAACATACTTAGATACTTCTTTTTTGTAAATATTATTATACATAGAAACACCCAGATCAATGTAAATATACATATTCGTGCATAAAAACAGTAAACAGTATTCTGAGAGTAATAGCAGCGCGGTACGACTCACCCATAATGAAGCATATCACCAGTAGAGTGAAACCCTACATGGTCACTTTAATTAATTGACTTAATATATTTGATTTGATTTATGTCGATTATTTGACTTATATTTGAGTTATATTTTATTATGAATTGACATCTTATTGACTATTGCATTTAGTATTAACCTGTGATACGTAATTTATTAATAATTGAAATATTTTAATTTTGTGAATTATAATTTTTAACTGATATCAAATCTAATGCAATAATAATAATGTCAATTGATAATAATTTCCTGATTTGATTTTAAACTGTTGACATGTTGTATGCTAAATTGCTAACCATAGATGTAAGACAAATATTGTTACTAACAAATTGGTCCCCGTTGCCATCAATAAAATGATATTATTATTATTATTATAAAAATATTTTAGGAATCGAACCCGCGTCTCCTGCGTAGCAGTCGAATGTTCTTCTACCACTACGCTACAGAGGCCGTCAAAAAAAAACAAAAATGGCTAGTCAACTATCGCATTAGGAGGATATATGTATAGAAGAATTTGGATGGTTTCGGACCAAGATTCTGTGGCTGGGTGGTCAGAGCGTCTCCCCTATAAGTGAAAGATCGCAGGTTCTAATCCTGCCTGTACCGATTAAATTATTTTTATATCTTAAACAATTTTATTGTTCAATATTGAAAATAAATGACGTTGACTTTGACTTCGGCCAAAAATATATTTCCCGTTTTATTTTCAGTCACATCGCCAGCTGTAACCAGAGTGTCATCTCCAGGAGTGCTATCACCTTGCAGGTAATACGTTCTTCTTTTTAACCGCTTAAAAAAAAAAAGTCAGCTGAAGTGGGCTGGTCACATCTGTTGAAAGACCAGTGGCCGTTGGAGCAAACGAGTCCTAGAGACCGCGAGAACGTAAACTGAAGTTAGGATTCCCTGAACCCCTAACCTAGCCAGATGGACTAACGACCTAAAAACGTTGGTTGGGACCAGGCCCTTGATTCTACTAGAGAAATACTGATGTCATACCACCAAAATGTATTACCATTTTTTGCAGTGTCTGTGGTATACTGTCATACTGATTTTGCTTTTAATAGAATCGTGGACCAGGTCTGTGCATCTGCTAAACAATAGACGAGGTTCTGGTGCAGAATTTCTATTCAGGGTTCCAAAATATCATCATAATGCTTACGCGAAAAATATCATCATAATGCTTACCCAATGCTTACGCGCCTGTACCGGCTATCCTACAGTTCGGGTACAGTGCCTTTGCCTTGGAAAGAGGCGAATGTTTAGCCGATTCCCAAGAAGGGGGATCGCTCGGAGCCAGCCAACTATCGACCCATAGCCGTCACCTCAGTGCTATGCAAAGTGTTCGAGCACATAATTAACAAACAGCTCATGCGGTACCTAGAGGATCACTACTTAATTAATGACCGGCAATATGGCTTCAGACCGAAACGGTCAACGGGTGATCTTCTAGCATACGTTACCCATCTTTGGGGTGAGGCTATGGACAAGCACGGCGAGTCACTGGCAATTAGTCTTGACATCGCCAAAGCTTTCGATAGAGTCTGGCACAAATCGCTTCTTTCCAAGCTACCTGCCTTTGGTCTGCCTTCTAGGCTGTGCAACTGGGTTGCTAGCTTCCTGCAGGGGCGCCGTATTCGCGTCCTTTGTGACGGACGAGCTTCGGAGTTTCTGCAGGTTAATGCTGGCGTGCCCCAGGGGTCCGTCTTATCACCCACTCTCTTTCTTCTGCATATCAACGACATGCTGTCTACCGGCAATGTTCATTGTTATGTAGATGATAGTACTTTACATGGGAGTTATCATGGACATCCTACGGCCAAACAGTCAGATATCGCAGAGAAAAGGCAGCTTCTTGTCACTGAGCTTGACGGGATCCTGAATCACATTTCTCAATGGGGCTCTGAGAACCTGGTTGAGTTCAATGCCAAGAAGACGCTGGCATGTGCGTTTACAGCAAAAGTATCTTCTTTCCTTCCCCTCCCCACTCTTCAGAGCACGCCACTGCCATTGCAGGACAATCTCAATATCCTAGGTATGGATGTTCGCTGCAACCTGAATAACAAAAACTACATCGAAAGCATCATCAAAACAGCCTCACGAAAACTCGGAGTCCTGAACAGAGTGAAACGATTTTTCACGCCGTAGCAGCGGTGTCTTCTATACAAGACACAAATTCGCTCCTGTGTTGAGTACTGCTCGCATCTCTGGGATGGTTCAGCAAAGTACTTACTAGATGCTCTCGACAGGTTGCAGCGACGTGCGGTCCGCATCATTGGGAATCCCGAGATCACGAACACCCTAGAACCTTTACAGCTGCGTAGAGATGTTGCGTCCATGGCTGTATTTTACCGTCTGTACCATGGGGAGTGTTCTGATGAGCTCTTCCAATTAGTCCCACCCTCTCCTTTCCTACACAGGACAACGCGTGCAGGTCTTAGATGTCATCCGCACACGGTGCAAAACATCCGATCAAGAACCAAGCGGTTCGGAGACTCTTTCCTCTGTCGCACCATTAAGGCCTGGAATTCATTACTAGCTCACGTGTTTCCTTCTTCCTGCAGTCCCGGGTCCTTTAAGCGAGGCGTGAAAAAGCATATGATAAGGCCGTCAAGCTGAGTGTCACCATTGTCACACGGTAAGTGTAAGTAATGGTGACCCTCTTTTCTGGGACTTTGCCTTCAGCTTACCATCAGGCAAGGCGAACTCCAATTGACGTGTCCTATATAAAAAAAAAATAATAATAATCCTTGCATTACTTCCGGTCGCGTTTGAGACCTTCACCCCTGAGTCCGGGGTCCGCGTTTTCAAGTTTTTTTTTATACAACTTAGGTGGCAGACAAGCACCGGCCCACCTGATGGAAAGTGGTTACCGTGGCCTGTGGACGTTTGTAACACCAGAGGAGTCACAGTCGCGCTGCCAACCCTATAAATACATAGTTTCTGTGCTGTCAGTGTAGAAGACAAAGCTATACAAGCCTTTAGTCTTCCCACTGACCACACAAATTCTCCAGTGAGCTCTGACTACCCTACTCACCGCCGGGAACACAACACAAAGTTATTATAGCCGTGGTATTCTGTAGTGTGGAGGTACTTTGTGCTGATAATAGATAGATAGTTTGTGCTGTCAGTGGGAAGCCTAAAGGCTTGTCCTGCTTTGTCTTCTACACTGACGGCACAGAACCTCTGTACTTACAGGGTTGGCAGCGCGACAGTGACTCCTCTGGTGTTACACACGTTCATAGGTCACGGTAACCACTTTCCAGCAGGTGGGCCGTGTGCTTGCCTGCCACCTAAGTGGTATAAAAAAAAAGTAATGCTAGGATGATGATGATATTTTGAGACCCTGAGAAGAAATCCTGCACTAGAACCAGAATTGGATAGTTTTTGTGCTGTCAGTGGGAAGACCAAAGGTTTGTTTTGATTTTGTGTTCTGCACTGAGGGCACATAAAATCTCTGTTCTTACAGGGTCGGCAGCACCGATGTGACTCCACTCGTGTTATACACATTCATATGTCACGGTAACCACTTTCCATCAGGTGGGCCGTGTGCTTGTCTGCCACCTAAGTTGTATAAAAAAATAATGCTACTCGGTTACCATTTAGCCATATGCTCCCCAAAATTCCCTTCTAACTCATGTATTTTTTATATTTTCTAGTGCGGATGATGTGGACCAGTTCAGGTGTGATGGAGACTGTTTAGACTTGTCACGCGTCTGTGATGGCGTGAACGACTGCTCGGACGGGAGTGATGAAGCTTTTTGTAATAGTAATTTTGACAGGTAACTATTTAATATGCTGCTGTGCAATTTTCTAAGCGTACAGTGTCGATCACAGCGCTGCGACAGCTTTGACTGAGATTGCTATTGGTCGGACTGGGTGACGTCACTGGGGATCGACCAATGAGAAGTTCTATCAAGAATGTCGCAGCGCTGTGCTTGACGCTGTTTGGAGATTTGCACAGCAGATCTACAGAACACATACTGTGGTTACACATCGATTTTACAGATAATAATTCTTTATTTTTACAGTTCCTACAATACAAATCTTCAAGACTTATTACTAAACAGGAGCAAAAGGCAATCTGCATGCAGGTGAGTCAAAAAGTTTTACCATATTCAAATGCAAATAAATTCATTTGAAGAATTTGAATTTGATTTTTTTATTATTTTAATGACAAATATTAATATAACTGGAAAGAAGACTCCGACTGAGTTTGGGAAAGACTCAGAGAACGATTATTAATGTATAGGTGAATTACAGCAGAAGTTATGTATTGAGGTTTATTTTTTATATACCACCTGATGGAAAGTGGTTACCGTGGCCTACGGACGTGTGTAACACCAATGGAGTCACACTCACGCTGCCAACTCTGTAAATACAGAGAGTTTCTATGCCGCTAGTGTAATAGACAAAGCAGGACATGCCTTTGGTCTTAGTATCAAAATAAACGGGATATTTACCATGTTTCATTGTTTGAGTTTCCGATATTTCGGCGAGCACCATGATCACGGAGGAACTGGAATAGTGTCGGTGAACGGAGAAATAGTTTTTTCCCTAGGAGTAATTATATCGATCTACCTTCTTTCGAGCTCTTTGACTACGCGTATCTCTACTACTCCTGGTTTCACTCTCAAAACAAAAACTCAAAACTCAAAAAAATGAAACATTAACAACAACATAACAAGTACTTAAATATCCCGTTTATTTTGATACTGATGTGAGTGACCATAATAGTTTAAATGCCTTTGGTCTTCCCACTGACAGCACAATAACTCTCCAGTGAGCTCTGGCATAAAGTCTCAGAAAAGAGAGTCACCATTACATACATATACCATGTGACAATGGTGACACTCAGCTTGACGGCCTCATTATATACTTTTTCACGCCCCGCTTAAAGGACCCGGCGTATTCTTATTTCAGGCGTACTCAATGGCAATGTCGCGATGGGAACTGCATCTCGTTCGATGGTAAATGCGACGGAACCGTGGACTGTCCAGACCGCAGCGACGAGACCCACGCTCTGTGCAGAAATACACCGTGAGTTTGGTATTGGTACTTTTCAGAGATACTTTGAGAGATTTGATTGAGAGGTTTATAGTTTTCTTTAGGGTGTATATAGGGCGTTACCATCAAACTTGCCTGCTATTGGTTTTTTTTTATACCACTTAGGTGGAAGACAATCACACGGCCCACTTGATGGAAGGTGGTCACCGTGGCCTATGGACGCGTGCAAAATCAAGAGAGTCACACTCGCATTGCCAACCCTGAAAACATTTTTTTTATACCACTTAGGTGGCAGACAAGCGCACGGCCCACCTGATGGAAAATGGTTACCGTGGCCTATGGACGTGTGTAACACCAGAGACGCCGCACTCGCGCTGCCGACCCTGCAAGCACAGAGTTTCTGTGCCGTCAGTGTAGAGGACAAAGTAGCAGGACAAGCCTTTAGTCATCCCACTGACAGCACAAATTCTCCAGTGAGCTCTGGCTACCCTACTCACCGCTGGGAACACAACATGAAGTTATTATAACCGCGGTATTCTGTAGGGCGGAGGTACTTCCCCAGTCGGACTGCTCAATTGAGCGGAAATACCGCCGTGTCCTACCTCCTCTATAAGCATTGAAAGTTTCTGTGCCGTCAGTATAAAAGACAAAGCAGGACAAGCTTTTGGTCTTTCCACTGACAGCACAAAAACCCTCCAGTGAGCTTTGGCAACCTTACTCACCGCCGGGACCACAACACTATTCTTATCGATTTTGGTACGGGCTTTTCTTGGAATTGGGAGGTCAGGTGGCAGTTTTTCCCATAAAACCCACAAACAAATCGTAGTACCCTAAAGGCTGCCTCATAACTTTAAATAAATGTATACAATCTATGAAGGTGAACTCCTTTTCTATAGGTAATACTCTATCTAAAAGAACTGCCTGTACACGTCCTGGATAGCTGAAATACTAAAAAGAAGAAAGTTCCCAGCCTGATAAACAATACCTTAATCAAATCAAATCAAATCAAAGTTCATTTATTTCAAGTATCAGAGGCTCATTACATATTGAAGTTCATATTTCATCTACTATCAATATTATAATACAATACACATAAGATAAAGTACACAAATGTCATGAAAACAAATTTAAATTAATTTTCGTCATAAAGCATTACAAAAATAAAATTATTAAATTAAATTGAATGTCCAATGAGAATAATATTATACTTATTAATTGAATTTTAAATAATATAAATTACAATTAAATGGGATCCTGCCTTTTCGCCAAAAATCGTTTACCCGATTATCACTTGCCAACCAACGTTACGCCAATTTTTCACTTTGACGACTAACGATTGTCAAATGTTTGTATGACAACGTTTCATTTGGTAGAATTATTGTTAAGCTGATTATTGTAATAACAAAATACGTTTGGGGCATTTATCTTTTGCCAATTTATTTATTAGGCCAGACAACTTTTAGACGAATAACAGAATCGGTTAGGTTAGGTTAGGTTAGTATTATGATAAACAATGCACGAGCCGAGCGAGCGAAGCGAGCGTGCCGCGGCAGCGGCTGGCGAAGTGCCGTAACCATTTTTTTTACATTTTTACATACATTTACACAACAAACAATAAACAACTACATGAATATTATGCCAACTAAAACATTCGCTACTTGAAAGTTGGCATTTTGAAAAGTGTCATTCTAAAAGGTTGACCAAACGTAAAATTGGCAACTGAGAAGTTGGGTAATAAAAACAAAATGAAATGACAAGTTGGCAAATGATTATTCTGGGAAACGTTAGTTGGCAAGTGATAATCGGGCAAACGATTTTTGGCGAAAAGGCAGAGATCCCAATTAAATACATAATTCAAATAAAATAAAATAATATAAATACAACTTCAATTAAATTATAATTTAAAAAAAAAATTGATGACATCATAGTAGCTCAGACATCGACTTCTGACAGGACTCTGCTGA
This sequence comes from Eilema griseolum, assembly GCA_963662185.1. Taxonomy (NCBI): domain Eukaryota; kingdom Metazoa; phylum Arthropoda; class Insecta; order Lepidoptera; family Erebidae; genus Eilema; species Eilema griseolum. Next base: position 11,072,143 of record OY759253.1, read on the forward strand.
AGTATCAACAACTGTCATTCCGAAGACACTAATGCCGATTAACATTAAACATTATTGTTATGTTGATAAGGTCTAAAATTATATAATGGCATCTTGTAGAATTAATGAAAAAAGGTATTATGGTTGAAAATTAGTAGGATCGGGATTCTGATCATATCGACCTGTAAATTCAGTTGTTTTTCGCTTTTCGGTATCTTCATTTTCCCTTGAATCTGTTTAAATTTTATTGTTTAAATGTTATTTTTCAGATGCCAATCGAACTGGTTCCGCTGCACATATGGAGCGTGTGTGGACGGCACGGCTCCATGCAACGGCATCACAGAATGCGCAGACAATTCAGATGAACTATTGCCGAGATGCAGGAACGAGACCATGGAAGTACGGTAAGAGTGTGTTTTTTGAACGGAGCGGTGCACTCCTCTAGAGCCTCAATTGTCGATCAGCAGGTGTATTGGTCAGTGGTACGAATGCGAAGTATGTGTGGCTTGACTTTGAAGGATAGAGTGAGAAATAGCGTGATAAGAGAACGATGTGGAGTGATAGAAGATGTACTGATGAGAATTGAGAGAGGAATGTTGAGATGGTTTGGTCATGTTGAGAGAATGAATGAAAGAAGACAAACGAAACAAGTGTATGAGGCGAGTGTGGATGGTACCGTCGGAAGGGGAAGACCTAGGCGCACATACCTGGACCAAATCGGGGAAGTTTTAGAAAAGGGGCAGGTCAGGAGTACTCTAAACCGACGAGCATGCATGAAGAATGTGATGAGAGTGAATGAAGCGAGAGTAGTATGTCAGGATCGTAGCAAGTGGAGATTCGTGATCTCTGCTTACCCCTATGGGAAACAGGCGTGATTTTATGTATGTATGTAAATGTTACAGAATCTGTCATTGAGTTTTAGACGTTATTTCAATACTCTTAAAGTCAAAAAACTAGTTTCCTTACACTTTTTAGTTCACAAATAGTTTTTTAATTTCGGACTTTAACCGTATTGCCTTATGTCTGAAATTAAATGAAATTTTTAACAGTGTATGACAGAAAGAAAGAAAGAAAGAAAGAAAGATAGAAAAATGTTTAATTTTTGATTCTTACAGTGTTACTTATGTACCTACTATATTTACAACTAACCTTAACCTATAATCAGCTCGGCGAACCTTGATCCCTATGACACTGACAGTTATTCCCACGACACAACCTTGTAGTAGCGTCACCGTTATATTATAATCGAATTGGCGGTGTCTAAAAATGATATTTATTAATTTTAGGCAGATATATGCAATTACAATAATATCCCGTTGGAATTATAATAATTATTAACACTTACAAGAAATTATCTCAATCAGACTTTACGTTGACGTCCTGCAAAAGTTACTCCGTTTGGAAGATATCGACTAGTGCGGAAAAGTATCGATAAACAAATATCGAAAATGGAAACGAGTGTACAAAATACATCAATAGAGCACCTACGCTCTTAGTGTCAGATTTATAATCATTTAAGTTGTTTGCGATAATAAAATAAAGGAGATTTAACAAATTTATTGTATATACCTACTCAAATAAAACAAAAGCGGTTTATTTATGATTTTTTAATATACATTAATCTGAATCTGACAATGGTGTCACCGATTGCGTCTCAGACTCGGAATCCGAACTGCAGCTGCTTTCTCCTATGTTTATGATAAACGGCTGGTCTACTATATTGTCGTATCGCACGTCTCGATTCCAATCATCTAAGCATAGCTTTTTCGTCTTTTCAACCACTTTCCTCCAATTGTCCGGAGTCACTTGACTACATGCCTCTTGTAGCAACGTAAGCATTTTATTAGCTGTGAATGGTGGAGTGGTGTTAAGCCTGGCTGCACAACCAGAAACAATAATGGTTTAGATTGAAAATGATGCAAAGTCAAAGAGCGAGATCGGGGTAAGTACATTATAAGTACATAATTTTGTACGTTAAAAGTGTGTAATTGATATAAGCACATGGATAAAAATAAAAATGCAATTTGCTAGTGAAATAAAATAGCTTTAAATAGTACTAGCCGACTAGACAGTCACCAGTGACCTAAATAAAAACATGTTAAAATAAATACAAATCAACCCACCTTTGATCTGCGCCCATATCATTTCGATTGCATTATATTGGCAGTGGTAGGGCGGTAGCCGAATCACGGTGTGCCCTTTTGATTTTGCCATCTCATCCAAGAAATATTTCTTCTTTGTTTGCTGTTTATGAAGGTTCAACAATCTAACTAATTCCTTTTTCAGCATTTGAGTATTAGCTGCCACACCATTGTTTTGCAGCCACTCTATTATTTCGCCTTTATTGTTGTTCGCGGTAGGCGCTTTATTAATTTGCACAGAGTGGTATGGGGCGTTGTCCATTAAAATGTAGTGGGGCTCGTTTAAATTGTCTAATAGTTTTGTGAACCATTTCTTGAAATTCTCAAAATTCATCTCTTCGTGATAATCACTTGTTTTCACGGATTTGAAGGCCCACAAGCAGTTAGGTACAAAACCTTTGGCTGTGCCAGCGTGGCAGATAATCAAACGCTGGCCCTTGCCTTCTGGTGCTTTGGTACAGGATTTCTCTGTGTCGTCTGTCCATGTTTTGGAGACTGAGTGATTGGCGTTGAGCCACGTTTCGTCCAGATAAACCACCTTGTCCCAGTTCTCGATGTTTTTTATTTGTCGTAGAAAATCACACCTCATCAATCCAATGTCCTTCCGCTCCATTATCACTTTTCTTTTGTCACACTTCCCATAACGAAATCCACATTTTTTTATAACTTGTCTGAGAGAAGTGAATCCACCTTTAAATAAATCAGCCGATTTCAGCGACGCTAATAATTTTGTGCAAGTCGGCAGTTCACCTCGAAAATAATAGCCGTAAATATGGTTTCGTATCGCTGCCATGTCGAAATCATCGGGGTTAGTTACGGGTCGTGCCCTATTATGTTTTTTCTTCTTTGGAGTTGATAATTTGTTCTCCTCCATCGACGATTCGCCGAACTTCTCCTTTGTAATTCGGGAAACGGTAGCTTTGCCAATTCCCAAAGCATCAGCAACACGGTCGCGTACGTTGTCAAGTGGCAACAAAGGTCCGCCATTTTGTAGTTCGCGAGCAAAATAGTCACGCAAGCGTACAACAAACTCCCGCGTTTCACTGTTGAGTACAGTTTTTCTCAGTCTTTTCGGCATTTTGAAACACCAACAAACACAAAACAGCAACAATAACAAAAACAGAAAACAACAATAGTAACAAACAAAGGATTCCGTTGACACAAGAAAACACGTGGCGCATACAAGGCGTTAGCACTCGTACTGGCGTAGCGAACTGACAGTACTAGCGTAGTGACAGATCAGATAGTGTTGCTATAACTAAAATTTTAATTCACATTAAAATTATACAGTCCGACCATGTTACCTCTGCATCGGAATATTGGCAACCCCATATACAAATACACGGATACTTGTAAATATAACAAGCATTATAATTATAGTAATGTAGATTATATTTTAAAAACATGTTTATCGATGTGGCTGAATGCAAGTCACGCCTTTGCCTATAAAAAGTTGCGATATATCGACACGACCCGTCACTAGTATGAACTGTCATAGGGATCAAGGTTCGCCGAGCTGATTATAGTTATACTCTCACACCTCTCTCTCAACCTAAATAGTGCCCCATCTCAGCATTAAATGCTACGCACACTGAGAGTATGCGCAGCGCTGGTTTTCAGATGGAGCAGATGGGGGGATGACAGTGGTTTTGCTTTAGCAGAATCGAAGTCCAGGTTTCCTTGGGTCCCCTTACTCTTGTTGCTGATCGGAATTGAGGTTGCTGCATCGCAAAGTATGGATCCTTCAACCTGGACCCCGACTCTACTATTTATCAACCAATGTCATACCACAGACACTGCAAAAAATGCCATTTGGACTTTGTTGTTTTGCTGTTAAAGTCTAAAATGACATGGCATCTCCCAAAATGGCATCTTGTAGAGTGAACGAAAAGATGAAATGAACACATTACCATTATATTTTCAGCTTTAAATCTATAACAGTAGAGTCTAAAATTGTGTGACGTTCTTCCTCAGGGGAAAATTTAAATGCCGTGATGGTAGTACCATCTCAGCATCCGACCACTGCGACGGAATCCCGAACTGTCCGGACGGATCTGATGAGACCGTTGCAGCCTGTGGTGATAAGACCTGTCCATCGTACCTGTTCCAATGCGCTTACGGAGCTTGTGTGGACCAAGGATCAGATTGCAACGGGGTAAGAGCTTCTTCATTATCATTTGAGTGTCAATATATTTATCACATACAAAATAATTAAAACATAAATACGCGAAACAAACTCGCGATCATGTCGCGTCAAACAACCCACACCGCATCGTTCCCGATGGATGAAGCCGCCTGCTACCTGTCCGTACACCCGAGGAGGGCCAGCTCTCTCGATCTGGCCCTCCTCGGGTGTACGGACAGGTAGCAGGCTGGGGTGCGAGGGATATGTCTGTCAATCTCGCGTCCTGTAACCAACAGTAAGCCACAGAACCTTCGCCCGAAACCATCCAAATTCTTCTATACATAAGTCGGTTTTACGGTAAGAGCCATCTACCGACATTTGTATGAACTATTTTTCGCAATAAAAAAATGGCTGATTGGTTATGTAGGTAGTGAATGCATTACGCAAATTGATTGAGACGTGTCTTAACACCTTCTTCTGTATCTTACCTTCTTCTTTCATAAGAAAATCGACATTTGAAACGATAAAAGTTGAAACAACAACAGTTCAAATCTGTCTGTATACCTTTTTTCCTTTAAAAGTCGATGTCACTTACGCCCTTTTCCTTTTCATACTTCAATGTAATTATGATAGACAAGACATAAGAAATCAATTTAACTAATTACTTATTTAATGATGATAGACTTTTAAATCGAAACTTGATTTCTCCCAATCTAGGCAGGTGATTGCCTATAATTTTTATGTACTTAATTATTTATTTAATTAAATTTTCCATTACAACGTAGGTAGGACACGACGGTATTCCCACCCTAATTAAGCAGTCCGACTAGGGAAGTACCTAGTAGAAGACGAATACCGCGGTCATAATAACGGGTAACCATCGCTTACTGGATTTTTTTTGTGCTGTCAGTAGGAAGACCATAGATTTGTCCTGTTTTGTCTTCTGCACTGACGGTACAGGAACTCTGTTCTTACAGAGTCGTCAGCACGTTTGCGACGCCTCTTGTGTTACATACGTCTCCATAGGCCACGGTAACCACTTTCCATCAGGTGGACCGTGTGCTATCTGCCACCAAAATTGTAGAAAAAGTCATCATCTGCGTTAATCAAAGTTACTTCCTTTTGGGGTTTACCCAAAGCACACTCTCGTTCGAACTATATTTTACAAAATACAGCTGCTTATAACCATTCACTCCAAAGACACTGCAAAAATTGCTATTTAATTTTAAAAAATACTGCTAAAATGTTAAAGGTAGACTTTTGAACTAAGTGTCACAGATCGTCGCGTCTGAAAACACAGTCACAGCGGCACTGTGACGTCATTGACGCCGCGTTTGTGTCGCTGAGCTCGAAAGTCGTTCCCTAGAACTTCATACATTTGTATGGAACATATATCTGTCGCTCTGTCGTGGCGTCACAGTCGCGGTGCCACTGACGCTATTGACGCTCGCTTCGAAAGTCTACCATAAAATGGCATCTTCAAGAGCGAATATAAAAATAATAAACACTTTTCAATTAATTTTGGACTTTGAACTTATAGAAACAAAGTCTACAATTTAACAATTTTAAAACCACTTTTTGCAATGTCTGTGTTATGACAGTTTGCTTTAGTAGAATCGTGGGCCTGGGTAGTTTTCGGTGTAGGTACACTCAATTATACACATCTTCCATCTTTGGACACATTGTACATCTTTATTTAGTAAACATCACGAGGTTTTCTCCACAGATCCAGGAATGTGCTGACGGATCAGATGAGTCGGATGAGCTCTGTAATAGAATAGGACCTACAGTCAAACCGTAAGTAATGATAAACGTATTTACAATAAAGATAATCCTAAAATTAAGCCTGAGTCGCTCCGTCAGTGCTCCTTTTTTTTATACCACTTAGGTGGCAGACTAGCACACGGCCCACCTGATGGAAAGTGGTTACCGTGGCCTATGGACGTTTGTAACACCAGAAGAGTTACAGTCGCGCTGCCAACCCTGTAAGTACAGAGTACAAAGCAAGCAAGACAGGCCATTAGTCTTCCACTGACAGCACAAATTCTGCAGTGAGCTCTGGCTACCCTACTCACCGCTAGGAACACAACACGAAGTTATTATAGCCGCGGTATTCTGTAGGGCGGAGGTACTTCCCCAGTCGGAATGCTCAATTGGGCGGAAATACCGCCGTGTCCTACCTCCTGCGTCGAGGATGCGACGAGCAGAAAAAAAAGAAATACGCCGCAATGGAGCCACAATATTATTTTGTGCCCATTGCGGTGGAGACTATGGGCAGTTGGGGGTCGGAGGCGAAGGGCTTAATCGCTGAGATTGGCCGCCGTATCCACGAACAAGGTGGTGACTCCCGCCCCGGCTTGTTTCTGAGGCAGAGGATGGCCATCGCGATTCAGCGAGGCAACGCTGCCAGTGTCATGGGCACCTTTGCGCCGGAAACGATACGGGGCGGCTTATTTGATTTGACATAACAATTGACAAAATCTATGATTGCAGATTATGATTTGACATTTGTATTGTGATTAAATGTTTGAGGAAAAAGTAAAATAATAATAATAATGGCATGGCCCGACACGGCACGTATTGAGTGGAAATTCCTCTTGGTCCCTGTACCCGATGTCGATAGGGCACTACTTTTTATATTTTTAAATAGATGTTTTCATAAACTCACGCCTATATCCCTAAAGGGGTAGGCAGAGGTGCTAGCACCCACATTTCGTCAGTTTATGTTTAGGTCCCAATGTAATAGTGGCGAGCCTATTACCATTAACCGGGCACTTATAAACCTGCGATAAATACACACAGAACTTCGAAAAGCATCGAAAAGTCATTAGTGTGTGCCATGGTAAAACCTGAAATCGAACCTGAGACCTCGTCTCAGCAGTCCATTACCCATACCACTAGGCTACCGTGGTTGTGTTTCCGGGGATAAATGCGTGATTATATGTATGTTTGTACATCGTAACTTCTGAGTAGTTTTTAAAGTGCATGGAAACATTTTGTTCCTGTACTATCATAACATATAGTTAGTCTACGATATTCATAGTTTCTTTCCAGGCAGGCAAATTTCAACAGTTTACTTATATGTTCCAGAACACCGAAACCTGGTGCTTGTGTGCTACCACCATACCCTGATCATGGATCATATACAGTTGCGAACCTCCCGGATGCAAAGCCTGGCCAGTCCTTCAATGATTTTGTTATAACTGTGAGCTGTCAACGAGGGTTTGGGTTGCTGGAGCCTGATGGTGGCAGAGATGGCAATGGTACACAATCGATATATTGCATCAGTGGGACATTGTATGGGACTATACCGAAATGCGTTCGTGAGTATATTTTGTTTTTCTATACAGTCTGTTAATTGATAGCACTCTCCTGCCGTGCAGTTTACTAAACATACAGTGTCAAACAGCTCCGGCGGGGAGGTATCCGTGGGGATTTTGCGCACGTAAAAAAAAAAAAAGTGTCAAACAGCTGCGACTGCCTTTATACAGATACTTGTAGTCATTGCTCGATCTCTAGTGAGGTCACCCAGTTTTTTTTTTATACAACTTAGGTGGCAGACAAGCACACATCACATGAAATCGGTGCTGCCGACCCTGTAAGAACAGAGATTTTATGTGCCCTCAGTGCAGAACACAAAATCAGGACAAGCCTTTGGTCTTCCCACAGCACAAAAACTCTCCAGTGAGCTCTGGCTACCCTACTCACCACCGGGAATACAACACGAGGTTATTATAGCCGTGGTATTCTGTAGGGTGGAGGTACTTCTCTAGTCGGACTGCTCAATTCGGACGGGAATACCGTCGTGTCCTACCTCCTCATAATTTTGTTCGACCAATGACAATCTGTCATAGAATGCGTTCACTACTTTGTTGTAGATAGTTATATGCGAGCCTCTGGGCGCCGACAACATCGCCTTCTTGCCCCACTGTAAGGGCGGTCGAGTTAATTAATGATTTGCTACGTGCTAATCCAGATGTTGATGTATTCTCTGATAATATTTGCCAAGTTGTGTTCCCGGCGGTGAGTAGGGTAGCCAGAGCTCACTGCTCACTGTTTTTGTGCTGTCAGTGGGAAGACCCAAGACTTGTCCTGATTTTGTGTTCTGCACTGAAGGCACAGAAAATCTCTGTTCTTACAGGGTTGGCAGCACGGATGTGACTCTACTGGTGTTACACACGTTCATAGGTCACGGCAACCACTTTCCATCATGTGGGCCGTGTGCTTGTCTGCCAACCAAGTAATATAAAAAAATGTATATTTAATATCCATGTATTTAGTAATTTTAGATATTAAGTAGTGAGACATTATACGCGATTTGGTGTTTACTGTTAGCTGGTATTGTTTGTGTGTGTCAATAAATCTGTTGTATACTGTCGCAGCGCTGTTTGTATACTCAAAGACTTGCACATCTGGAACTAGAGTGAAGTCAAGATACGCGCTTCCATTCTTGATGCATGATCCTAAAATGGTGATCCTTATTTTGATTACCTCATCGGCATTTGTTATTTTGAAACCAAGATTATAATATTGAGGATACACATGCTCTACACTTTTTAGTAGATTGTATGATATCAAAAAATATGCTTTTTCAGAATTCTGCAGACTAGAAGAAGATCCTAGTGTCACCTACATGTGCCAGATCCCAGGAACAAATGGATTCGTAGCTTGCAAATACTTTGTAGAACCAGGAGTAGCTGTCAAACCCGTCTGCAACAGTCCCAACTACTACTCATCTGAAGTACTGAAATACATGAAGTGTATTGATGGGTCTTGGGACTACGTAGCTCTATGCAAACCAGGTTTGAACAAAAATGGTATTAACGTTACCATTCATATCAAAGATAATATTGTAGTCTACATAAGCGATTTTACTAATTATAATAACGATAAAGTTACTATAAATATAGAATCAAATAGTAACAGTGCTAATAATGTTTATAGTTATAATAATAATGGTTTTAGTATAAATATAAATAATAATAATAATAATGCAAATACCAATCATATAGGTAGTACACTCAATCCATTAGATTCTGAGATTGGTGGTGATGATGATTTGAGAATGGGTCTAGAATCAAATAAAACTAATAAGGATGTTAATAGATACAATAGTAGTGATTTCGTTCAATACAGTAATATAATTTATTTTAGAGATTGATTTTGGCTAAGCGTTTAACACTTCTTTACATAACTGTGATCATCTCCACGCTGATTTATTTATTTCATAATATATTTTAGTTTATATTTTATCGTCATTAATGAGATGATTATTATTGTATCTGTATAGATATCCGCCAAAGAACTTCATTATGCGTTACAATACATGTATCACATCAGAGTCCTGCAGGGTACAATGTTAGGGCCCTCATAATTTTTTATCATTCACATAAATTATACTGCTATAATAGAGCATTCTTTGTACAACTATTCTCAGTTGTATATTATAATATTACTACAATCATCTCACACCAGGAGCCTTGTTTGTTATGAACTGTAAGTACTTAGTATGAGATTTCGGAGCTACATGAAAAATCACAAAATATCAAGAATATGTATCTAATAGTTATACCATTGCATATAGCTTTGCATTGAAAGGCTGTAAAATGGCAACGATAGGTACGGAGAATTTGCTATACTTAGATAAATTTCAGGAATGAAATAGATTTTGGAAAAGACCCTGACAATAAATTGCATACTTACAGCAGGACTTAAAAATATAGTTGGTTGAATGTGTGTGAATCCATGTCCAGTACCTTAGTACCCTTGACGATAAACCTACCAATGTGTATAAGTTTGTAAACATTTTGCCAGAATACAAAACTAAAAGACCACCCAAATAGAAGAAGAATTTCCCAAATTAAAATAAGATTAATCATAAAGTTTTCAATTAAAAATCAGCTTAGAAGCTTTATATTAATTAGGCAAGATTTGACCCACAACATGTTGCACAATGTTACTCACGGCAACACGGAACATTGTTGAATGTTCTTTTAAGAAGAATTGAATGAAAGTTTTAAGAAGGAGGTAGGACACGGCGGTATATCCGCCCGATTGAGCAGTCCGACTGGAGAAGTACCTCCGCCCTACAGAATACCGCGGTTATAATAACTTCGTTTTGTGTTCCCAGCGGTGAGTAGGGTAGCCAGAGCTCACTGGAGAATTTGTGCCGTCAGTGGGAAGACGGCTTGTCCTAATTTGTCTTCTACTGACGGCACAGAAACTCTTTACTTACAGGGTTGGCAGCGCGACTGTGACTCCTCTGGTGTTACAGACGTCCATAGGCCACGGTAACTACTTTCCATCAGGTGGGCCGTGTGCTTGTCTGCCAACTAAGTGGCATAAAAAAAAAAAAAAAAAACATAGTCGTTTTACGCATGATTTGCGAACATGATTGGTTGATTCAAAATGTTAACGAGTGCGAGTTTTAAATTTTGACCAATTACAGGGCTAAACGAGACTTGATGACATGACGATGCTCATTGTAACTCGCTCTCGCATTTTCAATTTAATTGACCAACTCACTTGTTCAGTGACAATGTCAATCAAATATTTTATGCAACTCGCACTAGGCACTCAGTCGTCGAACAATAAAGCCGTGTTGCGTACCACTGGGCAACGTCACGCGTTGTTGAGCAACGTTGCTCATCTTGTTGCAATATATTTCGAGGCAGAACACGATGGTATTCCCGTCCGAATTGAGCAGTCCGACTGGGGAAGTACCTCCACCCTACAGAATACCACGGCTATAATAACCTCGTGTTGTGTTCCCGGCAGTGAGTAGGGTAGCCAGAGCTCACTGGAGAATTTTTGTACTGTCAGTGTGAAGACCAAAGGTTTGTCCTGATTTTGTGTTCTGCACTGAGGGCACATAAAATCTCTGTTCTTACAGGGTCGGTAGCACGGATTTCCTCAACTGGTGTTACACACGTTCATAAATTAATAATTTGAATGTTATTTTTAAAACTTCTGGACGTGATATCTTCTATTTGTTTAAGCAATAAAGGCAACTTAGTTACATACTATACAGAACTACTTATTAAAAGTACAAATAAACATTTTTATCTATTTAGAGTAGGCTTAGAAACCAGGCAAAATATTTTATTTCGAAATGGGGTTAGAGTTGGATGTATTATTCCGCGGTAACCTAGTGCTATGGGTAATGGACTGCTGAGACGAGGTCTCGGGTTCGATCCCAGGTTTTACCATGGCACACACCAATGACTTTTCGATGAAGTTATGTGTGTATTTATCGCAGGTTTGTAAGTGCCCGGTTAATGGCAATAGGCTCGCCACCTATTTCATGGGAACCTAAACATAAATTGGCGAAATGTGGGTGCTAGTACTTCTGCCTACCCCTTCGGGGATATAGGCGTGAGTTTATGTTATGTTATGTTAAATCAAGACTAAATAAAATTTGTTTGGGAGTGAGCCGCCCTTTAAGTTAGGGATTTTAAAAATAGTTTACAACTGATTCTCAGGCCTACAATATATACATACCTAAATATTTTCATGAGAATCTGCTAAGCCGTGACATGAACACAAACACTGTGACATGATAATTTAGTATTAATTGCATCTAAACGATTTCGTTCAAAATGCAATTTATATGTAATCCAGAGTACAAATGATTCTATAGAAGCTAGTATTATAAGATATTAATTTATTCCCCTTTCTGAACGGAAGTTTAATTTAAAAAGTTCAGTTGACCGCGTCTGTGGCGTAGCAGAAGAACGTTCGACTGCTGCAAGAGGCATGGGTTCGATTCCCGCTCAGTGCAAATATTTGTATGCACGAATATGTATATTTGCATTGGTCTGGGTGTTTCTATGTATAATATGTATGTGTTTACAAAAAGAAGTATCTAAATATGTTTATCAGCATTCTAGATTCCATAACACAAGCTAGTTAAACCGTGCTTACTATGAGTCTAGATAGCGTTGTGTAGAATGTTGTAGAATATTTATTTATTATTATATTAGACACTAAATAACGTTCTCATAAAAAATAATGGTAACAATTTAATAAATGGTAAAAGGCTGTTTAACATCAGATATACAGCCCAGACTCAGCCTCAGATGCATGGTTTGAGTCAAAAAAAGTGCCCGGAAGACGGCTATGGGCTCACCCCATATTACGTGGGACCTAATTTAATTATTTGTGAAATATGGGTGTTAATTCACCTCAGCCTAACACTCCGGGTATAAAGGTGTGATTATATGTATGTAAAAAATCTATTTCGATTGTTATCAAGACATTATCAAGTGCAAACACACCTCATGCCTCTTCCCATTTTTGTTTGATACAAACCTTCAAGGCTTTATAATGACGCCATTGTAGTGATGTCAGTGACACCCAAATTTTATTCGCCCGGCAGCTGTAAGCTGTAAAAGCGACTTCGTAATAAGTATTACATAATTTTAGTCTTTATTAAAATGTATACGATTCCTTGTTTCCTCTTAATAATAAGATTGTGTTTAGATCTGGGAACCGATTCTGTCAATTGTGTCATAGTAAAACCACTGTCACACTACTAACACAGCAAAAATGCCATTAAATTTTGGACTGTACTAAGATATACATTGAAAGTCTAAAATTAAATGAATAAGAGTTCATTTATTTTTTTTATTCACTCTGCAAAATGCCATTTAATTTTTGGACTATAAAAGCAAAAACATATACCTAATGATAGTTTTTGCAGTGTTTTCATATCTGGGAACCGATTCTGTTAATTGTGTCATAGTAAAACTACTGACACAGCAAAAATGCCATTAAATTTTAGACTGTACTAAGATATATAATATAAAGTCCAAAATTAAATGATTAAGAGTTCATTTAATTTTTTTGTTTACTCTGCAAAATGCCATTTTATTTTAGGACTTTAAGAGCACGGCCGTAAAGTCTAAAATTTAATGGTATTTTTACAGTGTCTGTGCTGTGACAGTGATATTGCTATGATGTAGCAGAATAGATCATCAGCATATTTGACCTTAGACCGTTCACTAGCAAGCGTAGGGACAGAGATTAAATAATAGTAACAGATACTTCCAAACAAGAGTGATAATGTGCCTTTTAACAATAATATCTGCAAGCAGAAATATACCTTCCGGAAGCGGTTCGTGTGTTGAGAATTGCGTGACTGCGTAATCGACCCAACGCTTTGGTAGTATTGATGATAAAACTGTAAAATGACCGCAATCGCTGTACAGCGCTTGGTACCAGCTGCGTGGTATAAAAAAGGAAAGAAAGAGTATGAGAATGAGATGAGAGCGAGCGAGATAGGTACCGTCACCAGCGCTCACAGCGCTATCTCGCTCGCTCTCACCTAATGTTCTTTCTTTCTCTGTCTTTACCGCGTCCCCCGCCACGCAGGCTTTCCGTGAGTGATGCAGCGCTGTTCTTCTACAGTAAATTAAAGACAATTTTAATATTTCTCGGATTGCCTGTTGCGCCCCTGTCCACGACAGACAGACAGACAATTTCAAAAATGATCAAATACTGTTAATTTTACATTCATAAGCATTAAAAGACTGTTATTTTTATTAAGTATTACAAATAGACACTACATTTTTTATTAGATTATAAGTATTATTTTTATTTACCATAGTATTATTAGACACAATAGTTAGGAAGAAAATGTCCCTAATTTTCAGTAATTATTATATTTGTAGTTTAATGTTAACAGGATGGATTTATATTCGGATATTATTATTTAATTAAAATATTTATTATTTAAAATTGTTGTTTAATTTTATTCCTTATCCGCCATCCTATTAATATTACCTTAAACATGGATTACTACAACTATTATTAAAAATATATAAAGATATATATAAAAATACAATATTAATAAAAAATAGAATTATATTAATTGGAAAATATAAAAATGAGATTAGAAAATCATATTTCTATATTTTCCTATTTTTTCTAGTATACATATATACATAACATACTATTCGCGACTGCATATCTCTGAAGGAATAAGCAGAGGTGTATCTAACACCCACATTTCACCAACTAAGATTTTTGGTCCTACGTAAAAAGGGAGCTTATTTGCGTCAAGCGGGTAGTTTATCATGGGCTGTATGCTTACTGTGGAATGGTGAACAGTCCTATTCCTTAGTCAGGTTTACCGCCCACGGGAGGAAATGGGGTGACCCTATTCTAATAAGGCCACTATGATAGGAGATAAAAAGATTCTTACAGGGTCTGCAACACGAGTAAACAATCTTGTAGTCTGTGATACGAGTAGTAGACTTAACAAAATTAGTCATTCTTTCCAGGGCAAAGGTACTCATACGCTTTTTTAACAAGCTCCCTTATGAAATTAGGGATTTACCTGTGAATAAATTTAAAAATGTAATAAAGATTAAATTGTGCCAGAAAGGCTATTATAAAATCCAAGGATACTTAGATGATAAACAAGCTTGGAAATGAGCTGTTCGCTCAACTATGCTACTAAAGTGAATTATTGTATTTAGAGTAAGTAGATTTAGTAAATGTTTGTAAATAGACCAAAAAACGCGTTTCGAACTGGTGGTTCATTTGCTAAGCTATTCTTTCATATTTCTTTTTATATTTCTTTTTTTTTTTTTTTTACGTGCGCAAAATCCCCACGGATACCTCCCCACCGGAGCCGGAGGGAGAGGTTATGTCGGACTCGAACCGACTAAAACGCACGCCGCCTGCGGGTCGCTTTGGTTGCCGAAGGTGAGGTTGACAGGCATATCCCTCGCACCCCGGCCGACCCAGGGCCATCTCTGACGATCTGGCCCTCTTCTCGGGTGTGTGGGGACTACAGAGTCCCCAACTCGTTCCCGGTAAACGGGGTGGCGCGCCAGGCGCGCCGCCGCCGCGGCCTGCTTCTGCTAGGGTGACAGGCGGCTTCACCTGTCACCCCCAGGCCGGCGCACATGGGGGGCGGAGGTCGTTCATCGACCTCCGACGCCCGAGTTGCCTTCGTACGCGGGCAGCTTGGCTTGCGATCCGTCGTCGCTCCCGCTGCCGCTCCCGCCCCACCTCCTCCTTCACGAGCATTACTTGCTCGCAGAAGGAGGTGCCGGCCGCCCACGCATCCGCACAGCGGACCATCGCCGCGAGCAAGGTGGAGAGCGTGAGAACCCTCACTCCCAGGGCCGCCACAAGCTCCCGCCTCGGCGTCTCCCACACCGGACACTCGGTGAGCGTGTGCGGACCTGAGTCCTCGCTCGCGTCGCAGTGATGGCACTCGGACGTTGGCTCTTTCTCCATCCGTCGCAGATACTTGCCGAAGCATCCGTGCTCGGTGATCATCTGCGTCAGACGGTACGAGAGGCTGCCGTGTGGCCTCTCTAGCCACTCCCCCATGATGGGTCTTACCGCCGCTACTACGTCGCGCCCTGCGCCTGGTCGTCTAAGTCGTAGCTCCCATTCCGCCACCATTTCCCTGTGGAGCCGGGATCTCACGGCCCGAATTTCTTCGGGCTCGGGATCGTGACCCCGCTCCCGCGCCGCCTTTCGGAACCGGTATAGCGCCGAAAGGGATCTCGCTTCCAGGATCCATGGTGGCGATCCGGCGAGGAGACTCGCCGCGTTGAAGGATATCGTGCGGTACCCCCTTATGATGCGGCACGCCAACTTCTGCTGCGGACGCTGCAGCAGGGGCATGTGCCGATCATTCAGGGTGTCCGCCCACACTGGACACCCGTACAGGGCCATGGACCGCACGACACCCGCGTAGAGTCTCCTGCAGGAGTCCTCCGGGCTCCTCAGGTTAGGCAGTAGCCGCGCCAGAGCGTTGGCTGTGCCCACCAATTTGGGGCCCAGACTTCGGAAGTGCTTCCCGAAGTCCCACCGGCCGTCGAGCACGAGCCCCAGATATTTCATCTGGGGCTTGATGCCGATGAGATTGCCTCCCACTGTGAGACTGGAACCAGGTGGTGGCGTGCGCCGAGGTCCATGAAAGAACATGGCCTCGGATTTATGCAGAGCCACGTCAAGGCCCAGCCGCCGGATTCATTCCACTATTTCTTTTTATATTGACGTTTTGTAAGTGCCGATTTAATGGTCTGCATAGACGTAGTAAACGATTTTTGACTTTGACTTTGAGTGTGCCGCCTATGGTGCTGCACACGTTTATAGGTCACGATAACCGTTTTCCTTCAGATGGATCATGTGCTTGTCTGCACCTAAGGAAGAAAGAAAGAAAAAAAGAAAAATATTTATACTAGCTAGACACTTAATATAGCAATGGCGAGGTGAAGTCAAGTTAGCGTGTCCTGTATAAAAAAAATTTAAAAAAATCAGTACAGAAAACAAAGGCGTCAAATAAAGCAATCATTTAATTTATTAATAATAATAATAATAATCATTTATTTCAGGCAATAATAGAAAAGTTACAGGATGTTAAAAAACTTATTCTACGGCCCATAAATATATACCTTAAAACTAAAAATATATATATATCTTAACCTAAAGCACACGTAATGACGTCGACGTGTCACGGGGCGGGGTGTCGCGTGTCGTGTTTGTGTACCTCACAAGTCAACCGAAAAGGATCTGACTCAGCTGTCAGGCGCTGGTTTTCAGTCAGACCTATAGTCTAAAAGGTATCCCTACCAAAAATGTCAATCAATTAGCCGGCAATCAAGTAGTCTATCGCAGTCTGCTACTGGATATAGGCCTCTCACAATGTTGGGAAGCTTTGACGTACTGTTTCCACACTGGCCAGACTGGTTGGTACAGGGTTTTATGTCGAGTTTCCTTCTCTCGCAGTGATATCGTCTGCGTATTTTTTTTATACCACTTAGGTGGCAGACAAGCACACGGCCCACCTGATGGAAAGTGGTTACCGTGGCCTATGGACGTTTGTAACACCAGAGGAGTCACACTCGCGTTGCCAACCTAGTAATTACAGGGTTTCTGTGCCGTCAGTGTAGAAGACAAAGCAGCACAAGCCTTTAGTCTTCCCACTGACAGCACTAATTCTCCAGTGAGCTCTGGCTGCCCTAGTCACCGGTGGGAACACAACACGAAGTTATTATGGCCGCGGTATTCTGTATGTTTGAGGTACTTCCCCACAACACCCTTAGGAGGAGATGGGGTTACACGGACAGGTGTTATACGGACGGATAATAAAAACCAAAAATGTAATTGTATATAATAAAGATTGTAGTAATATAGAAAATAAAAACAATAATACTCTTCCGCCAGAATGTGGACGAGAGACTCCGGAAGGATTACAGCTGGTAGTTGGAGGGACGTATGCGAAGCGTGGCGAGATACCCTGGCACGTAGGAATCTACTCAAAGAGATCCACCCCCTACAAGCAGATCTGCGGAGGATCCCTAATTTCCAACAAGATCGTCATATCGGGTAAGCTTAGTTTTTAATAGAGAATGCATACACATACATACATGTAATGAAATGCATGACTGATTTGAAATTGCTGCTCTTCATGTATCTATGGATACTCTTTGGTGTGAACGATAATTAAATGGCGGATGACGCTTAAATTATTTTATAGATTTTATTGTTAAAAAAACTTATTAAGAGATTAACCGAAGGATACGATTGTTATGTTAATTAACACCCACATTTCACCAATAATTAAATTCAGTCCCACGTAATAGGGGGTGAGACTATTTCCGCCTCGCGGGCACTATTGTTGCCTTTTTATTAAGTGCGCAAGATCCCCTCGGATACCCCCTCACCGGAGCCGGTGGAAGAGGTTATGTCGTACTCGAACCGGCCAAAACGCACGCCACCTGTGAGTCGTTTTTGGTTGCCGAAGGTGAGGTGAGGTTGACAGGCATACCTCTCGCACCCCGCCGACCCAGGGCAATCTCTCTCGATCTGACACTTTCCTCGGCTGTGGGGACCACAGAGTTCCCAACTCGTCCCCGGAAACGGGGAGGCGCGACAGGCGCGCCGCTTCTGCCAGGGTGACAGGTGGCTCCACTCGTCACCCCCAGGCCTGCGCTCATGGGGGGCGGAGGTCATTCATCGACGTTCGACGCCCGAGTTGCCTTCGTACCCGGGCAGCTTGGCTTGCGATCCTTCGTCGCTCCCACTGCCGCTCCCGCTATGCTATTGTTGCCTTGAGCCATGCATCTGAGGCTGAGTCTGGGCTGTATATATCTGTCTGATGTTAAACAGCCCTATCCCTTAATCACCTTGTACGATACCGCATGGGAAGAGATGTGGTGGTCCAACTCTGACAATTGAAGGGGCGCGTGGTTCCCGGCCCTTCATTTGTGCTATCATGTCGATCGAATATACTCCGTTAGGTTAGGTATTTAAGTAAAGGTAATTTATAAAAAATCACTACAAGATTGTTTGTATTAACTAAACAAATAAACTAGACTAACTCACTGACTAACTAGCGGTTCAATTTCAGTTTTTAGTCTTTAAAATAAGTTCTTAAACAGACAATTATTAATAAACTGTGTTTTTAAATAAATCCTACTCAAAAGACTCGTGTCTCTCAAGAGACATTTAGATAAGTACCTACCCAATTGAAGTAAGTACGGGAGGACCTTCATAAAATTGTAACAAAAAAATGATGGTAGGAGGTAGGACACGACAGTATTTCCGCCCAATTGAGCAGTCCGACTGAGGAAGTACCTCCGCCCTACAGAACACCGCGGTTATAATAACTTCGTGTTGTGTTCCCAGCGGTGAATAGGGTAGCCAGAGCTCACTGGAGAATCTGTGCTGTCAGCGGGATGACTAAAGGCTTGTGCTGCTTTGTCCTCTACACTGACGGTACAGAAACTCTGTGCTTCCAGGGTTGGCAGCGCGAGTGTGGCTTCTCTGATGTTACACACATCCATAGGCCACGGTAACCACTTTCCATCCGGTGGGCCGTGCGCTTGACTGCCACCTAAGTGGTATAATAAAATGAATATCCCTAGTCTACCATCTCCTTTCTAATGTGTCCGGTATTCGGTTTCCTGTCTCCTGTCTCCGATCACCGGTGTCTGATGTTCAGTCTTCTTTCTCTGCGTCATGCATCTGCTTCTTACATAACAGATACTTTCCTGGTGTAAGTAGCAGGGTTCATCACATAATCGTGAACATAATATCTTTTTCGAAGTAAACACAAATTCAATTGAACCTAATAGAATACAATTTGAGTTATCTAATTCACGATGGACTTATATGGCCTAGTGGTATGGGTAATGGACTGCTGAGACGAGGTCTCGGGTTCGATCCAAGGTTTTACCATGGCACACACCAATGACTTTTCGATGCTTTTCGAAGTTATGTGTGTATTTATCACAGGTTTATAAGTGCCCGGATAATGACAATAGGCTCGCCACATAGTCATATTGTGTGTGTTTAACTGTATCTCCTACATTTATCTGGAACTATATTACAGCTTTTTGAAATAAATATACTATTTCAGTTATCTATCTCGCTCAACTATGCTACTCAAGTAAATTTTTGTATTTATATTAAGTAGACTAAGCGTATGTTTGTAAATAGACCAAAAAAAAGAAATAGCCGCTGAGTTTCTTGCTGGAGTCTTCTCAGGTCGGGGGCGCGTTTCGAACCGGTGGTCTATTTACTAAACTGATAATTAAGTTCCTTTTTTGTTGACGTTTTGTAAGTGCCGATATAATGGTCTATACAGAATAAATGATTTTTGACTTTGACTTTGACTGTTGTCTCCGGTGTCCCGTCTCCGGCTTCTTGTCTTCGGCCTCCCTCTCCGTCTTCCATGTCGTTTGTTATGTTATTGTTTAATTCAATTAAATTAGGCTCTGAGCATATACGTACTGTAACGAACGCAATGGATATCAGCGCCTCGATCTTGTAAATAAACTCAAGAAGATTTACTAAAATGCAATTTATTATTATATTTTTCAGCTGCCCACTGTTTCTGGCACGATCAGCTCAAACTTCTACCTGCCTCTGATTTTGCAGTGGCCGTTGGTAAAATCTACCGGCCATGGGACAATGAGAGAGAAACTGATGCCCAAAAGTCTGATGTAAGTCCACTCAAAATCATAGCATAATTTCATTTATTTTCAAACTTTGACATAAATTAGCTTCTTTAATATATATACACAATTGAACTAATAAATAACTTAATTCAAATAGTAAAAATACTTACACACTTTACAGGGTCGGCAGCGCGAGGGTGGCTTCCCTGGTGTTACACACCTGGTGGGCCGTGTGCTTGTCTTTTTTTTTATGTACCACTTAGGTGGCAGACAAACACACGGCCCACCTGATGGAAAGTGGTTACCGTGGCCTATTGACGTGTGCAACACCATGGGACACGCACTTACGCTGCCAACCCTGTAAGCACAGAGTTTATGTGCCGATAGTGCAAAAGACACAATCAGGATAAGCCTTTAGTCTTCCCATTGACAGCACAAAAACTCTCTGATGAGCTCTGGCTACCCTACTCACCGTCGGGAACATAACACGAGGTTATTATAGCCTTGGTATTCTGTCCCAGTCGGACTGCTCAATTGGGACACGAATGCCGTCGTGGCCTCCTGGCAAAGACCAAAATATACAGGCTCACAGAGGTTACATAAAATCTCATAATATACCACCAGTGAAGCTGCGAAGGGTCAGTATTGTGCCTTAGCATCATTGTAGTTACTGACATTTTTTGTACTACTTTTTTATACAATCATGGAGAGTTTCTGTACCGTAAGTGTTTTCTGTAAGCTTTTGGTCTTCCCACTGATAGCCCAAAAACCCTCCAGTGAGCTCTGGCTACCGCCGGGAACACAACACGAGGTTATTATGGCCGCGGTATTCTGACATATTGTATTCTCATTTTTAGATCAAGGAGTTAAAAGTACCGAAATTATTCCAAGGCGCTGCAGCCAACTTCCAAGAAGACATTGCCATCCTGGTGCTGGCTACTCCGTTTGTCTACCAGACATTTATAAGGCCCGTGTGCCTAAACTTCGACACGAACTTTGAAAGACGGCAATTGGTTCAAGATAAGAAGGGAAGGGTGAGCATTACCGTCATCTTTTTTTTTAATATAGAACACGTCAATTAGACTTCGCGTTGCCTGATGGTAAGCTGAAGGCAAAGTCTCAGAAAAGAGGGTCACCGTTACTCACACATACCATGTGACAATGGTGACACTCAACTTGACGGCCTCATCATATGCTTTTACATGTTTTCATATGCTTTTATTATGCTTTTTTTTGCATCTTAGTTTTACTCGACTACGTCGAAGCACAAAAGGGGGGTTATAATTTTGGCAGGCTATGTATGTATGTATGTAGGTTCATCTGTTCTCAAATAGCTCCTCAACCACTTATTAGAACTGGACAAATGAGGTATCGTTAGAAGCGTCTTAGTTGTCCGCTGGTTACAGGATATATAACGTGTCACTGAATCTAATGTGACGCCCTCTAGCGGTCATAAAGTGCTGTGATAAAAAATAAATTTGAGCGAAATACGTCGTGTTTGCTGTCAAAGGAGCCTTTTTTTTTACATGCGCAAAATCCCCACGGATACCTCCCCACCGGAGCCGGTGGAGGAGGTTATGTCGGACTCGAACCGACTAAAACTCAATTAGCACATTTCAAATAATTATGTATAAATTACACCGATTGTTTGCGACTTTTATACAAACATATTAAACAAATAAACTAGGTTAACTAACTAACTAGTGGCTTAAATCGACGGTAGCTAAGTGTTTAAGGAGTCGGCCTTACGGTCGAGAGCTCCAAAGTTCGAATCCTGCCCATTACACTATCGACGAACCCACTCCTAGCACAAGCAATTTAGCTTAGCTAGAGGGGTTAGAGGGAATATTAGTAATTGCTGTTCAAATTCAAATTCAAATTCATTTATTTGCTTAAATGTAGTTACAAAGATGTCAGGTCCAATAGTTTTGTGCGGCACATTTACCATTATATGGCATGCAAACATTTAATTACACATCATTACGAATACAATAATTAAATAACTTTAGTTCAGCACATGTCCTATAAGTCAATTGAAATTCTAAATATTAGTCACAAAAATAATGTCAAAACATAAAATGAAACAAACAAGTCATTAAAATTGTGAAGAATGGTACATGTCAATATATTGCGATAAATTAATAATGTCGTAAATGGGTTGACTCAATAATGTGCTAAAAAATACTCATAGTTTACCCTTACACTTTTCGAATCATGGCTAATATTCTATTTAAAAAAATATCGGGTTTTAGTCTTTAAAATGAGTTCCTAAACAGAAAAATATTAACGAACTTTTTTTTTTTTACTTCCCCAAAATCCCCACGGATACCTCTCCATCGGAGCCGGTGGAAGAGGTTATGTCGGACTCGAACCGACTAAAACGCACGCCGCCGCCTGTGCGTCGTTTTGGTTGCCGAAGGTGGGGCTGACAGGCATATCCCTCGCACCCCGGCCGACCCAGGGCCATCTCTCACGATCTGGCCGTCTTGAATATTAACGAACTGAGTTTTTACATAATACCTACTAAAGAGACACATCAAGATTGTATACCTTTAGTAAAGTACCTAACCAAATAAGGTTTAGAAGTAAAATTTACATTCCAGGTTGCCGGCTGGGGTCTCACGGGGGAAAATTCACCCGCTTCTCAGATCTTGAAGGTGGTTGAATTACCATTCATCAACATAGACACCTGCATAGACACTCTTCCACCATCCTTCAGAGAGTATATCACTGGAGACAAGATCTGCGCAGGATATACGAATGGTAAGTACATTTCACAAATAGATTAAAGTATCTAGCCGCATAATAAGCGCAGGCATGGAGGTGACTGGTGGAGCTGCCTGTCACCCTGGCAGAAGCAGGCCGCGGCGCCTCGCGTGCCTTCCCGTTTTCGGGGACGAGTTGGGGACTCTGTAGTCCCCACATCCGAAAAGAGCACCAGCAGGGCTAAAAAGGCCACTTTCGACGAATCGTATCCGCATTGAAATACGAAGCGGATTTCATTTCGTAAAATGGTACCACAAAGCGCGATTCGCTGCACGATTCGGTTTTAACGGTTCGTCCTTTTGACAAGTTTGTATGGAAAATCGTAAAATGGCTCACAAAATCCGAATCGCTTATATGTCAAAAGGCAGCATTGAAAAACGCAACTCTGACATTGCGTCTTACAATTCGTCGTTTATTGTGATTTGTTTCTTTTGACCTATTTGATCGAAATTAAATAAATTTAGCTCAAATTTGGTTGATTTATTTCTTTATCACAATTTATTGCAACATGCAATAGCCCTAGAAAGGCTTCAGTAGCGGCGAAGGAGTGCGACCTTACGAAACCAGGAAGTTGCCTTCGAAATGCCCGAGGACGAATTTGTGGCCATATATAGGTTCACCTAAGCGGTTTCTTTAGACCTCATCCATGAGATTGAGCCCTATTTACCAGGATCACGAGGTGGAATAAGTGCGGTATCGAAGGTTTTTTTTTTTTTTTTACGTGCTCAAAATCCCCACGGATACCTCCCCACCGGAGCCGGTGGAGGAGGTTATGTCGGACTCGAACCGACTAAAACGCACGCCGCCTGTGGGTCGTTTTGGTTGCCGAAGGTGAGGTTGACAGGCATATCCCTCGCACCCCGGCCGACCCAGGGCCATCTCTCACGATCTGGCCCTCTTCTCGGGTGTGGGGACTACAGAGTCCCCAACTCATCCCCGGAAACGGGGAGGCGCGCCACGCGCGCCACCGCCACGGCCTGCTTCTGCCAGGGTGACAGGCGGCTTCACCTGTCACCCCCAGGCCGGCGCTCATGGGGGGCGGAGGTCGTTCATCGACCTCCGACGCCCGAGTTGCCTTCGTACGCGGGCAGCTTGGCTCGCGATCCTTCGTCGCTCCCGCTGCCGCTCCCGCTGCCGCTCCCGCCCCGCCTCCTCCTTCACGAGCATTACTTGCTCGCAGAAGGAGGCGCCGGCCACCCACGCATCCGCGCAGCGGACCATCGCCGCGAGCAAGGTGGAGAGCGTGAGAACTCTCACTCCCAGGGCCGCCACAAGCTCCCGCCTCGGCGTCTCCCACGCCGGACACTCGGTGAGCGTGTGCGGACCTGAGTCCTCGCTCGCGTCGCAGTGATGGCACTCGGACGTTGGCTCTTTCTCCATCCGACGCAGATACTTTCCGAGGTATTGAAGGTACTACCTACTTAACTAGTGTTCCTTGTTATTACTTACATTACGTTATTATGTATGAATAACAATATGTTTGAATTAATTCAGGTGCTGACTGCATTGGCATTTTATGCGTCGGGGTCATACCCAGAGGGTTATTGGGTCCAGTGTACACAATAAGATGCACCAAGTCAGTGTATCAAACTGTATAGGAGCAGTCTCCCTTGCCCTGAATGCCCACACTTTCGAAAAAATACTTAGTTTCCTCAAACTAGAGAAGAACGAAATGTTATTAAGCAAGGGTTAAGCCAATACAAGCACAAATTTTATTTACAGACACATAAATACTTTTTAATAGCTGTAACAATTTCAACTTATTTTGTTTGTTAATTTCAGATTCACAATAAATTTAGTATGCCGGGAGTAATTGGTTGTGTGGATGGCATGTAGAACCCCAATCCCTAGACGCAGGGGAACAAGTACGAAACAGCCTCATTGAAAGGCTATGGGCTGCTCGTACATAAGATTTGTATAGGTTTGGCATACTAATCTTACCTTTACTATAAAACCATTGGACACAACCACTAGCATAAGGCAACCTCTGTGATCCGGGTTGTCAGCTAACTACATAGCAAATGACAACAATCTCATTTTTCAGATTTAAATTAAATTATTGTGATGGATAATCTCTTTGTTTTTAGCATATTCTTATACCTAACTTTTGTAATTTACTATTCTATGTAATTTATTTAAGCATTTGGGGATCATATTAATACAATATCTTAGTTGAAAAACTGAAGTTTATTTACCTACATACATTATGGCATATTTTTGTATTAAATCCAATTACAGTAACCAAAAGGAACTTATTATTAAATACAAAATACTAATGGTAATTTTAATTACAAATAAAGTAAACAACGTTCACAATCTAAATATTACAATATCCCTGACATTCCTTTTCTAAATACTTATTATACATATTTTACAAATTATGGAAAGACAACAATTAAGTGTCTATAAAACTTGATTGTTAATTTGTCTTTCCATAATTCGATGAATATTATGCGGTTCATCTGCAATGTGACCATGCTGCCTCACTACCTCCAAAATATTTTGTGCTAAATGTGAGGAGGCTGCTGCAGTCGCACTGTCCGATTGTAGCCTCTGTCTCTCTATTTGCAAGAGGATCCACTTAGCCTCTTCCAATGGACCTAGTGGCCGTGCTGAAACAATGATATTCTTTTATTTAAATCACATTCACCACCATCATACTCATTGGCCTTTTATTAGCATAACACATTAAGGCTGCACTTAACAAAACCCAAATATAAGAAAAGAATACAAAAAAACCCTTCAACAAAATGCAATTTATTTTACATCTCAAGGGTTGTTTCAAAAGTTAACAAAAAAGGGACCAGCCACTTTTTTGACATAAGTATAACACATGTTTAACACTGATGTATGTTTACTATGCATATATTTATTTAAAAATAACTAAGAACTCTTTGAAGTTTTATAAACTAATATAAATTTTAAAAAAAAGATTCTAGTCAAGAATATAAATGCCACTTATTACATGTTCGCTGTCGCTGATGTGTTTGTCTATGTAGCGGCTGTGCCACTTCAGCTGGGCTGTGTGCCGAGGGTGAGGGTTCAGCTAGAACTGGGCCATATAATAAATATCAATTACTAAACTTAACACTTTGGGAAGAGGCCCTTACTTATCATACTTTATAATATTATAGTTATCAATAACTGTTACCTCTATTGATACTTACTGGACAATCACATATATTGGATATTCTTCCTCAGGCTCATTGGGTCTGAGTGGTTCGCTGGTCGAGGATTGAGGTTGCGACTGGGGTGGAGGGCTGAGACTGCGAGGTCGAAAGTTGAGGTAGCAAGGTTATTGGTACTGTCTACCACATTTCCCCCAACGATGTGTTTAAGATAATACTACAAACAAGAATTCATAACGTCAATACGGAGAGACATTGAATAATTCTAAATAAGTAAATAAAGTAAACAGTTGTCTAGCTTACTTTGGACCATCCTTGGGCGTCTTTAGTGTGCCACTACTATCCTCTGTGCATTGAGGACGAGTGCAACCTCTGCGCAAAGCCACCGGCTTTCGGCTCTTCCTCGGGCGGTATCATTGTAGCCAGTTTTCGCTAGCTGAGTATGCCTCTTCATGAACTCTATAATAATCTCCCACTGCGCGTCACTGACTCTATTTGGCATGATAGGTAGGTACTGACACGACGAAGAATAAAGTTGAAGTGGAACACATAGCACAACTACTAAGCAGTCTCATAAGTGGTTTTTTATAGTGGACTTGAATGGAGTGAAGGAATACGAAAAAACATTTCAATTTCCCACTCAAAAACTTCAATATTAACCAAATATTTACATTTGTTGACAGAGCACAGTTTGTTGCCAGTTAATTAACAATTTTGAAATTTATTGAATATTTAACATTTAATGTGTTAAATGGTTTGAAAAGTGTATTTTTTGATAAATAAAGAAATAAATTTTAGTCAGTACGCTTTTAAAACTCTTCTTTATTTTAAAATTTTGAATTAAAAATAACCGGTAAGTTATCGGTGTTTACATTTTTAAAATTGCAACATTTCATCTTAATCCGAATCGTCCGACGAACCGCATTGTAGACGAATCGTCTCTTATGTGTTTCATTTTACGACAGCGGACGAATTGAAAAGCGTTTCGGCGGACGAATTGGAAGACGAACTGGAATCCGATTCGTTTCATGAGATGGCCTTTTTAGCCCTGCAGATCATAAGAGATGGCCCTGAGTCGGCCGGGGTGCGAGGGATATGCCTGTCAACCTCAGCTTCGGCAACCAAAAACGACTCACAGGCGGCGTGCGTTTTGGTCGGTTCGAGTCCGACATAACCTCTTCCACCGGCTCCGGTGAGGGGATAACCGAGGTGATTTTGCGCACGTAAAAAAAAAAAATACTATTTCAATCAATTAACCAATCGCAGTGCACTGCTGGACATAAGCCTTTTCCAATGTTGGGAGACATTTTTAAATAATATATATAGGTACGTATAGCCTAATGGTATGGGTAATGGACTGCTGAGACGAAGTCTCGGGTTCGATCCCAGGTTTACCATGGCACACACCAATGACTTTTCGATGCTTTTCGAAGTTATGTGTGTATTTATCGCAGGTTTATAATTGCCCGGTTAATGACAATAGGCTCGCCACCTATTACATTGGGAGCTAAACATAAACTGGTGAAATGTGGGTGCTAGCACCTCTGCCTACCACTTCGGGGATATAGGCGTGAGTTTATGTTGTTTTTATGTTATTATGGTATCTATTTATCTTTCTATAATATATCCTAAAATGAGTATGCTCGTAAGCATACAACCTGGTTTTTACCTATTCATTTCTAATCTGTGTAACTTCTCTAAACTATCTCTTGCCTAGTCTGTCATATCCACTTTGCTGTACACTTGGGTGTGCCCTCTATCAATAGCTTTTTAAGAAGGTAGGACACGGCGGTATTTCCGCCCAATTGAGCAGTCCGACTGGGGAAGTACCTTCGCCCTACAGAATACCGCAGTTATAATAACTTCGTGTTGTATTCCCAGCGGTGAGTACGGTAGCCAGAACTCACTGGAGAATTTGTGCTGTCAGTGGGGTGACTAAAGGCTTGTCCTGCTTTGTCCTCTACACTGACGGCACAGGCACTATGTGCTTACAGGGTCGGCAGCGCGAGTGTGGCTTCTCTGGTGTTACACACGTCCATAGGCCACGGTAATCATTTACCATCAAGCGGGCTGTGTGCTTGTCTGCCTCCTAAGTGGTATAAAAAATACCTTTTATTTTCCATCTATCACTCTAAGGTATGCTGGAAGAAAACTCAACATTGAGTTAAACTCGCCCTTTTACTACAATATCCTTTTATTTATTGTTATAAAAATGTGTTTTGTGTACAATAAAGAATATGAATAAGATAGGAAAAAGTGATACGTTCAAACGGGACCTGAATCCACGACCAGTACCTTATAGTGGGAATAATCTGACCACTGGACTATCGAGTAACGTCTTGAGCGTTTCTAATTTTCCTATACAGCCAGCTTGGCGGAGGTGGGGCCATCTACCGGTAGCCGTACGTACTATCGGAAACTATGAATGATTTTTGAACGAAATTTTAAAGCATTTAGTATGCTATTTAAATCGCTTAACACTCGAATAACTGATTGTTCGTACGAGTATCGGTATATGGCACCCATCGTCACCGCAAGATGAACATATAGGAAGATTTGGATGACTTCAGACGTGGTTCGGTAGCTCAGCGGTCAGAGAATTCGAAACCCGCCTGAACTGATTCTCATATTCCTATCTCAATCGAAGTTTTTTTTTATTTTTATACCACTTGGGTGGTAGACAAGCACATGGCCCACCCGATGAAAAGTGGTTACCGTTTCCTATGGACGTGTGCAACACCAAGGGATTCACACTCGCGCTGCCAACTCTATAAAGCACAGAGTGCCGTCAGTATAAAAGACAAAACGAAGTGAACAATTTTAAATGTGGTTTTCTTAAATTATTCCGCCCAAACAATTTAATGAAATAAAGTTATTACTTAGTATGCCAACTATTCAAGTCGATTAATATTAGAAAATATACCTTTATTATGAAAGGGTTGGCAGACTAGATGTAAAATAAACCCACATCTCGCCAACTATAGTTTAGGTCCAACATTTCGCTCGCTATAGCCATTTCAGCCACGGATTTGTTGACAGGATTTTCATTTTTTTTTCAGGAACGGCTGTATGCCAAGGAGACAGCGGTGGTGGGTTAGCTTTCCCGGATGACCAGTTGGGTGTTCAACGGTATTACCTAAGGGGCATTGTGTCCACTTCTCCAACCACTGATAACCCTTGCAATGCTCACACGTATACCACGTTCACGAGAATAACGAAACACGAGGATTTTATTAAGGAGTATCTTTAGACGGACTTTTTTTTGCAATAGTGTCAGAAAGTGTAAGTGTTCGTGAATGTGCACGTTAAACGTCGGGACATATATCTTGGACCTAAGTAACGGAACAAACGAGGCCTTGGTGCGCTCGGATTGTTTTTAAAATCTATGATTTGATCAGTATCAAAATAAACGGGATATTTACAATGTTTCATTGTTTTGAGTTTCCGATATTTCAGCGCTGTTGCAAGCACCATGATCACGGAGGAACTGGAGTAGTGGCGGTGAACAGATAAAAAGTTTTTTCTAGGAGTAATTATATCTATCTACCCTCTTTCGAGTTCTTTTACTACGCGTATCTGCACTACTATTGGTTTCACTCTCACTACAAACTCGAACCCGATCTCGATCACGTTCACGACACACGATGCTCACTGTATCCACTCGCGATTTTGTTTTGGCTTGTTCCCGGTTGTTTTTGCAAAGATGGACCACTGGATGCCAGACGTTCGACATTTGAAACCCATGCTCACGATTGAAATTTTGATACTTTTTGATTTCAATCGCTTCCCTAACCAGTCTTGTTATATAGTGGCGTTCTGTCGAGAGCATCTGAGGGTTATGTAGCTCGATCCACTCCAGTTCCTCCGTGATCATGGTGCTTGCAACAGCGCCGAAATATCGGAAACTCAAAATAATGCAACATGGTAAATATCCCGATTATTTTGATATTGATGTGAGTGACCATGATAGTTTAAATATTTATTTACTATGATTTAAGCATAGTAAAAAATACACGCTTTTATATATAGCAGATCAAACTAATTACCTATTAATATTATTATTATTATTTAATTGTTATGCTCCTCACGCCTTTTATGTTTCTCATCTTTTATCTTTTCTGATTCCTTGTATGTCTTTAATATCTGCCTCATTATTTATTTATTTATTTAAGCTTTTTGCACAAACAGACAGAATGTACAAAGGCGGACTTAATGGCACATTATTATTACTTTTCTAATTGTTTTCGTGTGTGCGTGTGTGTGTTGTTACTAATTTACATAAGAATGAGATCTGAATTTGACGCAGGCGACGTTGCAGGCTACAACTAGTATATAAGGATAAAAATGGTTGTGAAAAAGAAATGGTTGTTGTATTTAAAGCTGCAAGAAAAAGGACGTATCTAACAAGTACACAGAGAATCTAACAAACTATTTTTAAACTGATTTTCCTTTGATATAATTTTAAAGCGAAAAATGCCATTTAATTTGAGACTACCACTATAATGTTCAAGTCTAAAATTAACGACATCTTGTAGAGGAAATGAGAAAATATAATGAACTCATTTTCATTTAATTTTGAACATTAAGTCTTCATCGAGAAAGTCGAAAATTTAATGGCATTTTTGGCATTGTCTGTGGTATGACAGTGGTTTTGCTTTAGTAGAATCGACAGCCAGAACTTTTTATTTTGCAAAAAAAATAACTCTCACTCACCTTCAATTTACGCATAATGTTATAATCAAGTTAAGTTTTAAGACTCTTTTTGTACTGAATGACCGTAAGACGGATATATGTTTAGAAGAAATTGGATATTAATATTAAATTAAACGGCATCTTGTAGAGGAAATGAGAAAATATAATGAACTCTTCGTCATTTAATTTTGAACTTTAATCTTTATCGATAAAGACGAAAATTTAATGGCATTTTTGCATTGTCAGTGGTATAACAGTGATTGACAGTATCAGAGTTCATTTATAGCTCGTCTTTTTTAAATATAATCTGTATAACAGCGACCAAGTCGAGAGTGGTGTATTTTTTTTAATATTATTGCCAACAAATTGTTGGATACATCTTTTTTCCTAGCATGGCAGTGTTTGTCTAAATAATATTAATTTGTACTGAAATATATTATTGTATTTTTACATGGTATTCTTTTATTTTTCCCACTAAAGTACATAGGTATGTACAGCTTGTGAGCACTACTGCTGTTCATTTGGCAACCCATTAGAAATAATAATAATAGACAGACATCCGATGAGTGAAGCTGATCATCTTACATACATACATACATACATATAACCACCCCAGAGGCAGGAGGTAGGAAACGGTGGTATTTCCGCACAATTGAGCAGTCCGACTGGGGAAGTACCTCCGCCCTTCAGAATACCGCGGTCATAATAACTTCGTGTTGTGTTCCCAGCGGTGAGTAGGGTAGCCAGAGCTCACTGGAGAATTCGTGCTGTCAGTGGGAGGACTAAAGGCTTGTCCTGCTTTGTCTTCTACACTGACGGCACAGAAACGGTCGGCAGCACGAGTGTGGTTCCTCTGGTGTTATTAACGTCCATAGGCCACAGTAACCACTTTCCATCAGGTGGGCTGTGTGGTTGTCTGCCACCTAAGTGAGATAAAAAAAAGGCAGTGGTGAATTAACAACCACATGCCACCAATCCTTGTATTCGGTCCCAAGTAATAGAGGGAGAGCCTATTGCCGTTTTCCGGACAGTATTGTTGACTCGAGCCTTGTATCTGTGCCTAAGTCTGAGCTGTAATATCCGTCTGATGTTAAACAGCCCTATCCCTTAGTCGCCTTGTACGACACCACATGGTAAGAGATTAGAGGAATTCCTTAAAAAGCCTAGTGGTATGGGTAATAGACTGCTGAGACGAGGTCTCGGGTTCGATCCCAGGTTGTACCATGGCACACACCGATGACTTTCCGATGCTTTTCGAAGTTATGTGTGTATTTATCGCAGGTTTACAAGTGCCCGGTTAATGGCAATAGGCTCGCCACCTATTACATTGGGACCTAAACATAAACTGGCGAAATGTGTGTGCTAACACCTCTGCCTACCCCTTCGGGGATATAGGCGTGAGTTTATGTTATATGTTATGCTATAAAATGTTGACTTATTCATTCATGCCAACAGAAATAGCACTTTTACTCATGGAGCTATCAGATTGCCTCAGTGGCGTGGTGGAAGTGAACGTGGCTGCTTCGCAGATGGCGCGGGTTCGATCAATCAAAAATCAATCAAAGAATAAATTTCTTTTATTCCGTTTAGACACATAAAGAGCACATATGAACGTCAAAACTTTACAATTATGTATGTCAAGGAATAATATAAAAATATTAAATAATGTAAAAATAAACTATTGGAAAATGATTCTTTCGCTGGTTCGGTAGATTAGTTCTACTGAGAAGATACCAGCAAGAAACTCAGCGAACTACATTAGAACTAGATTATTTTTCTTTTTCAAATTTGCTTTAGTTTACAATTTATTTTGTGCGAGCAAGCAAGAGACTTATGTTGACCACGCATTAACGCATCATTGAGGTACCTACTCATCCACTTTATAGTAATCTTTACTCATTAAAGTTATTTTCACTTCTTTTTTAAATTTATTTATTGGCATATTAATCGAGTCTTGAGGAATTTTATTAAATATTTTTATGCAGCTGCCTATGCAATCACCAACCTTGTGAAGCCTAAGTTTTGGTACAACTAGTTTATCTTTATTTCTCGTATTAAAATTGTGTACATCAGATAGTTTTTCGAAAATATTAAGGTTTTTTCGTACATATAAGATATTTTCATAAATGTATTGAGAAGCAACTGTTAAAATATTAATTTCTTTGAAAACTTCTTTCAGCGAGTTACGGGGTCTGAGACTATAGATCCCCGCTTTGTGCAAATATTTGTATGCATGAACTATGTATTTGCATTGGTCTGGTCAGGTCTCGAAGAGCATGTTACGCTCTCGGTCCTGGTTGCCATACCAAAATCTATGGCAGTCGACTTTTCAGTGCTACTACTAAGGTATTTGGAACCCTAAAAAGTTTTACAATGTACAAAAAAATTTTTGAATGCAGTTTTGTTTCTTTCTAATAATATTTAGTTTATAGGAGGTAGTACACGGCGGTATTTCTGCCCAATTGAGCAGTCCTACTGGGGAAGTACCTCCTCTCTGCAGAATACCGCGGTTAAATAACTTCATGTTGTGTTCCCAGCGGTGAGTAGGGTAGCCAGAGCTCACTGGAGAATTTGTGCTGTCAGTGGAATGACTAAAGGCTTATCCTGCTTTGTCCTCTACACTGACGGCACAGAAACTCTGTGGACGTGTGTAACACCACAGAAGCCACACTCGCGATGCCGACCCTGTAAGCACAGAGTTTCTGTGCCATCAGTGTAGAAGACAAAGCAGGACAAGCGTTTAGTCTTCCCAGTGACAGCACGAATTCTCTAGTGAGCTCTGGCTACCCTACTCACCGCTGGGAACACAACACGAAGTTATTATGGCCACGGTATTCCCATAGCGCTAGCGTCGTAGAAACGAACGCCAACAATTATACACGATCTCAATCATTTTCTAAATAATTAAGTTTATTTGTTCACAAATTCTAAGATTGGTAATTAAAACGAATGCATCAAGAAAGAAAGAAAGAAAAATATTTTATTTAAGTTCCACACAGTGGGCATCCTACTAAATACAAATAGGTAGGTAATATAATAATTAGTAGGTATATTAAATTAAAATAGTAGGTATTTTAAAATTAAGCTACGGGTGCAACATTCCACACTATGCGAACCCAAATAGGGCCTTATCTCAGCATTGATTTTTTTATTTAATTTTTTAAATGTCTTTATTTATGCTAAAATATTACAAAGGTAGTAAACAATTGATCTTATTCTAATTGTTACTTAGGTTAATCACAGCTGTTACCTAGGCTAAGTACGCCTTCATGAACTTCTGACATGAAACTTTAAACATTTTACTATATTAATTAATCAACACACAATTTACTTACCAATTTCTATAACACTCAGTAAGCCAACTTAGCGAGCTGACAAAATTTAATTACAATAAGCTACTGACTACTAAATGACTAGGTTATTGCATTTATTTAAAGAGAAAATATTTGAAATACAACTAATTAAGCATACAGTTTATAATTTTGATTTTGTGGGTTCAGCATTGAATGCTGCGCACACCCTTCGTTGAGTATGCACAGCGCTGGTTTTCTGATGGGGCCACAACGCAACTACACCTGGCTCCTTATTGGTTCCATCTCGACTACAAAATGCAATTTGCAATATGCAATGTGTGTACAATAAAGTATAATAATAAAAAAAAATGTTTCCTTTGAGTGAAATAACGTTCCAGCATTTAGACTACTGTACATCCGGGTAAGGTCTAAATTTTCCACTCTGTATACTTAATATCATTTCAATCATCAATTAATATCATATTTTTTCTATCATACATCTATTATTATAAGCACAGGTAGCCACACAATACGGCCTTCGTTGTTGCCGTTCAAATGTTTGAACTTCGAACACAGCCCTTCAGTTGAGTTCAGTATTCAACTATAAACCGTGGAGGTAGCGCGCGCCGCGAGTTGTAAATATCAATATTATTTACGTAATTAGTTTTTGTTCGTGATTGTGTATTATTATTTGGTATGTATTTTTTTTCTAATAATTTATTGTTATACGAGTATAATACTAGTTGTCCCGGTAAATGTTATTTGTCAATTATTTTTTTATCTATACTAATATTATAAAGCTGCAGAGTTTGTTTGTTTGTTTGTTTGAACGCGCTAATCTCTGGAACTACTGGTCCGATTTGAATGATTCTTTCAGTGTTGGGTAGTCCATTTATCGAGGAAGGTTTTAGGCTATATATCATCACGCTACTACTTAAGGGAGCGGAGCATTGATTATAAATGTTAACAAATCCGGTAATTTTTCATACATATTTTGAAGACTGAAACATACGAACTCAAAGGGATATGAAGCTTCAAAATATACGTGGTTACCGGCAGATTACCGCGTAGTTCTCGGAAGAGTAGAATTTAGACCACCCCATCTCTTCCCATGCGGTGTCGTACAAGGGCGGACCGCCGGGGATAAAGGCGTGATTATATGTATGAATTTCTTATTATTTAATACTTTTTTGTTTGTTATGTTCATCAAGATCAATCTGACGCTGACTGTACCGTTAAACAATTTTAATATTAATTCCTAGATAATTGACCGCCTCTGTGGTGTGGCGGTACAGGGAACACGGGTTCGATTCCCGCTCAGAGCAAATATTTATACAGTTACTATTAGCATCTTACTAATATTATAAACTCCCTTACCCGCTCCAGCTTGTGGCATTCTTAGAAACCTCGTTTTACCACTTTAAGCCAGTAATTTTTTTGTCCTCAAATAATGCATGGAAATCGGCCGGATTTGTTGACATTTATGGTCACTGCTGCACTCCCTTTAGTAGTACCGTGATGGTATATACATGCATACATGTATCCCCGGATAGTCAAGCAGAGGTGAATTAAAACCCACATTTCACCAATCATTGAATTCGGTCCCACGTAATATGGGTTGAGCCTATTGCCGTCTTCCGAAAACTATTGTTGACTCAAGCCATGCATCTAAGGCTGAGTCTGGGTTGTATATATCTGTCTGATGTTGAACAGTCCTTTTTTTTTATACAACTTATGTGGCAGACAAGCACACGGCCCACCTGATGGAAAGTGGTTACCATGACCTATGAACGTGTGTAACACCAGTGGAGTCACATCCGTGCTGCCGACCCTGTAAGAACAGTGTAGAGGACAAAGCAAGACAAGCCTTTGGTCATCCCACTGACAGCACAAAAACTCTCCAGTGAGCTCTGGCTAACCTACTCACCGCCGGGAACACAACACGAAGTTATTATGACCGCGGTATTCTGTAGGGTGAAGGTACTTCCCCAGTCGGACTGCTCAATTGGGCGGAAATACCACCGTGTCCTACCTCCTCAAAGTCGTTCAAATTCTACTCTGCCGGGAACCACGCGGTATGGTATATAGCCTAAAACATTCGTCGGCCGGGGTGCGAGGGATATGCCTGTCAACCTCACCTTCGGCAACCAAAGCGACCCACAGGCGGCGTGCATTTTAGTCGGTTCGAGTCCGACATAACCTCCTCCACCGGCTCCGGTGGGGAGGTATGCGTGGGGATTTTGCGCACGTAAAAAAAACTCCTATTACGTGGGGCTGAAAACAATGATTGGTGAAATATAGGTGTTAATTCATGTCCGCCGTGTGATTTCCGGCACCGGAACTACGGTGCCGGAAATCAACGGAATAAAACATTCGTTGATAAACGGACTATTAATGACAAAAAATATTTTTTCAATTCAAACTTGTAATTTCTGAGATTAACGCGTTCAAACTAACAAACAAACTCTTCAGCTTTATAATATTAGTATAGAAGCATAGATGAGAAAGTTTGTAAAGATATTTTTTTACGTGCGCAAAATCCCCACGCATACCTCTCCACCGGAGCCGGTGGGAGAGGTTATGTCGGACTCGAACCGACTAAAACGCACGCCGCCTGTGGGTCGTTTTGGTTGCCGAAGGTGAGGTTGACAGGCATATCCCTCGCACCCCGGCCGACCCAGGGTAAAGATTTTTGTTATTCAACGCTCTACCTATTGGCTGAACCTATTTGGCTGATATTTGGCACAGGGATAGATTAAATTCTGGATTAACACATAGTAAATATATAATACTAAATTATTAAATTGAATTTATTTTATTTTTAGTTTAATTCTATTTATTTATCACATACAAAATAATTAAAACATAAATACACGAAACAAACTCGCGATCATGTCGCGTCAAACAACCCACTGCGCATCGTTCCCGGCGCAAAGGTGCCCATGATGCTGGCTGCGTTGCCCCGCTGAATCGCAATAGCTAATATAATAATAATAAATAAAAAACAGGTATATATAATTCAAATTAGACATAAATGATTACTCGATTTAATTCAATTTAATTTAATATTATTATTTTTGTAATGCTTTATGATGATAATTAATTTAAATTTGTTTTCATGACATTTGTGTGTATTTTTTTTATACCACTTAGTTGGCAGACAAGCACAGACCATCTGATGGGAAGCGGTTACCGTGGCCTATGGACGTATGCAACACCAGGGGTGTCACACTCGCGCTGCCGACCATGAAAACACCTTGTATTGTATTATAATAATGATAATACATGAAATATTGACTGCAATATGTAATGAGTCTCTGATACTTGAAATAAATGAACTTTGATTTGATTTGATAGGCTTCCCGGGAATTGGTTCCCATGGGGACAGGGTCAATATTAACAAACTAAGTACAACGACCGTTTGTCTGTACTTGGAAAATTCTTGAATAATAAACGAGACCAGGGGTATGTTCCCAAGGAACAGGTATTTATAGGTCATTATACAATTATCTGTCTGTCTGTCTGTTCTATTATTAATTGTGAATAGACGGTTGCAACTTTGTTACTAGGTAAGATCGATTGATTTGCTGTATTCAAGTAGTTTTAAAGAATTCCTTTTTCACTGAACCTTTTTTAAACTTAGTTTAGATCGGTATCGGGATCGGAGAGTATTTATCGCAGGTTTATAAGCGCCCGATTAATGGCATTAGGCTCGCCACCTATCACACATTGGGACCTAAACATAAACTGGCGAAATGTGTGTGCTAGCACCTCTGCCTACCCCTTCGGGGCTATAGGCGTGAGTTTATGTTATATTATGAGATCGGCTTGCCAGTCTAAATGTGATGCGGCTAAACTTCGTTATTTTTTTTATACCAGGTGGTGGCAGATAAGCACACGGCCCACCTGATGGAAAGTGGTTACCGTGGCCTATGGACGTGTGTAACACAAGAGGAGTGACACTCGCGCTGCCAACCCTGTAAGCACAGAGAGTTCTGTGCCATCAGTGTAAAAGACAAGCTTTTGGTCTCTCAAAACTCTCTAGTGAGCTCTGGTTACCCTACTTACTGCCGGGAACACAACACAAAGTTATTATGGTCGCGACATTCTATAGGGCGGAGGTACTTCCCCAGTCGGACTGCTCAGTTGGACGGAAATACCGTCGTGTCCTACCTCCATATTTTCCATGAAGTAACTGCCATATGACTTCCTCAACCAATCGGCGATATCTTAGTTCTGCTTCTTTAGTTAGACTTTTGTGGGCCCCAATTACCCGTAACGACTGCCATAGATGTTGGTATGGCAACTGGGACCCAAGGCTTAACGTACTCTCCGTTGATCGTGCATTCAGTCATTCAGTCGACAAGATGCCGTTCAATTTTACACTTTAACTACATGATGGTAAAGTCTTAAATGTTATGGCAAGACAATGGTATTGCCATGACATAAAATCATCGGAATCAGGACCCAGCAGGTGTGTCGGCTTGCATTATTAAACTATCAGGCGAGCACTCTGCTCCTTTGAAGGACATGCGGACAGAGGACTTCTTTTAATACAGTTATAAAAAGTTGTGCATGGTTGCTGGTCAAGTAATGGTCTTTTATACAGCCTGTCTAGTAGAATTCGTAGGACTCATAAAATATTTTTATGTTTATCTATACAGTGTTGGGAAAACATTAATTTTATTTATAAAATATAAAACAGATAAAAAAAAAAGATCGAAAATATTAAACCCGACTGCTGTCTAAAAGATCGCAACAAGTTTGATAGCAAGTTGTATCCTATTGCCAATCATAAACCGATAGAAAAATTACTAGGTACCACCTGCTGTCTTTGTTTTGGTCTTTTAGACAGCAGATCTTACCGCTCGCCGTAGGCAGGGAGTTCATGCTCACACATTGCAACCTGAGACGGTACGCACTGTGCGGTATGAAAGAAACTTCATCTCACGCACACTCAAGTTGTGGAATGAACTCCCTGCTGCGGTCTTCCCATGCGCCTACAATATGGGGTTCTTCAAAAGGGGCATTAGGAGGTTTCTTCAGGGTCGGCAGCGCGAGTGTGACGCTCCTGGTGTTGCACGAGTCCATAGGCCACGGTAACCACTTCCCATCAGGTGGGCCGTGTGCTTGTCTGCCACCTAAGTGGTATAAAAAAAAAGCAGTTGGGTTAATTGCAAGTGTAATTGCAATTAAAATTTGAATACCTAACAGTGATTCTACATAACTTGGGTGTGTTCAAGACTAGAGTGAATATGTTACTTCTAGGTAAATGTGCTCTACAGTCAACCACACCATCACTTTTTTTATACGTGCAAAAAGTCCCCCCGGATATCCCAACCCTCCCCCCCCCCACTAGAGCCAGTGGGAGAGGTTCTTTCGGAATCGAACTTACTAAAACGCACGCCGTCTGAGGGTCGTATGTTGCCGGAGGCATATCCCTCGTAACCCGGCCGACTCAGAGTCATCTCTTTCAAACTGGCCCTCTTCGGGAACTACACCATCACTGGCCAACAGACGAGATAGAGGTCAAACGTGAGCCTATCCACCTTAAAAAAATGTAAAGTAAATTATTTAATTTCAGATTGAAAATGGCCAAATCTACAAGCAAGCTGTCAAAAGTGGCTGCAGTCGTTTTGTACGTCGTGAACCTAATAATAATGGTATGTTTATTTTTTATTTACTCTCATCGCATATGTAAACATTAAAACATTTAAAAAAACTTTTATGACAATCTTTACGCATAGAATATCAAAAGAAATAAAAAAAAACATGTTAGACACCCATGCCCGCGCTTATGGGGGACGGAGGTAATTTTACGCCCGAGCCACCTCCGCTCGCGAGCGGCGCGGTTTGCGAGTCTTGCATTCAAGATGCGTGGGAAACTTGCTTACGCTCACGCATCCACGAAGCGAACCATCGCCGCGAGCAAGGTAGCGAGCTCTCACTCTCACACCCAGGGCCGCCACGAGCTAAGTACATATTTCCTGAACGATAAAAAGAACACATGTCCCTGAGCGGGAGGATAGGGAGGGAGAGAGGGGCCCGGAACACCTAATTATCTACATGCTATAGGTACTTACAAAACATGTACGGTCAAAGTAACCTCACTCTAATGACAATACCGGCCTCCATATTTGTGGAAATGACAAACACGTGTTATTAAAAGAAATAACCTTAAGCAACGAAACCAGTAGCCACGAAACAATATTGTAACATGAAAGGTCGTGATTAATATGTATTGATAAAATCATGACCTTCGATCGAATATATGGTCGAAGATCAGTACATACGGTGATAGGAAATGACCACCGAAACCTCAGATATACCCACTTAAGTACATACATACATACATACATAAAATCACGCCTGTCTCCCATAGGGGTAGGCAGAGATCACGGATCTCCATTTGCTACGATCCTGACATACTACTCTCGCTTCATTCACTCTCATTACATTCTTCATGCATGCTCGTCGGTTTAGAGTACTCCTGACCTGCCCCTTTTCTAAAACTTCCCCGATTTGGTCCAGCAGGGCTAAAAAGGCCATCTCATGAAACGAATCGGATTCCAGTTCGTCTTCCAATTCGTCCGCCGAAACGCTTTTCAATTCGTCCGCTGTCGTAAAATGAAACACATAAGAGACGATTCGTCTACAATGCGGTTCGTCGGACGATTCGGATTAAGATGAAATGTTGCAATTTTAAAAATGTAAACACCGATAACTTACCGGTTATTTTTAATTCAAAATTTTAAAATAAAGAAGAGTTTTAAAAGCGTACTGACTAAAATTTATTTCTTTATTTATCAAAAAATACACTTTTCAAACCATTTAACACATTAAATGTTAAATATTCAATAAATTTCAAAATTGTTAATTAACTGGCAACAAACTGTGCTCTGTCAACAAATGTAAATATTTGGTTAATATTGAAGTTTTTGAGTGGGAAATTGAAATGTTTTTTCGTATTCCTTCACTCCATTCAAGTCCACTATAAAAAACCACTTATGAGACTGCTTAGTAGTTGTGCTATGTGTTCCACTTCAACTTTATTCTTCGTCGTGTCAGTACCTACCTATCATGCCAAATAGAGTCAGTGACGCGCAGTGGGAGATTATTATAGAGTTCATGAAGAGGCATACTCAGCTAGCGAAAACTGGCTACAATGATACCGCCCGAGGAAGAGCCGAAAGCCGGTGGCTTTGCGCAGAGGTTGCACTCGTCCTCAATGCACAGAGGATAGTAGTGGCACACTAAAGACGCCCAAGGATGGTCCAAAGTAAGCTAGACAACTGTTTACTTTATTTACTTATTTAGAATTATTCAATGTCTCTCCGTATTGACGTTATGAATTCTTGTTTGTAGTATTATCTTAAACACATCGTTGGGGGAAATGTGGTAGACAGTACCAATAACCTTGCTACCTCAACTTTCGACCTCGCAGTCTCAGCCCTCCACCCCAGTCGCAACCTCAATCCTCGACCAGCGAACCACTCAGACCCAATGAGCCTGAGGAAGAATATCCAATATATGTGATTGTCCAGTAAGTATCAATAGAGGTAACAGTTATTGATAACTATAATATTATAAAGTATGATAAGTAAGGGCCTCTTCCCAAAGTGTTAAGTTTAGTAATTGATATTTATTATATGGCCCAGTTCTAGCTGAACCCTCACCCTCGGCACACAGCCCAGCTGAAGTGGCACAGCCGCTACATAGACAAACACATCAGCGACAGCGAACATGTAATAAGTGGCATTTATATTCTTGACTAGAATCTTTTTTTTAAAATTTATATTAGTTTATAAAACTTCAAAGAGTTCTTAGTTATTTTTAAATAAATATATGCATAGTAAACATACATCAGTGTTAAACATGTGTTATACTTATGTCAAAAAAGTGGCTGGTCCCTTTTTTGTTAACTTTTGAAACAACCCTTGAGATGTAAAATAAATTGCATTTTGTTGAAGGGTTTTTTTGTATTCTTTTCTTATATTTGGGTTTTGTTAAGTGCAGCCTTAATGTGTTATGCTAATAAAAGGCCAATGAGTATGATGGTGGTGAATGTGATTTAAATAAAAGAATATCATTGTTTCAGCACGGCCACTAGGTCCATTGGAAGAGGCTAAGTGGATCCTCTTGCAAATAGAGAGACAGAGGCTACAATCGGACAGTGCGACTGCAGCAGCCTCCTCACATTTAGCACAAAATATTTTGGAGGTAGTGAGGCAGCATGGTCACATTGCAGATGAACCGCATAATATTCATCGAATTATGGAAAGACAAATTAACAATCAAGTTTTATAGACACTTAATTGTTGTCTTTCCATAATTTGTAAAATATGTATAATAAGTATTTAGAAAAGGAATGTCAGGGATATTGTAATATTTAGATTGTGAACGTTGTTTACTTTATTTGTAATTAAAATTACCATTAGTATTTTGTATTTAATAATAAGTTCCTTTTGGTTACTGTAATTGGATTTAATACAAAAATATGCCATAATGTATGTAGGTAAATAAACTTCAGTTTTTCAACTAAGATATTGTATTAATATGATCCCCAAATGCTTAAATAAATTACATAGAATAGTAAATTACAAAAGTTAGGTATAAGAATATGCTAAAAACAAAGAGATTATCCATCACAATAATTTAATTTAAATCTGAAAAATGAGATTGTTGTCATTTGCTATGTAGTTAGCTGACAACCCGGATCACAGAGGTTGCCTTATGCTAGTGGTTGTGTCCAATGGTTTTATAGTAAAGGTAAGATTAGTATGCCAAACCTATACAAATCTTATGTACGAGCAGCCCATAGCCTTTCAATGAGGCTGTTTCGTACTTGTTCCCCTGCGTCTAGGGATTGGGGTTCTACATGCCATCCACACAACCAATTACTCCCGGCATACTAAATTTATTGTGAATCTGAAATTAACAAACAAAATAAGTTGAAATTGTTACAGCTATTAAAAAGTATTTATGTGTCTGTAAATAAAATTTGTGCTTGTATTGGCTTAACCCTTGCTTAATAACATTTCGTTCTTCTCTAGTTTGAGGAAACTAAGTATTTTTTCGAAAGTGTGGGCATTCAGGGCAAGGGAGACTGCTCCTATACAGTTTGATACACTGACTTGGTGCATCTTATTGTGTACACTGGACCCAATAACCCTCTGGGTATGACCCCGACGCATAAAATGCCAATGCAGTCAGCACCTGAATTAATTCAAACATATTGTTATTCATACATAATAACGTAATGTAAGTAATAACAAGGAACACTAGTTAAGTAGGTAGTACCTTCAATACCTCGGAAAGTATCTGCGTCGGATGGAGAAAGAGCCAACGTCCGAGTGCCATCACTGCGACGCGAGCGAGGACTCAGGTCCGCACACGCTCACCGAGTGTCCGGCGTGGGAGACGCCGAGGCGGGAGCTTGTGGCGGCCCTGGGAGTGAGAGTTCTCACGCTCTCCACCTTGCTCGCGGCGATGGTCCGCTGCGCGGATGCGTGGGTGGCCGGCGCCTCCTTC
Organism: Eilema griseolum; assembly: GCA_963662185.1. NCBI lineage: Eukaryota > Metazoa > Arthropoda > Insecta > Lepidoptera > Erebidae > Eilema > Eilema griseolum. The sequence continues at coordinate 11,115,727 of OY759253.1, forward strand.
TGCGAGCAAGTAATGCTCGTGAAGGAGGAGGCGGGGCGGGAGCGGCAGCGGGAGCGGCAGCGGGAGCGACGAAGGATCGCGAGCCAAGCTGCCCGCGTACGAAGGCAACTCGGGCGTCGGAGGTCGATGAACGACCTCCGCCCCCCATGAGCGCCGGCCTGGGGGTGACAGGTGAAGCCGCCTGTCACCCTGGCAGAAGCAGGCCGTGGCGGTGGCGCGCGTGGCGCGCCTCCCCGTTTCCGGGGATGAGTTGGGGACTCTGTAGTCCCCACACCCGAGAAGAGGGCCAGATCGTGAGAGATGGCCCTGGGTCGGCCGGGGTGCGAGGGATATGCCTGTCAACCTCACCTTCGGCAACCAAAACGACCCACAGGCGGCGTGCGTTTTAGTCGGTTCGAGTCCGACATAACCTCCTCCACCGGCTCCGGTGGGGAGGTATCCGTGGGGATTTTGAGCACGTAAAAAAAAAAAAAAAACCTTCGATACCGCACTTATTCCACCTCGTGATCCTGGTAAATAGGGCTCAATCTCATGGATGAGGTCTAAAGAAACCGCTTAGGTGAACCTATATATGGCCACAAATTCGTCCTCGGGCATTTCGAAGGCAACTTCCTGGTTTCGTAAGGTCGCACTCCTTCGCCGCTACTGAAGCCTTTCTAGGGCTATTGCATGTTGCAATAAATTGTGATAAAGAAATAAATCAACCAAATTTGAGCTAAATTTATTTAATTTCGATCAAATAGGTCAAAAGAAACAAATCACAATAAACGACGAATTGTAAGACGCAATGTCAGAGTTGCGTTTTTCAATGCTGCCTTTTGACATATAAGCGATTCGGATTTTGTGAGCCATTTTACGATTTTCCATACAAACTTGTCAAAAGGACGAACCGTTAAAACCGAATCGTGCAGCGAATCGCGCTTTGTGGTACCATTTTACGAAATGAAATCCGCTTCGTATTTCAATGCGGATACGATTCGTCGAAAGTGGCCTTTTTAGCCCTGCAGGTATGTGCGCCTAGGTCTTCCCCTTCCGACGTTACCATCCACACTTAAGTGGTATAAATAAAACTTCTTACTGGTTCGAATCGAAAAAAAATTGTTTTTGACTTTAGATAAATAGATAGATAGATAAATCTTTATTGTACACCAATAGATTTGCGTTAGTTTCAGTCAGGTCAGGCAACCTTGGGATGGACAGTAATGTTATAAAATAATAACTTCGTTGCTATATTGTTATAAAATAAAATAATAAACGAAATAATATAATAGATAGATAGATAATTCTTTATTGTACACCAACAGATTTACAGTAGGACAAGTAGGTAGCATGTACACAGTTCAATGTACAATGGGCTGCCTCATCGCTGAAGCGATTTCTTCCAGGCAACCTTGAGATGGACAGTAATGTTATAAAAACAAACGATGTGGTGTAGTTACCGACTAAACTTAAATAAAATACTTTAGTTCGTTTATCAATGAAGGTGACTATACGGGGTGGTTGCGCCGATGTAGAAGCTGTATTTCTTGACGTGGAAACACACTCTTTCTATACCCGTCTCCTCTCCCGCACTAACCATAGAATAGGACTAGATAGCTTCCGTCCGCCATTTGTGATATAGACACTCAGTCTCGCTTTGAACTAGCCAGCGGAAGGACGGCCGCGCTCGCGTCTCTCAACATGATTAATATTTGTTACATTTTTACCGCTTCATAGACCTTTACCGATCGGATTGTGCCTCTCGTGTGTTCCTCAAGTGATCTAGTGACGCTGACGGCAGCTCCTGAGCAAGGAAGAGAAGATCCGTGTACCGGCTGCGATGAAAACACGTGTGTCGTGAAGGTTAGTGCATCCTCTCCTAATTTCTCGGGTTGCATTCATTGCTTGGATCACGCCCGCGGCAACCCGACCACCTGTCTTTTGTGTGTAAAGCGTCAATGGAACAGTTAGCTACATCCCCGCAATACAGTCCACTACCGCACTCGGCCATGCGCCACCATTTTTGGTCCTTCGAGCCGGATCATCGCGGCAATAAAATTCCTAAGTTCGAAGACTTAGAAAGTTTTGTTCGCGAGCATATAAAGGTATTGCAACGCTCTTCATCGAAACATGAAGGCGCGAAGATAGTTGTTGATTCTGCACGCAAAGTAGATGCGTCATCGAAGTCACTGAGGTCAACTCATACTTATGTTAGTACCGCACCAGCACATGTACAATCACCTGTTTGCTCTTTGTGTAGTACTCATCATTCGCAACTGTACAGGTGTCCTGGTTTTCTAAAATTGTCGCCTAGTGATCGTTATAAATTTGTTCGCGCTAATAATTTTTGTTTTAATTGTCTCGGTACTAAACACCGCGTTGTTTTATGTAATAGTAGAAATAGTTGTCGCAAATGTCAAGCGAGACACCACACTTTGCTTCATTTTGAGAATAGTAATGCCGCATCCAATGTGAGCACGGTTGGCTCGTCGAGCGGTGACACACGGCAGCCTGCGCCGCAGCCGCAGCCCGCGCTCGCGCGCGCTCCGGCCCGCCCGGTGACCGCCGCGGATGACGTCACCTTGTGTTCGTTCTCCGCTAGTGCTGCACTCACTACTGTGTGTCTTGCGACCGCTCGCGTTGTTATTGTTGATGCATTAGGTAAGCCGCGCATTGTTCGAGCGCTGTTAGATGGCGCTTCGCAAAGTAATTTTATTACTCAAGATTGTTGTCGGCGTCTTGGTTTCAATGTTGATAAGCGTTCAACCCGCTCAGTGGTGAAGGGTTTTGGAAGCTTACAGTCAGCTGTTCGTGGCACCGTTAAAACAAGGTTTAGATCTCGTTTTAATAATAATATTTGGTTTGACATGGATTCGCTCGTTATAGATAGAATAGCTGAACAGTTGCCTACCGTCCCGGTTGACACGTCTTTATTAACGAAATTTAAAGACTTGCCTTTAGCAGATGAGACTTACGCTGTTCCTGGAGTCGTCGATATATTGATCGGCGCTTCGATTCTCCCGCACCTCCAGTTATCACGTAAGGTTCAAGGGGGACCGACGTACCCCGCTCCGCACGCACTGGAAACAGTTCTTGGTTTTGTTATAATTGGTTCCGCACCCGCTTCTATGGATAGTTTTAGTCACTCGACTGCTTCGTTCTGTTGCACCGTCGAGCCGCCACTGGAGTCTACCATCCGCAAGTTTTCGCTCGGTGGCTCCCGTGTATCCGCTGAAAAACGCTTTCTTTGTTTGGAACGAAAGATGCAGGCGTCCCCAAAGTCGAAGCGGGCCTATGATGAGGTTGTTAACGAATATTTAGATAAAGGTTACATCTCACCTGCGCCTGCGGACACTGGCGGGACCCAGCCTTCGTACATTATCCCGCACCGCGGAGTTATTAGAGAAGATAAGCTTACTACTAAAACTCCGTGTAGTTTTGGATGGCAGTGCTAAGACTAGCACTTCCGTGTCGCTTAATGACATAATTGTAAATTTTCGCATTAATATTAGTAATTTTTAGCTTTTAGGACTCAACAGTCGCTTTGTGTTGGGCCCACTCTTCGCCCCATCGTTGGGACACATTCGTCGCTAATAGAGTGGCAAAAATTCAATCTGAATTGGCGCCACATAATCTCTTTCACGTTGCTGGCACCGACAACCCAGCCGATTGTCTCTCTCGTGGATTGCTTCCCTCGCAAATTTTAGATCACCCGTTATGGTTTAGTGGACCATCCTGGATTCATGCCGCGTTAGATGGGTGGCCAGTTAGTCAATTCAATCCCACTACGGTTTCCGAACCACCCGAGGAGAAGAAGCACTCGCTTGTTGTATCGGTCCCGCGTGAAGAGACCCTTATTTGTTGTTGGCTAATCGCGTCTCGTCTTGGTCGAGACTGTTGCGTTGTGTTGTTTGTTCGCCTCTGCCCTCTGCCTAGCCAGCGGTAGGCACGAGCTCCAATCTAGGTTTATATTTTAGTTGTTATTTCCCAAACCTAGATTTAGATTAGACTTTAGATTTGTTTCGCATTTGTCGTTTCGAAGGTAACCCTTCAAGCCGGGGGGAATGGTTGCGCCGATGTAGAAGCTGTATTTCTTGACGTGGAAACACACTCTTTCTATACCCGTCTCCTCTCCCGCACTAACCATAGAATAGGACTAGATAGCTTCCGTCCGCCATTTGTGATATAGACACTCAGTCTCGCTTTGAACTAGCCAGCGGAAGGACGGCCGCGCTCGCGTCTCTCAACATGATTAATATTTGTTACATTTTTACCGCTTCATAGACCTTTACCGATCGGATTGTGCCTCTCGTGTGTTCCTCAAGTGATCTAGTGACGCTGACGGCAGCTCCTGAGCAAGGAAGAGAAGATCCGTGTACCGGCTGCGATGAAAACACGTGTGTCGTGAAGGTTAGTGCATCCTCTCCTAATTTCTCGGGTTGCATTCATTGCTTGGATCACGCCCGCGGCAACCCGACCACCTGTCTTTTGTGTGTAAAGCGTCAATGGAACAGTTAGCTACATCCCCGCAATACAGTCCACTACCGCACTCGGCCATGCGCCACCACGGGGAGAAAGATTTTGACCTTACCTGGTGGGGGAGTACTCTAAATACTGAATTTCACTCAATGAAAACATACCTTTATTTTTGAAAAGAAACAAAATTGTATTCGAATAATTTCGAAAATTCGCTTGCCGCATCCGTGAATCGAACTTACTAAAATCCGAAAAATAACATCCTTTGTAGACTTTTGAATTAAAGTGCTTTCCCACTTAGGTTGCAGAAAAGCACACGGCCCACAAGATGGAAAGTGGTTACCGTGGCCTATGGACGTATGCAGCACCAGTGGCGTTACACTCGCGCTGCTGACCGTGAAGAAACCTATTCAAAGAATCAATTTCATTTATTCAGTTTAGGCATACAAAGAGCACATATGAACGTCAAAATTTTACAATTAGCTATGTCAAGAAATGATATAAAAATATTAAATAATGTAAAAATAAACCATTGAAAAATGATTCTTTCGCTGGTTCGGTAGGCTAGTTCTACTGAGAAGATACCAGCAAGAAACTCAGCGAACTACATTAGAACTAGATTATTTTTCTTTTTTAAATTTGTTTTAGTTTACAATTTATTTTGTGCGAGCAAGCAAGAGACTTATGTTGACCACGCATTAACATCATTAAGATACTCATCCACTTTATAGTAACCTTTACTCATTAAATCTAACGCAATCGGGGTTCTTCAACCAAATTCCGTCACCACAGGAATGATATACATACAGAGTACAAAAATAAATTCTTGGGATACTATCTTCTTCTTCATCCCAGCGTTGATCCCAGTCGGATGCGACTGGGAAGCTGTCACCTCAGAGTCTGGGGTCCGCATTACCAGTCTAACTGCGGATTCGGCTGAACTTTGTCGATATTTTCCGTGAAGCGACTGCTTGTCTTCGCAACCCAATGGCGATATCCTGGGGTACTATATCTGTACATAATTTAGTATGATACGAACCTATGGATAATAACTACAAGCAAGGTGAAATGCCAGGGTTAAGACCCAAGGACTCTTCCAATGCTACATTCTGGCATTGAGTTTACGATTGTAACATTGACCTCTACAGGTACCGCGGCCTTCGTAGAGGTTGAACGTTCGATTTTTACACAGGGAGCGCGGGTTCAATTCCCGTTCTGTGCTTATATAATCATACATACATATAATCACGCTTTTATCAGAGCTTAGGCAGAGGTGATTTAACACCCAAATTGTTTTGTCTTCTACACTGACGAGCCTTTGTACTTACAGGGTTAGCAGCGCGACTGTGTCTCCTCTGGTGTTACAAACGTCCATAGGCCAAGGTAACCCCCCTGTTGTCGTGGCAAGGGAGCATGGCATCGTAGCGGCGCGTGTGGGGGAGATTGCGGTCGTGGCCGTCTATCTCACGCCGAGCCTACACCGACGCATAGGGGAGTACCGGCAGTCGCTGGAGCGACTGACCGACGTTGTCAACGCCTGCCACCCTCATCCGGTTCTTGTGCTCGGGGACTTCAACGCCTGGTCAGTGACCTGGGGGTCCCGGCACACGAACCCACGAGGTAGGGCTCTGGAGAGCTGGGCCGCTAATCACGGTCTAGTTCTCCAGAATCGCGGGGCCGAAGCCACGTTCGTGACCGCGGAGCGCAGTTCGATTATCGACCTATCGTTCGCAGGCGCTTCGCTGTCGCACCGTGTGCGGGACTGGCGTGTTGTTGTCGGGGTGGAGACACTGGCGGATCACCGATACGTTCGGTTTGATGTCTCCCCCCCCGCGGGTGATGCGCCGGTCATACCGGCCCCACGCGAGCCACGCTGGGTGCTTGGGAGACTGAATCGGGAGGTCCTCCTAGAGGCCGCCATCGTACAGGCCTGGGCCATTGCGCCGGACAGGCCTGTCGATATCGATGATGAGGCGGTGTGGTTCCGGGAGGCCATGACTCGTGTCTGCGATGCGGGTATGCCTAGGGCACCACCCTATAGTCCGAGGCGTCGGGTCTACTGGTGGTCTGCGGAGATCGCGAGGCTACGTCAAGCCTGCGTGATCGCGCACCGCCGGTGGACCAGACTCCGTAGGAGGCGTAGCCGAACCGCAGATACGGAGCCCCGAGTGGCGGAGCTTCATGTGGGATACAGGGAGGCCAGAGATGCCCTCCGAGCGGAGATTAAGCGGGCGAAAGCCGCGGCTTATAAGGAGCTCATAGAGACGCTGGAGCGGGACCCATGGGGGCGGCCTTACCTTATGGTAAGAGGAAAGCTGCGCCCCCGGGCCCCGCCGTTGACCCGGGTTCTCCAGCCAGCTCTGCTCGGTGGAGTGGTCGAGTCCCTGTTCCCGGCGCGAGCGGAACACGTTCCGCCGCAGATGACTCCGCCACCTCGGTCGCCTGTGGCGCCCAGTGTGGTAGTTGACGACGAAGTCCCCGAGGTCACTTGGGTAGAACTGGAGCTGGCGGTGCGAAGGCTTAGAGCCAAGAAGAGCACCGCCCCGGGACCCGACGGCATTCCAGGCCGCGCGTGGGTCCTAGCTCTGGGAGAAGACGGTCTCGAACCCCGGCTGAGAGGGTTCCTCAGCGCATGCTTGGAGCGGGGCCAGTTTCCGAAGATGTGGAAGACGGGGAAACTGGTCCTCATCCGAAAGGAGGGTCGCCCGGCGGACGAACCGTCCGGCTACCGGCCCATTGTGTTGCTCGACGAGGTGGGCAAGCTCTTTGAAAGAGTTATTGCAAAGCGCCTCGTCGAGCACCTCTCTGGTAGGGGGCCGGACCTGGCGGATACCCAATATGGCTTCCGCCGGTGGCGGTCCACCGTGGATGCCATCATGCGCGTGAGGACTTTGGCGGAGGAGGCAGTTGCCCGGGGTGAGGTGACGTTGGCGGTGTCCTTGGACATCTCCAACGCGTTCAACACCTTGCCCTGGAGTTGCATCAGGGAGGCACTCGTGTACCACGGTGTGCCTCTCTACCTCCGCCGCATAGTCGGGGCGTACCTGACGGAGAGAGCCGTCATCTACCCAAGTGCGACCGGCGTCGGTCGGCGTGAGATGTCGTGCGGTGTTCCACAGGGATCGGTTCTCGGGCCGCTACTGTGGAACATTGGATACGACTGGGTGCTTCGCGGTGAGCTTGCGGACGGCGCCGCCGTCACGTGACGTGACGGCCGGTGGGACTTCGGGAAGCACTTCCGAAGTCTGGGCCCCAAATTGGCGGTCACAGCCAACGCTCTGGCGCGGCTACTGCCCAACCTGAGGGGCCCGGATGACTCCTGCAGGAGACTCTACGCGGGTGTCGTGCGGTCCATGGCCCTGTACGGGTGTCCCGTGTGGGCGGACACCCTGAGTGATCGGCACATGCTTCTGCTGCAGCGTCCGCAGCGGAAGTTGGCGTGCCGCATCATAAGGGGGTACCGCACGATATCATTCAACGCGGCGAGTCTCCTCGCCGGATCGCCACCATGGATCCTGGAAGCGAGATGCCTTTCGGCGCTATACAGGTTCCGAAGGGCGGCGCGGGAGCGGGGTCACGATCCCGAGCCCGAAGAAATTCGGGCCGTGAGATCCCGGCTCCACAGGGAAATGGTGGCAGAATGGGAGAGACGACTTGGGCAACCAAGCGCAGGGCACGCCGTAGTAACGGCGGTAAGACCCATCATGAGGGAGTGGCTAGAGAGGCCACACGGCAGTCTCTCGTACCGTCTGACGCAGATGATCACCGAGCACGGATGCTTCGGAAAGTATCTGCGTCGGATGCAGAAAGAGCCAACGTCCGAGTGCCATCACTGCGACGCGAGCGAGGACTCAGGTCCGCACACGCTCACCGAGTGTCCGGCGTGGGAGACGCCGAGGCGGGAGCTTGTGGCGGCCCTGGGAGTGAGGGTTCTCACGCTCTCCACCTTGCTCGCGGCGATGGTTCGCTGCGCGGATGCGTGGGCGGCCGGCGCCTCCTTCTGCGAGCAAGTAATGCTCGTGAAGGAGGAGGCGGGGCGGGAGCGGCAGCGGGAGCGACGAAGGATCGCTAGACAAGCTGCCCGCGCACGAAGGCAACTCGGGCGTCGGAGGTCGATGAACGACCTCCGCCCCCCATGAGCGCCGGCCTGGGGGTGACAGGTGAAGCCGCCTGTCACCCTTGCAGAAGCAGGCCGCGGCGGCGGCGCGCGTGGCGCGCCTCCCCGTTTCCGGGGACGAGTTGGGGACTCTGTGGTCCCCACACCCGAGAAGAGGGCCAGATCGTGAGAGATGGCCCTGGGTCGGCCGGGGTGCGAGGGATATGCCTGTCAACCTCACCCTCGGCAACCGAAACGACCCACAGGCGGCGTGCGTTTTAGTCGGTTCGAGTCCGACATAACCTCCTCCACCGGCTCCGGTGGGGAGGTATCCGTGGGGATTTTGCGCACGTAAAAAAAAAAAAAAAAAAAAAGGCCAAGGTAACCACTTTCCATCAGGTGGGCCGTGTGCTTGTCTGCCACCTAAGTGGTATAAAAAATATATATATTTCACCAATCATTAAATTCGGTTCCACTTAATAGGGGGTGAGCCTATTGCCGTTTATATAATCACGGCTGTTAATCCCCGGAGCGGTAGGCAAACGTGTATTAACACCTACGTTTTGACAACGTCTTTGAACAGTGCGTCCTACCTGTTATGACTTACGGTGCCGAAACGTGGACACTTACAGTGGGGCTGGTCCATAGCTTAAAAGTCACGCAATGGGCTATGGAGCGAGCTAAGTTTGGATTTTCTTTGAAGGATAGAATTCGAAACGAGGTTATCCGACAGAGAACCAAAGTTACCGACATAGGTCACAGAATAAGCAAGTTGAAGTGGCAGTCGGCTGGCCACGTTTGTAGAAGGATCGATGGCCGTTGGAGCAAACGAGTCCTAGAGTGGAGACTGCGAGAAGGTAAACGAAAGGTAGGACGCCTCCTAGCCAGATGGACGGACGACCTGAAAAAGGTGGCTGGGACTGACTGGATGCGGAAGGCGGAGGATCGGAGAAAATGGCGCACACTGGGAGAGGCCTATGTCCAGCAATGGACTGCAGTGGGCTAATTGATTGATTTGACAACTATGTTATTCTATTATGGGCTATATGTTTAGTGTTTATGTACTATCTAATGGAGAACAGCCCTATCTCTTAGTCGCTTCTGCTACAGCCACGGGAAATGGAGTGACGCTAATCTTCTCCTATCAGTGTGGTGACGAAGAAAGAATACAAGTATCACCACACGATATAATCCGAAGGTTGTCATAAGAGATGACTAACGGAAAAATACGCAGACGATATCATTGCGAGAGGAGGAAAACTCGAAATAAAACCCTGTACGAACCCGTCTGGCCAGCGTGGAAACAGTAGGCTAAAACCTCCCAACATTGGGAGAGGCCTATGTCCTGCAGTGGGCTAATTGATTGATATTTTAACCCACCAGGAATCAGAGAACACGGTATTTGTAACCGTAACACAATTTTGGATTTAAACTGCTTGTCTATTTACATTTAAAAAAAAAATGATCACGCCTTTATTCCCGGAGGGTTAGGCAGAGGCGAATTAACACCCACATTTCACCAATCATTAAATTCGGTCCCACATTCATCGAGGAGGTGAGCCTATTTTTTTTATACAACTTAGGTAGCCTAGTAGCATGGGTAATGGACTGCTGAGACGAGGTCTTGCGTTCGATCCCAGGTTTTACCATGGCACACACATATGCCTTCGATGCTTTTCGAAGTTACGTGTGTATTTATCGCTGGTTTATAAGTGCCCGGTAAATGGCAATAGGCTCGCCACCTATTACATAGGGACCTAAACATAAACTGGCGAAATGTGGGTGCTAGCACCTCTGCCTACCCCTTCGGGGATATAGGCATGAGTTTATAAATTTAAAAAAAAATAACTTAGGTGGCAGACAAGCACACGGCCCACCTGATGGGAAGTGGTTACCGTGGCCTATGAACGTGTGTCACACCAGTGGAGTCACATCCGTGCCGTCTTCCGATCACTATTACTGACTCAAGCCATTCATTTGAGTCTGGATTGTATTTGTCGCCTTGTACGACACCGCATGGGATGAAATGGGGTGGTCCAAATTAACATAAAAGCCATTAATAATTATTATTTGAACCAAGGACTAAACCCAATGTCGACTATGATAATATATACTTATGACGCTGACCTCTAGAAATACAATAAATCAATTTTAACTGTAGCGTGATGATTTATAGCCTAAAACCTTCAACGATAAGTGGACTTTTTAATACAATATACTTATACCCATGCTCGCAGGTGATGTGGAACCTCTCCGCTTTAGGAGGGTCTTTGCTTCGCTGTGTGTGTTATACCGCCTATACAACGGTTTGTGCTCAGATGAATTGTTTGACATGATGCTCATAGCAATATTCTATCATCGCACCGCTCGCCGTAGGCAGGGAATTCATCCCCACACATTGCAACTTGAGACGGTACGCACCGTGCGGTATGAAAGAAACTTCATCCCACGCACACTCAAGCTGTGAAACGAACTCCCTGCTGCGGTCTTCTCATGCGCCTACGATATGGGGTTCTTCAAAAGGGGTATGAGGAGGTTTCTTCAGGGTCGGTAGCGCGAGTGTGACGCCCCTGGTGTTGCACAAGTCCATAGGCCACGGTAACCACAAATCCCATCAGATGGGCCGTGTGCTTGTCTGCCACCTAAGTGGTACAAACAAAAATCAGTTCGAAACAGTAGTTCCTGAGATTAATGCGTTCAAACAAACATACTATTTAGCTTTATAATATAAGTACTTATAGATTTATTTATGTTGAAGGGTTGCGGTACAATAGCTGCTGAAAAGTAGCCAAAACGTCGGGTTTAATGTAAATAATACCTTTTTAATTAATGTTTGCAAAATCCCCAAGGATACCCCCACCACCGAGGCCGGTGGGGGAGGTTATGTCGGACTTGAACCGACTAAAAACGCACGCCGACTGTGTGGGCTACAGGGTGCTGGAGGTTATATTATCTGAGACATATCCCTCGCACCCCGGCCGGTTCAGGACCGTCTCTTATGAGACGGGCCTCTTCCAATGTAAATAAATAATATAATACCAAGCAAATCGCGATAGAATTCGTTAAGGTCCTTACTTAGAGATGATCCCTTAGAGCAAATGGGTGGACCCTACGAACGTAATAACCCCACGTCACTAAAGTGATTATAATATTAAAATATAATGTTGGTAAAAACGGTACAGAGTGGATACATAGAAGTTCAACGTGTTAAGCCTAACTTCACGTAACAGACTTGGTAATATTTAGACATTAATATAGCCTATGCCAGCAGCTCCGCGTTTAATCCGTTGGCGAAAAAACAGACAGGAATTCTGATTAATATTTTTGTGTTCAGAATCAATAACCTGACATAACTCAAGTATTTTTCTAAATACTAATATACCTAATTATTATTATTTAATTTATATTTTTTATTAATGTAAATAGCATAGATTTGAAATACATTAAACATAATTAAGTGTTCCACAAGTAAAGGATGGTTTAGAATAGACAATTAAATAGATAATTTCACATTTTTTTTTACGTGCGCAAAATCCCCACGGATCCCCTTCCCACCGGAGCCGGTGGAAGAGGTTATGTCGGACTCGAACCGACTAAAACGCACGCCGCCTGTGGGTCGTTTTGGTTGCCGAAGGTGAGGTTGACAGGCATATACCTCGCACCCCGGCCGACCCAGGGCCATCTCTCACGATCTGGCCCTCTCCTCCGGTGTGTGGGGCCTACAGAGTCCCGAACTCGTCCCCGGAAAACGGAGAGACGCCGCCGCCGCGGCCTGCTCCTGCCAGGGTGACAGGCGGCTCCACCTGTCACCCCCAGGCCGGCGCTCATGGGGGGCGGAGGTCGTTCATTGACTTCGGACGCCCGAGTTGCCTTCGTACGCGGGCAGCTTGGCTTGCGATCCTTCGTCGCTCCCGCTGCCGCTCCCGCCCCGCCTCCTCCTTCACGAGCATTACTTGCTCGCAGAAGGAGGCGCCGGCCGCCCACGCATCCGCGCAGCGAACCATCGCCGCGAGCAAGGTGGAGAGCGTGAGAACTCTCACTCCCAGGGCCGCCACAAGCTCCCGCCTCGGCGTCTCCCACGCCGGACACTCGGTGAGCGTGTGCGGACCTGAGTCCTCGCTCGCGTCGCAGTGATGGCACTCGGACGTTCGGGCAGCTTGGCTTGCGATTCTAGATAATTTCAACTGTACTTGGTTAATAAACAATACTAATGTAAGGGATCGTTGAGTAAATTGTACCGCCTTTTAAATCGTACCACCTCTAGATTTGTCATTGGTATTGTAATAAATTTATACTAAATATACATGTGTTATTATAAAAAGGTGGTTTATGACGTTAGGGGTGACCTATTTATGAAATTATTTTACCAATAGAAACTCACACCAATAGAAACAATAGAAACCGCGGTAGCCTAGTGGTATGGCTAATGGATTGCTGAGACGAGGTGTCTTGTTCGATCCCAGGTTTACCATGGCACACACCAATGACTTTTCGATGCTTTTCAAAATTATATTCGGGGATATAGTCCCGATTTAGTAAGAAAAGTCCCGATCCCTTAAATAATTATGAAATTCACAGAATGCTTAACGATGCTTTTAAGTAAACCACGTGCAAAGCTGAGGCTAAAGCATAAAAAATACTGACTGTTGCTCACGGTTTTGCATACTTGTAATTTTGATCATATTCCTAACTCATGAGAACCTATTAAACCATACATACATATAATCACGCCTCTATCCCCGGAGGGTTAAGCAGAGGTGTAGTTAACAGCCCTATCCCTTAGTCCTTGGAGTGGTCACAATTCTACTCTGCCGGGAATCACGTGGTTTTGACCTATTAAAAATCCCCTTTCCTACACAGGACAACACGTGCAGGTCTTAGATGTCATCCGCACACGGTGCAAAACATCCGATCAAGAACCAAGCGGTTCGGAGACTCTTTCCTCTGTCGCACCATTAAGGCCTGGCATTCATTACCAGCTCACGTGTTTCCGTCTTCCTACAGTCCCGGGTCCTTTAAGCGGGGCGTGAAAAAGCATAAGATAAGGCCGTCAAGCTGAGTGTCACCATTGTCACACGGTATGTGTAAGTAATGGTGACCCTCTTTTCTGGGACTTTGCCTTCAGCTTACCATCAAGCGAGGCGAAGTCCAATTGACGTGTCCTATATAAAAAGAAAATCACTTTTTTATAAAATTAGTAAGAATTAGGATAATATCTACCTGTGTATATGTGTGCATGAAGTTTAAATAAATAAATCATAAAAACAAACTCTCATTGTTATAGGTAATCTGCGTGGTAGTGTTCGCGTTCAGTCTTTGGATCATTGCCTCTCCTGTCACCCTCTCCAGCGCAGTCCACGCCACAGGGAGTACCACTCTTAAGGTTCGTATTTCATTAGTATCATTTTTGTTATAGTCCCGGTCACATCAGAGACTTTTCCTCGCACTTCAGGGAACACTTACTCTCCTCCTTCAAGCGGCTTCGTTCATTCAACATGTTGAAAAAGATAGAAGGATTACAAACTTCTTCTAGCGGTAGCGGGAGTGAAGAGAATCGCATACATATATACAATCACGCCTTTATCCCCGAATAAGTAAGACACAAATTCGCTCCTGAGTGGAATACTGCTCGCATCTCTGTGATGGTTCCGCGAAATACCTACGAGATGCTCTCGACAGGTTGCAGCGACCCGCGGTCCGAATTATTAGGAGCCCTGAATTCACGAATACTCTCGAACCTTTGCAGATGCGTAGAGATATTGCTTCCTTGGCTGTATTTTACCGTCTCTACCATGATGAATGTTCTGATGAGCTCTTCCAGCTAATCCAACCCTCTCCTTTCCTACATAGGACTAAACGTGCAGGGCTTAGATATCACCCTCACACTTTGCAGAAAATACGAGCAAGAACCAAGCTGTTCGGAGACTTTTCTTTGCCGCACCACCAAGACCTGGAATTCATTACCAGCACTCGTGTTTCCTTCTTCCTACAGTCCCGGGTCGTTTAAGCGGGGCGTGAAAAAGCATCTGATGAAGCCGCCAAGCTGAGTGCCACCATTGTAACAATACTTAGTGTCTGCAATGGTGACCCTCTTTCCTGAGACTTTGCCTTTAGCTTACCATCAGGCGAGGTGAAGTCAAGTTGACGTGTCCTATATAAAAAAGGGTTAGGCAGAGGAGAATAAACACCCACATTTCACCAATCATTGTATTCTGTCCCACGTAATAGGAAGTCAGCCTATTGCCATTTTACGGGCACTATCATTGTCTCGAACCATGTATCTCAGGCGGAGTCTGGGTTGTATATATCTGTCTGATGTTAAACAGCCCTATCCCTTAGTAGCCTTGTACGACACCGCATGGGGAGAGATGGGGTGGTCCAATATTCTACTCTGCCGGGAACCACGCGGCCTAGGGGTTTAGAATCCGGATAAACATACTTGAATACTATTTTGTATACTACACATAAATATTATAAATTGAAACACCCAAACAAATATTCATATTTTATGCATACATATGTTTACACTGAGCGGGAATTGAAAAGGGGGCGCCCCTGCGTAGCAGTTGAATGTTCTGCCGATACGCCAATGAGGCTGTCTTAACATAATGGTACAAAAAACAACACAATTATACTACTTTTTAAAGATAGATAAAGAAAAAAAATATGTTTATTGTGTACATTGTAGTTTTAGTTGAATAATGTATCAACGCAGCCATTATTTGGGTCACGGTGAATACGTGATGTGACGTTAAACCAACAGACAGCCAATTTCATATTAGTAGTGACCCGGAAGGTTGTAGAAATTCACCAGAAAAACATACATACATACATATAATCACGCCTTTATCCCTGGAGCTTATTGCCGTCTTCCGGGTACTATTGTAGACTCAAGCTATGCATTTGAGGCTGAGTCTGGGCTGTTCATATCTGTCCGATATTAAACAGCCCTATCGCTTAGTCGCCTTGTACGACACCGCATGGGAAGAGGGGTGGTCCAAATTCTATTCTGCCGGAAACCACGCGGTTACCGAAAATATAGGTTTAAATACCTACTGTTTCTGTCGTCTTCATCAAAAGACAAGTTGTAAAATTGTTTGATACAAAACTTGTTGAAGACTTGTAGAAGACTAGTCAAAACACAATACTTGTTTTACACAAGTATTGAGACTGTCTCAGACACTTTTTCGTTCACATAGTATGTATAGCCAACAAGTTGTAAACAAGTATAAAACACATTTGCGTTCACACTGAAGTCTGTGACATATTGTAACTTGTCAAATACATGTTTTATACTTAGGTGTAAACGAGGGATTATGATGTTGAGCTGATAACAGAAAACAAACTGTATCGATAAATCTGTTATAAATTACTGAAATGGGGTAAATATTTTACAAAAATGTTAAACCCGACTTCAAGAAATAAAATGTTTTTTTTTTCTTTATTTACAATAAGGCGAGTGCTTGATCATGCAGTGACCATGTCATCTCAATAAGGAACTACTTATTACAATAATCATCTAGATCTAATCGTTTCTAGATTTTAGCGTACTCCGACATAGGTACAAGATGCTGTTACCTTTGATTATAATCATCATAAACTCACGCCTATATCCCCGAAGGGGTAGGCAGAGGTGCTAGCACCCACATTTCGCCAGTTCATGTTTAGGTCCCAATGTAATAGGTGGCGAGCCTATTGCCATTAACCGGGCACTTACAAACCTGCGATAAATACACACATAACTTCGAAAAGCATCGAAAAGTCATTGGTGTGTGCCATGGTGAAACCTGGGATCGAACCCGAGACCTCGTCTCAGCAGTCCATTACCCAAACCACTAGGCTACCTTTGATTATATATATATATATATCTATAATCAAAGGCTGTTACATACCCCAAGTGAACACAAACGAAAATGTTATCTTTCAATTCTTTTCGGTGGCCGCATGGTTCCCGGCAGAGTAGAACTTGAACCACCCCATCTCTACCCATGCGGTGTCTTACAAGACGATTAAGGGATAGGGTAGTTTAACATCAGACAGAAATATACAGCCCAGACTCAGCCTAAGGTTGATAAGTCAACAATAGTGCCCGGAATACCGCAATACGCTCACCCCCCCCGCAATACGTGGGACCGACTTCAATGATTAGTGAAATGTGGGTGATAATTTACTTCTACCTAACCCTCTGGGGATGAAGGCGGGATTATATGTACGTATGTATTATTTAATAAATAATATCTAAACGTTTGTAAGAAATGTCGAACTCGTGACTCACCTTGTTTTATTCTTTTTCTCTGGAGACACGGAATCCCGCTATTGGCTATCTTACACCCTGGCATATGAGGCTTGAGACGTGCGGTTTATGTCCCGCTATATTTTTTATTTTTATTTTATTGTTCAATTCATATCATTATACACATCTTACAAATTTAAACCACCCGCTTAAACCATAATGGTTTATATGCGAGCGTCAGTTTGCCCAGTTAGTGTTACATTGCAAGTACCTACCCAAATATATTAACATTACATTTTTTTTTTATAAGATAATATACTTACATCAAATACAGTCGTTTAAATTGTTTATGAAATGGCTCTGTAAACAATACATTAATCCGCTACATATTACTCCGACATTACCGTCCTTGTTTAGCCTTTGGTCGCATATCCGGGAAGATTCACGTACGAAGAAAAAATATATAGTTTTTTATACCACTAAGTTGGCAGACAAGCACACGGCCCACCTGAAAAAAAGAGGTTACCGTGGCCTATGGACGTGTGCAAAACCAAGGGACTCACACTCGCGCTGCCAACCCTGTAAGCACAGAGAGTTTCTGTGCCGTCTGTATAAAAGACAAAGCAGGACAAGTTTTTCGTCTTCCCACTGACAACACAAAAGCTCTACGGAACCTTGACGTTATTAAGCTACCTATGCCCGCTAAAAATAATAAAAATATCAAACAATGCGTGTCTCGTAATAGCCACGAAGCCTCTTTGAATAATATATATACGCGCACCTGGTATTCAGGCCACATTGAATGCTTACTGTGATATTTACCTGCGTCTAGGTACTATGGTTTTTTTTATACCATTTAGGTGGCAGACAAGCACACGGACGAAAAGTGGTTACACAAAACAATCATTAATAAATTAAGTATCACAAGTTAATACTAGATGCAATAGTCAATAAAACAGCCGGACGACCTGAAAAAGATGATGAAGGATGAAGGAAGTGAGGGTGAGAAGGTGATAGTTTATGATGTTTGACATGATGTAGATTTAATGGTATGAATATAATTTGAATTGTAATTTTTAGTATGAGTGTGTATAATTGACAAAATATTTTTAATTTTGATTTTGACATTGTTTCTTGACATTAAATAATAAGGATGATTTTTTTAAATAATATGATAATTTAATATGCATGTAACTGATAGGTAATATGTACTTTAATTTACACTTGACATACTATTAAATTTGCACGCCACAAATGGCAGAATATGCTGTGCCTGCACATGAGTACCATGTAATTATAACAACTGTAAAAAAAACCATATTCACAAATAAAGATTATGATTATGATTATGGGACAGACTGGATGCGGAAGGCGGAGGATCGGAGAAAATCGCGCACATTGGGAGAGGCCTATGTCCAGCAGTGAACTGCAGTGGGCTGATCTGATTGATTGATTGATTGATAGGCCACACGGTTCCCGGCAGAGTAGAATTTGGACCACCCCATCTCTTTCCACGCGGTGTCGTACAGGGTGATTTAGGGATAGAACTGTTTAACATCTGACAGATATATACCGCCCAGACTTAGCCTCAGGTTGGCTTGAGTCAACAATAGTGCCCGGAAGACGACAATAGGTTCACCCCCTATTACGTTGGACCGAATTCAGTAATTGGTGAAATGTGAGTGTTAATTCACATCAGCCTAACCCTCCGGGGATACTTGCCTGATTATATGTATGTATGTATTTACTATTTTTTTATACCACTTAGGTGGCAGACAAGCACATGGCCCACCTGATGGAAAGTGGTTACCGCGGCCTGTGGACGTATGGAACACCAGAGGAGTCCGGCCTGTGGAAGTGTGTAACACCAGAAGAGTCACACGCGCTGCCGACCCTGTAAGCACAGAGTTTCTGTGCCGTTAGTGTAGAAGACAAAGTAGGGCAAGCCTTTGGTCTTCCCACTGACAGCACAAACTCTCCAGTAAGCTCTGGCTACCCTACTCACCGCCGGGAACACCACACGAAGTTATTATGGCCGCGGTATTCTGTAGGGCGGAGGTACTTCCCCAGTCAGATTGGGTCTGGGGTTGACAGGTGGCACCACCTGTTACCCTAGCAGAAGCAGGCTACGATAACGGGCAATGTGTGCCAGTATCACACGTGGCTGGAGACACAGTGGTCCCCACATTCGAGGGAGTCATCTCAAACTGGAGTTAGCTCTGGGTCAACCGGGGTGCGAGGAATATGTCTTAAGCAATCTCAGACTCCGACGATTTATTAGCTTAGTGGTTAAATACAACTCTTTAACTTCGCCTTATGATCGAAAGGTCTCGAGTTAGAATCCTGATCATTACATTGTCGACATGAACCCACTCCTAACACAAGCAATTTTGCTTAGCTGGAGGGGTAAGAGGGAATATCAGTAATTTCGATTCTAATATTCTTTAAAAAAAAAATTCTTAGCCGGGCCTCGGGCCGCTAGTACTTAAATACATGCATTCCTCACAGAGTAGAATTTGGGCCACCCCATCTCTTCCCATGCGGTGTCGTACAAGGCGACTTAGGAATAGGGCTGTTTAACATCAAACAGATATTTACAGCCCAGACTCAGCCTCAGATACATGGCTCGAGTCAACAATAGTGCCCGGAAGATGACAATAGGCTCACCCCCTATTACGTGGGACGGAAATCAATAGTTGGTGAAATGTGAATGTTAATTCACATCTGCCTAACCCTCCGGGGATAATTGCGTGATTATATGTATGTATGTATTTACCATTACTATTACATACATTGCGTGGTTCTATAAATATCATAGCGAACAGGTCACAGAAAGGGGTCGAAGCCGTGCCACGCGGTGACATGCACATTATTGGATTTCCACCTCTGTACTACATATAGTATGTTATTGTCAGTATAGCACGGCCCATAAAAGTTTGAGCTACGGTAAATAACCTAAGACGGTGCGCACTGTGTGGTATGAAAGAAACTACATCCCACGCACAATCAAACTGTGGGCTCCCACAATATGGGATTCTTCAAGAGGGGCATCAGAAGTATGTATTCACCGCTAAGAAAACCCCATTCATTGTAGCGCCGCAATTCCTGGGCACACCGCTTACCATCTCCTCGAGTATCGGGATCTTTGGTGTCGATATCTCCAGCGACGTCCAATACCGAAGTCATTTGCAGGACAAGGTTAAGTTGGCATCAAGAAAACTCGGGGTGCTCAACAGGGCGAAGCAGTACTTCACTGCGGGGCAGCAACTCCTTCTTTATATAGCACAGGTCCGCCCTCATATGGAGTACTGCTGTCACCTTTTTGCTGGAGCACCTGCATACCAACTTGACCCCTTCGACTCTTTGCAAAGACGGGTATTGAGGCTGGTTAACAATCCCAGGTAGAGTGTGTGATCGACAGGTAGAGTGGAACCTCTTAGCCTTAGGAGGGATTTTGCCTCAATGTGTGTGTTCTACCGCCTATACAATGGTTTGTGCTCAGATGAATTGTTGGACATGATGCCCGTAGCTACATTCTATCATCGCACCTCTCGCCATAGGCAGGGATGTCATCCTCACACATTGTGACCTGAGACGGTGCGCACTGTGCGGTATGAAAGAAACTTCATCCCACGCACACTCAAGCTGTGGAATGACCTACCTGCTACGGTTTTCCCAAGCGCCTACAATATGGGGTTCTTCAAGAGAGGCATCAGAAGGTTTCTTCATGGTTGGCAGCGCGAGTGTAACACCCCCGGTGTTGCATACGTCCATAGGCCACGGTTACCACTTCCCATCAGGTGGGCCGTGTGCTTGTCTGCCACCTAAGTAGGCAAGCAGCAATGGTGTCACTATCAGGGATGCTCAAAACCGAAGTGGGGTAGAATAATCTGGGAAGTTAACCCTTTGTGAAAATATTTTAATGCACATTGGGCATTTGTCATAGAAAAATAATTGAATGAACTGAAATCATGGAGGTCCCGTCATCGTCACGTCATGTCCGTTCTTATCACTATTGAACAAATTGCGATGATTTCATTCTTTAGTTGTGTTGAGATAATTATGTGAAGTAAACACTATTTACTTTTAATACTTCTATCAATACTTCCGAAGTCACACAATTTTGCAAAGAATAC
This sequence comes from Eilema griseolum, assembly GCA_963662185.1. Taxonomy (NCBI): domain Eukaryota; kingdom Metazoa; phylum Arthropoda; class Insecta; order Lepidoptera; family Erebidae; genus Eilema; species Eilema griseolum. The sequence continues at coordinate 11,136,647 of OY759253.1, forward strand.
ACTGTGTATATAATATGTATATAGACTGAACAATGTTATATACCATGTTCTACAATGCTAAAGAGACCTTACTCCAGTGCAGTAATGTGGACACATCAGCAAGTAAGGCTGACGAAAAAATAAAGGTAATGTATCATAGCAATGAATAGGATTTAATGATGGTTCATTCTGTCTTATAGTACAAAAGGGTCATTGGCGGCAAGTGGTGCATTTGTACAGTAAACAGATCCATTGTTCATTGCCCCAGTTTCGAACCGCAAGCAGTAGCAATTACGACATGACCTGGATGTCTCCATGCCGCTGGTCGCGTGTAATATCTCGTAATGGATTTTATTCAGTGCGACAAAGAATATTATCGATGAGTTCACTCTTACTATGAAATAATTGTAGCATTCTAGTTTAGATATTGGATTTGCCATCAGGAAGCCTTAGGTTCAAAATATTTTGACTTATATTATTATCAAACGGGAACCTTTTCACTAAGAATTTTTAACCTCCGACGCAAAAACGACGGGGTATTATAAGTTTGACGTGGTCTTTGTGTGTTTTTTTTTTTTTTTTTTTTTTTTTTTTTTTTTTACGTGCGCAAAATCCCCACGGATACCTCCCCACCGGAGCCGGTGGAGGAGGTTATGTCGGACTCGAACCGACTAAAACGCACGCCGCCTGTCGGTCGTTTCGGTTGCCGAAGGTGAGGTGGACAGGCATATCCCTCGCACAGTGTGACTCCTCTGGTGTTACACACGTCTGTAGGCCATGGTAACCACTTTTCATCAGGTGGACCGTGTGTCTTTCTGCCACCAGAGTGGTATAAAAAAATGTGTGTGTCTGTCTGTGGCATCATAGCTTCTGAACAGATGAACCTATTTGGAGCTAGTTTTTTTTTAGTTTGAAAAGCATACTAATATTATTTTTCATCACAATTTTTTGTTCGTGATATCTACGTATCTTACCGCATTCTATCTGTCTTATTGTTGTATTATATAATCAATCAAATCAAATCAAATCATTTTATTGTGAAAATGGGTACACAGTGGTGCTGTGATTAAATGTGGTTTCTCCATTCTCCGCCTCAAGGCATACAATAGAATTGCTTATAAGATATGCAACATAATAATTTAACAATTATGCACACAGGCTGCTTTATATTATACCAATAATTGAGTTAAAAAAAATATGTCAGTATGAGTAAATGTCAAAAAATAAAAGTCATATATATAATTAAAATCATAAGGAGTAGTAGGTATACAATAAAGTAGTATTTTATTATTATTAATATATTTATCTGCTACATAACGGGTTAAAAGTAACCCCAAAAGAGTAGAGCTCGCCACCAATTACATTGGGACCTAAACATAAACTGGCGGAATGTGGGTGCTAGCACCTCTGCAAAGATATATCACCTATATCACCGAAGGGGTAGCCCTTCGGGGATATAGGCGTGAGTTTATGTTATGTTTTCTAAAAAGTTATAATTTGGGACTGAATTTAGGAGGAGGTAGGGATACGACAGTCGGCCATAATAACTTCGTGTTGTGTTCCTAGCGGTGAGTAGAGTAGCAAGAGCTCACTGGAGAATTTGTGCTGTCAGTGGGAAGCCTAAAGACTTGTCCTGCTTTGTCTTCTACACTGACGGCACAGAAACTCTGTGCTTACAGGGTCGGCAGCGCGAGTGTGGCTCCTCTGGTGTTACAAACGTTACCAGGCTTGGCCAATCCGTTAAAAAAGCCTATTCAGTAACAAATATCCACATGAATTGAGTAACTTTTCTAGATTTTTTTGATTAGTTTATAAGTAAACTAATGTTATTATACAAAGACTCATCCATAACTTAAAACTTCTATATTTATTACAAAACATAGACAATTACCCACAACGATTTGATGACGTTATCATACAACTCAATCTAATATGTAGAACGGACAGATAATAAACACGATATATTTTATTATAAGTTTTTTGAGGTCATAAGACAATTATATATAATTCTCCTTCTGTCGCAGGGAAAGTTCTAGAGTCCACCGAGAGGTCACAGGGTCAAACCTTGGTCATTAAGTATATACTAAAGTGAATAGTGGCGTGGCAGTAGGTAACTCGACTGCTACACAAGAGACGCGAGTTCGATTCCCGTTCAGTGTAAATATTTACATAACATAACATAAACTCACGCCTATATCCTGTGCTGGCACCCACATTTCGCCAGTTTATGTTTAGGTCCCAATGTAATAGGTGGCGAGCCTATTGCCATTAACTTTTTTTTAATGTGCGCAATATCCCCACGAATACCCCCCCCCCCCCCCTCCCCACCGGAGCCGGTGGAAGAGGTTATGTCGGATACGAACCGACCAAAACACACGCCGCTTGTGGGTCGTTTTTGGGTAAGGTTGACAGGCATATCCCTCGCACCCCGGCCGACCCAGGGCCATCTCTCCCGGTCTGGCCGGGTGTGGGGACACAGAGTCCCCAACTCGTCCCCGGAAACGGGGAGGCGCGCAAGGCGCGCCACCGCCACGGCCAGCTTGGCTTGAGATCCGTCGTCGCTCCCGCTACCGCTCCCGCCCCGCCTCCTCCTTCACAAGCATTACTTACTCGCAGAAGGAGGCGCCGGCCGCCATTAACCAGGCACTAATAAACCTGCGATAAATACACACATAACTTCGAAAAGTCATTGGTGTGTGCCATGGTAAACCTGAGATCGAACCCGAGACCTCGTCTCAGCAGTCCATTACCCATACCACTAGACTACCGCGTGTAAATATTTGTATGTATAAATATGTCTATTTACATCAATCTGATATTTTCGTGCCTCAAAGAGTACGTGAATCTGTTGGTCCCGGTATTACACCAAGTACAGCGTCCTACCAAATACAAGGTGAATGAAATATTTACTGCAAACTATTGAATGGTATGGGTAATGGACTGCTGAGACAAGGTCTCGGGTTCGAGCCCAGGTTTTACCATGGCACACACCAATGACTTTCCGATGCTTTTCGAAGTTATGTGTGTATTTATCGCAGGTTTATAAGTGCCCGGTTAATGGCAATAGGCTCGCCACCTATTACATTGGGACCTAAACATAAACTGGCGAAATGTGGGTGCTAGCAACTCTGCCTACCCCTTCGGCGATATAGGCGTGAGTTTATGTTCAGGTTCATGCAGTTTTTTTTATACCACTTTCGTGGCAGACAAGCGCACGGCCCACCTGATGGAAAGTGGTTACCGTGGCCTATGGACGTGTGTAATACCAGAGAAGCCACACTCGCACTGCCGACTCTGTAAGCACAGAGTTTCTGTGCTGTTAGTGTAGAGAACAAAGCAGGACAAGCCTTTAGTCATCCCACTGACAGCAAAAATTCTCCAGTGAGCTCTGGCTACCTTACTCACCGCTGGGAACACAACACGAAGTTATTATAACCGCGGTATTCTGTAGGGCGGAGGTACTTCCCCAGTCGGACTGCTCAATTGCGCGGAAATACCGCCGTGTCCTACCTCCGATTTTAGTTCAAGCGGTATTCAAACCCGCGATCTTTCCCTTACAGGGGCAATGCTCTGACCACTAAGGCATTGAACCTCGCCTGAAATCATCCAAATCTTCCTATATACACAGTCAGGTCATAAATTTTGTCACATGTTTAATATAAAATAATTGAGACAAGTTTATTCATTATGTAACCATTTATATACCAAAATGAACTTAACAAAACATAGATTCTTATGAGAATAAAGTTTAATCAAAATGACCTCCGTGATTTTGAATACAGGCCTTCAATCTGCGCGGCCAGTCGTCTATCGCTGCTCGAACAAAGTTCATGTCAATATCGGTGGCTGCCTTAATCAAGGATGTCTTGAGTGACTCCAAATTAGGATGAGGCTTTGAGCACGCCTTTTCCTCCAAGTGTTGCCTTATCTTATAATCTAACGGACTCAAATCTGTACTGGTGGAGGACCAATCTTCGTGCCGGATGAAGTCGATTTCACGCGCCGCCAGCCAGTCTTGTGTGCTCTTCGCTCTATGAGCTGGCGCCGAATCTTGTTGGAATACCCAGGGCCTGTTGAACATGGTATGAGAAACAGGTTCCACAAGGTTCGTCAGGACTGTATTTTGATACACAACTGCATTCGTTTAGGGTAGGACACTGTACTTGGCAGTATCTTGCACTTGGTAGGACTCTGTACATTTCTGTTATATTTGCAGGCCTTAATTCAAGATATGTTGACACTCCACGTCGGCATAGCCCTCGCCAGTGTGGCCACATTCGTCTTCTTCATCTGCTTTATGGGGTTCTATGGGGCTGTGACGAAATCACCCTTCCTATTGTTTATGGTGAGTTACCCATCATTTATTTTTAGACATCTTCATCCTCTGAACCTTTTTCCAACTCGGCTTTCCAGTCTAACTGTGATGCGGTTGATCTTCGATGTTTTCCATGGAGCGACTGTCATCTGACCTCCTCAACTAATCGGTGATATTTTAGATCTGCAGTTAGACTAGTCGGTCTTTTTAGGGCTCCAACTATCCGTGATTACTGCCATAAACGGCTTCTGTGGCGTAGCGGGTTCGATTCCCGCTCAGTGCAAATATTTGTATGTACGAATATATGTATATTTGCATTTATCTGAATGTTTCTATGTACAAAAAAAAAGTATCTAAGTATGTTTATATGCATTCTAGTTTCCATAACACAAGCTATTTAAGCTATGCTTACCATGGGTCTAGATAGCGTTGTGTAGAATGTTGTAGAATATTTATTTATTTATTTATTTATTATAAAGACTAAAATAAAATACTGCAATAGATGTTCGTATGACAATCGGGGCTGACAACGTGCAACCGGACCAATACAGATAAACAATTATTTACACGGGCAAGTATCGAACCAGCGCCCTCATTTTTATACCACCCCGCCGGACACGATGGGGGTGGTTATGTCGGACTCGGACCGACTAAAACCACACGGCCGCCTTAAGCCATCAGTTGCTGGGGGTGAGGTAGCTTCTGGCATCATCCCTCGGGCACCCCGGCTGACCCGAGGCCATACAAGACCCTCTCGGGTGTGGGACTACGGTGTCCTCATGTTTTCCCAGAAAAAAAAAATAAATAAATATTCCACGACATTCTACACAACGCTATCTAGACCCATGGTAAGCATAGCTTAACTAGCTTGTGTTATGGAATCTAGAATGCGGATAAACATACTTAGATACTTTTTTTTTGTAAATACATACATATTATACATAGAAACACCCAGACCAATGCAAATATACATATTCATGCATACAAATATTTGCACTGAGCGGGAATCGAACCCGCGCCCCCCTGCATAGCAGTCGAATGCTCTACCGCTACGCCACTGAGGTCGTCATGAGGGGGGGGCGCACATCGCACCACCGTCTCGGCCTTCTCCTACTAGGGTAACAGGCGGCTCCACCTGTCACTCCCAGGCTCGCGCTCATGGAGGAAGGAGGTCGTTCATCGACCTCCGACGCCCGAGTCACCTTCGCGCATCCTGTGGCCCCTGCTTAGCAGTCACATTCATTGCCACCACTCCACAAAACCTATTTTATTTTATCAAATAGGTACTCAAGTACTCTTCTGTTTCAGTATACTGCTCTAGTTCTTCTCCTTCTGTTGCTAGAATGTGCTCTTCTGTATTACTTCTCTAGTAATATTCTCGAGGTGAGTTTGTTTACTCTTAATAATTATAAGAACTAAAATTACTAATACTCCCTCTAAAGAATCTTTAGTTTAGTAGTCAAGGAGTCCGTCTTATGACCGAGTGGTCCCGAATTTGATTCTTGGGACCACGATTCTACTAAAGCAAAATACTATCATTCCACCGACATTGCTAAAACATCCACTTCATTTCAGACTTTAAGATAATGGAATTAAAGTCTAAAAAGACCTTAACCGGAGAGAACTAAAAAATGCAATGAAACTATTTTTATTTCATTTTGGATTTTAACCTGATGGTAATAAAGTCTAAAATGGTTTTGCGAGTAGAATCAAGAACCTGGTCTTCAGACCACAAACGTAAACACTCCACGTAAACACAAGTAATTTAACTTTGCTGTCAATTAATAAGTTTAATAATAATATTCTTCCTAAATAAACAAGTTCCTAAACAACAATTTATGGTCGGCAGCGCGAGTGTGACACCCCTGGTGTTGCACACGTCCATTGGCCACGATAACCGCTTCTCATCAGGTGGGCCGTGTGCTTGTCTGCCAACTAAGTGGTATAAAAAAAAACAAGAATCCATTTATAGTTTGTATTTTCTACCCTAGAGACGCTTTTCTCTAAAGGAGTGGCTGCCTTCCAAATCCAAACTGGAAAACTAACAGGTTAACAGCATGGGAGTCAGGACAAACGTCTACAACGTCTACAGCATCTACGGTGCTACGGTGCTACGGCGTAGATCCATGACAGCCATGACATACAAGACATGAGATTGCATACCGCGGATGCGACCGGGTCTAATGCAGATTGATGATGAACAGGACTCTAAGCCCCGAAGTATACGCTTTAGAGAAACTAAGATAGAGCCTGAGCTGATAATGAAAATGCATTTCAGAATATAATCTCTGCACTCTGCACTGACAGCGCAGAAACTCGCTTCTTACAGATTCCCCTAGTCTTATACACGTCCATAGATCCTAATAACCAAATTCCATCAGGTGGGTCATGTGCTTTTTTTAACGTGTGAAAAATACACACAGATACCTCCCCACCCTCCTGCCTATGAGGTTAACAGGCATATCCCTCGCAACCCGGACGACCCAAGGCCATCACTCTCGATCTGACCCTCCTTGGGTGGGTCGTGTGCTTGACTGCCATCTTAGTGTTATAAAAAAAAATATATTATCCTGACATTTTCAGAAAGGTCTCCAAGATGATGGCCAGTGGACACATGCGATGCGGCTGATATTCAATTGCTGTGAACAAAAGTAAGTTGACTATTACCTGTGGGTCCAACAGACCTTAGGGGCCCATCAGACCTTAGGGAGCCTATTAGACCTAGGAGAGCCTCACCTCACCTGCTAGGCGGTGCACCTGCAAAGCAACGGATGAGCCTCTGAGGTTTTCCACTCCGTATTATGAGATCAGACAGCAGTATATCTCAGTCGTCTTTTGACTACTAACTTAAATAAATAAAAAGTAAAACACATTTCATTTACACGAATATAACAGTATAATTAAATGAACAAAACACTACATATTTAAATGAACAGTACAATTAAATAATAGGCTCAGGCGGGATTCGACCCCCGATCTTTCCTTTACAGGGGCAATGCTCTGACCACTAAGCCACCGAACAGTTGAATAATTTTAATTAATATTGAATAGTTAACATACTAAATGCTTTAATTTTTTTTTGTTTTATACCACTTAGGTGGCACTTTTATTCAATTACAGTTAAATGAATAAAACACTACGTTAAAATGAAATAAACAGTGCAGTTAAATAAATTAAACAGTAAAATACGTTAATAGTGTAACAGTTAATGGGTAATGGACTGCTGAGACGAGGTATCGGGTTCGAACCCAGGTTTTACCATGGCGCACACCAATGACTTTTCGATGCTTTTCGAAGTTATGTGTGTATTTATCGCAGGTTTATAAGTGCCCGGTTAATGGCATAAAACTGGCGAAATGGGGGTGCTAGCACCTCTACCTACCCCTTCAGGGATTTAGACGTGTATGTTATGTTACTCAACGGGATATTTGCCATGTTTTCTGCATGTTATTCGATTGCTATGATCACGAACTATACTTATAAGTGTATACAAAACTGTATTTACTATTTTATTGCAGTGCCTCATTACCAGTAGAAAGAAAACCTCCTTGGTCGTGCTGTGGTCCAGAAATGTACCCAGATAACTGCACAGCATCACTTACATTTAAAAAGGTAAATCTACTTATATAACTACGAACTGGCCCCTTATTCTGAGTGACAAACCATTTCACAACTACGCGCGATTTTAAGCAGCGATTTTAGGCGAGTTCTTTAAGTCTCTCCGCAAACAATACCTCACCCTGCTTATAAGAATGTAGATGGAACATAAAATTAATAATTCCTAGACTAATACTATATATATTATATATGGCCGCGGCAGAGGCGCGACTCGCGCGCCTCCCCTTTTCCTGGGACGAGTTGGGGCCTCTGTAGTCCCCACACCCGAGAAGATTGAGGAGGTAGGACACGGCGGTATTTCCGCCCAATTGAGCAGTCTGACTGGGGAAGTGCCTTCGCCCTACAGAATACCGCGGTTATAATAACTTCGTGTTGTGTTCCCGGCGGTGAGTAGGGTAGCCAGAGCTCACTGGAGAGTTTTTGTGCTGTCAGTGGGATGACCAAAGGCTTGTCCTGCTTTGTCCTCTACATTGACGGCACATAATCTCTGTTCTTACAGGGTCGGCAGCACGGATGTGACTTCACTGGTGTTACACATGTTCATAGGTCATGGTAACCACTTTCCAATAGGTGGGCCGTGTGCTTACCTGCCACCTAAGTTGTATAAAAAAAAAGAGGGCCAGATCGCAAGAGATGGCCCTGGGTCGGCCGGGGTGCGAGGGATATGCCTGTCAACCTCACCTTCGGCAACCAAAACGACCCACAGGCGGCGTGCGTAGTGGTCGGTTCGAGTCCGACATAACCTCCTCCACCGGCTCCGGTGGGGGGTATCCGTGGGGATTTTGCGCACGTAGAAAAATAAAGACATACTATATAACTCGAAAACAAACACTTTACCAACCCGTCTGGCCAGCGTGGCAACAGTAGGCTAAATCTCTCCCAATTGGGAGAGGCCTATGTCCAGCAGTGGAGGGCGATGGGCTAATTGATTAAGACTAATTTTTTTATACAACTTAGGTGGCAGACAAGCACACGGCCCACCTGATGGAAAGTGGTTACCATGACCTATGAACGTGTGTAACACCAGTGGAGTCACATCCGTGCTGCCGACCCTGTAAGAACAGAGATTTTGTGCCGTCAGTGTGGAGGACAAAGCAGGACAAGCCTTTGGTCATCACACTGACAGCACAAAAACTCTCCAGTGAGCTCTGGCTACCCTACTCACCGCCGAGAACACAACACGTAGTTATTATAACCGCGGTATTCTTTAGGGCGGAGGTACTTCCCCAGTTGGACTGCTCAATTGGGCGGAAATACCGCCGTGTCCTACCTCCTCAAAACCGCTCTACAACGCTCTAAAAAGCATCAACCAAGAATATATCATGGATAGCCGTGGTCATATGCCACTTTTCCCTAGAATGTATTGTTTTGTTAGACTAAGTTCAATGACAATACATTTTTTTTTATAAGAAGATTATAAACACCTCAACAAAGTCTAGGGAACAAGATGACCCCAATTATTTTTTTTCGTGTAAATCTTGTTTTGCAAATAACTGGCAGCAAATAAATAAAAATAGAATAAAGTAGATTACAGAGTTGTTCGAAATTTAAAAATAAATTTAAATAAGTAATGATTTTCGAATATGGAGGGAAAACTTTTAAAAGTGTTTGATTGTGCAGTTTCTCTGAGGCAAAATAAAAATTATTTTTTTTGATTGTAAATAACGTTTATTATCAATAATACGTCTTTTACGTATGGTTTGTGCATTTTTGTGACTGTAGTCATCATGTCACGTCGTCATTTAAGTCGCGAAGAGATGTTAAGGGCTGTTGGTATGCTGCAAGCTGGACGAACTCAACGCGACGTAGTGGATGCTGTCAACACCCAACCAAGCGTAATTTGCAGATTATGGGCACGCTACAGGTCTACAGGGGATGTTGCCGAACGTCACAGGGGACGAAATAGGGTTACTACCCCGCGACAAGATCGTTTCTTGCAAACACCCGACAGTGACAACCCACGATTACTGCTCGTCAGTTGGTCGCAGGCCTCCAGTCTCAGCATCAAGTGGTTATTAGCGATCAAACTGTCAGAAGAAGACTACACGAAGCCAATCTTTATGCTCGCAGACCGCTTAGGGTTCCAGCTCTTCGACGTGGAAATCGAGGTCGTCGCTTATTGTGGGCTAACGCACATTTACAGTGGACCGACCATCAATGGGCACGGGTTCTGTTTTCCGACGAATCTTGCTTCGATTTTCATCCTGATTCGAGAAGAGTGCGTATATGGCGAGTTCCTGGACGTTGGAGTCGTCTCCAGAATCCGCAAGAAGTTCATCCTTACCAAGGTGGAACAATCATGGTATGGGCTGGAATTCGCCTTGGTGGAAGGACCGACCTCGTTTGGATACGGGGCAATTTGAATGCAAACCAATACATTCAGGAGGTTATACACCCCATGGTAATCCCTCATCGACAGCAGTTCGGTCAAGATTTTATGTTCATGCAAGATAATGCACGGTCACACACCGCGAGGGTAGTGGTCAATGCGTTAAGCGAGCACAATATGACGACGTTGGAATGGCCTGCTCAGTCTGCCGACCTCAATCCCATAGAGCATGCCTGGGATTTGCTTGGGAGAAGAGCTTTCAGTGATTCTTTGGAAAATCTGAACACTGTAGAACAACTTTTTTTACACCTTCGCAGTGTATGGAGCCATATTCCACAGACGATGATTGACAATCTCATACTAAGTATGCCACGCCGTTGTCGAGCTGTTGCTAATGCTTTAGGAGGTCCTACAGATTATTAAAAACGTTTAAAGTACGGTTAATTACTGTATTTCTTACTACCTCGTTATTTTTGTGCCTAATCATAGAAGGTTGTAATACTCAATATTGGCACTATTCAATTCTTTCTTAAAAAAAAAAAATTTGGTATGAAAATGTTTTTATTAAAATTAAAATTAAAAACGGTATTAAAATACCCTTCTATTGATATAAAACACTCACTATTACAAGAAAGGGTTTTTAAATAAAAACTAGAAATGTCCTTGTTCCCTAGACTTTGTTGATGTGTGTACTTGAAATTACTAATATTCCCACAAATTCCTCCAGCTAAGATACATTGATTAAATAGGTCTGGGTATTTCCGAGTCTCGGAGATCACGCTAAGTCGTCGGTCCCAGTTGGACCCCTAAAGTCCAAGTCTAACTGCAATATTTCGATATCGCCAAAAAGTTGTGGAGATCAAAAGGCCGTTGCTTCACAGAAACTGTATGTTAAAAATCGAACCCAAGACTCCGAGGTGAAATGGTGCGACTGGGATTAACGCAAGGTTGAAAAAAAACTTAACTAATAAGGATCTCTCATTTCAGGACTGCCGTATGTCCATTCAAGACTGGTATGGCACTTACCAACTGCCAATATATTCTTTATTAGCAGTATTGCATATAATATTGGCATCCTGCTCTATCATAAGACGATCGTGTTCTGCGTCTCACTCGTACAGCTAGCGTTCAGCGCGTCGCAATCGCGACGGTAAGTCCTGAATAAGACTGTTACTATTTTTGGTTCAAGGATCATTCGTAAACATAACTTCGCCTTGTATAATTTAGAACATAAAATCGTTCAGAACATAAAATAATTTACGACATAAAATATGTACACAATATGTTTTTGTTATTTTTTTTTATCTAGGACATGCCAACTTGACTTCACATCGCCTGATAGTAAGCCAAAGGCAAAATCTTAGGGAAAAGGGTCACCATTAATGGTCATTACAGACACTAAGTAATGTTACAATGGTGGCACTGAGCTTGGCGGCCTCGTCTAATGCTTTTTCACGCCCCGTTTTAAGGACCCGGGACTGCAGGAAGAAGGAAACACGTGAGCTGGTAATGAATTCCAGGTCTTGGTGGACCAAAAGAGTCTCCGAACCGCTTGGTTCTTGCTCGTATATTCTGCACAGTGTGAGGGTGACATCTAAGGCCTGCACGTGTTGTCCTATGTAGGAAAGGAGAGAGTGTGATTAGTTGGAAGAGCTTACCAGAACACTCACCCTGTTAGAGACGGTAAAATACAGCCAAGGAAGCAACATCTCTAGGGATCTGTTATGTTTTAAATTATTTAAATAAATAAATAATAAATAAATATTCTACAACATTCTACACAATGTTAACTAGACCCATGGTAAGCATAGTTGAACTAGCTTGTCTTATGGAATCTAGAGTACGGATAAATATACTTAAATACTTTTTTTTTTGTAAATACATACATATTATACATAGAAACACCCAGACCAATGCAAATACCCATTTTCATGCATACAAATATTTGCACTGGGCGGGGATCGAACCCGCGCCTCCTGCGATGCAGTCGCGTTCACTACCGCCACGCCACAGAAGCTGTCATAGTTAAATAATTAATATATTTATTTTACAGCATCACCAGAGATTCTAAACTCCTCAGCTCCTAGAAGGAATACATTTACGTATCCCGCGGGACACGCGCGAGTAGCTCCCACGGTTGAACCCCAAACTGATGACGTCATAATGTTGGTTGTAGGAAGAGCCAGACTCGGATGGGTGGATAAGCAACCATAGAATTGTGGGTGATTTACTTTTGTTAAATAAGGAATATTATTAATATACATATACATTATATTCACGCCTGTAAACCCCCGAAAGGAAAAGACAGAGGTGTATTAACAGGGATCCATTTTGTTAACATAATATATGTAATCCTAAAATGTTTCGGCACAATGAATTTGGTATACTTTTTTTGTCATAATTATACTTGGTCATACCGTGGTAGCCTGTATGGGTAATGGACTGCTGAGACGAGGTCTCAGGTTTTACCATGGCACACACCAATGACTTATCGATGCTTTTCGAAGTTATGTGTGTATTTATTGCAGGTTTTATAAGTGCCCGTTTAATGGCAATAGGCTCACCACCTACTACATCTGGACCTAAACATAAGCTGGCGATGTGGGTGCTAGCACCTCTGCCTACCCCTTCGGGGATATAGGCGTGAGTGTATGTATGTATGTTTCTAAGTTTTATTTTCATTACACCACGTAGGATATTATTCACACCCAGACCAATGCAGTTAGAGATATTCATGCACAAATATTTTACACAAAACGGGAATTGAACCCTCTATTGAAGTGTATTACATATGAACTTATTACTAAAACTTAAGTAGTATAGTATAAAATATAATATTATAGTCGGTGCAACTAAATAGGCTTCTAAATAAAGTGTTCAAATTATTATAAATTTATCTTTCATTTTTACGGGTACATTCCCACCTCCTTCCCACCTCCTTCCCACCTCCTTCCCATCTTCTTCCTACCTCCATACGTACCACAGACATTGCGAGAAATTCCATTAATTTTTAGACTTCATTAGTATGCTGTTAGAGTCTAAAATTAAATGACATTTTGCAGAGTGAAGAATGAAAAAAGGTAAAAGAACTCTGTTTCGTTTAATTTTGAACTTTAAAATCCACATTCCAGTAGCCGCGTGGATCCCGGCAGAGTAGAATTTGGACTACCCCATCTCTTCCCATGCAGTGTCGTACAAGGCGACTTAGGGCTGTTTAACATCAGACAGATATATACAACCCAGACTCAGCCTCAGATGCATAGCTCGAGTCAACAATAGTGCTTAGAATAAGGCAATAGGTTACCCCTATTACGAAGTTGCCATACTATGGACTCCCCGCGGGACTATGCGAATGGATCGCCAGCTTTTTGTCCAATAGAAGTATCCAAGCCGTCGTCGACGGTAGCTGCTCGGACCGCATGGACATAAATGCTGGTGTCCCACAAGGCTCCGTGTTATCTCCGACCCTGTTTCTGCTGCATATCAATGACATGCTGTCTGATGGCTCCATTCATTGTTATGTGGACGACAGTATCGGGGACACGTTGTAATAATAAAAAAAAATAAGATTTTTTTTTCTCTGTATCTCCTATTTAAAAGAAATAGAAATAAAATTGGTTTGTAAGTACATTACCATAAAAGTTCGGGCGCCTTGGAGATACACATGCCTAGGATAATCAGCGGAGATTGGAAACTTTTAATCTGCCGGAGGTGAGCTAAATGAAACCAAACGGTGAGGTTTAAGGTTTTATTGTCCACTCCAGTGTGCATTTAGAAATAGTTGCAAGGATACATTCCTAATGTATATCTAACCTTAAATTTAAAATTAGAGTTTTATAAGCCAGGTCAATCTGATCCTATGTCAATATGATCTTATGTCAATATGATCTTATGTCACCAATGCATTTTTAGGTTATTTTGAAGTTTAGATTTAAAATATAATTAAAGCAAGCTCACGGCATCCCTCGGCGAGTATATGTAAACACAGCAGCGAGAAAGCTCGTAGCAGGCGAAGTTTTCAGTTTAAGCCCATGCGGTACATCCAGGTTTGAGGCGAAAAGTCCAAACCCTCCATAAGGAAATGCAGATGACCGAAGACAAAGGTCCAAAGAAAAGATCCAAAGGCAAAAAGAGAAAAAGGAAAAAAAAAAGGCGGTTCCAATTTGGAAACCTGTAACAAAATTGCATGTCATTAGAACAAACTCCAATATGAACACGAGGTCCTAATTTTTTATAAATTTGTGCGACTTACCGCCTTAATTTGCTGGAACAATGCCAATAGCAAAAGAAATCATAATATTCTCAGATTAAGAGCTGAAACAATAGAATTTTAACAATTATTTTTCAAATTAGGAACGTGGCGAATTCCAGCAAAGTGAATCTTATTAAAAAATGACAACTCACCAGAAATAAACTATAATTCCACAAGAGGATAGTTGTGAAGACACAAACTATTATCCTTTAGGCAAAAATACGCTCATTTTTATGAGATTTATTGAAATTAAGTTACGAAGCCATGAATATCGACCATCCAGCCTCAACGCTAGGAAGAAAGGTGCTTTGACAGCTATACGTCAAAATGTCATTCACTCCGCGTTCCGAAACTTTTCGTTCAAAAATAGAATTAAAACCGGTGTGACGACGTTTGCAGAGCGCGTCGTTACATTACATCCCTCCCCAAAAAGAAAAAAGAAAGAAAGAAACTTCCTTTTCTAATGAAAATTATGAGAGTCCAGAACAAAATTCCAAAAAACCTCAAAAGACAAAATGTCTTGCAACATTTTTCAATAAACAAAAAAGGCAATGCGAAAGCATCTTGCATTGGGTATTGCAGAAATAATTATAAATTAAAGAATGGGAAAGCATTCCTAAAAATCAAAGAATGTGAAAACACTCGAAAAGTAAAGAATTAAGTCGAAAAAGAATTTCCAGTTTCAAATGGAAACAAAGGACACTATCCAACTTAATGGAATAACCGAAACCAAACTCAGAAAAGAGTAAAAACTTATTTCAACACAAAAGTGAAAATAAATCCTTCAATAAAACAAATTAAACAATCCCTACTCAATTCCATTCCAGATATCGATTAGGCAACCAACGCCGTCGAATCTAATCCTTGATCTTAACCAGCCTTCTAGCATCAATACAAAAGTGCGGTTGAGCTCCTACGCCACCGACTCTATACCAGCTATTCCTGAAACAAAAATATGAAACTAACAAGATATCGGTTAAGCACCAACGCTGCCGAATCTGAAAGAAAATCGGTAAAAACAATGAAGTTTTCCCACTGTCGGTTAGGTTGAAAAGCCGCCGACTTCAAATTCCTATTCCAACATCCAAAACGTCAAAACAAAATCACAACAAAAGTGTCGTAATAATATATTTATAAGCATTGTGATCGGCATAACACCACCAACTTTCCGAGCACAAGCAAAATATAAAGAAAATATGACAATTGTGACCAGTACAACACCACTGACTTTCTGAGCACAACCGCATAAGAAAAGTATGACATTTGCGACCGGCACAACACCACCGACATCCCGTGCGCAAAGCACAAAAAATGTAACAATGTGTATAAAAACACAATCGTACAAAAAGAGAAAAACGACAATTACGACCGGCTCAACACCACCAGCTTCCCGTGCGCAAAGCGTAAGGTGTGACTATGTGTATGAAACACAATAGCACAAAAAATTGTAAAGTCCAGTAAGACACAAGTTTCCCAAAAAATGGTATAATAAGGTGTGTAAAAAATGCATAAAATGCGTCCAATCCGAGAATCTTAATACTAAGAAAATAACCCAGAACTGTACAAAAATAAAGTTCAAGAAACTTAATTTTCCATTCCCTAAGTGAGTGGAAATAAGTCAAGTGAATTTAATGTAGAAAATGAATATTAAATTTCACTCCTATATTAGAGTAGAAACTAAATTCCTAAATTTGTACAAAATATACAATATTAAATATACAAGTGTATAAAAATATATACAGGAAAATAATCCTATACAACAAAGATAAATAAAAATATAAGATCTTTTGATGTGGAACAATTTGTTAATATGGAGTAGAGTTACATAAAAATAAGTCCGAAAATGACCTAAGTTATTTTTGAAGGAAACTAAAATTGAAATTAATAAATTGTTGTGAAGTTCCTAACATACATCTCCTTTCAACACCCCTCAACCTTTCAAACATCACCTCATAGTGGGGTCATACTTCAAACAAAGTACCAAAGACAAAGATAGACATTGTCAAAACAAGAATAATTTTAATATTTAATTATGTCTTTAATATGATAACGACCAGTATAGTTTTTATTAAGGTCTTTTAAAACATAAACATTAGAGGAAATTTTATCTATTATTTCACACTTAACAAACTTAGGTGCTAACTTAGCCGAAAAGAATGCAGGAGCATTAGACTGCACAAAACTTCTCCTCCACACTATATCTCCCACCTCAAAAGAAATGACCTTCCTTCCTATATTATAATAACGCGCATTACGCTTATAAGCTTTAAGCAATGAAGCTTGAACTTTTATAAAAATATCACTAAGTGATTTAAGTGAAAAAGCAAATGAAGACCTATCAACAACATCAAGTTGATTGAGGTTATCAAAAGAATTACTAAAACGGTGCAATGAAGCATCAAAAATAAGTTCTCTACCGAACATGAGAAAATTAGGAGTGAAATCTGTAGCTAGATTCACACTACTATTTAAAGCTAATTGAACATGAGGCAAATATTTTGACCAAGTTCTATGATCATCTTTAACAAAACAAGAAATACATGTTTCGACTGTTTTGTTATATCTCTCTACAGGATTATTTTGAGGTGTATATAAAGTATTATAAAATATTTTACTAATATTATAACTTTTTAGAAAATCTACATTTTGAGTTAAGTTATCACAAGTGATAGGTAAAACCATAGTTCCAATAACATTGTGTGCAGAACCATCAGCAGTAACAGCGTTACCTTTATAAGGTTTAAATTTATAACCTAATTGCAAAAATGTTTGATGAATATTAGAACCGAGTACACAACTACAAGCTCCACTATCTAACAAACCTGAATAAAATTTATTATTAATATTAAAATTTAAATAAGGTCTAGTGTCTTTATGTTTAACAAACAAAACAGGAGCAGCCCTGATATTATTAAAGAAAACTTTCAAATAATCCAACCATTCATTAAATTCTTTCTTACAAGTGGCTTCATTCGGAGCACTGCTAAATTTTTTCAACATCGAGTCACCAGAGGTTTTATCAAAAACTAGGGCTCGATGGGACCTGATACGTTTTTTGACTGAACAGTATTTGAATTACAAACTTCGCAATTCTTCGTAGTGACGCCAAGCTTGTGACATTTAAAACAAATTACACCTGGAAATGTAGGGCAATTTTTATAAGAATGTCCAGAGGACTTACATTTTAAACAAGTTAAATCATCTGATTTAACAGCACTAATTTGAGCAGAATATTTTTCTTTTTTAATACTTTTATTCTCACTCAAGTTCTTTCTTGACACAAAATTCTCTAATTCTCTGCTGAGGTTAATAAATTCGTCGATAGAAGAAATAGTTCTACCAAACACAAAAGGTGTGTAAATATTCAACATGTTATGTTTAATAATAGTTATGAGGGTAGCATCAAAAACAGGCATAGACAAACGGCTAGCCATATCCATTATGTCTGTAATAAAATCTGGTAATGACTCAGTTATCTTTTGTTTACGAGTACGGAGTTCATGTTCCAAATGATAATCAAATTCAATTCTATCAAAACGTTTCAACAACGCAGCCTTCAAATCCTGCCAAGAAGCAATACGAATACGAACACTACGAAACCATTTAAGCGCAGTGCCTGACAAAAGATCAGAGAATGAACTAACCAAAAAATATTCATTAAAATTTTTAAACAAGAAATATTCTTCCACTTGAGTAATAAATTCCCTAACGCACGATTTACCATCATACAAAAGCTTACTTCGTTTTAAATCAGGCAACTTAGTAACAGAAGGCAAGTTTTTCCTCAAATTATCATTCAATAAAACATTCATCATATTAAATGAAGATGCGGCTCTCAGACTATGATCACCAGCTCCTCGACTATTCGAAAATGGATCAACAACTTCAGATAAATCAGCCATGACATGAGGCATCTCATGAGTAGAAGTACCAACTGGAACATCACCAACAATATTCTCAAACAAAGGCGGGACCTGTATTTCCTTATCCATGTTTGATTTATAAAAGGATGTGAAAATCTAATAAAAAGTTGTATTAAATACACTATAAGTTTCTAATTAAAGTATCAATTAAAGTTTCTAATTAAAGTTAATTAAATTATGAATGAAGTTAATTGCATTGATAGCAAAACGCTAAACTCAAAAGTCAAACAAACTCATAGAATGAAATGTTATTGTTGCAAAAATTATTTAGGTCAAATGCCTATAAAGATAAAAATGCATTAGTGATTCACAAAATAAATTATTTATGTCTACTTAAGGTAAACAGCAAATATTCAAATATTACTATGTTTTCACACATGTGAATAAAGGTTAAGAACTAGTAATTATATAATATTACTAAGTGGAAAATCTTACCTGTAATAAACAAAAGCTATATAAGATAAAACAATTATAACAATAACCATGTTATACAAATTGAAACATTCACCTGTAATTGAGAGATACAAACAATAGTACTAACTTGTAGTATGATTAGTTTTGCAAAGTAAACAATAACAAAGATTTACTGTAATACACAGTTATGTAACAGTAAAATACATGAAGAAAACACTGTTCTTAACATGATAAGGTAAAAAATAATGCAAAGGTGACAAGGAATAAAGATATATGCACACTGTCATGTCCCTGTTCGCGAGTGCCAGATGTAATAATAAAAAAAAATAAGATTTTTTTTTCTCTGTATCTCCTATTTAAAAGAAATAGAAATAAAATTGGTTTGTAAGTACATTACCATAAAAGTTCGGGCGCCTTGGAGATACACATGCCTAAGATAATCAGCGGAGATTGGAAACTTTTAATCTGCCGGAGGTGAGCTAAATGAAACCAAACGGTGAGGTTTAAGGTTTTATTGTCCACTCCAGTGTGCATTTAGAAATAGTTGCAAGGATACATTCCTAATGTATATCTAACCTTAAATTTAAAATTAGAGTTTTATAAGCCAGGTCAATCTGATCCTATGTCAATATGATCTTATGTCAATATGATCTTATGTCACCAATGCATTTTTAGGTTATTTTGAAGTTTAGATTTAAAATATAATTAAAGCAAGCTCACGGCATCCCTCGGCGAGTATATGTAAACACAGCAGCGAGAAAGCTCGTAGCAGGCGAAGTTTTCAGTTTAAGCCCATGCGGTACATCCAGGTTTGAGGCGAAAAGTCCAAACCCTCCATAAGGAAATGCAGATGACCGAAGACAAAGGTCCAAAGAAAAGATCCAAAGGCAAAAAGAGAAAAAGGAAAAAAAAAAGGCGGTTCCAATTTGGAAACCTGTAACAAAATTGCATGTCATTAGAACAAACTCCAATATGAACACGAGGTCCTAATTTTTTATAAATTTGTGCGACTTACCGCCTTAATTTGCTGGAACAATGCCAATAGCAAAAGAAATCATAATATTCTCAGATTAAGAGCTGAAACAATAGAATTTTAACAATTATTTTTCAAATTAGGAACGTGGCGAATTCCAGCAAAGTGAATCTTATTAAAAAATGACAACTCACCAGAAATAAACTATAATTTCACAAGAGGATAGTTGTGAAGACACAAACTATTATCCTTTAGGCAAAAATACGCTCATTTTTATGAGATTTATTGAAATTAAGTTACGAAGCCATGAATATCGACCATCCAGCCTCAACGCTAGGAAGAAAGGTGCTTTGACAGCTATACGTCAAAATGTCATTCACTCCGCGTTCCGAAACTTTTCGTTCAAAAATAGAATTAAAACCGGTGTGACGACGTTTGCAGAGCGCGTCGTTACAACGTGTTACACGGGCCGTGCAAATATCCCTTGGTCCGAGGTGTTAGAGTGTCGCGAACAACTTGTGTCCGAAATCGAGACTAGTCTCTCTGGAGACTCTCTCCCGATTGGGGACGGCTAAACCTAGTCCAATTCAACCCATCTAAGACACAAGTGTGTGTATTCACTGCTAAGAAAATCCCATTCATTGTGGCGCCACAATTCCTGGGCTCACCGCTTACCATTGCCTCGAGTATCGGGATCCTTGGTGTCGATATCTCCAGCGATGTCCAGTTTCGCAGTCATTTGGAGGACAAGGTTAAGTTGGCATTAAAGAAACTTAGTGTGCTCAACAGGGCGAGGCAGTACTTCACTGCGGGACAGAGACTCCTTCTTTATAAGGCACAGGTCCGGCCCCACATGGAGTACTGCTGTCACCTTTTTGCTGGAACGCCTGCTTATCAGCTTGACCCATTCGACTCGGTGCAAAGACGGGCGTTGAGGCTGGTTGACAATCCCATACTCGCAGGTGATGTGGAATCTCTCCGCTTTAGGAGGGACTTTTCTTCGCTGTGTGTGTTCTACCGCCTGTACAACGGTTTGTGCTCAGATAAATTGTTTGACATGATGCCCACAGCAACATTCTATCATCACACCGCTCGCCGTAGGCAGGGAGTTCATCCTCATACATTGCAACCTGAGACGGTACGCACTGTGCGGTATGAAAGAAACTTCATCCCACGCACACTCAAGTTGTGGAATGAACTCCCTGCTGCGGTCTTCTCATGCGCCTACAATATGGGGTTCTTCAAAAGGGGCATTAGGAGGTTTCTTCAGGTTCGGCAGCGCGAGTGTGACGCTCCTGGTGTTGCACGAGTCCATAGGCCACGGTAACCACTTCCCATCAGGTGGGCCGTGTGCTTGTCTGCCACCAAAGTGGTATAAAAAAAAAACAAATATTACGTGGGACCGAATAAAATTATTGGTGAAATGTGGGTGGTAATTCAC
Source organism: Eilema griseolum (assembly GCA_963662185.1). Taxonomy (NCBI): domain Eukaryota; kingdom Metazoa; phylum Arthropoda; class Insecta; order Lepidoptera; family Erebidae; genus Eilema; species Eilema griseolum. The sequence goes on from OY759253.1 coordinate 11,157,891, forward strand.
CTCTACTTAACCCTCCGGAGATAAAGACGTGATTATAGGTATGTATGTACTCCAGTACGACACACAGCCCAGAATGTCAACTTATAACTAGTACTGAGAACAGATTTATCATCAATCTGTTATATCTTTCAATGAAAATCTAGATTCAGGGCTGTGTATCGTCCTGGAATTTAGACCTAAGTCTTTTTTAATAAAAGTCTATAATTAAATGGCATTTTTTTGCAGTGCCGTCTGTCCTAAAAATGTACTTTTACGCTTTTACGTATAAACTTTTATTTTCACCCCTATTTAAGCTACCCTATGTCCCAGTTCCCGCAACATGCAGTTTCATAACACGCGATGTATATAATTAGGTCATGAAATCGATACCCAACTAACTCGGGATATAAAACTATGAACTTAGAAAATAAACCTTATTGAAGTGCCAAAGATAAAGATAATTTTATTTGCGGAAACATGTGTAGGTACAGGTGGCATTTTATAACATAATACATTACAATATTCAACATGTTCTGTCAATGTAGACGTACAAATTTTTTTGAAGCTCGTAAGCTGTTGTCTTGTAGCAGCTCGAAATAATACTGGTACATTGTTCCCCATTTATTTTACAAAACACAATTACAAATATTAATTACAATTACGTTCGGTGCCCCCACTGCACCCAAGCTCGCTTTTTTAAAGGTTTAAGGGTTTGAAAATACATTTGGGAAAAGTACACAAATCTCCAAATGTACTTTCAAGCTCGATACCAGTATCACAATCGCACACTACCTCCGAAATTCCATTTTGGCGGACTCTAAGCAAATTTAAAAATTCGGTTCCGATTTTAAAGAGAGTTCCCCGCGGTGCCCGACCATCTGTGGCACAAAATCTGGCTTCTTGCATTTCAAAAGTAGTCCGGGAGAGCTCTCAAAGAGCTTGGGAACAGCTTCTCACTTTTCCTTACAGGATTCTACACATATCACATGTCTCCACTCCTAAGAAATCATTACAAACTAGTGCAAATTATCTGTTATCAGTCAAAGTAAATTAAACACACACAAAAAAATAGTAATATTACAATGCAATTGAAAATTAAAACTAAAACTATTATTAGATAGCTACTAAAATACACTAAAATAAAATAAACATAAAAATTACATACATAATGCGTCATGAAATTCCTCCGCATCATCACCGACCGGTAACGTACCCAGAAGGCTGGCAGCATTGCCACGTGGAATGGCAATGCTTATCCTCTGTGCAAAAAATCAAAGAATCAAAGAATCAATTTCATTTATTCAGTTTAGGCACATAAAGAGCACATATGAACGTCAAAATTTTACAAATATGTATGTCAAGAAATAATATAAAAATATTAAATAATTTAAAAATAAACCATTGGAAAATGATTCTTTCGCTGGTTCGGTAGATTAGTTCTACTGAGAAGATACCAGCAAGAAACTCAGCGAACTACATTAGAACTAGATTATTTTTCTTTTATAAATTTGTTTTGGTTTACAATTTATTTTGTGCGAGCAAGCAAGAGACTTATGTTGACCACGCATTAACATCATTAAGGTACTCATCCACTTTATAGTAACCTTTACTCATTAAAGTTTTTTTCACTTCTATTTTAAATTATAAGATAATAACCAGCCTTCTGGTCACGCGTAGCGTCGATCAGATCTTTGCCAAGTCTTTATATAGAGACCGAGCACTTGGACCCCACGTCAAAGTAAATAGTTTTAATATATAGGGAAATTATCACTAGTCAGAATTAATTAAATGTCAAATGGTAAGTATAATTATAATGGTTGTCAATTGCGCTGTTCAGACGGGTTGGTGCAGGGTTTTATTTCGAATTTTCTCAGTGATATCGTCTGCGTATTTTTGCGTCAGTCGTCTTTTACGACACCTGTCGTATGATGAGATGGGTTTATTTATAGGACACGTTAATTAAAAAATAAAAGCCACGGTAGCCTAGTGGTATGGATAATAGTCTGCTGAGAGAAGGTCTCGGGTTCGATCCTATGTTTTACCATGGCACACACCAATGACTTTTCGATGCTCTTCGAAGTTGTGTGTATTTATCGCAGGTTTATGAGTGCCCGGTTAATGGCAATAAGCTCGCCACCTATTACATTGGGACCTAAACATAAACTGTCGAAATGTGGGTGCTAGCACTTCTACCTACCCCTTCGGGGATATAGGCGTGAGTTTATGTTATGTTATGTTACGTTATTTAGGCTTCACCCCGCCTGATGGTAAGCTGGAGACAAAATCTCAGAAAAGAGGGTCACCATTACTTACATATACCATGTGACAATAGTGACACTCAGCTTGACGGCCTCATCATATGCTTTTTTACGCCCCGCTTAAAGAACCCGGGACTGTAGGAAGAAGGAAATACATGAGCTGGTAATGTATTCCAGGCCTTAATGGTGCGACAATGGAAAAGTTCACCGAACCGCTTTCTTTTTTTTTTTACGTGCGCAAAATCCCCACGCATACCTCCCCACCGGAGCCAGTGGAGGAGGTTATGTCGGACTCGAACCAACTAAAATGCACGCCACCTGTGGGTCGTTTTGGTTGCCGAAGGTGAGGTTGACAGGCATATTCGCTCGCAGAAGGAGGCGCCGGCCACCCACGCATCTGCGCAGCGGACGATCGCCGCTCCGTGCGGTGGAGAGCGTGAGAACCCTCCCTCCCAGGGCCGCCACAAGCTCCCGTCTCGGCGTCTCCCACGCCGGACACTCAGTGAGCGTGTGCGGCCCCGAGTCCTCGCTCGCGTCGCAGTGATGGCACTCGGACGTTGGCTCTTTCTCCATACGACGCAGATACTTCCCGAAGCATCCGTGCTTCACCGAACCGCTTGGTTCTTGATCGTATATTCTGCACCGTGTGCGGGTGACATCTAAGCTCTGCACGTGTTGTCCTGTGTAGGGGTGATGATTCTTGTGTTCTTTCTCCGTCACCAAATAGGTTCGGTTAAAAAATAAAAAACACGGTAAAATAACGATGGTTTTAATAGTAAACAGGTTTCATCAGGTTTATTTCGTTGTTTTGGTACTTCCTCTGTGTTGCCAGCACAGCTGATAGTTGCTTCAGGCGAACTGTCTCGTGAGCCGTTGTATGTGTCTTCGACTGAAATAGAAAAATTCTCGGGATAGTCTATGTTAAATTAGCTATCTGCCAGTGAAAGTCCCGTAAAATTCGGTCCAGCCGTTCCAGAGATAAGCCAGAACAAACAGACAGATAAAAAATATAAAAAAATATTATTTTGTATATATATATTCATATTGTTACGACCGCCGTCGATATCTCGAAAACTAATAATCGAATCTTCAAGAAATAAAAACGCATTGTTAGTGACGAGGTACTCTACCGAATGGCATAGAAAAATCTGGAATCGTCAACAAAAAGTCACAACCTACCTACGAGTACCTACTGACTTTGTTGAATAAAAATAAACAATAGGTAAATATCGAGAATGTACTCGAAGGTCAGCGACGGCGGCAAGATCAAAGAATAGGTATTTGTCGCTCGCGAGCTTTCTAGATAATTCGATCCTCCTAATTGAGAGGTATAAAAACACGCTCGCATAGCGACACGATTCATTCTGTCTTTGAGATCGATAACGAACACAGCGAACTTAAGTGACCGAAGAAGATTCTACCTGCGACCTGAGCAACGACTGTGGACTATTGTGAACTACTGAACGACTGGAACTGTTGAAGAGTACTGCGTGTACTAGTGATCTAATTGTCTAGTTTGTGGTGAGCTAATAAATCTCTTCGTTGAGTAAACGGCATTTAATTGTACCCCGTGCACGTAACAATATGCATGTAGTAAAAAGCGGTTATTTCAATATTACAAACAGACATTCCAATTTTATTTATATGTATAAATTATTGATTGTTATAAAGCTGAAGAAATTGTTTGCTTGTTTGGTTGAACGCGCTTATCTCAGGAACTTTATAATTAAATTTTGTTTGTGTTGAATAGTCTGTTTATCGTTTATGGCTATATATCATCACGCTACTACTCAAGAGAGCGTAGTAGTATTCATAACTGTCAACACATCCAGCAGATTACATTATTTGCAGACTAGTTCTTTATATATAATATCCACAATTACATCGTATTGACTGTTCGTTGCAACACATTATTAGTTAAATCTTGATTCCGACTAATATTATTTAATGTGAAAGTTTGTAACAATGTTTGTTAGTTTGTTATTCAATCACGCTCTAACGGATGAACAGATGCGGTTGAAATTTGTCATAGAGATAGATTACAGTCAATAACATATAGATTGCCGAATAAGCCACGTGGTTCCCGGCAGAGTAGAATTTGGACCATTCCATCTCTTCCCATGCGGTGTCGTACAAGGTGACTAAGGGATTGTATAACATCAGACAGATATATACAGCCCAGACTCAGCCTCAGATGCATAGCTCGAGTCAACAATAATGCCCGGAAGACGGTAATAGGCTCACCCCCTATTACGTGGGACCGAATTCAATAATGGTGACATGTGGGTGTTAATTCACTTCTGCTTAACCCTCCGGGGATAAAGCTGTGATTGTATGTATTTATATATATATAACAGGGCGAAGCAGTACTTCACTGTGGGGCATCAACTCCTCTAACACTATGCGGTATGAAAGAAACTTCATCCCACGCACACTCAAGCTGTGGAATGACCTCTCTGCTGCGGTTTCCCAAGCACCTACAATATGGGGTTCTTCAAGAGGGGCATCAGAAGATTTCTTCGTGGTCGGCAGCACGAGTGTAACACGCCTGGTGTTGCATACGTCCGTAGGCCACGGTAACCACTTCCCATCAGGGGAACCGTGTGCTTGTCTGTCACTTAAGTGGTATAGAAAAAAATGTATGAACGTAAAGATTCTTTATCCCGATAGGTTTCCATGAGCAGCGGGAACATGAACAAAAAGACAGCCAATAAAAAATAAAATTACCTTTACAGCAATAGTCTTCTGATCGTTGAGATTTTTCTTGTTAATAAACGCTCTGAAGACTCTTGAAAGTAAGAAGTACAGTATTTCTATGAAGCTGATGAAGCTAGCTCCAAGGAATAGACCGGCGGCTCCACCGAATGATACTAAAACATAACATAACATAAACTTATGCTATATCCCCGAAGGGGTAGGCAGAGGTACTAGCACCCACATTTCGCCAGTTTATGTTTAGGTCCCAATGTCATAGGTGGCGAGCCTATTGCCATTAACCGGGCACTTATAAACCTACGATAAATACACACATAACTTCGAAAAGCATCGAAAAGTCATTGGTGTGTGCCATGGTAAGACCATTACCCATACCACTAGGCTACCGCAGTTATGATACTAAAAAGCATAGTGAAAATATTTATTTAGAAATGTGAGAGAGATTTTGAGAGGAAACTAATGGACTCCCCAAGGACTAAACAAGCAATGGTGTGAGTCCCTTGATTTGAGTTTTGATTGGTTTGATATAAGTGATTATATTACACCATTGAGATGTCATAGGTTGTCACTGTCGGAGTGTGAGATTGCCTAAGCCCATCTCAATTCCAGCTGACCTAGGGTTGTAGGCCCCCTCGGTTGTAGGAACTACAATATCCTATCGATGTATAAATTTATAATTATAGTAAAAGTAAATTATGCCAGAAAGGCTTTTATAAAATCCAATAATACTTAGATGATAAACAAGCTTGGAAATGAGCTGTTCAGTCAACTATAAAATACAACCACATAAATCCACGAACAAGGCGGTGACTCCCGCTCCGGCTCGTTTCTGGGGCAGAGGATCTCGATTCAGCGAGGCAACGCCCTTTGGTTTGCACCGGGAGCGATACGGGGCGGGTTATTTGATTTGACATAACAATTGACAAAATCTATAATTGCAGATAATGATTTGACATTTGTATTGTTAAATATTTATATTATTATTATTATTATTATTTCTCAGTACCTTGACTCTCGGGACTATGGATTCCCGGGCCTTTGGAAGGCGTGCGTCGGGACGAAGCCAAGACGTAGAGGCCCTTTTATGAGAATTTAATATGCTAGGAATACACACACGTGGCGGATATCATCCCCGAGCGCACAATATGATACACCGGGAGATGGTCCCCGCCAGGTGCAGAGACTATTGCAGTGCGGTGCTGTGGCCGCGATGCAAACTAAATTATGGGCTATGGGATTGAGAATTGGATGGACTGGTGAATGGGCTATGGGGGGAGACTAACGGACGCCTGCCGTGACAATAAGTCTCAAAATTGTAAAAAGGCAGGCGGTGACTTGCCAACTCATTGCATGGGCCCCATTAAAATAGCCGCATATAGTGCGACCATGGAGCAACATCCGTTGAGCGGCTAAGATTGTCGAGAAGTGAGTCTGCGGGGCGCAAGTTCCCGGTATACCAGTCAGCGTGCCCCCGGCGTTATGACATTTTACACTTCCAACCTGGAGCATAGGTTCTGCTCTTACAACTCCACTCATGGCCAGCCAATAAAGGCAAGCACACAAGGTGAGGGGGAATAAATCCTAATCCTCGGGAGAATCGGGGTACGTGGTGTCGCCACGCACCAACAGCTCGCCACAAGCTGCCCCTGCGGGGTTATTATTATTATTATTATTATTGGGGAACAGGCTAGCAGTTGAAACAACTGATATCAGTCTGCATCTCATTGTTCACTACACTGTTTTCACTACTCAATGAAATCAACAAAATGATTTATGTGTTTGTCCAGTCTATTTTTGAATTGGTTAATGTTAGTTTCTGCTGTCACAATATTTTCAGGTAGCCTATTCCATGTGTTAACCACTCTATTGCTCAAAAAGTTCTTGTGTGGGTTTGTATTCCAACTAGATTTTTGCAGTCTAATGTTGTGTCCTCTACGATTTCGGTCCGGTGCGCGTATGAACATGTTGCTGAATCCTTGTAAG